>OY986048.1:12915553-13515553 GCA_963920205.1 Stenodema calcarata | reverse complement strand
ATCTTGAAGAGTCACGATGACCAAAAAGGCGCGTATAATCACTTGCACTCGCATTATTTCATACGCCAACAAAGCCCTTCTGCCTCGTGCCTTCCGTCACATCCGTCTTTACTGTCACTGTGTGTTCTTTCACCCTCTGTCGATTGGGAACCGGATATTGTTTCGACCGTTTGAACGGTCTTTTTCTAAATGAAGACCAATGCTCGCGGAAACAGAACAGAGCCGCGCGGAAAGTCAGCAGGTGAAATTATCGACCAACCGGGGAGCCCATCCGTGGCTCGCAATGATACTGTTTGGTCGCCGGAAGCCAATAATTGATAGGTTTTTCTATCCGCCCGCTTCTACCTTGGGTCGCTGACTCCTTCGGTATTTCGCCTTTCAACTTTGGTATGAAGTTTTGAACTCGTTGTAATATTGGACGAGTATGTAGGTTTATTTCAACTTATTCTTTAGAGGACTGGGATTTTTTCATTGACACCTGTTGATAGGAGGATGAACCTCCCAAAGATGAATCTCCAAGCCACCAGCGAGAATCCGTTTATTTTGCATTGTTACCTTGGAGTATTCTGGCGTTATTGGATGGGCTACCCCTGTGGCTCCAGTATGAAGGAGGGTGCAGTGAAGGAGCAAATTGTTGAAGAGCGTGTTACATATCGAACGATTCGCAAGTCTCCGACGATGTGACGCTCAATCAGCGTCGGTAAAACGGCAGGGTACTTCCAACCAGGAGGGAATGTGATGCCTTATGAGAAGGGGTGAGGTTGGGGAGGAAGATGTTATGTGTGGATTATACAACCCGAACGAGTGGGGATAATTGTTGACCCCGTCGGCAACTCCATGTCAAAGGTGGGTACTGGCCGGCTGCTAATGATTTTTATAGCCTCCTCCGTTGCTCTCCTAATGGCTTTTACTGCCCTAAGCTCCCTTCGATCTATCGGACTCTGAAGGTTTTTCCCTTCCCATCGGCAGTCATAAACGTTCACGGCCTGCCCTCCTTCTCCCCTCTTCCCGACCATTCACCCGCTATTTGTTTCACTATAGCATCAGATGACGTGATGTGGCTATCAACCTTCAACTCTCGTTTTCCTCAAACGAGTTGTAACTCTGAGTAAGTTAATTCATTGCGCGGAGAAAATTAATTTATAGCTAGTGACTAACGCAGACATCGTTGCTATTAAACCTCTGGTCCCCTGTGGAATACGTATTCAACTCGTTCAGCAGAATCTTTCACCCTGACTACTAAGACGTTGTATCAAATATGAAAACAAAAGTTTGGAATCTCAAACACGCAGGCATTGACTTGTCGCTTGAGCACCCGCGGGATCCTTCCTTTTGGCATGCGATGAACTGCTCAATCCAATGCAGGTTGAAACGCGCCTAAAAATACTTAGTACTAATAGTCCCGCCATAAAAACTGCTGCTATTTGAAAAAAAAAGTACACAAATATATCGCCAAGTTATAGTAGTAACATCATGGTGACGGAAAGTTATCAATCGCAAATTTGAGAGCAGAAGTTGGCAATGACGCTATTGTCTCCTCACTATTGAAAGTCGAGAACGCTTGTGTTGTTCACAAAAGAATAAAAATCATGTTTCTTGCTAAAAATCCACATTCCTACTAGTATTCTCACGCCAGACGTACAGGAACGAATTAGATTCCGTGTCTCTATTCCTTATTACCATCATATCTCATCGAAAGAAAATTTCAAAAGCGCTGCAAATTTTTCCACAACGGTTTATAATTTTCTATATATACCGCCCTTCTGTCTAGATCACTGTTTTGTATACAATATCCATTTGAATCCGGAAGGAGTGGAGGGGGGAGTCAGTTAATACAAAATCATCTAGGTATATAAATTATGAATGAAATAATTATATAAGAGACCAGTGATTACTTATCCATTGGAATTAATAATATAAATGTATATTTTAATTTTATAATTCTATTTTCATTTTAATTCATATTGAATGTATATTATAATTCAGCAATTTTACTAGTACCTACGTTAGCAATAACGTATAACAAAAAGCACTCTACAACAAATATTCAGAATGACCTTGTGACCCGAGACACGAAAACTATCTCAGAACAAGAAACTCGATATCTCGAAACCATGTGTTGTTTGAACCAGCTGTTTCTCAGTATGATCATTGGCCCGGAGTTCCACTGTTCGATTCACGCTCATATCGACGACTTTTTTCTTGGTTCTTCCTTCGAGGCCTCTTTGTGACCGCACGGCTGGTCGTACAACGGCTGGCTGTTCGCTCTGAGTGGTTTTAAAGAAATTTCTGAATCAAGATATATTTAAATCCTAAATCTATTTCCTTGGGTTGGAGGTAAAGTGATAAATTGCATCTTTTGACATTTTACAGTATAAACTGCCATAGTTTTCGATCAGCTTAACAAGTAGGAAAGTGTGGATTGCTAACTTAATATTAAATAATTAAACAAATTTCGTTCAAACCCAAATATTTGTCATGCATTGAACTCTGAAATACCATATCTGAATGAAACGTAGAGGATACAGTGGATAAAATGCCACGTAACTGATATTTTTCAAGCTTTTAATGAATATGGTAATTTGACTACTTTTACCTGTATGGAAATAGTGACGATTCAAACATGATCATTACGTATAAACTCAGTTTGTTTGACTAAATTAGAGCTAATAAATAATAATTTTTAGGTCTAAAACCATTTTACGGTTTTCCCCAAGGAACAGTCACCAAAATATCAATAAACATCTATTGGATAGTTTCACAATCTCCGCTGAAACATTTGATCATTTTTACCTGAAAGACTTATTCAAAACCATGTTGATGGAGTTGCATAGAAAAACTTTATTAAATAATTTCATTGGATATTTATGAAATAATTTTATCATTTCCAGCTATACATATTATACTGTAGTGTCCTGATAAGCAAGAACCTCATTTTGTGTAGAAAGTGCACTTGGTTACTTTTACCACCAACCCGACGATTTAAACCCCTTTCTGTGATCCTGTATCCCAAATTTCAAATTTTCAGGACAGTTCTAAATGGGTGAAGTGGCGCTTTCAGCAAACAAATGTAATTTAGTTGTTTAGGTTTAGTTCTCTTAAAGCTCATTGAGAAGGTCATTCACAAACGACTAATGAAAATTGTAGAGGAACGAAATCTCATCAGCTCGAATTTCGTCGGCAGCACTCTACTATTGACCAAGTGCACAGAATAACGTTTATCATTGAGCAGACACTTGAACACAAAAAGGTATGTTCAGCCATCTTTCTCAATGTCACTCAGGCGTTTAGAATAATGTGTTGCGTACCTGCGTCGACGCATACAGATATTTCCGCAACGACAGTCTTCACATCGAACTACAAATTTACCCTGTTAAGGAAGTAATTCGGAAGCAAGCCATCAAACTCATTGTGAGGCTTCAATATCACATCAACGAGGAGGTAGTCCAACTCCTTGACACGGAGGGTCTACTCAGACGACTCAAGAGGACCAAACCACACGAGCTGATCCAGTTGGTGTGACAACTGGAGGACCCTGGTGGACTGGGTTGGTTGAGGACTCAATCATAAGCTTCGAGAGGTGCTCCCAGCTTCATACGCCAGGCTGTGTAGTCTTATAGTCTTATTGTAGTCTTATCTGTTGTTACTGCCGAGTTGAACAAAAAGACGCATTTTCAGGAGCCAAAATGATCAAGGCTGGTGTCCCACAAGGCAGTGTACTGGGCCCGCTTCTGTACGTGCTCTTCACCGTTGACCTACCCACAAGAGAAGAAAATACTCAGGCAACGTTTGCTGATGATACTGCGGTCCTTGTTGCTGTAGGGATCTATATCAACACTGCGTGGATCTATTGACTGACTTCACAAATGGACTACCAAGTGGAGAATCAAAATGGACGAGGCAAAATTGGTTCACATAGACTTCAGAAATAGCCGATTTGAGTACATACCGGTGACCCTTAATGGAAAAGTCATACCTTACGCCAAAGAAGCGAAGTATCTGGGAATAACTCTGGATGCCAAACTCCGATGGAAAGCGCATGTCAAAAAGAAAAAAACGGAACTCACGAACAAATTCAGAAAGATACATTGGCTGATGGGTCATAACAACCAAACTCTATACAATCAGGTCCTTAAGCTAGTCTGGACGTATGGTGTGCAATTGTGGGGATGCACCGCTCCGAGCAATCGCTTGGTCATCCAGCGATTTCGGAATAATGTGCTGCGCACCTGTGTTGATGCGTACCGTTACACTTGGAACTTCAAATTCCTACAGCCGTAGAACTTATCAAGAAGCAAGCACTAGCCCATCACCAGGGGCTCCGTGGCCACATCAACGACGAGGTCGTCCCAGATGGTCTACTCAGAAGGCTCAAAAGAACAAAACCCCATGACCTGTGTGAGTGGGGTGTCCTGTGAAAACTAGTTCAGTGATTCAGTGAAACCAGTGTGTCTTGTGCTACATCAATCGCAAAAAAAAAAAAACGAAGCCAAGTACGTACTCTGTCTTTTATTTAGTCACACATATTTTCAAATCGTGTGTAAGAAACTATAAAAAATGTCATTATAATCAATGATAAGAAACCAAAAAACAAAATTGTTGAGGATTCGTAAATGTTTCAAGGGGTTTCAAGGGAGTAAACCATTTGTATAGAGAAATGTGGTGTGATTACTTACAATTATCAAAATTAGTACCTAAATCTTTCTCGTTCGGATGTCAATACAAAAAGTATGGATTTTAACGGACGTTTTCCTTTTCATCAGCTCGACTTGAAGGGACACGCGTGCTGGGCTATGAGAATGATGGTGCGAGGAGCGAAAGACGGATGAGGGTTAATGATGGGGTAGGTCTGATTCACTGGCCTGTCACATTGACCCCCCTCCTACCATCAAGTCCAATAGCAGGCCGCGGGGGTGTCCTCACTGACCCCGTACTCGTTAGACCAAACTCTCCACTAACTTCAACGCTGTCGCCTATGACAGGTTTCCATCTGCTCGATATGGGATATGCCGGGAAAACCTGCTCGCATCACTCCGCTAATTTTATTTTACCGGCGGAGCTTCCGCGGGTGCTTTGAGGTCTAGGCCCTTCGTAATTAGGTTTATACCCCTCACCCTCCACAACCATTTCCATCTAACACCCATTCGCCTCTAAATCTCACTCGAGTTCTCCTGTTCATACCGTTATACTTCATTTTAGGTTTTGGGGGAGAACGGCTCACACTACATGCCCACTTTTCACAGATTATACGCTCATGGTGTCACTCTGCCGCTGTTGGTCTTTTTTTCCTCAAAAAGAAATGCTGAAACACACGAGTCAAAAAACTCGGTGGCTAAATCAGCAATTTCCTGATTGAGTACCTACCAAACAGTAGCGTTTGAAGATATGAAGGAAACGATTCGAGGGAACAATGAAGGGACCTTGCAGAACATACTTTCATACTATACTTTCATCCAACCAGCATAAGTAGAAATTCAGACGCCCTCCTCTCCTGACTAACTTGTAGGGATTTTTCATTCAACCAGTTTTCCCGCTTAGCTGAGTATTTCTAGTTCAGCTGTGCATAACAGCTCAATAAAACGATCAATAGATGTTTAGTGCCACTGCTTTTGTAAGGTATTTCGCTATTGCTTTTTATTGCAGAGGGTGAGGAGGGAAAGTTCATTTAGATAAAGGTGAAGCTTATTAGCTAATTTTCGAAAAATGGAGCTATTGTTCTCGGTCCAAAATACAAATCCATGTATGAGTCATTCCAAAATGATAGAATTGAGATAAAAATTCCAATTCGCACAAAAAAATCTATCTTGACAATCGAAAGGCTAAGTTCGCAGATTGGCAGAACCATCCACTCTAACCTGCGCCACATGGCCACACTTTAGGAGGATTTCATGGGAGGAAAAATGACCCACGAAAATGAAACAGTCTAACCAGTGAAACCTCATTTTAAAGATATTTTAACGGTGAACACGATGGTGAAGTCAGAATTGCAATATCCCATTCCGTTCTCCAACTTTGAAGGTAAAAAACGTATTGTTACTTGAGATGTTCTTCACTTTCCATCTGCTCTAGGCTGATAATGGAATGAAATATCGCCATTCTGACTTCACCATCGTGTTCAGCGTTGGAAAATTTACAAACTGAGGTGTTACACGCCCAGGAATGGAGACAAAAGTTGTTATAAAACCAGTTATTTTTTCGAAAATTTGCTCATATAGCCATGCTACATGACTGTGGATTTTTGTTTTTGTTTTATCCAACCATAATCATTACCAGTGGCAGAGTTGTGGAAACATGAAGTAAATAGAGACAGATAATGTGCAGTGAATGATGCAAATACATGTGTAATGTGGAAAGAGTGAACGAAGATAGGCACTGTATAAAATAATAATAAATCACACCATTCACCCACCCGTCACTTTTCACTTTCGCTTTATTAGATCAGAACACGACGGGAATCCAAATCTTCAATACGTGATTGGCTGTTGATTCAAAGAACTCTGCAAATTGTTGACAACGGTTTATTATATTTTTTGTGCATATCCATCTTCTGTATAGATCACTAAATGAATTATCAATAATTATTGATAGTTATGATCAAGTAGTGTAAATTATTATTAATCATTATCAAGGATTATATAAAATTTCGACGATTCGTTGAGTGACACACGAAATACAAGTCGATGGCGTCACATGATAACCTCGTATCTCAACAAAACAAGTTTTACAGGAGAGGCAAAAAACTGATAGCAATGGCATAAAGTGGCATTAGGAGTTACAACCTCATATAGTCCTCTAGAGGGCAGAAAATTCATTTTCCGCTCAAATTTGAACCACAGGCCGATGAGATACGAGGTTTTCTTCCCATACATGCAAAAAACTAAAAATCGTCAAAAATCAAGATACGAGGTTATCATGTGACGCCATCGAAGTATATCTTTGGCAGTGAAAAACAGAGGTTAAATGGCCCGATGCGACGCGACGTCCGGATTTACGCATTTACGCAGAGGCAGAACGTTATTAAGATGAACAGGATACACAAAAAACTACATGCAACGTATATAATATATCCGTGGAATGTCAACCGCTACCCAGGTATCGCATATGCCGAACACCAGCGAATTTTCTGGGGGGTCTAATGTTTTTTGTCTTGCGCAATTTCAATTGTCAATTATCGAAGATAATAATCCAAAATGGAGTCATAACTAGAATCTGGAAATGGGAATGTAGATAGACGGATCAACAAACAAAAATCCTGTTTTCCAGTAGAACAGTGTTGTGTCAAGATCTCGTCAAAAGAGATCTCGTCAAAAGCCAGGCTCAGAGGGAAACTAAAGGTTCCACAGGAACGATACCAAACAACAAATAATCGTCATCGAGACCAGATACGTGTGAGGGGAAATACTATGCACGTTTGAAATATATCACTTTGGGTTTTGAGATCAATAGGTGGGAGTCCCAAACTATGATCAAGAGTATGGTTATGGCCTCTTTATAACGGAATCGTTGACGGAGTTGGAGACGGACTTTTCCATCTCTATAACCTCAAGATGTCCCCATATTCGATGGACCACTAATGCACGCGAGATTTGAACGGACAGAACATGACGTTATATCAGGTGAATAGAGCTTGATTGTATGGTACATCCAGTTGACTGAGTTGAGGCTATCCCGTCAGTCCCACTCATTGAGGTTGGCAGATTGGTGCGTTCCTCTTACAGAGGTCGTGACTCTCGGTTATCCACTCATACCAATTGTTCTGAACACATTCCTCTCATGCCATAGAGATTTTTTCGCTTGTTTCGTACAGCTTGGTAGCACCTACCACATCTACCTACATCGCTGAATAGATTCATCACGTTCCACCATAGCTACCTCACGAGATACCAACATTTCTTTCGCGGGCGACGTGCTTTTCCAAAATGGAAGCAACCTATTGATTTAGTGAACCTCCGGGAGTTCTTTTATTATTGTTTAATGATAAATTCAAAAGCCCGAAAATATATCGTTGGTAGCTAAGAGATATGAGACAAGTAAAGAAGTATATATATAAAAGATAGGAGGCATATATTATCTTTTTCTTTTTTCAAGATGGATTACCTAATAGAGTTCCACATTTTCTCTCGCGAGCGTCTTCCCGAAGAAGAAAAAAAAAACTAATTTCTTTAAGTGGAGTGGATTCTCACCCTCAAAGCGGATAAAACAACAAAGCGCCTAGCTAGAGTTTTTGTTTCCGCGTCTTCTATTCACGTAGGTGACGGAACTGCTCTCGGAGGGTTGAAAACAAACATTTCATAAGGGTGAAAATACTCTTCAAGTGTCGCATCCAATGAAAGAGCGATAAACACCAGTTTTATCATTCGTGCTTTTGCCTTGTCTTGGCCTGTGAGACCCCCCTCCGGCCCTAGCGGCTCTCAACAACCGCTCTCGCAGTTGATAAATTGAAAGTAGAGTCACTTCCTTCGGTGAGGTGGAGGAGGTGGTTTTTTATGCGTAGGAAACAAATTTAGAAATTCTATTGTCTCGGCTGATTTTCTTATTTTTAATCAAGTCAGATTGGGCGAGGATGTTTCTCCACGTTTGAGATCCTTCGCTTGTTTCGAACTCCTTAAAAAAAAACTCTGCCAATTCTTGACACAACGGTTCATTATCTTCTTTGTACAGATCACCCTTCTGTCTAGATCACTAGGTCTAAATGTCTAGATCCTAAATGTTAGATTAATTATTATTATCAATTATCACTAATTATTAACAATTTTATCAAGTACCTAGTGAAAATTATTATAATTTATTGTTAGGTATTAATAATTCGTATTTACTATTAATAAGTAATAATAATTATTAATTATGATTAATTAATACGATATAATTCTGGGGTTCTTAATACTACGTCGGTAATAATTGTTCTATAAAAGAAGTACCTACCAACAAACATTCGAAATTACCTTCATTTCCGTAGCACGAAACGCACCTCAGAACAACAAACTCGACATCACTTAAGCCATATGATGTTCCAAAGAGCTTGTTAGTATGAAAATGGACCTGTATTTCAACAGTTTGATTCACGATCCTGTAGTGAGGCACAATCTTTGAGCCTTCATTGTGAACGAACGGCTGGTCGTACAAAGCTGCGGATGGTCTTAAAAAATTCTACGGAACAAACTCTATCTAAATATGAAATAAAAAACATACCGTTCTATATGAATTTTTCGAGATATGAAATTTTCAAAATTTCAAAATTCGTTTTGAACCCCTTCCCCTTGACCTAGGGTTATGAAAAGTTTCGAGGACCATTGTGGGGTTGGTCGAAACCCATAAAAACAATTTCGTAATTTTAACTCAACGCTAACTGGGCAAAGTGGCGCGGACGGCGGACGGCGGACGGCGGACGGCGGACGGCGGATGGCGTACGGCGTACGGCGTACGGCGTACGGCGTACGGCGTACGGCGGACGGACGGATTTTTTTTTATTCGATTTTCTGAATCTACGTATCTTGAAACGTAAACCAACAAATTTTGAGGGGGGGTTAAAAATTTTTTTTCTTTGGGCGATTCCAATGGTTCATTATCGAAGATAATAAACCAAAATCAGATGACCCGTCGAATGTTTAGAGGAGTAGTTCAAAATCCGTTGTAAAAACTGGCCCGCCAAAAAATCTCAGCCGCAAAAAGGAATGATATCCATTTTGCCCGCCAGCCACATATATAGGATGCTCAGTGCTTCGCACCTCGCTGTTGAGTGTGGATGTAGAAACCTGATCCTCCTACCCCTAACCTCCACCGTCAATGTTTTCCTGTTCCCTGTCTCCTTCCAACAACCCCCTCTCACCCTTAGTTCCCCTCGGTTTCACCTAGTATGATTCCTCTGTTACACCAGCAGGGAGCTTTACGCTTCTTTCAATGCTGTTGGCGGGAGCTTTTTGCCAGATTAACAAGCCTGAATTGAAGCATTACTACGAGTATATTATAAGTATTACCTACTGGTGGTCACGAGTAAACAGTGGTGGTACACAGTCGCTTCGGTTTTCAGGGCTTCGGTTTTCTTGGCGGGCGGGACGCTCCCGCGTCCCTAGATGGCGAGAAAAAGCGGAGCCCCTGAAAACTCGTCTTGTAAATGACAAATCCCTTTCCTTCGAATTTATTATTCTTAATGTATCTCTTATGATATTTGAAGTGGGAAACATCATTGACGACTGGATTTAGAGATCTTCAATAAATATCGTTTTGAAAGCTTAACCAGACCAAAGTAGGTAAACTTGTAGAATAAATTTAACCATTCAGTAATGATGTTACTTTTAATGATTTTCAGTTTTTCACACGCACTTTCTATTCTATTTGAAGTAGAGGCCATAGTGCATTAGTGCCTGAAGAGAAAAGTGGAAACTATTAAGTAAATATCATATTTGAAACTATTTGGACGACTATCTGATAGTGGTAACCAGGTAAGAACCAAACAGAATATATCTAACCGTTTTGAAACAATGTTATGGTACAATTCACACAGCATTTGTTACAGTGAGTAATGAGATGGGCTGTATATTACGTGGAAGAGCCTGCTTGCATTTCATTGCGATCGGATCTGAGATCTGGTATAAATAAGAGGCTAAGAATAATAGTATGGTCCCTAATAATAAAAATAAAATTAGAGGGCAAGGAGGTATGAGGTTTATATAGAAGTGTATGTATAGAAGGCTCTCGATTACACGAACCTCGATGAAAAAAAGATGTTATCAGCACTCCTAACCATACTTGAACACAGAGAACGACTAACTGAAATGTCACTGCAAACTTTGAGAAAGAGAGAAAAAAATCCAGTCATGCAGCATGACTATAAGAGCGAATTTTCGCAGAAATAACAGGTTTTATGTAATATGTCATGTTTGGAACCTCGCATTCAACCATTTTTTGCCGAGTAAAACCTCAGCTTATAGATTTTTCTACACTGAACACGATGGCGGAGTCAGAATTGCGATATCTCATTCCGTTATCAGATTAGAGAAGATGAACCGTGAAGAGCATTCCTGAAGAGGAAACGGATTTTGGTATATAAGTTTTTCGGAAATTCGAGTATTAATTTATTATTAATTATTATTGTAACTTCCGTTGCTTTGAAAATTCGTTAAAGGAGAGTAACTTCAAGTTGCCTTCTGGCCTGATTTTCACTATGCAGGCAAATCAATATTCCAATAGGACGACCCATTTCAGAAGAAAAGCTTAGCATAATTGCAGCAACCAAATTGGCAATTTTGTACATTTTATTTCATGATTTTTACATTGTATGTACTACCTACATAGATACATATGTATTATGTATTACTCTCTTTCAATCATTCCATTAACTTTCCAAACCTCCTCAATTTGAAATGTTCCTACTCCTCCCTCGAAGAATCAACCTTCCACTCACTCAAAAACCTTATCTGTGAAAATATGAACTTATTTATGAAGAATATGTGCAATGTTTTGGACCTGTCCCATGTATTATATGGAACGATGGTAGAACAATCTGCCTTCAACAAGTGATTTCAGTGTCCGGATGAGGAAGTAATTAGGAGCCTCGGTTTTCTGACTCATAACAAGTCACTATTGTAAAACCCTGTATGGATTTCCCATAGGAGAGATGGAATAGTGATAGTGCTGATTTATTTGTGGCTCTTGAGTAATACCACAGAATAGCGCCACTTGGCTAAACTGCCGTTGAAAATCAGCTCTATGTGGGTCTGTCTCCGCTGTAAAAACCATCCACCTTGTACAAGTTTACTGCTGTTTCCTCTCATTGTTCTTCATGTTGCGCTGGCCTATATCGAAGAATATGAAGATAACCTCACCTTCGGAAGACGGAAATGACTCTCCAGTTCGTACCGAGACAGGCGCGTCCAGAGCTTTTCAAGTGGATAGGTACCGATTGAAAATAATTACTGTGGGGAGACTTGCGGGAAACACAAGAGACTCTGACCGCTGCCGATCAAAATTGTGTGAGAGGGAATCAATGTGGAACGGGTACAATGCAAAGTATTGGAAAACATCTCATTAGCGTACTTGATGGTGTATAGTTTGTCGGAAAATATTATCCTCTTTTTGTATTGAAAATACACTGAAACCGTTTATCATAGTAATAAAAGCGCCTACTTCAGTGGTTCCTTCAGTTTTTACCATCTTAGTCCCATAGAAGAGATGGAATAGTGAGAGTGCTGATATATTTGTGGCTCTTGGGTAATAAATACGAGTTCAAAATAAATCAATCATTTTGACATAATATCCTGGAGAAGAATTTTCGGGTGATTAAGAGAAGATAGTTTTATGATTTGTTTATACATCTTGACCCTGGACATCTTGTAGAGCTTGAAAAATGATGAATATAATGATTACATAACTGATCAGATAACTGCGGACGACTGTAACTGTTTTAGCGATACCTACATAAACACATCACATCAGCTACACTAACTCCCCAACTTCCATTTTATCACTGCTCTAGAACGTATCAGTCCAAACAGATTTTACCGAGTGATTTCATTCGGAGCGTATCTTGACAAGAACATCAACTCCACTGACGCGTCAGTTTTGTAATGGAATTTGGATCTTCACGATTAAGGATTTTGAAAATGAATGACTTCGGTATTAGGGTATGTTCTTACCGCATTACTGTCTCCATCGTTATTATTTTTGAAGGGGATGAGCTAAACTGACTTCCAAATTTCTAGGTTCTGGGCCCCCTTCAGGTGAGGACAATGTCAGTTATCTGGAGCCCCAATGTCTGTCGATGCGCGTAATGTGCATATCATAATTCATAAGTCTTCATAATTTATAGAACGTTCGAATAAAGTGGGTTTCACCTACATATTCCATGGCATGTCTATGGTTTAATAACGCGTTAAACATTTCTTTTCTCCACAGTGTGTGTTTATTTGGATAAGTCATCATACAGTGTCATACAATCAAACCGTTTTGGCATGAGTGATTAACTTTTTAGCTGATCAAAACTCCAATCCTAGACATAGGTTGATCCTGTTCTAGAAGAATCTGTTCATGTTTTGGTAAATTGTGCTTGATAGTGACTGTTAGTTAGGTATTATCCAGGAGTGCTCTGCTTAATTCTCTCGTCTAAATAGTGAACGTCAGTCATCAAAACGTTACAAATTTTAAATCATCAAATTTCAACGTGTATTGAATCCCCCACTGTAGATCATTATAGATTCTGGCGCATCAAAGTGGGTATCCAACAAAATAGCAACATGATCATATTACATGGTGTCTTAGACATTCACTCAATACGTGAAGAAGTTCACGAAAAACTATGGTCAGCAAGTGACAGTGGATAATAAGGGCAATACCCTGTAGAGACCTCAACACATACTACATCGATGGTTTTCCTGGAGTAGGTTTTATAGTTGCTTGTTGAACAGAGCAGTGGATTCAATGGTTCGTAGAATAATGGAAGAAAGAGCTTATGGTAATTCTGAGGTAGGGAGATGACTACGAGATGGAGGTTTAGGGAGGCGGGTAATATTAAAAACCGATTGAGCGTGGTCGGTTGGAGACGGACGGTGTTCTAGCTGGGAAGCCGTTCAAGGTTGCCATTTCCTTTAGCAATTAGAGGGACTAATTATCAATTCAATTGCTCACAGATGCGTAACGGGACCCACTAGCGTGGAACCATAACGCATGGGCCTCCACCAGTCCCAACTGCAAATACTCGTACATAGTATATACACCTAACCTATTTTGACTCTTACCCCCTCCTTCCCTCCTTCACCACACAATTTCTTCCAAAGCCCCCGTAATAAAGTTTATTCTGTCGGATCTTATCTGTAATTTATATGAGCTCGAATGTCTCGTCAATGTGAAGGTGCGACTCGAGTTAATGAACCATCAGAAACGGCGGTTTTCATAGGTTCTTGCATTCATTGCGGAATCGCAATTTATGCGGGCCTCGCTGTACGTACTTGCAATATGTGGTTTTCCAATTAGTTGGGAGATCGGTATCGAGATTTTCGGTTGGTTAGGTTTCGCTTCCCAAGTTATTTTCCAGCGGAAACTAATTGAAATTATAAAGCAGAAAATTACCGTCAGTCAAAACACGGTGGCTATTTTGATCAGTGTTTAACGCCATTATAGAACACGTGTTGAATGAAGGGAGGTGATCAAGGGGAACAAAACTCTTTTCACTCATATGATATTTACACAATAAAGACATAAACCTTATTGGGTAATGAGTTTCCAATACAGGATGTAATGAGCAATTACCACGCAGTTAGAGCTTGTTCACAACTCGTCAATATTCACACAAATTGCCTCATAATTCTTTAGAGGTACATAAATAATGTCAGAACGCCATCCTTTTGGTTACGTATGTTTGACGTAAGTCACACAATTTACCTCAAATAAGTCACGTGGAGGGATCGTGTCGTCTTTATCCAATCACCTATAAGGTCAGTGCTTGACACAACTTGTAAATAATTTAGTTCAGTGACACGTACACTAAGATCGGAAGGACGAGAGGAATGTCCAATCTCAAATATTGCCTCATCATGTGAATTCAGTAATTCATAACTTCAAACAATAAGGCTTCATGGGTCCTTAATTCGGGCACCCTAAGTCAAACATTATTTTTTTCCACGAGCGTGTCACCAGATCTACTTATCTCGATCTCGTTTCTTATCCTCTGTGGAGTATTCCACGGTATATCATTAACTGTTGTAACTCAAAACTTTTTAATATCAAGTGTGTTCTGAGAAAAATTATAATATAATAATAAATATAATATTTTTCGACTGCATATTACAACATATTACACATTTTTCTACATATTATGTATGTTGATGAGATGGTTGTCTGATTTTACCTTTAGTTGGAAACTTTTGCAGGTAATCTGTGAACAACTCATGTTTCATAGACACGCCGACATGATGTGAACTCAGGCGCTCTCTGAGTATCAATCATCAATTACTTTCTTCTCACATGGGGAGAAACATGAAACATGATATTACTACACATCTGTGTATTACAATAATGCAAGAAAAGAAGAGAGGCTGTATAAGAAGATGAACATGGTAAGGGTAAAGAACCAAGTTTTTGAAACTTTGTAACTTGGCTAACTGAACAAGAAGAAAACATAATTAGGGTTTTTTTGAAGTTATATAATTCGGCTCCCTCTAGACCTAGCGACTTGAATCTGTTAAAAGGCACTGGAAGAAGTAGAAACGAAGCTTTGTACGAAATACTAAGTTAATCGGTGAATGTGGAGAAGCTGTAGCATTGGTTAGCTGAACAAGAAGAAAAATATGATAAAGGGGCTACAGAAGTTATACAACTTGGCTCCCTTTAGCGACTTGAATCTTTTCAAAGGCACTGGGTCAAGTTGAAACGAAACTCTGTGCAAAAAGCTCTACCAAGGTATATTCTCATTTTTTGGGGGCGAATCCGTGAAGCTGTTACACTTGTGCAAAGTCAAACTGAATCGGTTAAAAAAAAAAAACTCATTTTTCTCTGCATCAGCAATCAATTTGACATGTTTCATATTATTTTCCAGATTTGAATACCCCCACCTAAGGGTCAAAATTAGCAGATCTATCTCATGGACTTGCGTAGCCCCTTTTAAAAACATCGTGTGCACTTTTTTGAATTGCTGCTGTTGGGAAATCATGATATATTACTCCACTTAGATTTGGAAACCCGGGAATTTGTGAAATTAAGGAATTAAGGAACACAGTTGCTATGAAATTGAAAAAAAAAAAAACTCAGAACTGTTTATTTTTGAAACGTTTGAAGAAACACAACACTAAAAATACCTTTAAATTACCATTTTTATCAACGCTTGTTTTGGTGGTCATTCTTAAAAAAAAAAAAAAAAAAATCGTCGCTCCGATCAGCACCATCATTTGCTGACCAATTGGTGATTTCAGCGTAGAATGCAGCATGCTCCTCTGGTCAGGAATATACTGCATGATCTTCTCAACATCATCAATCTTGTTTCTATTGCTCGGGACTTTTCCGCTGGTGTAAGCTGGGGTGTTGGGTAGCGCCACTCTACCAGAGCCTTTCTCTTCATGAAGAACGTGTTTTTAGTTTGTCCTCCAAGATGATTAGCGCGAAACTCAAACTGGAAGATTTTTGAGATGGAAAACAATATTCGATCCTTCTTTGGTTTCCCAGCTCTTTCACTCGAGGCGACGACATTTTTGTAGTACTGAGACCACCATGTACATCCAATATCCTTGATAAATTAGGAAGAATCGACAGAGTGCAGTTCCGCTTCTCTTTTAAAGGGGCGTAAGTCCGGACTTACGCCTTTTTAAAAGAAACCAGGATTGTCAAGAGCGATTTCAACCATGGTAGAGACCGCTTTCGCATGAAAATGAAAAAAAAACTAAAATGGCGTTTTTGTGGACTTTCACCCTTTAAAAAAATCGATTCGACTATAGGTACCTACTATAGTCGCCCCCCCCCTCTCACCGGTAAACCCTTGGCTGAAAGCGAGAAACGAACGAGTTCATTCTCATTCAGCTGAAAATTCTTCCGCTTTACTGAATGCACCCCTCCAAGACTATAAAATTTATTCATGAAATCCTGTAAATTCACCAGTGTGTTACACATCAATCTACTAGGAAAATGCTGAAAATTCACTATCGTGTTACTAATTTTTTTTTCTAGATTAATGTGTAACACAATAGTGAATTTATCTAACTCATAAGTAATCATCATTATTCTAACAATAAAATTCTCCGAAAATTCGCTAAAATCAACATAAATTGTAAATCAAAAATAGATTTATTCAGACATTTTATTTATAAAATGAAATAAAATTTATGAATAAAATGTATTCAGAAAATCCTGTGAAGCAATCAAAAATTTATATGACTGCACATTTTACATTTACTGCGTTCCTAGATTTCGACTATTTATTGGTAGTCGTGTAATAAATTATTGCCAACGTTTGTATTATAATACAAATTGATTCTAATTAATTTATCACCCACATGAACCGTCGACAAAATATCGAAGCGGAGCAGGTTACCTTCTCATGATTATTGAATTCAAACTGATTTATAATACTTATTGCATATTCGCATATTATTGCTACATTGCTATATCATTAGTAAGAGACAGACCAACTAGGTCTACTGTTAATACTCTCAAGTTGGAGGATCTCACGTTAAACAGTGTTGGATGAAAATTTCCGCGGTCCCGTTAGCGTGTGGGCCCCGCTACACCGCTGTTGAGCTAGACAGCCGCAAAACTTGGGCCGCGTTCCCGATGAGTCATCTCTGTTTGGCTGCTCTCCACGGGTTTCTCTTTGCAACGTTAGTTCCGCGTTCGGGATAATCAGCGCGGGACCGGACAATATTAATGGGCCGTCGATATCATTGGTGAGCCGGTCGGTGGGTATTTTGGATCTTCAAAAGTGCGTGTTATTTGAATTATTGCCACCAAAGTGTTGATGACATTTGACTTTGCAAAAGACAATCGGTGTTGTGATGTCATCGGTTGTTCTTCCTGATCCCGAAGATTTTACTGATTAGTAACGATTTTTGGCTGTACAGTGTACAAAATAGTTATTTAGAGAACGAATTGGTAGGGGTTACCGCGGCCATGATGTTTTACTCAGTGGTAACCGATCAAAGGTGATTTCTTTTGTCTAACAACTTCGGAGAATCACATGTTATTCATTCAATCCATTTTCGTGTGTTCGTCATGGATGCAACAAAATTTGATTTACCGCAGTTCCTGGTCCCCAACCCCATGTGATACAACTATTAGGTTGGTCTCAAAGAGTTATAAAAAAAAAAAAAAAAAAAATTATAGCTGAACGATGTCCTACTAGAGGGTTTTAAAGTAATTTTAACACTATTCATAATCAAAAAAACTCCATTTCTCAAAGAAACCTCATTTTAAAATCATGGGTTTCAATATTTTTTAATGCCTTAATATTCCACTGTTGTACATGGCCAAATCAATATCTTCGAGCGATTTTGTAATTTTTCGATAAAACACTTTTCGCACGCTTTTCATGTTAGTATGACCTATTGAGCAACCCCTCAAAATTTGAGAGACATCTCTCTTACAAATCGAGATATCCCGCCGAAAACGTAGCCCCCATAGTTACACTATTATACTATTATACGAGTAGTATAACTGTTATACTAATAACTGTTATACTATTGCCGATTTTTGGCTCCCGGTTGGAGGGTTGAATGGTCACTGGACCATTCTCCCCCTCTCATCGCATGTTATTTATTACTATATTTACTATATTCGTTACTGCAAAACTAAAATGTATCTATTTGTACAATAAACTTATAGTTAATAAAAAACTCTGCAAATTCTTGACACAACGGTTCATTATCTTCTTTGTACAGATCACCCTTCTGTCTAGATCACTAGGTCTAAATGTCTAGATCCTAAATGTTAGATTAATTATTATTATCAATTATCACTAATTATTAACAATTTTATCAAGTACCTACCTAGTGAAAATTATTATAATTTATTGTTAGGTATTAATAATTTGTATTTATTATTAATTATGATTAATTAATACGATATAATTTTGGGGTTTTTAATACTACGTCGGTAATAATTTTTCTATAAAAGAAGTACCTACCAACAAACATTCGAAATTACCTTCATTTCCGTAGCACGAAACGCACCTCAGAACAACAAACTCGACATCACTTAAGCCATATGATGTTCCAAAGAGCTTGTTAGTATGAAAATGGACCTGTATTTCAACAGTTTGAGTCACGATCGTGTTGTGAGGCACAATCTTTGAGCCGTCATTGTGAACGAACGGCTGGTCGTACAAAGCTGCGGATGGTCTTAAAAAATTCTACGGAACAAATTCTATCTAAATATGAAATAAAAAACATACCGTTCTATATGAATTTTTCGAGATATGAGATTTTCAAATTTTCAAAATTCGTTTTGAACCCCTTCCCCTTGACCTAGGGTTATGAAAAGTTTCGAGGACCATTGTGGGGTTGGTCGAAACCCATAAAAAAAATTTCGTAATTTTAACTCAACGCTAACTGGGCAAAGTGGCGCGGACGGCGGACGGCGTACGGCGTACGGCGGACGGACGGATTTTTTTTTATTCGATTTTCTGAATCTACGTATCTTGAAACGTAAACCAACAAATTTTGAGGGGGGGTTAAAAAAATTTTTTCTTTGGGCGATTCCAATGGTTCATTATCGAAGATAATAAACCAAAAAATCAGCTTAAATTATATAAGTACTGAATTATATTTTGTTCAGTAAGAGTCAAAGAGTAAGAACGTCGCTTGACGTAGCTGTTCAGGAATAAACTGCCAGTCGGTGCACATTTTTCATGCTCTCCAATATTGGTCAACCTGTATGGTTTTCAGCAAATGTTACGACGTCCGTTGTTCTTTTATCAATCAATAAGTTTTGGTTCATAATACTTTCAAATACTTTTGACATCGAGATACGACGAAATTGATGAGACGTGTGTGGGGCTGTCTTCCTGGAAGGACTTGATCTCCACTCTGAATAGGCGATCGGGTTTATGAGGAACTGGCCTGTGGCAAATGAGTCGGGCTCTGAATTTGGAGAGAACCTCAGAGCTTTTTGAATCAGCAACGCCAAATCCTGCTTCCTCGCTTAATGCCGTTTTCAGGCATAGTTTTTACATTAGTAAATTAGGCTCCTTTGAATGGTCTTGTTTTCTGAGCTCAGTCATGTATACGTCCTTTCCTTTCTGAAATGTGGGGTTGTGTAGAACTCGTACAACCCCGATTCGTTCTACGAGAATTTCCTCAATTTTATAGGTGATAACTATTACACAATTTGACCGTTTCAATAACTTATTCTGCATCCACATACATTCACACAAGTTTACACCTCGAAAACCAATAGGTTATGGTACTACATACTTCTACAAGTCGCTTGGGAAAATCCCACCTACTACCATCGGTGCCTTGAATTATTATTTAGGTTTCACCAATGATTGAGACATTAATAATGCCATCATTATTTTCTGATTAATAAGAAGTAATATTTACAAGAAAAATAAAAATGCAGAAAAATCCAGCAACCTTTATATAGTGTAGACTATGATATCTTCAACAGCAAATATAGCTAATTCCACTCCAGACCGAAAAAGGATAGATTTTATCCCTGTCATAGGTTTTTGTCTCATTCTCCTGGAAATTTGGTTTGAATCTTTCACCGCCTACGAAGATATATTACTAGATATTCTTCCTCACTTTTGTTTAAATCTTTTGAAGTTAAAAATATTAATCAAATTTATCATTTTCAATCTTGCATACATCTTTTTGGCGCTAAAATTGATCCACGTCATCTTTTATCTTCGTCTGTTACTCGTAACTACAATAATTCCCGTGTCATTCTTCCTAATATAAATACTGAGTTCTACAGGAGAAATGCTTATGTAACTGCCCTCAGATCTCTATACCAAAAAGAAATAAATATTTTTTCGTTTTCCAGCCTGTCAAATTTTAAAAAACTATTAAATAGCTGTTTATAATTCTGCATTGTTGAGTCTTCGTAATGTTTTCTTGTTTATAAATTAATTATTTAATTTTCGTATTGTCTTGTTCTTTACATTGTTACTATGATAAATTTTTGTTTTTGTTAATTAACGTTTATGTCTTAGGTTATTGCATCACCTGTGTGCTGCTGTTATAATATTGTTACATGAACTCCTCCGAAGAGCACAAGTTCTCTTGAACTTATTCTTCGGTGGGCAATAAGTTAAAATGATACCGATTGAATTATACACTTAACTATTTTGCCAATAAAGAAATACAAATACAAATACAAAATACAAAATACGTATTTGAGTCAATAATTACTCACTATATTGATTTCGACCTACTTAAAACTGTGAGGACGCTTATCTAATTGGTTGGATGGAAACTGAAAAGATCACTAATCCACGATTGTTTGACGTGGGAAATATCGAATGGACCCAACGTGATTCATTCGGGCTGGTACATATCAACGCCGATTCCACTCAATCGGAAACAGGTACGAATATTGTGGGCGGCGTTGCGTGTCCATGATTGTTTTCTTCCTTTTTGTTTTGTTTTTGGCGTGAAACCCCGTCTCACCGTATCTCACGTTTCACGGACAGAATATCTTTTCCCGAAGCACGTAAATTGGAGAGTCCGGTGATCCTTCACTCTTGGTTTTTTGAATAGGTTCACTTAGAATAACAAGTCCCCGTGTCGGAGCTAGCGATGGCAGCGAAGGAGGGGATTCCCGCACGCGATATTATTGAGGCGCATCGGCCGCGCTTCGGAGGATAAAAAATAACAAAAAGTACATGCTTCGGGCTTCGGCCAACTTGCTCCTATAAACGATGAAACCTCTTTTTTCTATACATGAGATCACCCACTTCACCTGCTCAATGTGACAGTCTCACAAACGTGATGTATACATTTTTCCGGTCGTATCGTACTACGCACGACGTTCCCTTGTCAGTAATGAGAGCGGCCAAATACACCAATGTGGTTACTTTATGAAAGAGTGCTAAGAAGTTATTCATTTATTATTCCTATTTTTCACGATTGAGATGTCTATTCGTACTGAAAAAAAAAAAAAAAAAAAAAAAAAAAAAAAATTGCTTATTGACCTGTCAGAACGTCGGAATCTCATGGCCCAGTAGTCCGTTCTTGATGATGACTAACAGAACTCCGTCATGTTGCAGCTGGTTATCCATAGTCTTGAGGAGTGGTGCTTGACGAACTGCCTGTTTTTAAACCCAACTAAGTGCTCAATTGTCTCCTTCCACCGAGTATTGCAGCCGGTCCTCTATGACTACACGTTGTGTGGTGCTGTCCTCCAGAGGCGATCGGATATGGCGGATCTGGGGGTTGTATTTGATGGGATGATGACATTCTCCAACCACATAGGGCTTACTGTGGGGCGGGCGTTGCGGGCCCTGGGTTTCCTCAAAAGGAACACCCGCGAATTTACCAACTGTGGTGCCATTGTTACCTTGTACAAAGCCCTAGTACTACCCGTGCTGGAGTACGCTTTCCCCGTATGGTCGCCTTATTACGGACTCAACAGGTACAATTTGGAGAGAGTTCAGAACAAGTTCCTTCGGTACGTCGCCTTCAAGTTGAAGATCCCATCAAGTGAGGTTGAGTATAGCCACGTTCGCGGAGTGTGTAGGCTTCCCACCCTTTTGAAGCGACGTAATACGGCGGATTTGGTGTTGTTTTACAAAACCATCAACAGCCATCTCTCCTGTCCCGCCCTGCTCTCCAGCATAGCTCTGATGACCCCTCGCCCATCCTCGCGTAGTCGCAATCTGTTTGGAGTGCCATTTTCTCCAACAACTTACCAATGCCTCTCCATCGTCTTCCTCGCGCAGCCAACCATCTCCTTGGTGTGTGCCCAGATTTTGATTTTTTTTTCGGACTCTCTTTTCAAACTTAAGTTGGTATGTGCCAGTATTTAATTATTTTTTCCCAGCTACATTTGTCAGTTTATTCAAAGCGTTTGAAGTGTATAATTTTCTTTCCTATTTTATTTTTATTCTTTTTGAAGTCTTCTGATCTGTGTGCGGACTCAAAATTGTAACTCTGTGTAATTGGGCTTGCCCGTAATAAATAAATAAATAAATAAAATAAATGTGTAACTTCGGATCTTCGGAGATCAGAGCGTAAGGGGTGGGGCATATTTAACGTAACCACGTCAAATAACGTAATACTGTCCAGTAACCTAATACCAGATAACCTATTACTAGTATTACTGTTTTGAGAACTTGGGAGAAAGGCATTTGAAAGGTTCTTTATCGCCGGCCATTCGAGATTCCGTGATAATAGGTTGGCTGGGACTATTACAGGCAATACCAGGTAATAGGTTACGGAAAACTAATACGCGAAAGGTGTGCGATCATAACTGTCGAACAAGTTATTTGAGTGAGTATTGAGTTAGTTTCGAGTAACAGCGACCGTATGGTAATAGGTTGTGGTATTAGGTTATTTTGGTAATAGGTTACCGGCGATTCGAGAAACTTTCCAGCGCCCATCACGGACTGGGTTTACAATAGCTATTTGCTAATACCTAATACCACAACCTATTACCATACGTTCGCTGTCACTCGATAACCTTTTACCAAGGAATAACCGTATCAGCCATTCCTACAGAGCGTTAGTATAAGGTTTTGATACACCAGTCTTGTCTCGACTGAGCACTATGGCAGTGTTGATTGAGAGTACAGTAGAGCGTCAATAATCCCGATTAAGTGGGACCCGTCCATATCCGGATTATCAAAAAATCCGGATTTTCCAAAATAGGCTGTTTTTATACTTCAAAACTATAGGTAGTTAACTGAAACCTTGAGAATTCACTTTAATATATGTGTGTATGCAAGTACAGTATGTTAATACAGTTAAAGCTGTTGTGTATTACTTAGTACTGCACTTTAATGAAATTAAAAAAATACAGAATACAATACGGCACAAAATGTGAAGTACAGTAAAGGTACATTAAAAACACGTTACAGTACGAAGTTGAAGAATATTACACACTATACATTGGCAGGGCTCTAGAAAAAGTCCCTGATTGATTTTTGTCTTACAGTAGTTGCATTAGGCATTTTTATTTTTTTCCGGACTTGAATACGGATTTTCGACGGACCGAATTATTGACGTTCTACTTTATGTAGAATTATCTACGATTTCTCGAAGTTTTTCTCAACTGGATCATCCCACAACAGTTACAGTACCATTTTTCAAAATTTGGGGAATTTCGAGATGATAACCAAATAATAAATAAAACACAGCCACTTCTGAGAAACCAGAATACCACATGGATCCCATCATCTCACATTTAACTGTTTATCAGTCCTCATAGAATCACTCTATCATTTAACGAGATGTAGCTGAAAAATTATTGTTCAGCTACATCTCGTCTAATGATAGGTAGAGTTCATGACGTCTGATGCCACAAATTCTTTACCCGATTTCGCTCTTTGGCTAAGTTAAACTTTTAATTACTAGTTTCAGTGATGAGGATTTTATTTCACCGCACAATAACCGTTATTCGTTATCGTACGATGCGTACGTCGACTGTGGTATTATTTAAATGAGGACGCCTTTGGAATTTCAATAATCTGACCGTTAATGAGAGCTGTACGGCCTAGTTTCATCAATATTCATCTTGACGGTTCAATTCGAGTGAAACTAGGAGGAGTACTCTGAGAAATACTCTAATTATAATTTTCTGTTGTTGTGCAACGCACTGGTTACCCAGCTTGTACCACATGAAAAAAAAAGAACGCTAGCTGTTGAGAGACTAGTGCGACTGTGTGATTTCCTCCGTTTCGCTAAATGTTCCGAAAGACCCACGATGGAAACCGGCCTTGGAATGATGGAGCGCTATGTGTTGATAGCTATCGTTTCCTGATCGATTCCACCTTCAGCAACAACTTCCTGCCTTTGCGTCCGGAAACGGCTGGTATTCTTTTTCTTCTCCGTATTGGGGATAATCAAACTGATGAACACTGACCATTTGAAACTCCAACTCCACGCTTGAAACGCATAATTAATATGTTTGTACCATTTTAATCCAAAAACACTTCTTATTATTCATAAAGGTGTACAATGCAGACTCGGAGGTCATACAGGTGGATATATGAAAGGAGTAAGTAAGATCGGAAAAACTTCACTGTTTTGAAACATGAAGGTCCCACTACCACTTCCACGATAGTTCGCCGTTTTTATTTCTGAAACTTTTTCGTTTTCATTCAATAGAGTGATGGGTGTTCATGCTGGCGAATTCTCTTCGGCTAAACTGAAATCTGGTGTCATAAACTTGCTAAGTTTCCGTGTACAAGCAAAGGCGTCACTAAACGATAGTTTCCGATAAAATTCGAAATAGAAAACCCACATAAAATACGCCGGTCCCTCAACGCAAATCGAAGAGTCTTCTAATCGTAATAACTATTCAGTGGCCATTATACTTTCATTAGCATAGGACACTCAATGCCCTACTGGTATTTGGTGGTACTTGAAAGTTACTCGATGAATGTCAACAATTCTAAACAAGTAGTTGGAGTTTCACTGTTTGAAGGGACAATTATTCATTAGGCCTGAATGAATCATTGCTAACATAGAGACAGTAACAATTATCAAGGCAAATTAAACGAGGTTTCTATGCTTTTATAGTTTGCTTGTAATGTTCTGGTAGAAGTCACTCGAACTATAATCTTTCAATAAAACCAAAAACGTCCATGTGCTCATCGACCTACACCTGGACTACATATAAATAATGTTCACAAGAAATTAGAGTCCAAGATTAGGATGTTAGGATGTCGGTGGAACACTTGGGTTCTTGAGTGCCGATTTTCTGAACTGCTGGTACATTGAAACTGGGGAGGCCATCACCATGGAGATGTCCCTGAGAAATCACATATATGCTGAGTTCCATTCCTTTTACTTCCAAAATTCCATTTCTCTTACCCATTAATTTCGTTAATTTTTTTTCATGAATACCACCCGTCAGTCCGTTCGAAACACCCGATAGATATCCTTAATCCCAAATCATTGTACAAACAATGTCACAGCATCTCACCCACTGTGTCCCTCCGCAGTGTATTTAATTTTGCACAATCCAAAAATGGTCTATCACTGGTGGTTTGGTTTGTGCATTGGTGATGCTAAGCGGAAGTCTAGCCAGAAAAAAACGGTAATGCGTGAAGGGTGATATAAACGAATTCGTAATCATCTAAATATTTTCTGATCAACCAAGCTGATCAACTATCGTAACATCGACGAATCCTTGGAGATTTCCTGTATAAACCTTGAATAGTTTGGGGTTGGATGTTTTTTTTCTCCAGCTGTTGTATCTTGTTCAAGACCAGAAAGATGCTAAAGATAATGTTACCTCCCCTCCTATACCCCGACTCCTACTGCCAGCTCAACGTTTCGTCGAAGAGCGTCGGTTTGTTCCTAACCGTTTCACTCCGGTAACCGGCTACCGAATATATTATGACCGATTTCTTTATCACATGGAAATTGAGTCAAGTCGACAAATAAGAGAGAACATTACGTCCTTTGATGTTTGACAAATTATCATGGTTCAATATACTTGAATTGAGATGACTCAGGGGCAACTGGTAAGTTGTAAAAATTTGAGATAATTTGATTCTTCAATCCACAGAGATGGTATCAACTTCCAGTTTGTTATTTAGCAGGATGATTCTCATCTTGCATTTAATCCCCATGTCGATTCAGCCACTATTTGTTGTATCATTAAATTTATTATTCGTCTCAGATTCACATTCCTTGATTAGAACTGTTTCGCATCATCGTAATATTCTCAGGAGTAAAACAGAACAGCTAACGGGTGGTATACACGATAAAATACTTCCCTAGGCAGTTACTTAAAAATATATATGTAGGTAGCCTTATTTGAATCTGTTATGCAATATGCCGTCATCAACAAGCTATAAAGGAATACAAATCATCAACAATGATATTCTGAGAATTATAATTTGTATACAATTTGTACACAGACATGATGAAAATAAACAATAAGAACCTTTATAGAAGATAAATAAACAAATTAATTTGCAGTAGGAGATTTGATTATTTTATAACATGAATGACATATTTGTATATACAGGAATCAACAAAATGTTAGCTGTTAAGCCAAATAATCAATATTATTTTGGAATAAATCAACTCCGTGCTGGAGCTCAGCAATTGCAATGCATTCTAGCACGGTCCTGAGTAACCATATTATATTTGAATGTATTGTGTTATCATCTCGGAAGGAAAATAAAGATTATTATTATTATTATCAATATTGGTTCTGATACAAAATGTATGCGTGGGCGCAACCCTCAGCCGTTTCTTGCACCGACGCGCGAGGCCTTACGTGTATGATTTTGTACATTTTGCACCGCATGGTTCGCCCTGAAAACCACGGGACTATCTAGCGACCGACCTTCAAAATTCAGCGAATCATGCAATCATAGATGTACGTGAATGGACACACACACGTTGTTATTCATGGTGGTCATAATGCGTGGGGGAGAAGGTCCTTCATTGACAACAAAGCCCCCCCCCCCCCCCAATTTATCGTATTTATTGTATTTTTCGACGCTGAATTATTTTCCCAATTCATTCTTAAATTAAATATTACCCATAAATGTCAAAAATGAAACAGTCTGACAAGTGACACCTCATTTTAAACGGCTGTTATACGCTGAACACGATGGTGGAGTCAGAATTGACATACCTGAGGTATCAGATTAGAGCAGATGAGCCGTGAAGAACATCTCAAGTAACAACCACGTTTGTTCTCCTTCCATGTGCTCCAGTTTGAAAACGGAAAAATTGCAATTCAGACAGTTTAATTTTTGGAATTTATGGGTAGTCCCCCCTCCCCTAAAACGGCTCTAGTGAATAAATTTGGGGGTTTACGACTTTTTGGACCTCAGATTCGGATTCATCGTTGAAAACTAGATAGGAATACACTATTCTGGTCTACGGAATTTGATATTTAAGCCACATGATGGGCTTGTTTCGGTAGCCAATAAAAAAACCTTGATGAGTAGGTAACTGGTCGAAACTAGCTGGAATTTGGGTTGTAGTGTGATCAGGGTCTTGCAATATTTCGTTTAACTCAAAATACTGCTCAAATAAGAGGTGTGTCAGTCAACTAAGTTTTTGAATTAGTAGACGGTTTGGCTAAAGATCTTCAGGTGTTTGGAGAGGATAGATAACCCACATGTCGCCAATAAATTTATTTAAGGCCATTCATTAGTTCCACTATTCAGGGTTTTAAATAAATAGGAGGTAACGCGAGCCATATTTTAATTGAATTGAATATTCACACGAAAGAAAAACCAACAGAAAAACCATCTCCACAAAAAGAATCGACAGAAAG
Source organism: Stenodema calcarata (assembly GCA_963920205.1). Lineage (NCBI taxonomy): Eukaryota > Metazoa > Arthropoda > Insecta > Hemiptera > Miridae > Stenodema > Stenodema calcarata. The sequence continues at coordinate 13,487,668 of OY986048.1, read as the reverse complement.
AAGTTTCAAACCTTCAGTTCCCAACGGTTCCCCTTCGACACTCTAAAAATAATCGAAGCCAATTAAAATAATTGGGCGATCGGCCACATGTCCCGCCTGATGATAATATGCGGTGGCGTGTAATTTGGGGACGGAGTCGGACGAACCCGCCCAACCCAAACAGTGTTGAACTCGGTGTGTTTGATCGCGAGTTCCCCGAGTCATCTGCTGCTAAATGGGTTGTCGATAGGACCTTAACACCAATACCATTTGATAGCTTTGGTGATTACCAAGACTGTGCTTCATCGAAACGATAATATACCATTTTAATGTGGCTACAAGGATTACAAGTTGAGCGTTCCATACTGTAGTAATTTGCACGTGTAGGTTGAACAGGATTAACTGAAAGCGTTTCTCCAGTTATGCTGAGGAATCCCAGAAAAAAAACGTCAAAAATTTGAGGAAAAAACAAAAAGCCACCAAAATAAACATTGCTTCTGTTGTATCAACTTCAGATCGTGTATCTTATTCTTGTTCGTAGCTTTTCTTCTGATCAGACCTGACGAACAATGAAGGCAAACTGTTGTCCGTCGTAGTTCAGAGTTTATTGGTGTGTCACATCAGACTTGACCAACATGAGCAGCCGGATATTTCGTACATCCTTCTTTCCTTCAAGCAGCTCTTTTTCCTTCGAACCCGCCCAACCCAAACAGTGTTGAACTCGGTGTGTTTTATCGCGACTTCCCCGAGTCATCTGCTGCTAAGTGGGTTGTCGATAGGACCTTAACACCAATACCATTTGATAGCTTTGGTGATTACCAAGACTGTGCTTCATCGAAACGATAATATACCATTTTAATGTGGCTACAAGGATTACAAGTTGAGCGTTCCATACTGTAGTAATTTGCACGTGTAGGTTGAACAGGATTAACTGAAAGCGTTTCTCCAGTTATGCTGAGGAATCCCAGAAAAAAAACGTCAAAAATTTGAGGAAAAAACAAAAAGCCACCAAAATAAACATTGCTTCTGTTGTTTCAACTTCAGATCGTGTATCTTATTCTTGTTCGTAGCTTTTCTTCTGATCAGACCTGACGAACATTGAAGGCAAACTGTTGTCCGTCGTAGTTCAGAGTTTATTGGTGTGTCACATCAGACTTGACCAACATGAGCAGCCGGATATTTCGTACATCCTTCTTTCCTTCAAGCAGCTCTTTTTCCTTCGAACCCGCCCAACCCAAACAGTGTTGAACTCGGTGTGTTTGATCGCGAGTTCCCCGAGTCATCTGCTGCTAAGTGGGTTGTTGATAGGACCTTAACACCAATAACATTTGATAGCTTTGGTGATTACCAAGACTGTGCTTCATCGAAACGATAATATACCATTTTAATGTGGCTACAAGGATTACAAGTTGGGTGTTCCATACTGTAGTACTTTGCAGGTGTAGGTTGAACAGGATTAACTGAGAGCGTTTCTCCAGTTATGCTGAGGAATCCCAGAAAAAAAAAAACGTCAAAAATTTGAGGAAAAAACCAAAAGCCACCAAAATAAACATTGCTTCTGTTGTTTCAACTTCAGATCGTGTATCTTATTCTTGTTCGTAGCTTTTCTTCTGATCAGACCTGACGAACAATGAAGGCAAACTGTTGTCCCTCGTAGTTCAGAGATTATTGGTGTCACATCAGACTTGACCAACATGAGCAGCCGGATTTTTCGTACATCCTTCTTTCCTTCAAGCAGCACCTATAGATCTGCCAACTCGCCGACAGCGATCCGCTGAATACTTGCAGTGCAGGACATAGCTGCCAGTTTCTCGTGCCAATCTAAAAAGTCTACCAATTTTTAGGACGGTTTTTTTTTTTTGTCGACTCCAATGGTTTGTTATTGAAATGAATTAAACGAAACACTGTACAGTATAGCGTCGATAATCTGGATTAATTGGGACCAGACGTCATCCGGATTTTTCAACAAATCCATATTATCGAAAATAGGCTGTTTTTATGCTTTAAAATTATAGAAACGTAACTAAAACCTTGAGAACTGACTTCAATATGAGTGTATGTAAACAAGTACTGTGCGTAAATATATTTTAAGCTATTGTGTATTACTTAGTACATAAAACTGTAACTACTGTGTAGTACTGTGTAGTAATAAACTGAAACAATGCAGAATACAATACGGCACAAAACGTGAATTGCAGTACAGGTACCTACAGTACTGTAATGAAAACTGTACAGTACGAAGTTAGAGAATATTACACACTCTATACATTGTCGGAGCTCTTGAAAAAGTCTTTGATTGATTTTCGTTCTGCAGTAGTTGTTCGCTTCTTTTGGCATTTTAATTTTTTTCCGGGCGTGAATCCGGATTGTCGACGGTCCGGATTATTGACGTATTTACATGAGGCGATGTTTTTGTTTGATGACTATCAGCCATTTCTAATTCCACCGAAGATGAATATGGATGTTTAAACTATTGGTTCTCGTCCGCAGTTTGTTATGAGACCAAAGTCCCAGGAAAATTCCATATTTGACTGATGCGATTTTTCGTTTGTTTGCAGATCCCAACAAAGAAAGGAAGGGGCCACTGTGTAGCATGTTTGGAGTGCATCTTCATTTCGCTACTATTGGTCCGATAGCCTACGCGAAATGGGGACCCGAGATTTGAGATTGTATTCATAACTAGGAAGGACGGCTGCTGTGATAGGAAGGAGTAAGACTGTGAGGACGAGCGGTAGGAGCGACAGGGTCGGTGGTGAAGGGGGTGCTGAATTACTGGCGATGGCCAGCTAAACGGAGGTAAACGCTTCATGGTCGGTTGCACCGGTTAAACATAATTGAATCGTCTATGCACCTGAGGATCTCGGGGCCTCAATGCGAGAGGCTAAGGTGGTGGGAAGGGAGTGATGATGGTGAGGGGGAGCAGCGTCTTTTCACATTACGCTTCGTCGAATATTCATTGATCTACATCACCTCCGGTCCACACAAGGGCCGTATTTTCTCTTTAGTGGCCACGAAGATAAAACTGCGGTAGCTGCAACTGCTTCAGATACTCCTCACCTCGTTCCTAAATTATTGCATCCAAATCTACTAAGGTTTCCATATCCTTGTGATCACATGTATGTACAGACTCTGCACCATATAATCTTTCACTTGAACTGACGTCCAAATTCAACTGTTTGAGAAACGTTTGACTTATAGCGGACATTCGTTGTAGGTATATGGGTGAAATAATATTGACGGTTTAAGGACTATTTAGCAGAAGGTGGTTGATGTTCAGTGATAATATCATAAATTAGAGCGAGAGGTGAGCGTCGGACGCGGGCTGCCAGGAATCCCATGCTTGTTCATTCTTATAGTTGAAAAATCACGGTTTGATATCGTACTTCGGAACCACATTTTCAACGTGACCATATTGGAAGGCTGGACTGTCACCACTAATCACAGATGCGTTCTGTGTTGCTTTACAAGTTTGATACCAAAACAATCCAATATCTATATTTTCTGGATGAACTTCCAAATAAAGGAACGGTATGCATTGGTCATCTCAGAACCTGACATTAGCCCTGTATCGCAGACTGGGATCAATGCTTATTACGATGGTGTTCGGAAGAGCCAGTTTCTCCAGACCGTGATTGAAAGTACCTATAATATGATGGTGTTTTATTTTACTTATTTGGTGGCAAAGTGCAGTGTTTAAGGTGGCTTGAACGTACACTTCAAGGAACATTATGGAAAACTTTTGTCATTTAACTTATCTCAGTCAAGTTTCAGGTCTCGCCATCCTCCGAAATCTGGGTCATCACAATACCAACTCATTATCCTCAGCAAAATGTGACCCTACAGAGTAGGTGCCTTCAATGCCCTGTTGCATCACAATCTGTTCCTGAGCTGGACACTTTTCTGGGCGTTATATGTCCAAATCAGGAACGAGAGCTCTCCTCGTGCCTAGTAGAGAAAGATATCCGCGATCTTCCGAAGATATCATAACGCCGGCCGCATCTGGTTTGGCACCTTGAACTAGACGCCAGACTTCGAAGCCTGCATTCCGAGCTCGACGGAGGGATCAAAGCAATCCTCAGGGACAGGGGAAGCATTTTATGATCCTCAAGCCCAAGAAAATCACATGTTGCGGCTAAATCACACCATGAATTCTCACAGCAGAACTCACAGCCATCAAACTAGCAATAGGTTGGTTCATCGGAAAACCGGTTCAACTATACAATTGAATTGGTCAGTTGATAAAGGTACATATTCCAAAAACCCAAACTTTTAGAAACTGAAAAAACTGTTTCACGTGAGAACCATTTTTTCACAACAAACATTTCTATAGAAAATATGTTCATTCGGGTCAGGGGACTAGGTATATCTAGCCACGAACAAAAAATATACGTTTCAAATTATATAAACTAGTTATATAAACATCCTGTGGAATATGTCCATTTTCCAACTTAATATTCACAAGTTTAAGGAAAGTGTTCTACACAAGTGTTACTACAAAAATGGATGTAATGTAGATGTCTTAGATAGTTTTTAATGGTGGTTTCTTATTTTATTTCTAATAATGATGTATTTTTGGCTTATACATTTGGCTTCGTATATGCTCACAATTATTGAAGCTTTTCCTATTTTTATTGGAACCTTACCCATGGGTTTAAGGGAGTGGGAATAGGTCGGTCTTCTCCAGTTTAAAAGTTTGCTTCACTGGGTTGTCAATGAATGGTGATGTTACAACATACCCAACAGTTGTGTTTTTGAAAACAAAGTGTCTGCATTGGCTGATTTTAAATTGTTCATTCTTGTTTCAATACTTGGAGGCAGTTTGATGAAATATTTAGGCCACCACTTCTTAAAATCTAAAATTGATTCACATTTAACTGACTCAACTTGGAAAGGAGGTGTATTTTGGACCATAGACTTGTATTTCTCAGGGGAATAGACACGGTCATGAACTGGAACTTCTCGTTTCAAGGTTCCAAACATCCTATCACATGACATGAAACTATGCTCTCTGACAGGGTAGTATTGGTGTACCACCTCAAATCTATCGGTCATTGCTAAGGAGCACAGTAGCCTACACAATGCATGGATCCGGTTTTGGCCTCCGCATGCATCGCTGAACATAATATCATGTTATGAAGTTCTTTTATTTCATTTGAAACATGATTTTCTATGGAACTCAAAACCATAGAACATACTTCATTGGGACCCTTGTTGGCTTCGCCTTCAGAGTATGTGTAAACGTAGGCGCTGTTGAGTGGAACAAGGGACATATTCAACTCCATCAAATCTTTCCTCATTGTTCAATAGTCTAAAGCACCAAATGGCTATCTCAATTCATTTTCTAATTTTTATAGAATGTGTACCTTTTTCAACTGACCGATTCAATTGAGGTGCATGACTTTGTGTCTAAAACCAGGTTGAAACTTCGACCAAAATCTTATTTTTCGCGTGGACAACCCTAGCAATTTCGTGGGATTAGGTTGAGTGTTTAATTGGTTGATTGGGACGCAACGTAACAAATATTCACGGGCGCACCTCAAATCACACGCACTGACGTGGAAACAAATTTACCAAATTTTCGTACGAGTGAGAATTTTGAGCTGGGAGGACTGAAATGGTCATTCTCCAAATGTAATTCGCAATCTCGGTAGATGTGGTAGTGATAAACCGATATGATTGTTCAATAGCTGTATTGTACTGTACGAGAAAGCTATCAACCGCGACCTTAACATTCTCGGGACTTTCAAAGCGTGTGCACCGCAAGGCTTGATTTTAGTAGTTTTTCCACTCTTCCTCCGATACACAGGGAAACAAATTAACATCGTATGTTCAATCATTGTTACATCCTCAGATTAATTCCAGAAATCACTAGTAAAAGGTACCGCAAAGTGACGACCATGAAAAATTAAAAGTAAAAAATAATCCTCGGAGACAAAAAAAAAAAAAAAAAAAACCCCGTTCATAGCGTCGAAGAAGTTGGATTAATGTTTAATGGAGTGAGGGTGCCCTACGAAGCGATTTTGTTGTTTTTACCGTCGGGACTTGGCGCTGGCGACATAATTTTTTCCTCGGTTGAGTCTAAGGGCCGTGGCGGGCGCCCAGGGTTCTTGTCGCGTGAGTGTTTGTTGATTGTTGTTAGAGGACATGTGCACTATGGGAGAAGCTCGAGGTCCTTCCATTCAGGAGAGACGTGATGACTTCGCCCTTAACTCTTTGGCGCCCAGACGAAGGTGCTCGAAACGAGGAGATGCGGGAGCCTTTTGTCCTGTTGGACCCACCGTCGTTACGGTGGGTGTTTTCCGGGAGTAATCGATGTCATGAGTTTGTGATGACGATCTCGATGCGGACTTCGGGGGGCAATTATCGGCTGGTTCGTTTTCATGGGGTCCGGGAGATGCAGTTTCGACGAGACGAGAATCCCGTCCGTTCTACCTGACGGTAAGAAAAACCTCCTCACAAATGATGATGGCCTTTTGATTGGACTCCCTCGACCTGATATAATAATAACAACTAAAAGACGGGTTGCCGAAGGGCCTTCCGCAAAGTCCGCGACATGAAACGAGCCCTATGGGCATCAATGTCTGAATCTGAATCACCTCGATCCGCCCATCTCAAACAACTGGCGCCACTGACCTGATTTTCCTGCAGAAGAAGATGGGATTCTGAACATTTTCGTCTGATGATGTCTACCTCTAATTACAACAGTCGTCAGCTGTTGTAAGGAGATCCTATAAGACATATACGTGTGTGTAGTGAATTCAAATTGGTCTCTGCTTGTTTCTTTCGATGCCATTCAACTGTCCACATAACCTCCCTAGGTATTCCAGAAAATCAGCAGCAGAGTCAAATATCTGATACAGATTATGGGGAGGAAATCGCCACAGAAACTCCTGTTGCATACGCCCGATCTGGACATATGCATGCGGACTTTGGGGATCTGCATCAAATACACAAATAAATAGAATACAAATATAGCGAAACAAATGCCTTAGAATGATTGCAGATGCTCCTTGGTTCGTGAGAAACGAATTTCTTCATCGAGACTTGAACATCGTGGGTGTCCAGGAAACCATCAGTCTTATCTATAACAGACACCACCAGTCGCTGATGACACATGCAAATGCAGACCTTAGAGAAGCAGCGTGCAATCCCCCTTTCGTGTGGTAAAATTCAGCACTTTAATCTCCGTTTTGATTGGAATAATTCCAGTCAAGATTTATACTAGCCAAGGTTTTTCGACAGTCTTTTTATTCAATAAATTACTGATAGCATAATTATAATTCGATAACATTGGTTTTGTCAACATACACTAAAATATGTTACAGCCATCAATAACTCGATTTGTCTCCATAGTAGGACGGATATAAAACTAGATCAGCCTTTCATACATTCAACTCTTGAGCTACAATCAGTTGATATAAAAAATAGTAGAATTACGAAATAATAAATCAGAACATTATAAATCACCTGTATAAGAACTTTTAATGCATAAAAGGCAGTTTGTAGAACATTAAAAATAGCTACATTTTCTTCGCAAATTCGCTAAAAGAGGTTTGTAGTGTGGATCTTCTGTTTTGAAGGCTATTTGTTCCTCCTCCTCTTCTTCTTCCATTTCCAATTGACCGAAGAATCGAATAATATCCTCTGGATTATGATAGCGATCCCTAATCAAAACAAAATTCAACTCGTGGTTAGTTCTGCGACGGATACAATCTTCCAGCAGGAAAACATAGACACAGAAATGTAAACTAGTTTGATGACGGTAAACTACAGAAACAGCTCCCACAATCATATCAATACTAATATCCACTGAATTCCACGATAAACATGCTGGATATCGTCCACATTCACTTACATTTTTTGGAAAAAAGTCTGAAAAATCATAACACTCCCGCTCGCGTGCGACGATTTGTCGCACTTTTTCGACTTGTTGACGTTCGGAGGGCTACTGCGGACCTCACCTAAGGGCCGGTTTCACCTACGTAAATGAAGGACTTGATCTCGGTTCAAATCGCGGTTCAACTAGTAAACAGAGATTGTCCGTGAGGGTGGGTTTCACCGCGGCCGTTTAACCCGGAACTCAGTTAAACGAGAGTTCAGCGTTGAACGCTCGATTTTGGCCGGTCAACAGGGATATTGGCTCGGTTCGAGTTGACTTTTCCCTCCCGCTTATCCACTCAACAATGTCTCGAGTACAACACAACACACGGAAACAACTAGAGCCGAAAACGAATACGTAGCTACTAGCCGGAAAAACAGAAACGGAAAGCTGGGCTTCTCGTTCACGCGTTCATCAAAACAGCTGACACCCGCAATATGACGTCGTTATCACCTTATCGAATCATCAAACTATCGAATAATCGGACCCCTGCCGTCATAATCAGAGTTCAAACCGTGAATTAACAGCTGCTCGAACTTGGTTTTCATTGATCCTAGTTCAAAGAGAACTCCGATCCTAAAAACTCGTTTAACTTGGTGAAACCCAAAACTTTTCAAACTGAGATCAATCCATCGGTTACGTTGAACTAGGTCTCCCATAAACCGAGTTCATGGTTTTTTTGTGGAACCGGGCCTAACACAGGCATCTTGTAGAGCAGACTCCAACTAGAGAATACACGCCAGTTTCCTGCCGACCATGCGCTTAGGAGATAATTTGAGCGCTCCTTGTCAACAATGCGGCAATCTGCCGCTAGCGCGAGCGGTAGAAGGTTAACCTAGGATTTTGAAGACTTTCAAGGATCATCCTCGGTCTAGCCCAAGCCTGCAGGCCATATTTCATGATTTTCTATTCAATTTAGTTGGGCATTTGATTTAAAAAATTGATTTTTGTATTCTATATAACTTGAAACGTAAACCCACCAATTTTGAGGACGCATGGTTTTGAATTGCCGTACCTTTGCTGCACCACTTGACTCGTCAGACCTGAGAGATCCCGTGATTTGGAGATGGCCCACATTTCTGTATTTGACGAAAGTTCAACAAACCTCGAGATATTATTCTTGCTCAATACCCTCCACTTTACCCATTGACGATGACCTTACTGGGACCCGCTACCTTTCTCAATGGAACTTTGATACTGCTGAGTCGCATTCACGTTTTGGGGTTCTCGGATATTGTTTTACCAGACAATCGTGCGATTTTGAATTTTGGGCTGTCGGTCATTCAATCTCGAATAACAACTTGAGTACTTTTTTGCACATTATTATGAAAATTAGCCTTGTCATTGAAAACCCCACCGAATAAATAAACCGAAACCTTTGAGAATCTTGCAAACCCGGTAAAAACTAAAAACAGTGAATCAAAAACTCAAAACGAGTTTGACAGATTTGGACCCTCTGCCCAAATCCGATCTTGTTCTGACAATGGGTGAAGCGGAGTTACCAGATAAAATTGCAAATATCCTATTGTTCTCCTTATGGGAGTCAGGATCTGTAACGAGGCTGCCTTCGTTCAATGTTAGCTTCTGTCGCAATGATTAACACACTTGGGCCCAAGACGCCTCTAGATTTTTAATGAATTCACTCCCACCAAATGGAACGAGGGATTCCCTGGAGCCCTTTTCATTTTCCTATGAATTGATTCGGTCTCCCGCTTTTATTTTTCTCCGTCATCTACTTGTCGTCTTGAGCGCGAAAATTTAATTCTACCGCAAGGGTAACTGAATTTCTGGTAGATTGTTGTATTGGATGTTATTATTAACATTATTATTAATTTGTTAAATGTACCCAATCAACAAATTCTTCTGTTTAGGGGTGTTCAAATGACTGCATTACGGTATTATACATATATGTATATTAAGGTCTCATTGACAAGAAGCTCTCACATGCCCTGAATAATAGGGGGGGAAAATAGAAAAGCCTTCTGATCACTTGAGAGGATAAAAGTGGGTGTGTAGGTTCACAAGTGAGAAAGGGTAATACTTGATTAGTGACGCCCGTCATGGTGGTAATGGTCGGGGTTAACGATGGTTGGTATCAATACAGGAGTTTGATATCCATACTTGGAGATGAAGTACGAGTATAAACTGATGTCGGCGGACAGATTAATTGCAATATCAACTGGGTTCAAATTATTAGAATGAATCTCAGTTAATAGATAGGTACGTTGATACTAATTTTGAATTCGGGTCAATATGAGAAACGGTACTTTGTTTGACTTACGGTGTCTGTCAACAGAACGAGTAATGACTAAATCGTAAGAAGTAGGTACGTCATAGAATAGAGGACGAAATTTTACGATTTATTCTCGCTGAGACTTGTAAATTCGTTCGAATTTTCATGAAAATGTTAAAAACTTTGTGAGCTGACATAACTGCCCTGTTAAATACAAACGCCTGAAGTCCATTTTTTTTCAAAAATGGGGTTTTTACGGAACCCCCCTATTTTGGACCTGGCCATTCTGAAGGTGAAGTCCAAATTTCAAAATTCGAACCGGAAGGGGAGGGAGAAATTCTGACCATAAACATACGAAAATTGGTCAATTTAAGGTAAAACGTCTCAACTCTAAAATGAAAATGCCTCAAAACTTATTTATTTGCGCGTTGGGGTTTAAAAGCCTCAACCCACCAAAATATTGAGATGAGGCGTTTCACTTACAAAAATTTACATTATTTTGGCTTCAGATTTCGGTTGAGGCAGTCAATCAAAATTTCCTAACAAAACATCCGTTTGATTGAGTTGTTTACGTTAAGGTGACTGCCTCACGAGCATTTTGAGGCATTTTACCTGATCAAACAATCCCAACACGGAAGCTGGAAATTTTAAAATCGCTTCGACTGCAATTGATCGATTAATTCGCGAGTTTTTTTTCTGTTCAGTCGGTTGAATTCATATCGATATCTCACCAAGAAATGGGGTTTTTGTAATGAGTTGCAGTAAACTTACATCAAAGGTTTCAGTGAAAAACATTGAGGTGAATTTCTGCAATCTTTGAATTTTGAGTTGGGGCGTTTTACCTTAACAGGGCAGTGAAACAATCTATGGTTTCAGTCGGGAAAAAAATTCCGAAGCTCCGGGTGATTTGGAAGAGCGACAGCCGAAAGTACCTTGTCGTCTGAACCAAGAGGTTTCAAGATCAATATTTTTATAAAATGAAAGCATAAAAATAGATCGGGCACAGGAACTCTGGCCTGTGGGTTACTGCCAAGTGACAGTAGAGATTCGGGTTTCAATAGTTGACACGCTGAGCGGATGGAAAGGAATGAATGAACGATTTTTCCGAGAAAATAAGTTAGTCACAATATTATTGAATGAGATCAACGTGACGAAACTTCAATGGGAGTGAAATGATTTGGTTTAAGTCAAATTATTTCTGAACAATACTATCAATTGGGTTCATTGCGGAACAATGCGATTATGGTTATTGTTTGAGCCTATTGTGCTGGCGAAGTTTCAGTGAATGGCAGAAAGTATTGAGGTTAGAGGGATTTCAGATTCGTTGAAATTAAGAGTGAACGATTTTCGTCACTCCGGTCATCGTCCGTCTTTGCTTTCAATGGTTTGCTCATGAAGCTCAGAGATTCGCCTGTTTGCGGCTTCTTAAACTGGTCAGAACGATGAATGGTGAAGAATCCTTTCTTGAACTTGTCATATTCAGTTTTGTCCATCCGACCTCGTTAAGCCATCGTGTCCTGAACGTAGAGATGTGCGCTCTTAGCATATCAGACATGTCCAGCTGGACAGTATGTCTGGTGAAGTGTATATTATATGACTTCTCCCAAACATAATGTTGAACACAATATAAACTAGGTAGGTACCTTGTTTTATGCGAATATTCTTTTATTGTTCATGTTCATATAGTGCAAATGTAAATACTTAAATACATACAAACATAGAACATTTTTGGCTAGGCAAATTCGCGTAATCCACCTGTTGGAAAAAAACGTTAATGATACTAATATTTTTTGTACTTATATTTACTATTAACCAATCATTTTTATGTTTATTCATGCCTTTTATTACCATTTACATTAATAAAATCAATTACAAAAAAGTGAGAACCATGTATATGGATTTACCCTCAAAACCCACTAATGACTGTTTTTGGTTACCTCCCGTTTTTTAGAGAACCGCTAGGACTACAAGTACTCCTCTGATTTCGTATGGAAGGTAATTGAAGCTACTACAACTTCATCCCCCATAATATTTGACGAGGGATACCAAAAAACCAAAAAAAAAAAAAAAAAAGTGCGAAAATGTCATGGTTTTTTTGGCCATAACGGCCATTTCACGAGGTCTTTGAATGTTGGAAATCTGGATTATTACTACTTTTTGAGGTCCTAAAACATATCAAAAAAACAGAACGACCGGTTTTCTTCCAAGGACGACCCCCTTTTCATTAGCAGTTTGTTTCAAATTGAGGTGTTTCTGGAAAAACACCGTTATTCAAAATAGCAGATTTTCCAGGAAATGAAAAAATCAAAAATAAAAAAAAATGTCAACCGTGTTTACACACTATACTAGAAATTTGAATTTCATTCTGTACTTGAGGCGTTCAGGATCAAAAGCGGATAACTCCAAAGTTTCAACCATTGATTTTTTCACAGTTTTTGCACGTTCAGTAAGGCCATATTAATAATAATTAATAGTTATATTAATAATAATTTATATCATTAATTATTGTAAATATAACTATTAATTATTATTAATATGGCTTTACTGAACTTGCCAAAACTGTGAAAAAATCAATGGTTGAAATGGTTTACAGTCAGGATGAATGCCAGATCAGTTTGTCTGAGCTCAATGCAAAATGTTTGGTGGGATTGGCGAAAAACGATTTGACTTGTTATGCTTTTGAAGAATTCCACTATGAAGAATACAAGTCAAACATTGCTCCATTCATGGAATCCTGGTAATTGAACGAAAATAATGATTTTTCTTTTTTTAATTTTTTATTCAACATAGGTAATGACTCAAAGAATGCACAAGACACAAGATGCAGATTAAAAAAAAAAGAAAGATAATGGGTCAATCATCAGCACATCCATCTATTGTCATCATTGTCGATATCGAAGTTGTTGGAGTCGTCCTTCCAACATTGTTTACGTGCACCTCTCCAGCCAGTTTTGTCTTTTTTATAGTCGTAGATTTCTTCTCCGTCGAGTTGCGCTTTCGAGGCCACTCAAATGCCAAATTTTCACCCATTTTTCTCAAAAACCTATCCACCGGGACTTCAGCAGAACCAACAAAGACCTCTTGGGATAATGGGAAACACAGAAACTGGATTGATAAGGCATGATAAGATTCATAACAAAGAAGAGCAGACTACGGGAAGCAAAAGAAGTTTGTTCCATTTCATCATTATTTTGGCTAGTCGTGTTCTTGCCAAAACACTCATGACTTGTCTTGTTGAAGAAACGCCAGTTTTTCAGAGGTCCCCACTGGCTGACAAGTTATGTTTTTGGTGAAAGCGCATATTCAGGATCGCAAGTATCTTCAGTGGCCACAAGATGGCATCAAAAACTCAAAACTCGATTTTCATGACTAATCGCGTTTTTACCAGAAACCCTTCAATTAGAAAGTAAGATCACTGAGTTAGTACGTTTTAATCATTGACGCGATTGCCTCAGCTGATCCGTTATTATGTGGTAGCCGGCATGGCTGCTTAGAGCTCTCGAAATCGTATACTACTGACTTTTCGTCGATTGTGAGTGGCGTAATGGCGGTTCACCGTGAATTCAGATGGAAAATCACTCACTCACACAGTCAATAAGACATTGTGACGTGTTGAGGACGAGCATATCGATGGTTCATGTATACCGGCCACCGTAATCAGCAGGACAATAATTGTTCACGTAATCAATTGATCAAGTCACAGGCCAAATTACTGGATACGCTACGATTGAATGCTGTGTCGCCTGGAGGCCGTGGTTTCATCTTCTGGAAACAGAAAACTCTGCTGGCAGGACGTCTGAACCTCAAAGATTCTCACCGCGACTACGCTTCAACGTCGAGGAAACGATCGCGTGAGGCCCAAAAGACCTGGAGTCGAAGTTGTGTGATTAGGCCGACCATAAATTATCGTCATTAGTTTCTCAATTTGGTAGCCGATCGAACTCAATAGAAAACCCATCAAGGCCTTCAGAAAGTTTGTTTGTGGAGGGAAATACCGGTAGTAACGAGCTCTTTGTAACTTCTAACTACCCGCAGCCCCAAAAGACGTGAGAGCAATCGATTATCGTATCGAAGTCGTTTGAAACGCCAAAGAAAAGGGGAAAAAACCGGTGACACAGCGTTTCCTGTAAGTTTCGTGTACATGTTTCTCGAGATTGTCGATTTCGGCTCGAGATATCGGGCGCCGGATCAAAGAACATCGATGGCTGTATGGCGTGAGGCATGACGATCATCCAACGATTGATTTTGATCCGCCTCATAATCATAACCCTCAGCAACCATAACTGGAATCATTGTTTATACAAATCTGAATCCATTTCCTCGAGAAGCTTCCGTATTCTGTCCATTACCAAGGGACGTTCTGGAGGTTGGAAGGCTCCGGTGACTAATAGATTGCCGATCCGAAATGATGAACTGCCATTATAATTCGCTGACGTTCAGTTCAGGATTCCTTTTCGTCCCTCCCCTGAGATCACGTCATCGGATTCAATCCCTCTAATTTTCGTTCCTTTGTGTTTTGGTTAATCGTTCATCAGGACTTGTCACTCAGGGAGGATTCATTTTTCACTCTCGCCAAAGTGACGGGCCCGTCTTAAGGGAAAATGACGGGCTGTTCGCTGCCAGCATAATCGAAACACTTACTGATCAATGGATCTTCTCAGACATACAGAATCCCCAATACCCTCTTCTTAAGTTACTCATTCGGTGTTGAATTTCTTCCATTTTCATTTCAGGAAGTCGTATACTCAAATATAATTGGGTCAAAAGCCTCGGGCACCATTATGATGCGGAGGTTATATCAATTGCTATCTTCAACTAATTGATTTTATTTCAATAATAAAAAATAATAATAAATACACATTCCTGCAGCATGACTATAAGAGCAAATTTTCGAAGAAACAACTGGTTTTATGGAAAAATGCCTCAATTTTACTGGTTTAATAACAAATGTTGTCCCTTTTTTATTCGAGTAACACCTTAGTTAATGGATTTTTCAACGCTGAACACGATAATGAAGTCAGAATAGCGATATCTCATTCCGTTATCTTTCAGATCAGTTGAACCGTGAAGAACATCTCAAGTAACAACCACATTTCTTCATCTTCAAAGTGCTCCAGTGCACTTCACGAACGCAATTCGGACTTCACCATCGAGTTGAGCGTAAAAAACCTTTGAAATGAGGTGTCACTTGTCCGACTGTTTCATTTTATGAATTTATGAGCAATTTTTTCCCCCATTAAAACTCCCCAAAACCCTCATTAGAGTGGCCCGAAACTGCCCATGTACGAACTTAGCCTTAGAAAGATTTTTTGTTCAATTTTCAACTTTTTATCTCAATTCTATCGAGAGTTATTGGAATGACACATGATATATACATATAATTATTGGTTTCTTTTGGCTGTGAATTCCGGATGGTCTGAGACGGATTTTGTTGTAAAATGTTTTCGGAAATTCGAGTTTTATACATGTCGTTGTTTTATACATTATCTATTACACACAGCTCTTCCAAACTAAAACACTGAAACTCAAATTCTGCCAAAAATGCCTAAACCCCAACTTTCATCGCCTCTCCAGACCTTCTCCTTCCTGTAAAAGTCTAAATCTATTATTGCTCCGTGTTCACATACGTGTGGAGTAACACATCCACGAAAAATCAATCGACTAGATGAGATTTACAATTTTTGAATTTCCGCCACGTTTTGACCACATTGGCCCCACTGTGTGGCGTATGGATTTATTTGTCTATTCGATATTCTGAATCTCCGTATCTTGAAAGTAAACCAACAAATTTTGAGAGGGCTGGTTAACAAAGTTTGTTTCTTTGGTCGATTCCAATGGTTCATTATCGGAGGTAATGAACCAATATGACGTTTTCAAAATTTTAAAATACATTTCGAACCCTTTCCTATTGACCTAGGGATACGAAAAATTTTAAGGACCATCACAGGTCTAGTGCGAGCCCGTTACGTGATTATCATAATTTTAAGAAAAAAGTTAACTGGGCAAAGTACAGTGGACGGCGATTAAAAAGCTACACACTAGCGATTTTCTGTCGCGCGACAAAACGATCGTGGTAAGAAAAATTCTAGTCGCAGCATGTCAGAACTACTTACAACACTCCAGCGACTGCGGCAGTGCGACAATGGATGTCTTGGAGGTAACGTATGTCGTTGCTTTGGCATTGAAGTTGAAAAAAGAGGCGAAATGAAAAATACCATAGAAGATTGTGGGTGCACTCTATCATCTCCCAGAGGGAAGCTGAGGGACAATTCCATAAAATACATGAAGATTGGTTGGTATACCCAGCAATGTTTTTCGATTATAATCTAATGAGTGCGACCAGCTTCTACCAGCTTCTGGATTTGATTCGGCGGAGAATCATGCACCAGGATACCCCGTGAAGACGCTCACTTCCGCCTGAAGAGCGCTTATCAGTCACATTGAGGTAAGTTAACTGATAACATAAATTTCCGTTGTGAATACAATTCTATTCGAAAAACGACGACACAGTACAATGGGTACCTACAAAGATATATACCTGAAATATTCACTTTAAAAAAACTGCCAAGAGGGAAGAAGTAGCGCAACCGAATTTTGCATGTGAGAACAAGGTCATTCAATTCGAAATGGTTCAACATGGTTCAACGGTATAAGTATGATACTGAATTTTCAAAAAACTAAATTTATCACGTTTGCCTCGAGGTCAAAAACTGTAGGAAAACTTTTCTGTCGCGTAGAGATGGGGTGTGAAAATTGTTTTGTCCGATTATCGAGCAGGTTTCCCATATAGGAGTTGTGATTGATGAATGTTTGACATGGGAACCTCACATAAATGGTTTAATTAGTAAATTGCCGCTGAAACTGAAGACGCTTTTCTACTTGGGAATTATACAACCACTCCATATGTACGGCGTCGTTGCTTGGGGAATGACTTTTGCAACTAAAATTATTGATAAAAATCCCACTAAAAGAAAAAAAAAAAAAAAAAAAAAAAAAAAAAACTTGAAGGTATCCGACTGAAAGGGTATTTGTGGACTTAGCAGTAATTGACTTCTATGATTTAACCTAAAAATCTATGATTTCACCTGAAAAACCTATGAAATCTGATGAAACCTATGAAAACCTATGAAATCTATGAAACCTATGAAACCTGATGAAAACCTATGAAATCTATGATTTCACCTGAAAAATCTATGATTTAACCTAAAAAGAGGAATTGTATGTAATAACTAAGCGGGAAGAGGAAGACAAGTGGCAAAAATGTTATGAACAAGGCGAAGCGGGATCATTTTATACTCGTAAGCAATTGAATCCAACACTAAAGAGGACACCATGGTTCAAAGGGGTTTCCAGATCAAAACGGTTTATACGTATGTTATGCAGGTTGCGAACGAACCATGCTATCTGCCCAGTATACTTGCATAGAATTAACCGTTTAGATGCTACGGATTGTGATTGTGGTTATGTGAGAGGTGATACAGAGCACATTTTTATGGATTGTCCGTTGTACCAAAGATCGAGGGATACTATGTTTAATAATATTAGGGCAAAAATAACCAGCCCATTCCATTACTGCTTTTTACTGTTAAGTCGAAATATTGAAGTGTGGGATGATTTGTACACATTTATTGATGAAAACAGTCTGATTGTGTGAATTTGATTTAAGTTAACAGACTGAATTGGAAGTAATTAGTATTTTATATTATGTTTATTATGATTTTATATTTTAGATCTTGATTTGATATTATGATTTTGTATAGCTGATTTATATTGTGAACGAATTTTATATTTCATATTTCATATGGCTGTATGTTTTTGAAACCATGCCAATAAAAAAAAAAAATCTACCCTGAATTATGTTCATAAAATTTTTTTGGTTGGAGCAATATCAAAGGCACAAAATTCTACAAGATCAGGAGACAGGATTGTCCTACTGAAACCCAGAATGAATACTGCACTAGGTATGAGAACTTATTTTACATGGGGAGTTAATATGTTAAATAACCTACCGAAGAGATTGGTAGCAGATCAACTGTCCCTAGACAAATTTAAAAGTGTTTTCTTGGTAGATTCCATTGATTTATGGTTAAAGATAAAACACACAGAAATAAACATAAAATTCACTTGATTGTCGACTTTTGTCCACCTCTTGACGCACTGGGCGCCGTTCCCTCTGCGCCGCTAACCCAGTGACGGATCCATAGAGGAGGGGGGGGGGGGTGACCCCTCCCCCCCTTGGGCTTTTTAAATGTGGTACCTACTGAATGTAAGAGTAAATACACATTACATCCAATCATTTGTGTCACACTGTCACAAACTGTGTTTTAGTCTTGGTTATCTAGCTGTGATGAAAAAAATAGAGTATACCGATTGATACAGTATATGTACTGAAGAAATAGAGGAAGTCCAAGTAAAAATATCATATAAGAAGTAGCTTGAGTGGGCTAGGCAGCGTGGTACAGTTAAACCTCGTTGGTGCCATCTCCGATAGTTCCGACGGTTCCGACCGTTGGTTCCGACGCGCAATCACTGTGTCCACTAAAATTTATATTAGTCACCACTTTCGCACAATCCTCATGAAAAATGTTGTCTTATTACAGTTCATGAAAGTTGGGGTTGGGGGTGCTTCACCTTTAATTTCCAAAATATAACAGAATCTATGTCTCTTTGAATTCACATTTTAACTGCTAAAACTGCCTAAAACTACCCATTTTGGTTAAAAATTTCCACTTTTTCCGGGGGGGGGGGAGCCCCCGGACCCCCCTCCTAGTTGGGGGGTATTCCATACCCCCCCCCCAATCCCCCCGGTTAGTGTATTTCGCCCCCCCCCCCTCACTCTAAAGCTGGAGCCACTGCGCTAACCGCCCTCCTCCCTCACGGCGTTCTGCCCTCGCAGTTTCACCCTCTTACAAAATCCCTTCCTACGAATTTCTGATCCTAAAAGCATCTACAAGAGTGATTGCTTCCCGAACCTGCTGCCCACCCCCCCGTCGCCCTGTCCCCTTCACCCAACTAATTACCCCCCCTTTCGACCCCCCACCGAAGAGTTTTTGTTGGGAAACCTCTCCAAACCTTCCCGCTCCCTCTTTATCCCATCCATAGTTCGAAAACAAGGGTTGAGGCCCAGTTTATATTGAGACAAATTTCAATAGGTGGAAGGAGGAGGGTCGTGGTGGCGAGGGGAGGGGAGGGGGTGTTTCTTAGGGTCAGAACAATTAAGGGATTGTGGGGCAGCGGTCAGATCGCACCGATACAATAGCACCGCCTGCCCTTACACCCCAATTAGCCCAGTCAATTATTCCCCTCATCCCCCTCAACCCCCCCCTCAACCCCCCACCACACCACTGATCGCCCCTCACCGCTAGTCAACCCAACCCCCCAACCCCCCGCCATCACTTACCGCTCCACCGTGTACCGTCCATTCCTCACCCATCCCGCACTTAATTAATTACAGTAGAGATATTTTATACTGTATATTGGCCATTCAATTAACTTTGATAATTATTTCCTGGTTGGTCTTTTGAATTAACACCCTCATCGAGATTAAGCTCCCCAGCTTATAGATTCATGGTGTGGGAGGGTTAGCGATCTCTAATCCCTTCTCGTGCCAGATAATAATGAAGATTTCAATTAACAGATCACTTTATGAAATCACAGTCTTTGAAATACAAGACCATTTTATTACAAGAAACGACTGGCACCAGAAAACACGTCGGGCGTACAATAACCGTTTGAAAAACGCCGGAGTTCTAGACGAAAACCTCCTTGACAATCAACATTCCAATTGTATTCCGAACGAAACGTTTAGTTTGAAACCGTACAACACTTGAAGAAACGCTGCAAATCATTCCAAAACCGTTACCATCTTCTATACAGATCACCCTTCTGCTCACATCACTGCCCTCTATCAAATGAAATGAAATTGGTTCATTCCCAAGAGCATGAACAAGTTTCTTATTTGTACAAAAACTCAAATTGGAACTACCCGAATTTCCAAGGCACAAGCCCGTGTGGAGTCAAAGACGTCAAGTCTATTCGAACACAGTTTATAAACTTACATAGAATACTAAATGATGATGAGTAGATAATGAATTGTTGTTACGGGGACCAATTTATCAAATATACATCAATAAATCTCAAGGTTGAAAAAAATAAAAATGCTCCAAACTGTTTGGAAAAAATAAAAATAGGTGCAGTCAGGTAATAAGTAATAATTATTCATGCCTATTCACTCACAAATACTATTTATTTTAAAGAAAAAAAAAATGCAATAACGTAACATTAATTTTAGAATCACATTTTTGATACAAAGAGTCCAATTTTCACTTTAAAGTCATGTTCAGTCAAGAGGTGGGTTAGAATCAATTGTATAGAATGACCAATTCAGACAGGAGATGATGACGATGGTAGTAGGGATTTTTAGTAATTAATTCGTTATAATTATGTTTGTCTTTACCGTCATCCTCGTCATGCAATGAAACAGAAGTGGACGGAGAATGAAGGGAACAAATGAACTTTCTTGCATATGTTCGCATAACTTCAACAAATTTTTCTATTCTCACGAATTTTCGATTAACCCTCGAAAAAACCTTTTTTGACGAATTGACTATTGAAACATTTATTGAATGAACTCATTAGTTTCCGTGTACATAACCTCAAATATCTCAAAATTTAGACGTGATAGGACAATTCTGAGCTCGGATTCAGATTCTACGCAGAAAATTAGTTCGGAAATGACCTCCAGCTGCTCAACAACAACCAGAACCCAATTATTTGCAGATCACATAACAGAGATATTCTCAGACAAAAGAGGGAGGAAGTTACTACAGAACTCAACACTTTCCGTACGTACAATTTTTCATTTTGTCGTGTACATGTTTTGGGTTTACATTACGATCAACTAGAATCAATATTTACGTTTTTGATCCATCAAGTTCATGACTTGTCGAGTTTCAGATTATTACAATACATTCAAATGGAACGGGTTTTATTTCGCATTTAATAAGTGTTCAGTTTCTAGCATTTTCTAAAACTATCCAGAGGTTCGTACGACCGGCCGTTCGTTCACAATGAGGGCTCAAAGTTGGAGCAGATCAAAAGTCAACATGAGCGTGAATCATGCAGCAGCCTGTCGGTTCAATGTTGATACTGGCCCAGCAGATTCGAACGGCACACAGTTTTCAAATATCGAGTTAGTACCTATGTAATAATTATTAATAATTAGCCCTACTTGATTAATGGTAGTTCATAATAATAATTACTCAATAATTTAGTGATCTATACAGAAGGGAGATCTGCACAAAGAAGATAATAAACCGTTGTGTCAAGAATTGATAGAGTTTTTTCACAATTCGACAACAATGAATTCATCAACGGACTTTCAAGAAAATAGAATTCATCAAATTCGTCCATGTTTGCAGTGCGGTAGAAATATACTGACCAAATTATTATTTAATATACATCATGAACTCTACATAACCCAAGTGGAATAGAAGAAGATTCTATTTTAAAACGGTCACCTACAGATATATTCATTAAAAATCCGCTTTTATAACCGCTTTTGTGGCGACCTACAGCAGTTGTAGAACAGGAATCTGACGGCTGTACGATATCAGGATGACGGCTGTACGATATCAGGATGACGGCTGTACGATATCAGGATGACGTCCGCCACAAGTCGTGAAATACGATCAATTGCGCTAGTTTGAGTCAAATGCTCAAACTGAATTACACAAAGACTAAATCATCAGATTGCGCACAGGATTAGTCCTCAAGAACGCTGGACAGTGCGGGGCTATTTTTATTTTCATTTCATCTTTTTTTAGGTACTATTATTTCTTTTTTCGTTCAATCCCTCTTTGTCGGAGATACTTGCGTTATAAAAACAGATATATTATCCATCTAAATGCAAGGGATGCCGTAAAGGATTGAAATAAGAACGATACCAGGGATTCTCATGCGGGTTATTCAATGACACGTAAACTTTATATTGTGGGGAATGCCCCATCTGCCACAGAGAAACTTGGGGTGAACCGTTTCCGATAGACTGACACCCCCTATTTTGCGTTTTTTTTTGGGTCCCTCTTTCGGACGGAAGGAAAACGAAAATCTTCATAACTGCCTTCTATTGTGTGGGTGTCTGAAAAGAGAGAGATGAAAAAAGAAATAAAGTCTAGCGTTTTCCGTATTGATTGTGTGATATTGCCGACACCAAAGGAACCACCTTCGTAATAACTGAAATCAAGAGGGCGCCAATTCGCATAGTTGATTTTCAACAAATAGCATAGTTACTGCCCTCCAGTTTCGATAATGCCGGCTTTCTACTCCCAATACACGGGAAAACCCTGCAACCACTTTCCCAAATGTTCATTTTTTGTGGCACAGGTCACCCTTTTGTCTTTGATCGCTGTTCCGAGTGCAATATCCTTGTAGGTCTCGTAACTATGGGGAATAACTGGAGTAATTGGATTGTATGTTGTCGTCCGTGTAGGTGAACAGGTGATACTCACCGTGGAATAGCTCAGCGATTTTCTCGGCAATATTCGAACTGAATACCTGACCAAATACATAACTTATGAGCTACCAACCAAGGCCGGATGATGGATTTTCATCGATTTTTTGAAGCCAGTTTTAAACATTAACAATAGCACAAAGTTACAAAGTGTAAATTATATTAGAATCTCTACTATAAAATTCAGCCTAAAATCAATTTTCGTTACCCCCTCTGAATCCGCCCCTGCTCCCAACAAATATTGGTGATTGCCTCATTTCTTTAGACACGAAAACAATCATAGAATCTCGCGATACGAATTGTTCTACAAAACTATATATGTTTAGGTTATTACTGTTTTATAGATTTTTTAGAAGGTAGCAACAAATTAACCCAACTTCGCCATAAGACTGGTCTCACGTTACAGTCCTTCAAGAAGCCAGCGATGCTTATTTCGTTGGCCTCTTCGAATACACCAACTTGTGTCTTCAAAGAGACCGCTATTCACGCCAAGAGAGTCACCATCTTGCCCGTAGACATTCAGTTGGCCAGATGTATCGGAGGAGAACGTGCTTAATTCGTGTGGCGGCTTTTTAAAATTTCTACGGTCTTTTTCAGGGCCACCAAATTATACTGAGAATTCCAATAGCTGAAAATGACTTTTCGTAGACTCAATCAAAACGAAGGATTCTGTGTTCGTTAGAATCTATTAGTTCTATGTTAATTCTAGATATTGAAATACCTGATGGAAAAAGGTACTTACAAGTAAAGCCTCATGAGTAT
This sequence comes from Stenodema calcarata, assembly GCA_963920205.1. Classification (NCBI taxonomy): domain Eukaryota; kingdom Metazoa; phylum Arthropoda; class Insecta; order Hemiptera; family Miridae; genus Stenodema; species Stenodema calcarata. The sequence goes on along the minus strand of OY986048.1, from coordinate 13,464,304 downwards.
TCCATCTTACCAACGGTTAGTGATGGGGAACTAAACATAAATTATCATCGTGCCGTGAAGTCTCATTCAGTCATTTATTCATTTATCTCATTTATTCAGTCTTCTGATGATCATTTCAACTGCGCCAGTTTTATTTTATTTCAAAATAATTTTATGTTTAGTATATGTCAATATTCAGACAATCATTTCCAAAACAATTTTTTGTGCTATGGTTTCCATTTTTATGGTGGAATTCCATTGATTGGGTGTTCATTATGAAGCATTACAAAGGGTCCTAAGTAGAAGTTCATATTTCAGCAGCAAACTCAAATTTTCTGATATTGATGAGGGACTGAGGGACATTCAGAGACTAAAACAAATTTATGATAATTACGAGAAATCATGAATTCGAACTCTTGAAATATGTTAGGTACAAAAATTTCTTTAGTAATTCAGAAATTATTCTCATTCAATGGAAGTACGACTTCAAGTTCACAAATATGAAAATACAGCGAACCGAACAATCATTCGGAGTTACGAGTTCAACTCGAATATTAAAGCCAAGTCAAACTTTTTTCTTCAATTCAATATTCTAATTTTTCGTCACATCAAAGTGTCTTGTTCAGTGATTTCGTGTCTTCGAATATTTGGCGGCATGTATTTCTTGTTATAAGTTATGGCCGATGTAGGTAGGCTCACGTCAAATCCCCAGTAGTATATCAATAAAAATTTGTTGTAAATAACGTATCATCAGTATGATCAGTATGAAGAGTGCTTTCATCATTAATAGGTATAAATAAATTATAAATCATCACTGAGCTAATTACCGGCCACCTGGTCTCCTATTCGAAGAACACTTCAGCCCATTCCTCCAATATTTTCTTATACATAGTTATGGGACTCACGGCGATTTTTTTTGACCATCTCAAACTTCGGTTTACGCATAATTTGGATTTAAAGATGCGTTTAAAATGAGTTTGTCCTTCCTCAGGTCGGACACATTGTTTTCTCCTGAAGGTCTGTCCCTACTAAAGGTGGTATGAAAGTTTCATAACCCGTTTCAACCCTATTCGGTTTCAGTGAATTTTCTAAGAAACCAGGAGCGCTTGAGTTGATCGTCGAAAGGTAAAGGTGAATGAATCAACGTGATTCTGATTGAACAGGAAAACATCGGATCGTTATTCGTAATAATGTGAGCTGATGTTTCAGTCTACAGTTTCTTGACTTTAGTAAACGTTAATTTCGAAGACGGTAACGTTGAACGGCGTTTGGAAGAACTCGTTTCAAACAGAAACCGTTTCATTGAGTAAGGAAGGCAACAAATGATCAATTCTTCATATTCAAATAAAAAAAGCGAAACAATTTGAAAACAAAAAGGAAGGAAGGATAAGGAAAATCTTAAAAGGAGAAAACTGTGAAGGTAAATGGAAAAAATCTCTTTCAAGTCAATTACCCTGATGGCCTTTACAAATTGAAATAGTTTATTTTTATAATGTTTATCGAGAAATTTGTGAATTTCAATATAAAAACTCGCTTTCATTTCATTATAAAATTGGTCGTTTGTCAACGTTCGGGCAATTAGTACTTTTTCCCTATAAGGCTTTTGTTAGGGGGGGGGGGGGGGTATCAACCCCATTGTGGGACGTGGCAACAACATCGCACACCGACGTCGTGTTATACGGATTAGCACGATGGATTTTTTTTTTTTCTTAATAATTTTTATTTGGCATACTGAGTCATTTAACATACAGCCATAACACTCCATGGTCATTCTATAATTTTCATACGTCATAATTAGCATGGAATTTACCACTAAAAGGAATATTCCACATTTCAATATAACCATTATAACTTTCAAAATAAATATACAATTTTCTTGTCAATATATAATCATGATATGGCCAATCGATAGCATAAAATGTTTTAACATTTATCTTACTTATTATCTTATTATCGTCTTAACTTATTTGTATACTTTTACATTATTGTTTTCTAGGAAAATGAATATGTCGTTCCACTCCTCTATATTTTGAATGGACTACTTTATTTACTAGCTTGTCAAACATGAATTTTCTTTCTATACTGTAAGTAGGGCATTCCATTACCGCATGACCGCAGTCACAAATAGCATTTTCATTTTGGTTTGGATACACATGGCTTATGGCGTGATTGGCTTTCAGCCTGCAGAAAATACTTATAAATCGCTTCGGTTTATCTATTTGTTCGATGGATGTTGATTACGACAAAATCCTAGCAATCCAAGAAATTGGGCAAGTCTTCAAAACTGAAAAGTTTCAACAATTATCAGCAGGTTGAGGGTAGTTCAAGTAAGTTACTTCGGAAGTTCGATCATCACTTCACGCTGCTTGAATGGAACTTTTCGTATGAGAGCTGGGAATGTCCCTTTCTGCTTTCAAAGATTGGCATGGAATCGAAAAAATAAGGTAGCAGGTTTGTGTAGGAGAAGTAGGTTACGTTAACGAGCTCTCGTTTTTTTATCGCAATATTTGAAGCACGTTCTTCCATTCTTCTCACACAAAAAAAAGTATAGCACCACGTCTTGAATCCCAAGTTTAATTGTTAGAAGGAAAAACAATAGATGCTTCCTATAAATCTTTTAAAAAGGGCTGAAGTGGTGAGGTTCCTTTTGTGAAGAAGTAGGTGTAAAAGAAGAAGTGAAGTAATTATTGTTATTGTTAGTAAGTAAGAAGGGTGAAGGGGGGAGGGGGGGGGGAGTGGTAGGGATCAAGGTTTGGGGTAGATGAGAGGATGAGGATGAGGATGAGGAGGAGGGCTCATTACATGACTTCGACGAAGGGATAGAGGAAGAAGCTCTTCTCCTCAGGTGCTACTTGAGTTGAGGAAGGCGTGCAAGAATAATTAGAAAGAACTCTTCCTGCTGCATATTTGCAGTCCACTTGGGCAACGGTAGCCATGGGCGCCGTTTGAAGGAGGTTTCCCTTCACCCAACTGTCACACAATACTTGTTTTTCACCCCCTACGCTGTCCTCCTAACAAGACATCTCAAATTAAGATCCGCCAGGCAACGCCTCAAGGATCCCTCCGACTAATTATTTATATTGTTTCGCTAGAGCATCTCTTTTAGTGAATTTAAAAAAAAAGAAAAAAAGCTATGCAACGGCTCCAAAATTTCGGCTAAAAAAATTGTCAGGCGAATTTCCATGCTATGGCTCGTTCTCATCTGAACTGTACACTTGAGTCTCTTCAAAACAGCGATATGGCAACATTTGAATCTCACTGTTTATACCTACTACGATTTTTGCTGATACCATTCAACTCCCCAGACCGCTATTCTAATAGAATTTCGTTTGTTCGTCCTTTTCTTTGACATGTTCATGAAAATGTCTTTGCTCTGGCCTTCCCCCAATTTTGAGTAACGATTTCGTGACATCCTCCTTTTACATGATTCTCACGTACAACCAATCCGTGACTAAGTATTTGTAACCCCGTCTGTGTGCATCCGACGGTAATCGATCACCGCTCTTTGGAATCGTCCGATTTGATAGAATAATTTCATGTTAACCAGACCCACGTACCTTCTGTGGCAGATGAGCTGTACATGATGAAAAAATGAGGGTAAACAATGTAGTCAGCATCAAACGTACGAGCGGTTCAAGTTATCTATAAAACTATAGAATGAAGTCCCGTTTTTTATTCGGCAGAGAGAGTGGCCGCACATCGAGGAAATGTCAAAAAGAGAGACGTTGAAATTGACGAGACTGGTGCTGTGCCTTGTAGTAAACAGTTTTTGGCAAGAGATTTCAAGAAGAAGTTTATGCATAATCCATTCAGCGCTGCCTGTTTGGTATGTGACAGACTGTGGTTTAAAAACGGGCTGCGACCAATTCATAGTGAAAGACGAGACACAGTGAAAAGATATTTCCCAATAAGACAGACTCTAATTTAATATATGTGAATGTCTGAGCAACGTGCTATTCGAATACGAGAGAAGGAAAAATTCCGTTCATGACGACGTAAAAGGGTTTTTATTACCGTTTATTAAAGTTTCAGATTTGTCATTGTAGGTATACATACCTGTGCACCTGTGCATTAGTCTTCAGGATTAGTTAAGTCTGTTGAACTGCGTCTAGTCACAAACCTGGACTCTACACCGTCTGCCTTCTGGCGTCAAACTCTCCCCATTACCAATCATGGTGAGATCCCAGAGAATAATCCTAGTCCATCATGCGCGAATATGTTTGATCGTGGTTGCTGCGGGGTTTGTTGGCATGGGGATATAATACCACTGTACCTAATTAAAATCACTTGCGGTATGGTTGAAGTGAGTTGTTTCGTGTGTTTTGAAAACGTCTGCGTACGCCGCGCGCACGAGAACAAGAAGAAGCGGAAAAATCACACAAAAAGAAGCCTGCCAGCAAAGACATTTTCATGTCAAGGTTCAAGACTCTCTTTTTTGGATTTTTTGGAAGTAAATTAATTTGAATTGCAAGATTATAATCATATTATGACAGTTACCGTTATTGAAAACTGTGTGTTAATGTCCCATGTTGTCTTATTAATAGAATTTTCTTTCAACCCGTCAATGAACACTCAAACGAGAATCAATCAATAGAAAAACGAGTCATTTACATCATTCATTAGTCTGTAAATCAGCAAAACCAAAATGTAATTACCTACACAGTAAAAAAAAAACATTTCTCATCAACGAAACCTACCTTTCAGTTTTTTGGGTCGCTGAATCCGAATCTGGGGTCGGTTGACCATCATCAGGTCACGATCAAGGTCATTTCAAGGTCAAATGCCCTATTTTTAGAAAAACTGCCTAAAATAACCTTGAACGTGACCTGCTGAAGGACAGAAACTAAAGGTACACTGTCATTGATGGAAAAATATTTTTGTTTGTTTGGCTGTGTTTTTATTTATGTCACTTTTTTCCTACATATAATAGCTCGTTGGTAAAAATACCAAAAAGTGATTTGTCCTGAAATGTATCAAAAAGGTGATAGGTAGATACTCATGTGCGTTACCAGTAGCTCATGTGTTGCTCTTCAGCAAGTAACATACATGAGCGGTTACTCGCTGAAAGCTTAAAATGAAAATTGTACCTTCAAAATGAGATGTCACTTGCCATACTATTTCATTTTTGGAATGTATGGGTAATTTTCTCCTCTCTTAAAACTCCCCTAACTCCTCTTAGATGGCCTGATTCTGCCCAAATACGAACATAGCCTTTCGATTGTCGGGACAGATTTTTTGTGCGAAAATTGAACTTTTTATTTCAATTCTATCGAGAGTTATCGTCTGGTTTGTGTCTTTTGGCAGTGAATTCAGGATGGCGTGAAACGGATTTTGGACCGAGCACAGTAGTGCTTTTTCTTCGAAATTTCGCTAAAAAATGAATAATGAATCAATGACATTCGAGGAAGGTAGTGAAAGGATACATTAAGAGTAAAATATCATGTGTGCGATTAAAAAAGTTTGCTGGTCGCCCTTGCGGACAAAGAGCGAGGGTTAGGAGTTACGGGCGATGGATGGAGCGAAATTCCGGGGATGCTCCGAGCAAACCGTACTTACACGCCCGTTAAGAAATGGAGCGGTATTGGCAACTATGTACCTTCACTGCGGGCAGAATGGTTGTCGGGGGGGTTATAATACCATCATAATACGTTCATTTGTATATGTGGATATAAACGCTATAACGCTTCAAACCTACGCTTCCTGCACACGCACCCCCTCCACCCCCTCCTCTTCCTGTTCAACACATATCTAAGGATTTTGGCAGAATTCCGGATTGTTGTCTCGGATATCCTTCATCCCATCCCGCAGTCTCTTCATTCCCTCAGCCTCGACTACTTTGTATCGATTGCTCAAATCTCAGCACCCCCACCCACTTCCTCTCGTCCTTCGAAAACATGTTCTCTCATGGAACCCTTCTGCCGTCCTTCGGCTTTGTATATCCTTTGGAACCTCTCATTAGCCTTTAATTCATAAATCAACGGGAATTACCGCTTTCTCCTAAACATCGGGAGGGAAAACATCGACGTTTCCATCACTGTAAATATTGATGGTATGTTTCCCCCCTAAAAAGTACGCAGTGGCTTCAAAATCTGTACTAAATCCACCTTTGAATTTTGATGTGGCCTATGCATAATATTATATATTTATAAAAGTTATATTCGCTTACAAGAAGGGAATTAGAATAATAAAACACTGCCATCAGCCATCCGCTCCTCTCCCAAGTCACACTTCGCCCTGGTCATCCGAGGGCTGTGCAGTTAGTCTTCTCTAACGTGATACCGTTTATTAATTCTCTCTCGTGATCATCATAGTCATAGTCGAAGTACCTGTTGCATACCACTCGTTGTCTGACGGACTAAAGGAAAATCAATAATTATTTGAGAAATTGTTAGGGACCTCGTTTCCTACGAGCTGGTATCTGGTTAGCTGGTAGAATAACTGCATCTGATATTAGAATTCTTCATAAACTTAAAGATCAGCTTCACGAGCGATACAGCTGATGTTTATATTCTGCTCTCCTGCTCACCCAAGGGCACTGATATTTGGTACACACGCTCATGAGACTAAGGGGAGTGATTGGGAGGATGTAAGATCAGCATTGTCAGTGATACAGCTGAATTCTCTACTGTTCACCCTAGGACGCTGAAATATGATAAACAACACCCAGATAAACAACCAGCTGAGTGCGCAGTCTCACAGCTGAGAGTGCCTTTTCCTACATCGTAAACGAGGCTTTCCTTAGTGAAGATTCAGAGACCTTCTCTCCCTGTTTACCCTAGGTCACTGATATTTGGTACACAGCCTCATGAGACCACAGGGAGGATTTAAGATCAGCTTCGTGAGCGATGCAGCTGAATTCTCCACTGTTCACCATAGGGCGCGGAAATTTGGTACCTCTTGAGACCATAGAGGAGTGATCGGGAGGAAGTGGCATCAGCTGAGAGAGCGATAACGCATCTAGACCCGTGCAACGCACGAGTAACGACTAGTTTGATGGGAAAGAAGCTAATTCCGAGTTTAATTGTTCAATAGAGATATCTCTTTCATTGCGAAGGAAATTCATTAACTATCACCAACTGAGTACGAAACGTACCTAATGATGGTGATTGGCCCATAGCATATGCTACAGAACGTTAAAGTTAAACTTTGATCATGACCAAAACCTGTCTACAATAGAAATAGAATGCTTGGCTCGAGTCCGGAGTGACCCCCTATAAGAAGCCGATGTAGAGAAAAAAATTAATGATTGATTTCGGTAATATCGAAACTCCAAACATCGATGGAAAAAACCTATTGGAGGTAATCCCCGGTAATGGTAATCTCTCAACATCGATTTCCCTTCCATCAGAAAACACATTAGATGGGCCCCTATCACCGACCTTCACAGCAGGGTATGTGATCAGGGTCAAGAGAGGGACCGAATCGTATCACCAAAAAAAAACAGATACTCTTCGAATCTCCTGTCAAATGCCCCCAACGTTGTCTGACTGAGGGACAACATCGCTCCTTCTAAACTCTCCCAATCTTCCCCTAGAGTGAAGTCACCACTTGGATGTAGATTATCTCGGGAACTAGAAGAATAGGAATCTGTTATTTCATTGGAATACCCTTATTGGCAAACAACTCTGGGGACGTTACTGCCAATATTAGATCCATGAGTAATTTTCATAGGGGTTGGTTATCTACTTCTAATTCATTATACTCGTAATTATTTGAATGTAACAATATTGTGCAATGAACATTACAGTTATGCTCATGGTTTTAGCAGATGTGGAGCTGCTATACAGAAATAAGTTAGGTAATACCCATTATTAATCCTCTACCAGATACATCGGCTATGAGAATCTTTGAATGGATAATGAATTAGATTAAAGATGATTTCAATGATAATTTAATGTTCCAATTCCTGAAACAAAGATAAGGACACTCGTTCGGTTCAGGGGTTTGATAATAGGACTTTTTGTCTTAGCCTTCGAGGCGCTGAAGCGTGTTTCATCAGCGACTGACGAAGACGTGTGAATGCCACTTCGTTCATTGGGATTAACAAGTCATTGTATGTTGTAATGTCACAAGCATCCCATGAGCTTTGGGTAGATTTTATTCTTTTAATGTTTCGTTTGCAGCAGACCCTCAAAGGCCACATGGATTTGCCAAGTCGGACACATGATGATGATGTACATCAATTTCTTTTGGATACGCTTTGCCGCAAGCGTGAGCAGAAACAGGCTGCCCATGTTGACCGTTGGTTCACTTATTACAATAGGTGTTTAGTTCGTTTATAAATTTCCGAAAGTTTGGTTCTGTTCAGATTTTGATTTCATCTGCGAACTAAGTTACCTGGTGGTCGTATGTCACTCGACCATACGAAGCATAGAAAAGGTTCCAGGATGCTTTTCTACGTTACACCAGACTGTATGAGAACGGATCTTCACGTATGTAGCGTTTCCATGTCTCTTTGTAAATCTTCGAACGATAGAAGTACGTAGTTATACGTGTCTGGAATGTTTGGTTTCTGTTTGACACGAAGTCTGTTCCAATCACAATCAACGGCCTTTGCGGTGTCCACAAAACAGGCCGAGACACACCCACCTTCTTCATTTTTACGCACGCATCCGAAGCTGATTCTGCAGCTGTTAGGGACCATGAAAAATGGAAAGAGTTCGCTCTTTGTAGGGGGTACGTTTGTGGGACCCACCGTACACTGTACGTACTTATAAGAACCTATGCCGTTCCTCACGTTATTCGGAATCTCCTTCATAAATGAACTGAGGTTTCCTCATCGAACTTGAAGTGCCAAAAAACGTACCTACTAAGGAATATGAAGGGGGAATCTCAAGTATTGTAAATATAACGTTTTGAAAATGTACAAAACTAAAAAAAAAAAAAAAAAAAAAATATGATGTGTTACGGAAAGAGTCAAGGATCAAGACAGGATCGAACCCGCATGCCGACTTTGTTAGTTCTCAATTCATTTTGATTCGACAAAATGCCTCAGACGGCGCTCGGTGCGGCGGTTTTCTTTAAAATTAGATTTTCGGATTCTAAGTATCCTGGAGAGTAACCTGGAGTAATAATTTTATTCTTGATCGATTTGATTGGTTTATTATCGAGAAAAATAAACCATAGAACCTACATTTCTCCAATAAAAATTATTGTAATTATTACAAATATAACATTGGGGTGCAGAATTACTTTCTGAAAGTAAACACAGTTCATGTTTATGGATTTCGTATGATCTCATTTGTATTGGTTTATTGAACTCGGGTTTTATTGAAGGTCCATTTTCGTGTTGTGAATAAGGTGTAACTTTATCTTGGTCGCCACCTTGACAACTACACAGTTGAGTGGTTCTATTTCCACTTCTCCTGGGGAAGAGTAAGTAATACATTTTCTTATTCACTTCATCCCTATCCCTGGAGGGCCTGTACCATTACCGTACCTCTGAAAATAGGTGAAACGGACTATGTTCTCGTGGTTCATCAATTAGTCGCCCTGTTGATTGGCTCTCGTGTTATCAGTCGCATCCATCATGTTTCTCAGACGAGTTTTCCTAGTGATGAACACGATTGAACAACCGTCGCAGCGAAATCTTACCGCTCTCAACGATGGCTCATCAAGACATCCAACCCTGCAACACTCCACTTTTCAACCCTCTCTCGCATTCAACCAAATTTTCAAATTGATCCAATTCCGCACATTTAACGTTCAAAAACCGAGTTCCGGACCCGCTAACGAGGAAACGCAATTGTCACTTACCTCCAATTACGACTCTGATTAAAATCCCAACAGTTGCCCGTCCGGCCTCTCGCCTCAGTTTCTTCTCGAGTGCTCAGCTCTACGCTACCACTTGTCACCTAAGAATCTAATATTATTCTCACGGCAGCCTCGGAAGTAAATACAGATAGCAATTAGCCCAGTTCTACGGACAAATTTATAGGTAATTATTTTCTCGAAATGTGTCCCCCCGCCCAAGCGTACCTCCATCTCTCTTTCTCTCGGAAAGGGCCCTTACCAAATTATGGAAGTAATTGCTGAGATAGGGTTTCAACACGACCGCAAATCCATTGCAAGTTGTAAATAGTTGATGACCGGCCTACGGAGTGCAGAGGGCCCCCTATCCTGTCGCTATTACTATTTCATAACATTTACATTGTTAGCTCCGCCTTCTAACATCCAACCACTACAACCCTTCCCTTCCGCCCCTCTCACCAAACCTCTCTTTACCTCTGTTTTCACCTTTCTACTTTGCTAACCCTTTCCGCTATTGTTTACCGCACAGCGATATTTAACCGTTGAATTATTCAGTTTCGGCTCGTCCGATTACTTCGGGTCTCGAGCCTACAAGAGTTTCCTCCGTCTTGCCCCCTGATGAATTCTTATTAAAAACCTTCGCAATCTCACCGAACGCTATCTGGTGTAGAAAACATCGAGTGTCCCAACTCTATCGCCAAACTGAGTTCAGAATTCAACTTACGACGTGTGGCTTGTAATTTTTACAACCGGATATTTATTCGCCTAAACGGAAAAACGCTGAGTCTAGAAAAGGGACAAGTCCATATGTTGCTCAACACCGGTTTTTCCAGAAAGACTTTTCTTCCCCTGGCAATACACCTTCATTATGATAAAGAGACACGTTCCATAACCTTTAGTGGTAGAAATTGATGAACGAAATCGGCGTTGAGTGTAAGAGCGGGACATGTCCTGGACGTGTCTTCTTCTTTCACTCAACCGATGAAATCCACCGGAAGCGCTGTCGTAGTTTGTTGTGCCAACCAGAACGAAACCTCCTCCCCCCCACCCAATGTTTCAGGTTATTATGTTATTCACAGCCAGATGATTATACGGATGAATATATTGATACAATCTTCAGCTGATCGCAGATTTCCAATGAAATTCTCGTTATGATTGTTGACTCCAGTATGGTGAAGAATGTTCAAAAATGGTACCTACCCCAAGTTTTACCGAAACATCACCTCTTTGATCGAAACAAAAAATGAAACGTTGAACAAAAACGTTGGAGAACAAAAATGAACCCAGTGAAATCGTCTCTCGTACAATTCTTCTACAAAAGGAATCTTCCTCTCCCCGTCATACCCATGAATCAAGTTCATATCCCCCAAAAACAAGTTTGCCTATATCTTGGCGTACGTGTAGGCTGACGTGGATTGTCCATATAACCAACATCCTGCAAAGAGCCAGACATAGACAAGTTTATTTTCTGGTAAACAAAAACTCAGCATTGCCCTTAAAAGTGAAAAGGCTTATCTAGTCAAGAGTAATTGGGTTATATGGATGTCAAATATGGGGGAGGGGGCAGCATCTGATCCTCAGGTCAAACGCATTCAAACCTTCCAGAACAGAGTACTCAGGGTCATAACGGGGGCCCCATGGCACATGATAAAAAGTAGTCTCCATAAAGACCTACTCATCCTGGAAGTGAAAAAGGTTTTGGAATCTATTCTCTTGCAACAGCTGTCCAGCAGTCCACTACCACCAAGGTACCTAAGACGACTTGAGCGGAAACCACCACCAGATTTCCTCAACTCTTAAAATAATTTTATAATTATTATACTTAATAATCACTTTTAAACCAAAAACTTACCTATACTGAACTTTAAACTTGCAACAAAAAACTAAACATGTAGGTAACATCAAACTAAACATTGTGGCAAAAAACTAAACATGTAACATAAACCTCTAACATCTATTCTTATCCTATTTACCTAATTGTATTATTATTGTATAGCATTATTATGAACGTGTCTTTGTGTTCCTATTGGAACTGTACTTATTCATTTTGCAAAAGCTAAATCTCGATCTCAATCTATATGAGACCGTCCATGGGAAAAGGGACCTTAAGTTAAAATGGTAATTTTTTCAGGAGAGCAGTTTTAAGAAAAAATGCCAAAAATTTTTTTTTGGGTTTTGATCGATTCTGATGCAGCAACTATCCCTCTTTATGGAGATACAGGCCGTTTGCGAGGTTATATCGATTAAATAATCGAAAAATGGAAAAAATCGAGAGAAGGTCAATCTCAACAAAAGGGACCTTAAGTTAACCACCCCCCCGCTCCATAATTCATATGGAGTGGAGGTTATCTCTTGATATCTCTTGTTTTTCTATGATTTTTACGAAAAACCGAAGGATAAGGCTTTAGTGTAGTTGTAGAATCCGAAGATATTGAATCACTGCCCAGTGGCGTCCAAAAGATAACCTTTGTAGAGGTTACATTGGCGTTACCTCCACCACCAAAACGCCGCACTTTGAGACGGGCAGCTTCAAGAAAAAAATAATAATTTATCATGTCAATGCTTTTTTTAATCAATTTTTTTTATATCTTTTCTCCTGTGGAAACACTTTGCAGTAATTTTTCTAATTTTTCTTAAATTAAAACTTTTTTGAAATTAAATGTGTGCGTTACAACCTACCGGTCGCATGACTGAGGACCATTCAAATGGCCAGATAACGATTTTTGCTTGTTCAATTTAGAACTTGAGAGAAATAAACTGATACGAAATTTCTGCTAGGAAGAGGTAAAAGAACCTGCCAACCGGTCGCAAGACTAATGGCCCAAAAATGTTCAGATATTGGTTGTGAATGAGTACCTAATGGATGAAAAAAAATTGGCTCAAAATTCCTGTTAGAACGGCGAATATTCACATTTGAACACTTGAAAAATGTTGGTAAACTTTGAGGCTTGTTTTCTCAAAATTGTGTTTTTCGAAACTCAAACTTCGAAAACTCATAACTTTTTGAAAAAAAAATCGTAGAAAACTTATGAAAACACCATCGTGTTCAGCTACTCTTCTACTATTCGAAAATACCAATAACTCCATTTTCACAAAATCTAACTTAAGGTCCCTTTTCCCATGGACGGTCACATATGTTGAATATGTGTGAATTGATCTCAATTTATATGTTTTTTCGACTCTACTTATGTTTAATATGTTAATATATTAAACTTAATATACTAATGTTAGTATACTTACATATACTTAAGTAATACCGTCAAATAGTAATAATGTACACTGTCAACTAGCTACATACACTCACGGAGACTACCAATGGATGTAGGAACTAGGGGGTAACCCCTCAATTGTACGCTTCAGCGTTTCTTAAAATTTTTTCTATCATTTATTTATATATGTTACAGCAGTATTACAACACCTAGCAACTATTTTCCAATACATTGGAGCGTTTTTGTGGTAAGTATATAGATCACTACCTACATCTACCAACCATCAGAAAGTGTAATGTAATAAGAAAATTACAATAAAGTTATTTCAAAAATTAAAAAAACAAATTCCATCGAAACGAGGAACAAAGGTGCCAAAGACCTGATTTTCTTGGAATGGTGAGAACTTCACAATTAATTGGAGTATTGGTCGCCGACACGTACCTACCCATTGAGAAAACAGAATGTTCCGAACTTCGATTTGCCCCAAGACAAACTCTACAAGTGTCGAAAAAACCCAGTAAATTACAATAATAAACCACAAAATAAGGATGACTTGAGACGTCTTCAACAGTACATCTCCGACTCAGCAAAACATCGCTCCTGGAACGAGCTGTTCGAGTGCCCTACCATGGACAGGTCCTAAATGCATCCGAAGAAAACTTTTTTCTGCCAGAAATTTTTTTTTCTAAATTCTGTTATAATATTCTTTGGTTAATGAAAATTATTCCACAGTACAATCTGAGTCATTCTTGTTTTCTTTTCAATCTGATCGTAATTAATGAAATAGAGCCCACAACTTTGCAATTTCCATTTGAGTGCAAGAAAAGGACACGCCCATCATTAAAAGTGACTGCCACGTGACTGGCCGATCATGGACGTCTGGATGTAAAATATCCCTCGGGAGTCTACATCATGTGGGGAATTTACCAAATTTTTAAATTCATTCCTCCTGTGTGTAGGAAGTTTTTTGCGTCTCCTGTAAAATTTGGTTTTTGGGGCTTGTACACTCAGCAATTCGATTGTCTTCTGACTTTCTTTGAAATTTGAAGTCACGAGTTTGAATTACGCATCAAGAGTACCCAAAGTCCTTTGGAGTAAATTTTATGTATCATTTCTCTTTGGTACCACCGTTGATGGAAACATATTTGCTTACTAAATTTTCGTAAAAATTGGTGTTTCTTGCATTTCTTATTTCCTATATGTTTTGAAAAATATATGTATGGAGTAAGTTGAAGATTCAATTTGCACTGTCTCACGCGGAAATGTTAGTTGTTATTGGGCGACAAAAAAATCACTACGAAATGTATTTATTTCAGCTCTTTATTAGAAACAACTTTTATATTTTCCATAAGTCTTCCACGGATGAGTAGGAGAATCCTCGTGAGGCTTTCCAGTTGTTGGATTAAAGACTGAAGAAGGGGAGGTTTGAGTCGAAAGTTCAACTTTTGCTGGTTTTAGCTTGTTTCCAGTATTCAATGTTTAAGCATGATAATGTACTCACTCAATATACACTTCTAATCTACACTTTTCCAATTAAATTTTGACTCAAATAATTGAGCAATTCCCACGAAACATTACTTGTGACATACGTTCGTTGATTTTCCCGGGATATCTACTGTTAGTACGAAGGAAAGAGGATAAAAAAAGGAAAAAACAATATCCTTTTATATCGCACTGGAGGGTCACCCTACGGAAAATGGGCGCCCCTTTCTCAGCTCGGGACTAATTAGCAACTACGTCTGAAATCAGAGAGAAAACTAAAGTACGGTGGAATTCTATGGTGGGGGAGGGGGTAGGGCTGAATGAAGTATTTACGTTCAGGGCAAGTGTAAATAAAGAGACGGAGAAGGTGGTTCATGCCAGAATAATCAACAGAGGAGGAATAACCGTAAAGGGGATATGAGGCATATCATGAAGAAATAGTCTGGACACACATACGCCCCGCGCCACCTGCCACAGGGCGCCGGCCGCTTATGGCCGTCCCCAAGTGTTTCAATAATCATTAAGAGGGAAAAACGCGCGTCCTAGGGCGGATGACATGGAGGCATTTTAATACAGACTTCATTCCTGGGTTAACGCTCCGAAACCTCACCCTCGCCTTCCTCAGTATAGTTCGCATCTATTTGGTGCTGCTATGCAGAAGGCTTCCTCGTCGGCTAGTTGTTGACCTGACAGTCTCAGCATCTCGGTACGATCACACAGTGATGAGGCGTATGAGGAGCAACGATGACTTGACCCCTTGTCAGGCTTACTATGCAGTTATATTTGTTCCATATAATATACTTCCATATTATGTATGTTCGAGTCGAACATTCAACTCCGTGTGTTTTTGGAATCGCTAAGCAGTGACCATCATTGTCACTTTCATTTCTCGAACTTCTTTCAGCATAGATGTAACTTGGGGGACTTAGATGTAACTTGATTTTGCATCAGAATTGTGATTTGTCAGAGTGAAATGGAGGCCATTCTTGGGGAAACCAGGGACAAGAATCTCGCTATGATTGTCATCGGCTTTATATATGCAACACAACAGTAAAGTCAGCGTAATCGCTGGAGATACCTCGTTATGCTCGTACTGTGAGGATTATGAGTTCTATGCCTCACTTAGATCCAGTATTATAACATTCTTATCTCAACCCTAGGGCCAATTGGATAGGCTTTTTTCGTTTTGAGAAGTCCCCTTCACCTGACCTATTTTTCCAACGTCTACATTCTCCGTTAAAATTTTTGAGGGATGTACTTTTATTAAAATAAATAAATAAAAAATACTCAGTGTAAATATAGTTTGCAAGTTTATACATTTTAATACATTTATAAATTATTTATTTATTATTAAAATTATAAATTATTAAAATAAATAAATTGAGCAAGAACAAACGAGAGGCTGTAGGCTTGCCTAACTGAATAAGAAAAAGAATATGGTAAGGATGAAGAACCGGGTTTTTGAAGTTTTATAACTCGGCTCCCTTAAGACCTACTTACTTGAAACTTTCATTGCATTGTTCTACTATCCACACCGATAAGATTCATACCAAATTTCAAGCTGATCGGCTGTGGACCCGTCAAATTGGCCAAAATTAGCCTAAATGTCAGTTTTTGTTCCTAAAAGTTTCTTGGGTTGAGATAATGGGTTGAATCTGATAAAAGGCACTGATTCAAGTTGAAACGAAGCTCTGTGCGAAATTTCAAGTCAATCGGTGGATGTGGGGAGGCTGTAGCCTTTACTCTCTGAATAAAAAGAACAATGTAAGGGCGAAAAACAGTGTTTTTGAAGTTACATAACCCCCCCGACCCTCCCTCCCTCGACACTCACTCCTTTTAGACCTACCCCCTTGAAACTTTTGGGGTTTTCTATTATTCACACCGAGAAGACCCGCACCAAATTTAAAACTGATCGGTCAAATAGGAGCCGATATATGGTGACCTGCAAAACGCGTTGCGTGACCGTTGTTCGCTTGGCGAGGCGGAACACTACAGCGTCCCTAAATTTTGAAAACCATAAATGATTTTTCTTTAGTGTTAGTGATGAAAATAATTTCAAAAATGGTTCATTATTGTGTTTCTACAATGATTTTAATTATGGAAATTGTTTTTTTAACAAAATTGTTCCTCACTATTGCGATGTTGCTCAGATGTGCATACCTATCATCTTTAGGTCATAACAATGAAATGTGTTCGCCCTCGAGTTATATGTACATATAATGACATTACTTGTGTGCAAAGGGAACCGAAAACGAGTTGAAAATAATTTTTTTTTTTTACATTTTGTAATTTAAAAGAGAACCAAATTTTATATATCATCTGCCAACATTCATGAATTCGTAACCCTACTTACGATTGTCATCGTTGGCTAAAATTCCTACAAATCTCAATCTCATGCTAAACGAGTAAATCGTAATTCAGCGAGAAAATTGAAGAATCATCAGACGTAGGTACCCACAATAAAGTCAAAACCATGGAATGTACCTAGAGGTCCTTCCTTCGTTGTAGATATTATTGTACCAATCAAATAAACATTAAAGCTTCCACTCCTGGAAGCTTAAATTCAGAAGAAGTGTCAAAATGAATGAACGATACAATTTTCCAATCATTATTATAACAATTATACAGATTGTGTGCAAAGAATACGTTATCGTCTAATCGTGCGTGGATTAATAATTAATCCACGCACGATTATACGATAACGTAATTACTGTAAACTGTAATGTTCAGCAACCCTGTGTCGGCTGTCTTCTGTGTCACCTCTTTACTGATAATCTTGATGGCGGCTTCAATTAAACTAAATATGAACACGCCCAATCAGTCCAGGCCCTGGGGGGGGGGGGGGCATCTGGTGGTTGCTGGAGGCACCTCAGACACCTACTCCGCAAACCCTGGTGTGGTTTTTTTGCTTAATTCACAATCGGCTTTTTCTCTTATTCAATCTACGCAAAACCCCTTTTGCGTTTCTTCATATTGTTATTCCACTACTGCAAATTCTGATGGAGACACACCACTCCACCGCACTGTAAAAAATGCTCTTCTTCAGCCCTAAAAAAGGGCCATTGCCAGCGAACTGAGAGCGTGTTGAGAGGTTCAACTCGGCGAACCTGCCACCTCTGATCTTCACTATTCCGTGTCCCCCCACAAACCTTACGTCTATTGTTTTCTTTCCCACTTTGTCCGTTCTTGAACACCGTCCCATAACTCCACTCTGCTTGCTAATTTCAAGGGCCTGCTTGCTTCCTGGGCTGAAGGGATGTACGCTCGACTCGCCTTTGTTTTAATTTGTAGCCCTGCAGGTTAATCTTGTGACCAAGTAAGAACTGAAGGAGGCTTAACTCTGTCCCGTACTTTACCCTCTATCCCGTCTCTGCTTTCCTAATCATGGACTCTGCCGTCATTGATTATGTCTCCCTGGCTTTGCACTTTTGTTTACGCTTTTTGAGCTTATCCTTTCATACTTTTACGCCGATCAACCACCACCAAAGCGAGGTCACGATTCCGTGTAAACGAAGGAAATTGGAAAATTTGGGAGAAGAGCGTTAACGGAAAAAGCGCCAAAAATTTGCCGTGGCCGAACTTTGTCCCAAGTTTCATCTTGTTGAAGTGCACGATCCAGCAACATGTGTTTACAGCGAAACGCACGTTTTCTACGATCTCTGCTTTCCATAACGTACTGATTCAGGTTCATCTTAACGTTCCACCTGGGAAGGCTCTACTTTTGTCGCTAAGGTCGATAATTCTCGTCAATAGTTCATGTTTACTCACATACTATGTAACAGAGGTTCCATTACGTATAGGTCATTGGACGGATTGTACCTCGTTGTGTCAACTCGAGCTGATATAGCTTATTCAGTGAGCTTCCTGTACCAATACAAGCAATCCTACGGAGACGACAACTCGAATGGTTCCCAGCATATCCTCCGGTATCGGAGCATAGGACGATAAACTGCTCTCTGTCGAAATGGGCTACCTAATCTATCGTTTTGTGATGCCGACCGTAGGAGTTGTGAGGTTTGTGGGAGTTTGTGACACTCTGCATATCTTTTTCAAAATCCAAGGAGCTGTCCTGCCTTGGGAGGCGCGTGGTGTTGAGCAGTTTCGAAGCAAAGTATATGCCCCTGGCAGATACTGCAAAGGAAGCACCATATCTAAAAAGCCTATTACATAGATAAGATAAAATGTTGAGAAGCTTGCTATAAGTAAAGCACCTCGACCTAATTAGATCTATTGTGCCCTCCCTGTAAATAGAGCTCTTCTGTGAGCATCAGTTGTTTTACCAACTTCCAGAGGCTGTTAAGATTCTTCATGTAGATTTCTGGGTCTGGTTTTTCATTGCCCAGGCACAGAAACCGGGACCTTGCTAGTCCTTCACAGTGGCATAGGACGTGTTCTGCCTTTTCCTCCTTTTTCAGGCAGAACTGGCACTCGCTGTCCTCGGTCACCCGATCCTGCAGAGATGGTTGCGGAGTCGGCAGTTTTCAGTCAGCAGGCCTACCGTTACCCTCAGCCTGGTGCGGGTGAGGTTTAGTAGGTCAGTAGTAGCGGCATGCCAAGGTTCTTTTACGAATTTGTTCGCGTGCTTCTGGCCTGTGGATCTATTCCATGCATCTTGAGTTTCTGATAGCAACCACTCATTTATGGTGCTTTTTGTGATGCTCTTGGGTACCCCACTGTAGGGTTCGGGTCCGATGATGGCAGTCTCTGACCCTTTTTTTTTTGCCAGAATATCCGCCTCCTCGTTCCCCTTCAGCCCAGAATGCCCAGGCATCCATACTAAGGAGACATTGTTCCTGTCCGATATGCTGTCCAGGACATTCTTGCAGTCCATCACAATGCCTTCAGTGCGTTTCATAACAATTGATAGGCTCAGGAACATACCGGTGCGATGTGGTAGCCAGGCAGCACGCAAACTTACAGAAAACCCAATTCAGCATGCTCAAACAGACATCATCTTGTCCGGCAAGCGTTGATAGAAGGCATGACCATCTCATCCCTCCCAAGACCTGACATGCTTGCAGACTTGCAGACATATTTACGAAAGTAGTTCCAAGAGAGAAGAACAACATCTGCAGGGCAAGCTTTGGAAAAGGCTCAGATCGTTCGAGAGGGGGCGTTGAGTTTACTCACTCGACTCTCATAAATATTACCGTCCTGTGGTAATCGAATCGGGATGGAGTAAAATACGTTTAATAATATTGAGAAAATCCATACCCATTGTACAATTTTGATGTTAGCGTTTGCCTCCCGTTATCGAGGACTCCATCTAATCTTCGAACGTGTGACGATCCGGTCCCCAAAAGCGTTGGAACGAGTGAATACGACATTGTTGTCCCGTAATGGCACTTACCTACAATGTACATATGTATGTGCCTACAGGAAAAAGCCACACATCACTCCAACATATTTTTTTTAAAGTTAGGCCTACAACGGATTAAAATATTTGTTATATTCCGCTGCTTCTTGTGTTGAATCGACTTTTTAAAAGCGTAGTCTGCGGACACGGGCGGCAATACAAACATAACAATGCATTTCCAGAAGAGGCCGGTTAAAGCCGCAGGACTGTTAAAGGGACGTCTACTGTAATTGGTTATCCATTATTAGTACCACTTTCAGCAATGTTCTCAATCATTTTGAAGAAAATCGTATACTGTTTGGGGAATTCAACCAATGTGCTTTAGGAAATTATATTATTGAAGAATAACCGAAGGATCGCTAATGAGGACTATTTCTGGGATCACCAGATTGTCACGAACGTAACTTTAGTTGTCAGAATTGATGGGGCGTGAAACGAATCACTACAGAAAACTACGAAATACTCATTCAATGCCCCGGGGGACTTGCCATATCCTGTTTATATTTTGTGGGTAAGGATTTTCCATAGGCCACACGGAAAAAGGGGGAAGGGGACGCAATGAATGTTAAAAGCTCTGGAGGGAAACAAAACTTTATGGGAAAGAATCATTTGGCCCGAAGGAAGGAGAAGTAAGATAGAGGGTCAAGCGTCCACACCCTCCGCCCCATCCTCACCGAAAACCGCCCCAATGCAAATGCCCTTTCCATGTGCTCTTTTCTTTCCTAGCCATTTGTTCAAAGCCAAATGTCGGATTTACCAAGATGGAAGGTCAAGCGGGGTTGCCCCCGAAATATCAATTTCAGAGACCGGACCCTACCGTGTCCCGCCCTCAAAGGGGTTTTTCTGTTTGTTTGTTAAAAATAAACCTTTCGGAATAGACCCCAGATTTATTGCTTTCAATTTCACCACTGTCAGGATTTTTGTCTTCCCGCTAGGCCCCATGAATCACTTTTGTATGTGACTGACAGGTCTCGTTTGCGGGTACGGTACCCGACAATACGCCTTTTTGCGCAAGCGACTACCCTTTTCACGAGGGAGTCAATGAGCGCGGATTGGTCAATCGGGTCGAGTTGCGTCAGTTGATCGTCTGAATGGCTCATCAGTCGACTGTCTCCTATTTTTCACGGATCTCCCACAATCGCGGTGTCTGGAGGCATCAACTGCTCGTTGCAACACAACTTCTCTGCGCCTCTGACCTCAGAATTTCCACTTCATTCAGTACCTGTAAACCATTTTTCAAATCAATACAAATCTAATGTTTCCTAACCATTGAAATCAGTGTAGCCACCAAATGCATTATAGTGACACCTCCCAATATTGTGACACCAGTCCATAATTACTACATTGCAATAAAAAAACCTCTGAATAGTTGATTCTCCGAATTTGCGGACATCTCGTATATACATGCATAAATCCCTAATCCGTAACAAAAACACGCCGTTGGGGGTGTCTTGCTGCCAGTGATTTGTGTTCATGATGGTCCATTTATTATAGAATGCAATCTGGGGGACACTCGCAGACCCTCGTCTTATTATAGTTTAGAACAAGTACAGAAGCAAGGAAATGTGGAACATGTTTTCGAATATGTACATAATAACAGTGGAAACAGTAGTAGAACACTTGACACTCACAAGTGAACAACTCCTGTCGGAGAAGGCGATTTCGTGAGTCTGGCTATTAACACGATACAGTTGGTTATACATATATGAATCATACATTCCAGTCCCCTCCCCTTTTGGATTATACATAATACTTTTACCTGTGGCATATC
Organism: Stenodema calcarata; assembly: GCA_963920205.1. Taxonomy (NCBI): domain Eukaryota; kingdom Metazoa; phylum Arthropoda; class Insecta; order Hemiptera; family Miridae; genus Stenodema; species Stenodema calcarata. Next base: position 13,442,757 of record OY986048.1, on the reverse strand, counting down.
TATACTACACAATCATATACGATACTTGTGAATACTCTATACCATACATATTTGTGGCATATCTATACTATACGATACCTATGGCAATAGTCAATTTCCAAATCCCCCAGTTATAATCGTAATAGGCATAACTATAAAAAAGAATATGATGAAAGCATGTGCTGTAACTACATTATATGTTTGACCATCTCCAATAAAAGATCCTGGTATACTAATTCGATTCGAAAATTTCATCTTGAAGATATCCTGATGTAATTCATTCATGAACAATCCCTAGAATGGGACCCCAGGACGGTTAAATCCATGTACACCTAATATAAATCGACCAGGAATTATATACGGTCGATGCTCAGAAATTTGTGGTGAAAACCACAGATATATGCCAATTGTAATAGGAAGCGTTTCAGTAGATCAATTTATGAACTGATAAATTCTAACATTAAGTGGCTGAAAGAAAGCATTGGTCTCTTAAACCAAAATATACCTATACAATACGATACCTGCGGCAACGTTCAAAAGAAATAGTGTAACATCAGTTATCACTATTATTGTGACGTTTATATTTTAACCTACCTCACTGATTAGTTAGGCAGGTTAAAATATAAACGTCACCACCAAAATATAAAAATCTCCACCTCAATAACCTGAAGAATAAAAAAACATCTTTCTATCCATCTCGATCTTGGGAATTATCTAATTGCCCAATCCCTTAATATAACTTATATAAATTATAAGATATCACAATAGGTTCGGAGGGGCGAACATATCTTGCACTGAATGTGAAACAGGTTGTTCTGCAAAAGAAAAACGTTGTATTCAATCTGAAAAATACTGAATACATAGTGAAAAAATTCACAGTCATGCAGCATGACTATAAGAGCAAATTTTCGAAGAAATGACTGGTTCTACAACAAATTTTGTTTCCATTTTCCACCTCAGTACCTACCATTTCAGTTTATAGATTTTTCAACGCTGAACACGATGGTGAATTCAGATTTGCGATATCTCATTCCGTTATCAGATTAGAGCAGGTGAACCATGAAGAACGTCTCAAGTAACAACCACGTTTCTTCACCTTCAAAGTGCTCCAGTTTGAGAACGGAATACAATATCGCAATTCTGATTTCACCATCGAGTTTATGGGTAGTTCCCCCCTCCCCACCACTCCTCAAAAGCCCCTGTAGGAACTCGGCCATTCGATTGCAAAGATAGATTTTTTGTGCAAATTTGAAGTTGTTATCTCAATTCTATCGAAAGTTATCAATTCTATTTTGGAAGTGAATTCAATTGGGAGTGGTTTCATCTGGAACGGAATTTGGTAGGTATAGGTAAAATGTTTTTCGGAAATTCGAGTTTTAAACATTTTGGAAAGAGAACAATAGTTTCCTCTCTTCAAAAATTCGCTAAGAAACGATTTTCGACTCTCGAGCAATTTTTGAAAGGTAGAGCTCTAATTTAACTGGACTACTCGGCAATTTTAGTATCTTGTATCCTCCTTCGGCCGTGTTTGGACTCAACTGCTGAGAAAACCTCGCATGTAGAATCGACTTTGTTGGTACCTACTCAGGATGGTCAAAAATTATGTGTAACACGATAGTGAATTTACAGGATTTTCTGAATAAAATTTATTCATTCATATAAGTTTTATTCAGAAAATCTCGTAAACTCACTATCGAGTTACACATTAATCTAGCAATCAAAAATTAACATGACTGCACAGTGCTTTAAATATAAAATGTGCAGTCATATTAACTTTTTTTAAAGTTAGATTGATGTGTAACACGAATGTGAATACACAAGATTTTATGAATAAAATTTATTCAGAATTTGTTTTCGATTTCGCCCGTTCACATCGAACGGGACGTAATAATAGTACCGCTGGGACAACATAATATTATGTCCCATTTACTGAAAAACTGTTGGAACGGAAAATAACGCCACGTAGCGCCTCCAAATCCAACCTAAGTCCCTTCTGATCAAGCTTTTGGCGGTGAATTCAGGATGGCTTGGAACGGATTTTTGTACGAAATCCTTTCGGAAATTCGTGTTTAAAAATTTTGGACCGAGAACAGTAGCTTCCTTTTCTTCAACAATTCGCTAAAAGGTAGAATTAGATGGGAAAATACTATATAGATACACGCCACGAGAGGCGAGGGTATAGGGGTGGAGGAGCCCGCGGGGTGTACAAACCCTGTGTTCATGTTTTTTTATTCGAAAATTGGGTATGATCATGTTTCTATTTCCACTTTCACTAGAAACTTTCATTCCTCTCGCATAATGCTCCCTGAAGTAAATTCTGAATTGTATAGAAGGAACGTTTATGTTTGGGCACTTGATTTTTGTAAGATAAGGGTATTATTATTTTTCAATTTCGCAGTTTGTCTTCCTTTAAAAAGAAATTGAATATTAATTTGTAATTTTGATACTTAGGTTTACTTTTTGCAATTCGTTTCCTAGCAATAAAATCTTTTTCCTTGTATTTTTTCCATTAATTTTGTCTGCTATCTATAAGAGTTTTTAATAATCATATCTGAATTCCACCGAAGAGCAAAAGTTCTCTTGAACTTAATCTTTGGCAGGCCGCTTCATTTTATTTGCCAATTATTGTTTAATTTTGATTTTAATTTTTTTTTATTAAGTTTTGTACCACAGTTGCCAATAAACAATATCATATCATAACAATTTAAATGCCAAGCAGAAGCTGACCGGATTGAGTTAAAATAAAGCAAGTGTCGTTCATACCGAAGTTTCAAATTGGTTTTGTAAAGTTCGAGAAAAAAAAATCTGAAAAAAAAGCCTATTTCTGGACCTGCCCTGCAGGAGAAGGCTGAGCAGATCGGTGGAATTCATGGCCTTGACGACTTCAAAGCGTCGACCGGGTGCCTCGACTAGTCGAAAAAAAAGAAGGATAACACCTTGTTTAATTAAATCAATGGGGAGTCAGCAGCGAGAGATATAGCAGATGTTGAGGGCATGATTTTCTTTCAAGTATGTACCTAATAATATTAGGTCATATTATGTCAGGAGCGCAGCGTGGCTCTGGACATGGCGGTACCGCACTCGATCCAACACACCCCTCCCCCCCTCCCCTCCCGTTGCCATTTTCAAATGGTCTTCCAATGGCTGGTTCTAATCTTTCCGGAAACTTCATACCTCGAAGTATTTTCGTTTGAGAAGAGGATGACTCGCCTTGCCCCCTAACGGCAGTTCCTGTTTAGCCAAGAAAAGAATATGCAGTCAACAAGCCAAGCCATAATCTCAGTTTTTTTTTTTGTTCTGTTTATGAAAGAAATGTGCGCGGTTTGTTGCACATCCAAAAATAATTAATACGAGGGTCCCCATCATACAAAAGCTACGCCGCGGCTTAACCGCGGTTAATTAATACGAGGGTCCCCATCATACAAAAAGCTACGCCGCAAAACCCAGTCAGGAAACATACACGCGCGCGCGTGCGCTAGAATAACCAGATTGTTGGATGACGTCATGGGTCCTCGCAAGAAGCTCGTGGCTCCCCTGTGGCCTTCAACTTGGTAGGTAATCACTGCCATCAAGCGGCGCTTCCCCAAAAGAAATGAAGAATTTAGGTAGAAGTTGAATGATGAAAAAAAAAATTTATTGCGAATGACAAAACATTTAAAATTAGAAAAAATTGAAGTAAGTGAAAATTCGAATCGCCTGCTCATTATGCCTACAGCTACTTACCTTTGAATCACGAATCCAGTGACTGTGACTGGCATGGCTGCTGAAGTCATCTAAGAAGAAGAATCGCGAACTTCTTCTTGCGATTCCCCTGACGCCACGCCCCTGTAATGTGTACATACATAACTTTCATGATGTCTTTTTCATTTCTCATCTTCAATTGCAGCATTAATATCACCGTAATGTGTTCTTATTTTTGGTCATCTTTTCAAATTGAGCCTCCTTTATAGTGGACAAAACCTTGGTAAATAAGATTGTCCACGAGTTTAAAGAAAAATTTCTATAAAGAAAATTTTCTCTTTTTCCAGTGTTACATTGGGTTGATAATAACAGTATCTGCCACAACTGTTATTGCCAATCTCGTCTGCCATTCTGTCCATGCGTATGTAGACCATCGATGTAACAACGACTTTAGTAATAGTCTGTAGTTTATTCAATCAATAATAGGAGTAATGCAAGACGATTCTATCCATTTATAAAATTACCACCCACTTAGCTCTGCTCCAATTTATTGGTACAACACTGTACTAGACTTCCTTAACTATAAATTACTTCCGACCGACACGATTTCTACGGTGCCGATTCTGTCGATTAGTTGTGTCAGCCTCAGCAATAATTCAAAGTACATTCATAATACTTCAACATTTCATCAAAATCGTACCAGTAGTTCCGACGTTATGCCTTTAACAAGAATTTGGCCACAGGCGTGGAACTAAATCTCTTCAGAAACCGATGAAATGCACAAGGGAGTGGCAATTTAGATTTTGTAACTCATCACAAAAGTGAGGGTGGGTAGAATAGAAAATCGGTGATATTCGAGTTTTTGAGGATCAATAATTGTAGAATCATCTAGATGTATTTTTCCAATAAAGTTGATCGAAACTAGAGTTTTCACGACTCGAAGATTCTAAAAATAGAAGGAACAACCGCCCCAAAACAACCTAAAATAGAAGCAGGCGATGAATATGTGCATTGAATTATTATCCCAATTGGGAGGAAATAACGGTTGACATTCAACAGTTAAGGTTTAAATTTGAGTTTCAAAATTCAAAAACCACGGAAAAGTTTTACAGTTATAAGTAGTATGTTGGAGGTAGTCCATGCTGAATGAATTAAACTTTTTGGCAGGCCGTCTCTGGAAATGGCACTGCTTCATTATAAATGTATTTATTATATGTTTCGTCTATTTCCGTGGCTGGTGAGAATCGTGGGTGTTTTGTGAGCACGAACGCAGTTCACCAATTCACGTACATTTTCAACGTCTTCCACAATTCGGCAGTCATCACGAAGTTGAATGGAAGCACCTATTTAGACAAGAACAACGTATATTAAATAACCCATGACCTGTTCTCATCCGTATCATAGTAACGAGCTCTTTCCTTCCATGACGCCAGTTTTTGAACCATGGAACTGTCTGCATGGCTGGCATAATTTGGAAATGGAGGGGTCCTTTATCTTTACATTTCATCTCAATGCTCCCGATTAGGACTGTTCCTAGAATTAATCTGATTTGTTAATATTTGTTCGTTGGTTCTTCATCGTATAAATAATTGCCGTACAACATCGTACAATTAATAACCCGTGAATATTAAATAGATGCAAATAAATTGTATAATAATAATTTTATTACTTATAATTAATAAAAAAATTATTTTATAAAATAAAATAATTATTTTGTATTGGATAGACAATTCCTAAGCTAGTAATTAAACACACAAAGACGACCATTCCCTCAAATTCGGATCCTTCTCTAACAAAACACAATATTTTATTACTCCAATTATTTAGTGTCGGCATGAAACTTACAATGATCTTCTGAACAGATCAAAGATCCAGATAGAAAATTATAACCTTTGAGAGAAAATGGGCAGCGTCTTATAAATTTATTGACGTCAAAGGTGGCTGCAAATGTGTCAACAGCTATGAATTGGTTACAACATGTTGTCGTGCGTGTACATCAATAAAAGTCATTGGAACTGCCAAGTCGTTCTGGCAAGGCCTCAGGTTGTGGTAAAAGTTGTAGCACCTATCGCCTCTCCACTCTACAATTCTACAATTAATATGAGACTACGTAGCAGTTGCAACTACTAAACTAAGTAGCAATCACCGAACAAGATCATTTGATGGCGCCAGGCCGACCTACACCAAAAAATACTAATTAGGCTCATTCAAGGTACGAAGCGCACCGTCTCTCGTTAATGTCGACTGAAAGGTCACCAACAAAAATTCAAAACTGTATTTAAATTGTATTTAAGAAAAATGAATAAAAATTAAACCAACCCTGCAAATTCTGTACACAAAGGTTTATTATCTTCATTTTGCAGATCACCCTTCTGTTTAGATCACTAAATGATAGATGCAACGCTTATAGAGAGGATGCATTTAGTACAAATAATTTGCACCAATATAATTCTGGGGTTTACAATTCCACGTGCCTACTTTGGCAATAATGTATTAATTGATAATTAACTGGTATTAAAAATTATTACTAATAATTAGTAATTATTATTCTTAATTATTAAAAAATATTGAAAATTATTATTAATCATTAAAAAAATATTAAAAATTAATATGACTTATTATTAAGAATTAGTCATTATTATTACATATGTATTATTTATTAATTGTTATTTTCATTATTAATTACTATTTATTATCATTATTATTTATAAACTCGATATCTCAAGTACTATGTGCTGGGCAATGTGAACATTGATCCGACAGGCTGCCTCATGTTATCAGAAAAAACCTGTTCAAACTTGAACTGACATTTTTTTAGAAAATGGCGTTTTTAAAGTGTCAAAATTCATTGTGAACCCCTTCCCATTGACCGAGGGTTATAAAAAGTTACAAAAATCATCGTGGGTAGGGTCCAAACCCGTAGAAACCAATTTTCGTAATTTTAGCACAACGCTACAAGGATTTTTTCCTCCGCCGGATTACCCGGACATGGGAGCTCTCACGAAGTATCGCCTGAGTACTTTGAATCACATGTCCAACTGTCCAAAATATATAAATAAGATATAAAATATATAAATATATAAATACATGTCCAAAATATATAAATAAGACGTAGATTTCAACGAACACACGTCAATACTTTTAAATGTCTCCCTGAGATTATTCAGTTGAAAATTGGGTTGTAAGAAGTGGCTGATTCGTTAACTGTAGAATGATCTTGATTCATATTCGTATTGCTGTGTTATAGCGTGATGGATGGTGAATGGAGAGTGGGACAACGAGGAGGGGGAGTGATCGCTGATAAATGTTGGGCGGTATTACCCGACTTGCTCTCGTGTGATAAAGAGATCGGTAATCGTCATTTATTCATGTTTCCATTTTTTATTTTTCCACATCGAATTTCCGATCTGCGGATAAGGAGTATTTAATTCTTCAAGGGAAAAATCCTCGAACACTCACTCGCTCTGATCGGTCGACCGGTTGATGGATAATCTCGGCCGGTCTATGTGGAGCGTGACGTTTTTGTTACTGCATATCAAGTTTATATATTTTTCTGTTGTTCCAAATAGTTTTGATATATAATTCAGATTGTTGCCCAATATGGAATGCCAGGGTGACAGGGAATAATTCTTTGATGGTCAAAATCGACTTGTTTGTTTGCGTTTCGTCGTCCGTTTTACAATTTGGTGATTTGTTTCGATTTGTGGTGTATTGTGTAAAATTCAACGATGAAGTTGCTGGATGGTTTTGAGAAAGCATCGGCCGACAACATTCCTATGGTCGATAATGAATCAATTAACAAGCTAATGCAACACAGAAACAACGCAGGCATAGGTAGGTATTTTTGATAAAGGGACAAGAGCTGCAGCGGCTAGACGAGATGCGCTTCGGAAATCAAACCTTAAAAACCTGGATAAATAGATTTATAAATGTTCAAGGTACTCACGTTGAAATGATATTCGCAAGCTTGTCTCCTTTTCGTTATCCACGGGGCTTTTGCCTCACCAAACCATTCTTTTTGTCGATCTTGTGACTCGAACAAAAATGAAAACTTTACAAAAAATTTTTTTTTTCATTTTACCACTCATTATTATTAGATAATTACCTGAATTACTACTGGTAAATACGCTCAAAAAAAAACGCAGAGGTAGGTAACAAGCAGGTTTACAGACAGACGGACGGATTTCTACAGATATTTGTATGGGTTTCTACGGACTTTTTTCCTGCAGGGGTGGCTTTCATGCACCGCATTCGGGAGCCAATCAAACAGTGGTTTACAGAACCGGTCTAAGTACTGCTCTCTGATTGGCCTGGGAGGTAGATGACGTACATTGCTGCCCTCTTCCCACTCAATACGACTTCAAACCTCTCCAGAAAAATAAGTACTTCCTTGAAATTTTTTTTTACCACAGTCTTAATTATTCTGAAGTTGAGTTCTTCTCAGGAAAAAAAATCCCTGCCATTCCCTATTAAGTTTCAATCGTCTCACATTCAATGTTTTTGATACCATTCACACTTCATACGATTCGGTTTGCGACGCTGGATCTCTGAGGGACAAATATTTCTGAGGAGGTACCTTCGCGATGTGATTGTGATACGGCGTGCGACCGTCTGGTAGCGCCCACTCGCTCCTTTATCGCTCTAATCTGAAATGGTCAATTCAGCGCAGTGGTCACGAACTTGACGGCCCTCTCGGCCATTTCCTCGTCTATACTCGTACACACCTTACATGCCCCCGCAGGTACCACCGACAACCGGATACGTCGCTCCTGGTTGTGTCTGACTTCGCAGTCGAATGTTTAAAAAAAAAAATTCTGAGCTGATGCGACCTGGAGATACATCGTATCGAATTTCGGGCCGCCCACTCAGAGAGTTGAAGTGACTACTGCATCCTTGAGTACACACTCCTTGACTACTACATCCATGTGTGGCAACACACTCCTTTAAGAGGCTATCGATAAGGAGTCAATTTAAAGGAAAATACTAAACATACAAGACGTTCACAGTTCTAAACACACAGAGCTCTGGTAAATATGGAAACCACTTTGCCTATTGGAATTAGTAAACGAAACTAGAAATTTTGGTTCGGGGTGGGGGGAGGAGGTTCACCCATAAATTCCAAAGTCTGCTCTAATCTGATTATGGAATGAGATATCGCAATTCTGACTTCTCCACCGTGTTCAGCGTTGACATGTGCAAAAGCTGCGGGAGGGTTTTGGGGAGTTGGTGGGGGGGGGGGGGGGGGGGGTTCATCCGAAAAAATGAAAGTCTGACAAGTGACACCTCATTTTAAAGGTTTTTTGCACGCTGAATACGATCGAAAAGTCAGAATTGCGATCCCTAATTCCGTTCGCAAACTTGAGTAAGTACTTTGAAGACGAAGAATACGTTCTTCATGGCCCAATATACTCAAATCTGATGGCGGAAAACAATATCGCAATTCTGACTTCTCCGTCGTGTTCAGCGTTGTATTTCCTAAAGCTGAGGGGGTTTTGGGGATAACGGTGGGGGGGGGGGGGGAGGTTTACCCATTGCTATATCTTATTCCGCTCTCAAACTGGACCACTTTGATGATGAAGAAACGAGGTTGATACTTGAAATGTTTTTCATGGACATCATGTTCTTTAATGGAAACATTTTACACAAACTCACTTTTTCTACGTAAATTTGCTCTTATAGCCATGCTGCATGACTGGATTTTTCATACACTTAATAATTTTGTTTTCTATTTGCAAACTCGATATTTTGATTTGACGTACTTTGAAACCTAAGTGAACAATGCTTGAGGGCCGATATCTTGGCCGATTCAGAGGTTCATTGTGTTTAGAAATAACGCCAAATGTTGTAGTAACTGCCATAGTGCATATTGTTTGTTGAAAGTTGGCTAATTATATATTTATGAGCGGATTCTGCGGTTACATCATCGTCGTTCCTCTCGCTCACCGCCCAGCACAAAGTCCCAAACGTATTCTAATTACTATTTGTCAGATATTGCGGTGATGATATGAAAAAGGGAGGCAGTCAGAGCAGACCGCCGCCCATTCAAAGGTTTTTCCAGAGCAGCGGACCCGTAAAATCGTACAACGGATATTTCTCATTTCTAGTTTTATAGCAGCGATGGGAGGGAGGGAGAAGGTAAGGAAGTCGTTCCTTGCCAGGGGTGTGGGTCAGTGTAGCGGTGGCCTATTGTAGGTGCTCGGGGGCCCTGAATTTAATTAGAGATTTATTTGTAGAGGAACCTACGCCTTCTTTCTGGGGGGCCTCTTCTAATTCGATTAGGGCGGCCCTTTGTCCGGAGCGACCGAGTCACCTCATGTGGAAAAACAATTGCACATTGTTAGAGTTAGGCGCAGGGATGGTTTTCTCTATCTTAGCCTGCTCATCTGATAAATTAATCTTGTGACGTTTTGAGTGGTGGCTTTGCGGGTTTCAATGTTTTCTCGCGTGTTCGAAGGGAAGTTTCCAGGGCGAGAGAGGAGGACGACGACGATGACGACATGACGATTTGTGGTTCGGTGGAGAGGAGAAGTAATGTTCAGAAACTTACATACACCAATTTACCAATATGTCGCACCTCAGAATAGGAGTGTGACAAGTCACAAATCCCAAATGTGAGGGAAAACGCATTTGAAGTTTTGGGTCCGAAATATTGCTGAAAATGTCGTTAATTTCTTTTTAATGAAGCGGCTTATCAATACTGTTTCTAGGGAAGTCCAGCCACCTTTTCCATTAACAACTAGCGACTTCTGGATGATTTTGTTAGTTGAATATCTATGAACGCGGTAGCGTTCCGCCCCGCCAAGCAAAGAAGTTGAGAAAACGAACGTTGCCGAGTGTATGTTTACCGGACGTCACGAAACGCGTTTTCGAGGTATCCATATCTCGGCTCCTATTTGACCGATCAACTTGAAAATTAGTGTGGGTCTTTTTTGAGTGTATATTAGAAAGCCCTGAAAGTTTCAAATCGATAGGTCTAAAGGGAGCCGAGCTACATAACGTCAAAAACCCGGTTTTTCGGCCTTAGATATATACCTACCAGCCAGGAAAATCGTTTCACACGTGTGAATTCCAGGCCCAAAAGGGTTTTTTCTTTTACCGAATTTTCGTAGAAAATGTAGCTATTGTTCTCGGTCCAATAGTTTTAAAACTCGAATTTTCGAAAACATTTCATACCAAAATCCGTTTCAGACCATCCTAAATCCACTGCCAAAAGACACCAAAAATTATATGTAAGTTTACCAAAAATTACCGTAAGATTTACAATTGTTTAAATTAAGTGTTAGTCTCTTTCTATTTTCTCCTCTTGTGAAAATATTTGTATAGTACCTATATATATATTTATGTCTGCGTCATTCCCGACGATAACTCTCAATAGGATTGATATAAAAAGTTCAAATTTGCCTAAAAAATCTGTCTTGGCAATCGACAGGCTAAGTTCGTAGATGGGCAGAATCGGACCACTCTAAGGGGGGGGGGGGAGTTGGGGGGGGGAATTATCAAAATGGAACATTTTGAGAAATGACACCTCATTTTGAAGGTTTTCCCATGCTGAATACGATGATGATCAGAATTGCAATATCTCATAACGTTCTCAAACTGGAGCACTTTGAAGATGAGGAAAGGTGGTTGTTACTAGATATGATCTTCATGGTTATTCAGCTCTAATCTGATGATGGAATGCGATATTGCAATTCTGACTTCTCCGTCGTGTTTACAGTTGAAATATCAAAAAGCTGAGGGGGAGTATATGGGGGGGGGGGGGGATGGTTCACTCTAAAAACGAAATTCTGACAAGTGACACCTGATTTTAAAGGTTTTTACACGCTGAATGCGATCGTGAAGTCGGAATAATTCCAATTATTGCGATATCTTATTTCGTTCTCAAACTTTAGTACTTTGAAGATGAAGAAACGTGGTTAAACCTTGATATACTCTTCATGGTTAGTCTGCTCTAATCTGATGACGGAATGCGATATCGCAATTCTGACTTCACCATCGTGTTCAGCGTTGAAATGTGCAAAAGCTGAGGGGGGATTTTGGTGAGTTGGTGGGGGGGTATCCGAAAAAATGAAAGTCTGACAAGTGAGACCTCATTTTTAAGGTTTTTACACGCTGAATAAGATGGGGAAGTCAGAATTGCTATATTTTATTCCTCTCTCAAACTGGAGCACGTTGAAGATAGAGAAACGTGGTTGTTACTTGAGATGTTCTTCATGGGGATTTTCAAGTGATAATTTCGAGTTGTTTTCATACGTGGACCCAAAGCATCTTGCCTGAGAGATTGGAGTGATGCACCAGGTTACCCAATTGACTGATATCTCTTTCAAGTCCATTTTGGTTTATTATCTTCGATAATGAACCATTGGAATCGCCCAAAGAAAAAATTTTTTTAACCCCTCCTCAAAATTTGTTGGTTTACGTTTCAAGATACGTAGATTCAGAAAATCGAATAAAAAAAAATCCGTCCGTCCGCCGTACGCCGTCCGCCGTACGCCGTCCGCCGTACGCCGTCCGCGCCACTTTGCCCAGTTAGCGTTGAGCTAAAATTACGAAATTTGGTTTCTGGGTTTGGACCAGCCCCACAATGATCCTCGAAACTTTTCATAACCCTAGGTCAAGGGGAAGGGGTTCAAAACGAAATTTAAAATTTCGACGATGTCTTATCTCCAAATATTAACCTGAACCGTGTAAATTTTAGTTCACCTTTGAATGACCTGAAAAATTACGAATCTTTTAAGACCAATTGGATTTTTGTGCGACCAGCCGTTCGTTTACAGTAACCGCGCAAAGTTTTAGGAAAAACACTAAACTTTCGCGTCGAAAACGGCCGTTATGTGACCCAACCCCCAGACGCTCAGAATAAAACTACCTTTTTACATCTTCCCGGTAAACTACAGTCTAGAAATTTTAACCGTGAGTCGGGGATAGACCACATTGCAATATTCACTCGGTTTCCCATCTGTAAAATTGTTTAAATAATACCTTTTTGTAATAATACAAATTAAATTTTGATGGTGAGCTATTGACTTGAAATTTTAAAAATAGTTCAGAACTGGATCGCAATGCAATATTCACTCGGTTTCTTGTCTGTAAAATTGTTTAAATAATACCTATTTGTTTAAACAAATTAAATTTTGATGATGAGCTAGATACTTGAAATTTTAAATATAGGTCAGAAATGGATGACATTTCAATATTCACTCGGTTTGTATGACATGGTATGAGTATGGTATGGTATATTATTGTATGTATGCTTTGGTATAATACAGTATGTTATGATAGGAAAGAAATTCGTATGGTATGGTATGAGTACGGTGAGAATATGGTATGGTGCCGATTTGCAACACAGTCTGGTATAGACAGAAGGGTGATCTGCACAAGGAAGATAATAAACCGTTGTGTCAAGAATTTGCAGAGTTTTTCATTCTTAATTTTTGTGTTTAATAACGGGATTTAATAAAGGTAAATTGTGTTTTAATCGAGTTTACTGCACTTCAACCTCCTGAATGATGAAAATTCGAAAAAATTGGTTGGGACCCCACAGTACCTACTGTGCCACCAGTCACCCACCGTACCCTTCGAAGGTTAAATAGTTCCAGACTGAGTTTGAACGAGGGGAACGTAGGTGATGTTTTAGTGAGGTTTCAGTCACACATGATCTGGTGGTGCGGTCCTCTCCACGTGTCTTATGACATCCGATTGCTGTGGATCTTGAGGATTTCCTTCTTGAAGAGTTTTCGAACAATTGGAGCAGATGTGGTCCGTATTGACAGTTTGATGTGGTCTCTACGCGAACCCCCCAATGAGTGGATATCGGTCGAGTCCAGTGGTTGAGAAATCGTGACAAAGATGAACCGAAATCATTTTCAAGTTCACTAACTACACGTTCTGATGCCGCTGCAGTATTTTGTTCTTCCGAAAATTCGCCGAGGAAAAAAATAAAGATTTGACGTAAGAATTATATGGGTATAGAATATACATGAATATACGAGTGTACAACGGGACCGGAAGGGTTGGACGATAGCGGTGGTGAGGGGGGGATTGTGAGGGGGCATTGTGGGGGGGGGGGGTCGGAATGTAGCACTGCGGAGATACAGAGTGGCAGCGGTGGATGAGAACGGGGAGGAGTGACGGGGGGGGGGGGGTGTTGGATGAGTGAGGGGTCGAGGGGGGGGGGATTGGGTAGCGATAGAGAGAAAGGGGGGGAGGGAGGTATTAAGGCTGTGTGTTTAGCTTTTTAGCTAGCGGTCGCAACCAGTGAAGATGGGATATAAGAGAGAGAGAGAGGGATCGAGGGTGATAGGGAGGAAGAAGTCGGGGCGAGAGAGATACGACGAACGGGCGGCAGCAGGTGGGGGAGGAGGAGGGTGTGGAGAGAGGGAAAAGAGATCGTGAGGGAGGAGGGGGTGAGAGCGTGAGGGAGAGATGAGATGGCGGTGAGAGAAAGAGAGAGAGGAAGAGAGAGGGAGTGTATGCTGTGTGGCTTTTGCTCTGTTATTCACCCCTCCTCCCCCCACCCATCGACGACCGCCTCCTCGCCCTCATCGGGTCCCGTCCCCCCGCACCCGCTCGCCAGTCTCACCCCTTTTCCTCTCTCTCGTGAAAACCCCTCATCCACCCCCTCCCCCTCGTCCGCCACAACCCCCCCCCCCTTTCCTACCACTACTTTGGATTCTCGCGCCCTTGTGACGCGAGATCTACGGGGAGTTATTGATCCAGCTCACCACCCCACACCCCCTTCCACCCACAGCAGGCAGCCGCCTCCGTCCCCCCCCCTCCCCCCCAAACAACATCGGACCCCAAAAACCAAGTCTACTACACTTAAAGATTCCTCCATCGCCCCCCTCACACCCCCCCCCGACACCACCACCATCCCCCCCACCCCTCACCACGCCGCCTTCGGTTAATTGATAGTTGCATCTCCTCACAGTTTGTAACCCCCCCCCCCCATCACTATCTCACAACGTCCCTTCGTCCACCACAAGCCATCAACGTCACATACTTAACAAAACAACTGACAACACGAAAAACCCAAATCCATATCCAAGTCCCATCACACCAGCAATATCAATGACCAGCGCAATGTGTGAGAAATCTGCAGAAATCACATGCTCGATACAAACCTTATCATAATATGAGCACCACAAGTGGAAGTCAGTGGCCACTTAATGGAGAAGGTGACTACCAGTGGTAGTCATGATTTCTCAATGAGTTGTGGACCTCTCAGTCAGGAGCATCGCCAACAGGTCATATACACCAATCTTACACTACTTCAGTCCAATCCTTCCCACCTGCCCAACCCCTTGATGTGTAAACTGAGCCCAGGATGCACTCATACTCGTAATCTCCTCAACTCGTTGTTCACTGTAAACTGAGCCCAAAAAACCAGTTAAAAGTAGCCGTTAATTCCACCAAATTTTATTAGGAGTATCTGTATGTCCAACTAATCTATACAGTACTAATCAGTTGATTGGGGATGTTAATATTCCCCAACCCAGTTATCAGTTTTGACGGACGAGGTACACGTTCTGTTACAGCACCTAAGCCCACAAAACAACGTGATGTGAACTGAATTATTATTCATTCAATGTCAAACATGGTTGAGAACCATCAATACGATAAAAATCTTACGTCAAACAGGTTTCACCCCTCGCCAAATCCCGGCGTTTTCTAAATTTGTACAAATCCACTTCGATTTGAATTAAACAAATTCCACGCTGGCTCACAATAACATTCACAAATGCCACACTTTGGGTACCCGTTCACTTGGAGAACTGATAGACTCCTGGGGCTGGGCTCAGATTACAACTCGCATTGATGGGCGGTCAAAGGGCTGGGCTATCATAACGAAAATATTGTAACTTACATTACTTTTATGGCGTAAAAGTTGTACTTTATACTTGAGCCAATAAAAAAATTTTTTTAATTTAAATTAAAAGGGCTGGGCTCAGTTTACATTTAGATAAGACTGACCCTCGGCCCACCGTGCTTGGGCTCAGATGACACCCGCCCGTCCAAATAATGAATGACCGTATGTGAAATCTGTCAAAATCACGTGTTTGATATAAGCACCACAAGTGGAAATCAGTGGCCACTTAAGGGAGTCATGATTTTCTCAATGAGTTGTGGATCTCTCAGTCAGGAGGATCTCCAACAGGTGATAGACAACGTCATGATTTTCTCAATGAGTTGTGGATCTCTCAGTCAGGAGGATCTCCAACAGGTGATAGACAACAACCTTGCAAAACTTCAGTGCGAATAATGAATGACCAGTGAGTATGAGAATCTGGAGAAATCATATGCTTCATATAAGCACCACAAGTGGAAGTCAGTGGCCAGTTTGGAGTGTTGCTTTGAAATAAATATGTGACCCTGAAAGACCGGAAATAATATTATCCGACTTGACAGTGTTCCACAAGCTGTTGATGGGTAATGTGGATTTCCCAATTCTTTCGACTCAAGGATATTTACTGGTTCCCAGGATTCATGTTGATTCCGGACCAACTTGCATCCTTCCCTTATGACTGACAACTTCCTTTACCCACCACACTTAGAAGGTATCAAACGAAACACTTACATCTTCCTCACACCGGTCGGTACATCACGAATTAATCTTACGAGGAGGAGTACGAATTCCAAGGAGGTGCTCTAAAAGTCGAAGGTCCTTTGGTCAGGGCTTTCACCAAGAAGAACAAGACCCTCAGTGACCTGTGAAGATGATAGGCATACTTATAAGGTCTATCTCAAACATATGTGGATAATCTTGTAGAATAAGTAGGCGAATTATTGATAGTAAGGTTATTCGTCATGTCAGTATTGTTAATAATATATCCAAAGGAGGAGTCGAGCGGTCCTGATGATATTTTGACTCGTGCGACGTCGTCAGGGTTCTTGACCATAAAAAGAACAGACGAACAATCAGGAGACGATCGCCAAAAAAACCGAAAAGATACAGCGAATTCACTAGCTGAACAATCCAATGTTTTGAGGAATCTTTCGGAAATGGGCTCGTCGAATCGGAATTCAGTCACGTTCCATGCAAGCGCTCGGAGTCATCGTCCTGGTGTAGGCGTCAAAAATGGTGTCAAAAACAAAACAGCCGTTTGCCGATAAATAAATGCGATGGTTGATGATAATTCAGCACGTTTCGGAGATGATTAGTTGGCGAGAAGAAGGACATTTTATAATTGGAATAATTATGGAATCATTATCGGTGGAATAATAATATTATGGAATAGAATCATTAATAAATATATCTTTAATAAACTTCCTAAAGATCCTTAACTTTCCAAATGATGCATGAAAAGTTAGATCGTAAGGGGGAATCAGCTTTTGCACGTCACTTGAATGAATTAAATCATAGCTTCAGTTTTGATCCTGCAGACCGGCAATTTATCGAGTTCCTTCCTTTGTGCCAGGAAGAAAGCATGTTGGATGTACCCACTTGAAAATTTCGAAATTATTAATAGTGATAGGTTACGCAAGTCTTTGAATAATAACTTGACTTTCTCTAATAACAGTCTATAACATTTCTATAATAATGCATTTGGAGACGGGCGTGGATACGATCTCGACCTTTACGCTTGAAGCCCACCTGAAGTATCTGAGGAGAGTGTCCAAGCTTCCAGAAACTTGTCTCCCAAGGACAGATGCTGAGGAGGTCATGAAAAGCAGGGTTTCGTGGGCCAATTGCCTTGACTGCTGAATTGGGTTTGTGCGAGAAGATCGACTCCCTGGCGTGTGATGCCTTCCGTGGGCAGGCAAAGGACATCCTAAGAAACTATAAAGAGCAGAAACGGCAGCGTTTCCGGCATAGGGCTGAGGACCCGGAGAGATTCACCCTCTATAGGGAACTGGAACCTCGCCGTAAAGCTGCGAGCTTGGTCAGTGATACCACAGAGGACATATTTTCTGCGAGGTGGTTGTTCAAGCTCAGGGGAGAACTGATACTTCTGAATGCACGCCCATACGAGACTGACCGGAACGAGGAGTGTGCACTATGTAACCAGCACCAAAAGGAAGACTTGTTCCATTTCCTATGTATTTGCCCATTTCTGGCGGAGAACAGAGTGGAGGCTTTTTGCTTTCCCGGGACGAGGCAGTTGCGTTGCTGGACGGTGGTGGATGGCCAAAATTGGTCTATTACTGCAAGGTAGCATGGCGGTACCGTTCCATATTAGTACATGAATTTAATTTCTAATTTTGATCTCGCAAATAGAATAATTATATTTTTCACTGTATTTTTTTTTTTTTTTTTTTTTTTTTTTTTTTTTTTTGTCTAGCTAAAGAACCCCCGACGGACGGTTTAAAAAAAACCATGTCGGTATTGTTTATTTTGTAAAATGGAAGACATCTGTTCGTTTATTTATTTGCTCAATAAACTTTTTTCTTCTTGTTCTTCTTCCCATTTCTATAATAAAAGTATTTCTATAATAACTTGACTCCTATGCAACCCCTCCCCCCCCCAACACTACACACACACCCCTTCAATTCTAGCAGCCAATCAGAAGCTGTTTCCTATCACTTGGGGCCAACCAATTCCTTTAGACCTTCACCTCAGGAGCTAATAGCAATATGATTCTCCTTTCACTTCGATCAACCAACCCTATTCGCCCTTTCACTTTTGGGGTCCCTATATAAGTTCATCTCTCTGTAATGCACCTTCTGTATTGTTTTGTTACTGACGATGGTTTAATACCGAAATCAGTCTAACAGTGTAGTACTCAATTTTCAGCAGAAATGGACGATTTTTTCAAATACCTACTCTTGTTTTTCTTAACATGGGTTTCCACGATTTCGTTGCGAGTGATTTAGTTCGTAATAACCACTCGTAAAATATAATTGAATTTGAGAAAATAAGAGGTGGATAATTATGTCGCTTTAATTTAGATACATTATACACTAGGTTTCCAACCACAATATCCAATGTTTGTATGAGACGGTGAATTTTGAGATTCAAACCCCAACACGAGTGTTGCTCTTGGGGGTTAGTAGCATAATTAAGTATCATTGATTTGAATAGACTCACTGAAGTATTATTGCCATTTGTATTATTTGTTTAGAATTTATTACGATTGCATCATTGTAGTTTCATTTCATTATCATTGTCATAATAACAAATAAATTTATTTCAGACAAAAAGAGTTTCACTTGTTCCAACCTCCTCTCAAAACGGTTCATATTCCATTACCTTCAATTAAGATCATTTGTAAAGTTAGAGAAAACATCAAGAGGAAGTCATTCGGGGATAATGTTGATATTCATTACGGACTATTCTGAAGTGGGGGGGATCAGCAGTGAATTCCAAATCCAACGTACAGCACGTCTGAAAATAACATTGCGAGCGAGGCTTATCATAGTCAGTTGAAGAGGGTTTACGCAGAAAAACCGCTTGCAAAATTGCAGAAATTCAATCATCGTTGTAAATGACGTTTATGAATGACCTACATCTCCGGGAACCCGTAGAAAATAAAGTACAATTCAAAAACCAATTAAATTAGTCCCAGAAAGTGCAATTATGATCAACGTTGGTATGTCGAGTTTTGCGATGGAAAATTCCTTAACTCTGAGTTGAGTCGTTTTACACAAAAGTAACCACGTTCTGGGCAAAATGCCGGGCTTTCAATGGCGGTAATTGGTGAGCGGCAAATACTCGTATGAAACAAGCGTTCGTTCAATTTCCATCTTTTTAATTGAATATAATAAGCTATGAAAATCCGGTTCGACCAAAATTGCAGTGAGAGATTAGTCCATGACCTATAAAAATTCATTTTTCAAAGTCTAACTTTCCTATTTTGACAGTCCACCACCATTTATATTTTTATACGGAACTAAGGAATCTGAAGATGAAATAGATTTTCTAAATTTCACAATTTTCTTGT
Organism: Stenodema calcarata; assembly: GCA_963920205.1. Classification (NCBI taxonomy): domain Eukaryota; kingdom Metazoa; phylum Arthropoda; class Insecta; order Hemiptera; family Miridae; genus Stenodema; species Stenodema calcarata. Next base: position 13,423,216 of record OY986048.1, on the reverse strand, counting down.
AAGTTCAAGCTTACACATTTCGTTATGAGTGTGAATCTTCGACTACAAGTTTCTATGAAAATCCTCTTTTAAAATCGACATTAAGATCCAAATAATATCGATATCAGCCAAAGTTGTGCCAAAGGGTAGAAATGTTGCACTTGAATTACAAGCCATGGGATGAGAGGCATGTTTGACTGTGCTCATTGAGTGATATTATATATACAGACACAAATAACAGAAGAAAGATAACAGAAGATATAAGGAAAGCAGGTTTAAAACAAAACTTGCACTAACCTAATAATTAAATTGAGAGACTAGATTATTACGGTATGGGAGAGCACTTTTTAGGTACCTACTTACACAATCCAACCAGATCCTCACCATCCAATAGGTATTCGCACAATCCTGTCCAAAGTGAGTACACTTTTTCCAAAACAATTGAGTCGCTGCGCTTTCAATATTGAATATTTGCCCAATGGATATTATGTGTGCATCGTAGGTACCTATACGCATTCAAACCCAGAATTGAGTAATTGTGTATTGGGCCTTTAACTAGAATTTATTAGACCTTATAAATGTGTTAGAATTATAAATTTATTAGAATTTATTATATCTTTTGAAGGTGGCTATTGTTACAACCATAGGTTTATGGGCGGAGGAATTGTTAGAAAAAAATAGGAATAAGAAATAAAAACGCTTTTTCTATCTATCAATCTCTATCAGACTGCGAAGGTATGGTTGCCCAATTCATTATTTGGCTGAAGAATCGCAATTCGGCATTCATCCAGAAGCGCGTAATTAGAGTTTGTGAAAAACTAATTCAACGCTGAATCTTCATTAAATTCAGATCATTGCTTGGATGTCTTAGCATTCCAATGTGCATACCAATATATTACCCTACTAGCTTACAAGGAACCAGGAAACGGGATGAACCAGTAGCGTTCACAAATTTCGAAATATCTATGTTGTCTATGTCAACGAAAAAAATACACGATAGTCAAACCGTACTCTGGGCGATTGTCACTTATTGTTTGATTATTTCTCGTTATTTTCATGGACGAAGAAAGCTTCATTGTGTATATTTGTTTGCGGTCACGAAATTCAAAATACCATTGTTTCCATTTAAGTAAAACCGTCTGTTTTGGTTAGATCTCAAGTTCTTGGTATGACGTTGTACCTTGTTTTTGTGATAGTAGGTTGGGAATAAGACGCAATTATTCAAAGTATTTTTATATTAAACCAAAAACTTTGTGCAAAACTGTTTGGGTACATCTAGAAAACTTCCATCTTAAGGGAATAGAAAGGAGGGAATTTAATGAGGAAATGAGGGGTTCTATTTTTGTACACCATGTATGTCCCCTGTATACGAGTATCACTCTCTAATGAACCGTGGTACCTATCTAGTCAGTCATGTTTCTCACCTAACAGTTGTCTAGTAATTAAGGGGACCCTCCATCTATGGTCGAATGGGTGCCTTGGGATTCCGTCCCGGGAGCAGGTAAAACCCACGCACGGTTAATCCCTCGGCTCGGGCGAACCTTGGATTTCCGTCCCGCCCTCTCTCAGCGTTGATTAGAAGTCTTTGTGAACAGCCAACATAAACACGTTACTTAAAAATCGTTTCACGGTTTTAAGTGAAGATCAGGAATGGCTAGTGGTTCCTCCGATAAACCTCCCCCAATCAACTGATTAATACCATATAGATTAGTTGGACATATAGATCAAGTGGACGGGGTTGCGGAATAAAAACATCCCCTAATCAACTGATTAGTACCATATAGATTAGTTGGACATATAGATCAAGTGGACGGGGTTACGGAATAAAAACATCCCCTAATCAACTGATTAGTACCATATAGATTAGTTGGACATATAGATCAAGTGGACGGGGTTGCGGAATAAAAACATCCCCTAATCAACTGATTAGTACCATATAGGGTACTGTCACAACTGGCCTTTCGTGTATATTATATTATTAGTGTATATTATACGATGATATGTTTCACAATGTCTGTAGTTTTTTTTTACTTTCCTCAGAACGGAGTTCCAAGGTTTCAGTAGGCTGGGTCCAAGTTGTTGGGACGGAATCCCAAGGTGCCAGTGAGCCCCACGCTAAAGGTAGGGACGGAATCCCAAGGTTTTCTAAGCCGGCTTAATATTTTAATGAGGTTCCGGGACGGAATTCGTAGCCGCCCGGTCGAATCTCCATCGTAAATTAAGGAAACTCCCAAAAACCTCTACGATAAGGTCTGAATGCCGTCTCATCAGTAAGCTTTCCAAAAACATTTGGATTAACTGGAGTGGAAAGATCCATCTCTGAGCACTGTCCTTATGACAGTTGGGAGACAATGGGTGTTTAGTTGGGACAAAAAATCGTAGAGCTTCAGATTACTTCAGAGTGGTGTCGTAGGGGCAAATGAAATTAAGGTGTCGGTTTTCGTTGTCCCCGCGCTTGCCGAAGAAGTAACAAGTAAAATTGTGTTACGAGTTGATTGATACCCCATGTACAGATAGTAAGACATACTGTTTATCGGTACTCCGGTCATTTCCCACGTTTTGATTCAGGCTTCCCGGGGAGTGATTAGTTTCGAAATCAGATCAGTCAGGCCTACAATAAGATAAAGAGGTAAGGAATGATGATAATAAACCACTGGTCTACCTTTTGGCCTGGAAGAGAGGAAAGTGTGGTTCGTACGTTGGGTCATCTGGCAACCTCTAAAACACTCGCTTCACTTAATTCTGAGTTGATAATTCGATTTTTCATTACCAGTATATTGCTCAATGGGCAAAACAGTTCAAGAAAGGCGAGGTCGCAAATCGCGTTGACTCCCCTCGTAGTCAATCAATTTCGGAATAAATAGTCTTTTTATCTACTTGGACATATCATGATGATATAAGGGAGACTACTAGGCCAAATTAAGTCGATGGGAAACCGGTTTCGTAGAACAAAAACATTCTGAGAGTGGCATGAGTTTGCTTTATCATCACCAAACATCGCTGCATAATCATGCATTTTCTAATGACTGTAAGGAGACTCTGATTGGGATTCGGGGAAGATTTTCTATCGTCATTCTCGCCTTTTGGTTTATTATCCCATTGGAATCACCAAAGAAAAACTATTATCCCCTCCTCCCTCAAAATTCAAGGGTAGATTCAGCAATTTGGTTTATGGGAGCAAACCAACTCCATAATGAACCTTGAAACTTTCCAGTGGGGTCAATGGGAAGGGCTTCAAAACGAATTTTGAAATTTTGAAATTTGAACGGTATAGTATCTAATTCACATTTGAATAGAGTTTGATTTTGAGAAATTTTCAAGACCATTTGGAGGTTTTACGACCAGCCGTTCGTTCTCAATGAGGGCTCAAAGTTGGAGGAGCACATCGAAAGCCATCAAGATGAGGGTGAATTATGCGGCAGCCTGCCCATCAAGTAGGTACCTAGCTGATTCAAAAAGCAAAGGGTTTTCAAATATCGAGTTAATCAATAATTATTATTAGTAATAATTAATAATCTTTATTAATGTGTAACACGATAGTGAATTTACAGGATTTTCTTAATAAAATTTATTTAAAAAATCCTGTAAATTCACTATCGTGTTACTCAATCATCTAGCAATCAAAACGTTAACATGACTGCAAATTTTGATTTAGGAGCACCCACATTTTCATCTTTTTAAATCAAAAATAAATTCTGCACACAATTTATTCAGAAATCCTGAATATTCACTATCGTGTTACACATCAAGGTAACAATCAAAACGTTAACATGGCTGTGAATTTTGATTTAGGAGCACCAACAGTTTTATCTAAATCAAGAATGTTAATTTTTTATTGCTATATTAATGAGTAATACGGTAGTGAATCTCCAGGAGGTTCAGAGGTCGTACATGGACCTGAGGCCCTGCTCATTTCCTGCCAATTTGTAAAATTTCGCATTATTCGTTTAATAACGGTTTGGAAATTAACTCTTACGACGGTATTTTGGGATAAATAACGAGGTAGAAGTGTTGAAATTTGTAGCTGAAACCATCGAGTCGAAGGACTTAGAGGAAGAGGGTCGTTGCCGCCCGTCGCAATTCCACTAACGACGATATATTCACATTCTAGATTTAGAAAAACAGTCAGTTTGAAAAACGTCAACCGTCAAGTATTTCCACTTAAGAATCAAGCGCAGAAATAAAAAGAGCTTTAATAAAAAAATGCAAACTTCATCACGGCCGTTATTGTTTCAGGATAGGATTACGCAAGAGTGGGACAAAATACCTTCAAAACTTTTTTTCCTCCCATCTTATTACTTTTTCAATCCATGGTGAAGGGAAGGAGAAATCTTTCCGTCGTTTCAACCTGTTGAAAATAAAAGGAACAAGAAAAAAATATCGAACGAAAAACATTCGAAGTTGGTTCGTGTAATTTTCCGCCTTGAATACGCAATCTCATCAAATCACCGCGAATAAAAACGAGAATTTGCCTCAGAAACGAAAGAGGAAATGAAAACTAAAGTGCTCCGATTCTTTCGGGTTCGGTTGAAAGTTGACCGGGAGGAGGGATTACATCGGCTTACTGATATATTTCCTTGGTGTAGAGACACGCAACGTGGTAACTAATTCCAGTGATGGGGAGATAGAAAAAATACTCGTGATCCCCCGTGAATAGTAGTAGTAGTAAATGGTAAAAAACTGTGGATTTAACGTATTTTCACACACTATATCTAGCATTTCCAAGTAAAATTCAAGATTTTCCAAACCAAATTCAAGATTTTCCGTACCAAATTGGAGATCTTTCAAGTCAAATTCAAGATTTTCCAAACCAAATTCAAAATTTATTATAACAAATTTAAGATTCACCATACCAAACTCAAGATTTTTAAAACAAATTCAAGATTTTCCAAACCAAACTCAAGATTTTCCATACTAAATTCGAGATTTTTCAAACCAGATTCAAGATTTTCCACACCAAATTCCAGATTCCCCATACTAAATTCAAGACTTTTCAAACCAGATTCAAGATTTTCCACACCAAATTCCAGATTCCCCATACCACACTCAAAATTTTCCAAACCAAATTCAAGATTTTCCATACTAATTCAAGATTTTACAAACCAAATTCAAGATTTTCCATACTAATTCAAGATTTTACAAACCAAATTCAAGATTTCCATACCAAATTCAAGATTTTACAAACCAAATTCAAGATTTTCCATAGTAATTCAAGATTTTACAAACCAAATTCAAGATTTCCATACCAAATTCAAGATTTTACAAACCAAATTCAAGATTTTCCATACTAATTCAAGATTTTACAAACCAAATTCAAGATTTTCCATACTAATTCAAGATTTTACAAACCAAATTCAAGATTTTCCATACTAATTCAAGATTTTACAAACCAAATTCAAGATTTTCCATACTAATTCAAGATTTTACAAACCAAATTCAAGATTTTCCATACTAATTCAACATTTTACAAACCAAATTCAAGATTTCCATACCAAATTCAAGATTTTACAAACCAAATTCAAGATTTTCCATACTAATTCAAGATTTTACAAACCAAATTCAAGATTTCCATACCAAATTCAAGATTTTACAAACCAAATTCAAGATTTTCCATACTAATTCAAGATTTTACAAACCAAATTCAAGATTTCCATACCAAATTCAAGATTTTACAAACCAAATTCAAGATTTTCCATACTAATTCAAGATTTTACAAACCAAATTCAAGATTTTCCATACTAATTCAAGATTTTACAAACCAAATTCAAGATTTCCATACCAAATTCAAGATTTTCAACTGTTATTAGAACAGATTGTTCCAATTACGTAATGGACATGACGCTATAGCTCGCAATGACTTCCGGTAAATGTTTTTATAAGTAGTGTTGTTCTGTTTGGTAAGAGGTTTGGTTAGGTAATTGATTGGATTGTTGAGGCCTAACAACTTTGGTTTCTTATCCACCGGGGAGAGCATCTCCATTATTATTTTCTACTAAATATATATGGTTTATTTCTCTACTTTATTCTCATTTACCACTTCTCAAATCATGATAAAAACATTATGGCTCATTAGAATGTACTTGAATGAATTGGTTCGAAAAAAAAATCATGAATTTGGTTTGGAAAATTCTTGAATTTGGTTTGGAAAATCTTGAATTTGGTTGGGAAAATCTTGAATTTGACCTGAAAGTGCTATAGAAGTTAGTAGGCACACCGCCTGTGCTGCTGAACTTATAAGTAGATTCCCAGAATTATCTGTCCCCAGAGCTATCGAATTGCTTCAATATTACCCTTCGGCCATCTAGTTACGTGGGCAAATGGAAGTTTGAGGCCGTATGCCAAAATTCATGGTTTCTGGTAATTTAAGCAGAAGTTGGTAATTTTATTCAACTCTGAAAATTCCCTATTAAACGGTTGAATACGACCACGGTAATGCTTCATGCTGATCACAGGCGGTTTCACAATTGCCCACGAACAGGAGACAGTAGGTACCAATCGGATTTTGACGGAATGATTTCAACCCGTTCAATCTCCGTGAATCTAATCAAAATAGGTTGAATTCTCCCTGAGTAAAAGACGCGTGAAGCGAAGATTTGCGATTGATGATAGGATCTGGAACTCAGCACAGGAAACTTCGAAATTCGAGAGGAAATGTTCATTTTGATGAAGAAAAGGCTGGTAAAAAGGTGGTTTGTCAAATAGTTCAGGTGTGGTTCACATCTACGTTGATTTTTCAAACTTATTCCAAGTGATAGGAAATCGGCGTTTTTTGGTTCAGGTAGTGGAAGCAACACAACCCCCGTGATTTTATACCATGCATAACGAACTAGATGAAATGGTGCAAGTGTACGATTTGATACTTTCTGCAATGGTATAAGGTTCTATCAATCAAAACATTAAATAGCCATTCAATATCCCAGCTCACGATGTGTTTTGGTTAAATTAGTTCCAGGTTCATTCCCTCGGGCTAAATCCCTAATTTCTGTTGCCCTACGAGTATCAATCTGTACCGGTATACGGCCTGTAGTCCGGTCCCTCAACAGGCTGCGCTGCTGGATTCCTGAATAAATTACCGGATTTCGTCAAATTCACTCATTGGTTGCGTTGATTGCCTCAAGCCAAAAGTGAATACGCGGTGTGGCGCTGATTATATCAGATACACCGGGAGCGGGTTAAACTCTCTAACTGAAAACGGATCATTTCCGACGGGATCCAGTGTTGTTTTCGGGTTCAAAGCGAGGGAACTTGTAGTTATAAACGCTGGAGGGGTCACAACTCCAACCGATACCTAAAAGCGAAGTTATGATCTATGGTACAATAAGGCCCTTTTCCCCCTTTCTTCAATAACGGGATGTGAATAACTGTATTCGTTTTAGAAACGCCGTTATCGTTGCCTATCGCGAGAGAAAACGCCTGCAGTTGGCAGTTTACCGTCATCACATGGTTACATTGTTTGGGCGTTTACAGCCGCCACATTCGCTCATATTGCAATCAAATTGATGGGGACCTACCAAATATAACTTTGCATCACCACTAGAAATATAAATCATGTTAATGGGACAAGTGCAATGTATCTACATTTAATTCGGAATTACACGTGTCAATTCCTTTCTAGTGATGACCCTACAGAGGTGCTTTGATACCATCAGACGGTCTGCTGATGTTTGGAAGAGCGGATACCTTCGAGCGCATTCTTCAGTTTACAACTTATTATTACTTTGCTTTTAACCGGATTAGTATACAAAACTTCTTGATAGTTTCATTGATAGTGTCCTTTGTTTCAAGGTCGTGGTGGACTCTATTATTCTGAATGTACCATTAACTAAGCTCCTGAGCACACTTTTTTGAAAGCGCAGGATGATTTTTCGATTGCTCTGAGATGTGCAGCCCCACAGCTGCGCTCCATTAAGTCACGAGGGATTTAAGGTTTAATTTGCTATTGCAAAACAGTTTTGGTCGCCAGCCCAATAACCAGTAAATTATTTCAAATTGAGAATTAGTTCGGGTTATTTTTTTTAAAATTATTATTAAGATATTATTAAAATATTATACTTATTTTATTATATTGTTATTTTTATTTATTTTAATTTTTTATAAAAGCAGCATGCACGACTTCCATCCTTCAGTTGTGCTTCCATTTTTTGATTTGGGATACAGATCGATTAAGCTCACTGATAAGTGCCAATATATTTTCCTATGCCCAGCACTGCAGTACCGTCTGCAGTTACATGTAGTTTCCCCCACTTTCAGGTAGGTACATCACTGACGAAGAGCGAACGAAGGAGTGGGCCGAGTACACTAACCTGTGGCACACCTGCACCAATTGGTTCAAGTTAGGAATAGGCGTCTGCTTGTTTGATGCGAACGTTCCGACCTGTGAGGTACGAGTACAAAACCATATTGTGACGGCAGTGAATTTCTCAGCTCATATTTTAGGCCTTCATGCATGGGATACATATGAAGGTATCTTGCCTTGTAATTCGACCGACCATTCAATTGGAATGAATTCAGAAATCGTTATCTTACATGTACCCCATATTAACCAATATTTTGTATATCATTCGTTAAGCATTTAATTGATTCTTTATATACGAAGACTATTAGTAATTTTACAGTGGAATATCGTATTGTTTATTTAGTTTATGCGTTCATTTTTGGCTTGAAGATATGGTGTAGGATTGAATGATCACTCAGATTGGTACAAACTCTTCTTCAAACTACCGAAATCATTATGCTCTCATTGTATTGTAATTAAAAGTATGTTTGCGATGACACAGACCATTGAGGGGAACCTCACAAAGGTGATGTTGCTGTTAGTCGGTGAACTGTTATTTTGTTCCAGCCGGGTTGTCTCCTCGGTTACAATAACAGCGTTGGTCCGTGACAATGTTTGCCAATAACTTGCCAACACCAATCGTTGCCCATCTCCCCCTTCTGTGCAGTAGCCAAGTTTCCAATCACAGCCCCAATTAGGAGACGTTCATTCTGATTTTACCTCTGGAGCTTATATGAAGGGAACGTGACTCGAATGGAGTGACGTCGTAGGACCCTTTCTATCGACAACCAATTCACTCTTTTCCTATTACTTACTTTCTTTCCCATCACGGCACAAAGCTCAGAAACAATGTAACTGACTCATCACTCTTGATAATCAAATAACTTAACAACCGATTGGCCCTTTTAAACACTCGTGAACGAACGATTGACCATACAACGCTTCAGGTGGTTTTTATGAATTCCGTGAATCAAAATATATTCAAATTTATATGAAAAACCATAAAGTTCTATCTAGTGTTTCCAAGGTATGGCATTTTGGAAATGTCAACCCTCAAATTGCACCCCTTAGAAGGGTCATGAAAAGTGTCAAGGATCAACCTAGGTCTGGTTTGAGCCCTCTTCCTCAGTTCAACAGTTCTCAGTTAGGACGAATTTTTTAAAATTCGCTTGAAAAATAAGTCTTGTAAGTACAGTCTTCAGTCTCCGGATGTCTCCGCTGTAGTCCAATAAGCTCAATACTCCAACTTTAGGATGTGCGTGGGGCCGAAGTTTTTCCAACGCAAGTTTTCTTACAGTTTCGCCAACTGTCACTTCTGAAGGTCACAATGGAGATCACCCGTTCGTATCAATCAAGGTGCCTCGACAATACGCCGCAGGACTTTGTTTTGAAACGTTTGTATTGCGTTTATTTGATTGGTTTGATTACTTTCTGGTATAGAAGCAACTTATTGTGGGTTGATAACTCAAAGTGTTTCCCTATCAACCGCTACATTTTTTTTAAATCTTAAGTTGAGCTCATCCTTCTTTTTCTTCACGTGGGCTTTCCACCTCAGCTTGCAGTTGAGAGTCATGCCAAGGTATTTCGCCTCGTCCGAGTTAATCTTTGTGAGTTAATCTTTAATGGGATGACGTCTGTCTTCAGATTTCTGAAGTTTATATGGATATATTTAGTTTCGTTCAACTTCATCCCCCATTGCTTCGTCCAGCTTAGGACATTGTTGAAATCATATTGTAGTTTACTGGTGGCTTCTAGAGCCGAATTTCAAACTGCAAGAATAGCAGTGTCATCCGCAAAAGTTGCTGTAAGTGTATTGTATATAGTAAGTGTCTAGTGTATGTGGTTGTTTACAGTAAATACAGTATGGGGCCACGGACACAGCCTTGTGGAAGACCTGCATCTAATTGTCATCACCGTGTTTCACTCTGAATCTATCTGCGAGGTATCACTTCAGGATTTGGAAGAAATGGGTCGGAAGCCTGGGGCTTCCTTGGAATTTATGATGGTCCTTATTCAATTCTTTATTTCAGATAGTATTACAAGTAGTATTATACAATCATCAATCTTTTCAATTTTCGTTATGTCTCCTTCTTCAGTCAGCAAAGGGGTTGAATGTGTCCCTCAGGTATATTGACGAGAGATCTGCCTTCTCCTTTGCACATCTTGCCAATGCACCGTCATCACGTCATCACCGTCATCACGTCTATAAGGGACACTGGTACTTTAGGCCGCTTCAGACCTTTTGCAGCTCGTCATAAAGAGTATTCAGTATCTTCCTCTAAACAATGGCCAGTTTGTGTGTTTGCAGCTTAGTTTCGGTGCTGTTTCTTTCAGTAGCACCGTTTCACTAAGTGATATTATAACTGGCTTAATAGTGAACCAAAAGGGATTCTTGATATTTTATGGAAGTATGGCGTTATTCTAGGGGAGATTCGCATACTTTTTCAACAGCGTCATATATGTCAACTCGAATAACCAGTTTAAGGAACCAGCGAAACAAAGCTCGTAGGGCCCGTAGTGCGAACGATGTTACTTTTGATTTCTTTGAAAATTACGATGTTGAGGGTAGCTAGAAAAAAAGGAAAAAAATCACTGTGTGCAGTAATGAATAAATGCCGAGACTGCTATTTTATCTTCAATTATTGAGTTCCGTAGGAGAGGGGGATGTCAAAGCAATTGTTTGTGGAGCGAGGCGTCAGCAGGACCTGAGGGAGGTTTATTGCGTGACTTATGCCCCTCTACCAGCCACCCTACACTTTCCCTTCAAACACAATAACTGGCCAGTTTATATTTTAACCTTGGAGAACGGTAATCAGAAATCGTTGTGAATATTCATGAATCGAAACGGACAAGGGGATCATGAGCTCTGGATCTCTCCCTTGGTATCGAAAATGCCTTCAACCCTTTTCCAGCCGTTTTCCTGGGCAAACCCTTCGCCCATCCCCCCTGGGTTCGATCCTTTTAGGGAATAAGACGTTTAATATTCATCTCCCGGACGGACATTTTTCTCCAAATCCTATATTAGTCTTTCCGGACAGCTCTCCGACCCTTTTCCTTCAATTCCTAAAGCATTTCGATTTGTGCTGGGGGGAGAAATGACATTCCGAATTCACTTGGTGACATACAACTTACTTGGTTTTCCAATATCCTTCGGCTGAATACGTTATGATATTAACTTTCCCTTGGTAAAATATTAGCTCTGGCGTATTTACATATGCTGATATTTTCCCGGTATTTTTAATACAAGGAAATTTCACGATTCAAAGTGTTTGAATCCGGATATTTGGTGTAAATATACAGGCAGGTTCTCCGAAGGAGTATCAAGAAGTGGCATAACGCAATGTTTCCTGACGTTTATACGGTTACCTATCCGGATCTGCTTCAAGTTAGGCACTGAGGTTAGTTTAGGGTGCACATCCACCTCAGCAAAGCTCTACCATCCTCTACCTCTTTCTTCTTTCCACGGCACAAATGTCCTCTAGAGAACATCGGCCTCCTCAACGGTCCTCCTCCATTGCAGCCGTGCCACCTCCTATCATCGAGACTCACCAGGCCGATCTCAACATCTTCTACTCATCTCATCGACAAGGACTTCCAGTTATGGCTAGCGCCAAAACCCACACTTGTATTCACCGATGTCTCGATGTGCGTATTTCTGCAGCCTCCTGACAAAGAGCTTCCTCGACGGTTTTATACCAAGGTATGAGGGTCTACTTTCTGTGATGCAGTATGGTACCTCATTATTTAAACTTTTCCTTCCAATGAGGAAAGTACTATGAGGTCCTGGCTCTTCTTTCCAAAATGGAAGAGTAGCATTTAAGGGAGAGCCGATCAGCACCGGATTACGCTTCTCCTCAAACCTGCAAGCAGAGGGGGAAGATACACATCCTACCAGTTGAGCCTGGGGGAGGTAGAGTGGTCAACTCGCCACTCACGACCCAGACAGGCGAGGAACTCATCGCCTGACTGGTACCTGATATCCTAAGCTCCGCAAGGTTTCGGTGGAACCCTCTAGCTGGTTCTACCAACTATTGATGTTGGTCCCCGAGATAGTAGCATAAAGTCCCATACAGGGGTACATAACCAGGGAACACCTTCCCTCATCCTTTACCGCATCCCTTGACCAAGTCTAGGGACCGGGGTTTGCGTCAACCAACGACCACCACGAATCCTACCTCAACTGGGGGGGGTGTCTGGCAGGTGATGCTAAAAAGGAAAGTACCAGCTGGATTTTTGGTTCAGTAGGTTTAGGGAAAGGTTCTTGAGATAGCGTGAAGGATAATCTGTGTTACCGGTGGTATTGGGCCCCGCACTCCAGATGTGTACATCTGCACGCCTTGTTACACATAGGAGAAGGAGAAGTGATAGAGAAGGTGGTAGAAGGAATGACCAAAGGTTGTTACCACCGCACTCCAGAATATGATGCGAAATAGGTTAGCAGTTGTTACCAGATACATGTATCTGCCAGACAAGTGTTTGGTGTGCCATTCACTCAATTCGAATGGTAAGAAAAACTGACCAATTTTTAAAGAGATCGTAATTTTTTATAACTGAGCTAAGTTTTGAGGAAAGGTTTCTGGGTTTGAATAATAAGGCTTGAATATGAGTAGGGTCCTACCAAGAACTTGGTCGATGTTATGGCTTTTCCAAGTCAAATTGAGAATTTTCCAAATCAAATTGAGAATTTTCCAAATCAAATTGAGAATTTTCCGAATCAAATTGAGAATTTTCCAAATCAATGACTTGGGAAATTCTCAATTTGACTTGGAAAAGCTATATATAGGGACTCCCTCTCCCTACCATCTTCCCTTACAAAGGGAATGCCCGTGTGAAGGGATAGTTGACATGTCTTGGGAGTTCTCGACCGTTGGTGTGCTGCTCTTGGTAGATAGTTATTGTGATAATTCTGTATCGAATATAGTGGTTTCCCACATAAGGATTAGAATCTAATCCTTATGTGGGAAACCACTATATTCGATACAGAATTATCACAATAACTATCTACCAAGTCGAAGTCACAATAACTATCTATCTATAGAAGTCGAAGTTTCAAGTTTTTCTTGGTGACATCCAATCAACTTTCTCATTACCGTGTTTCGCTATTGACAAAAATGTAGTTGAGGAAACGAAAGACAACTTTATATTCTTAACCCGTTGTCTGGGACGCTTCTGATCATTTACATTTTCTCCGTCTGCCTCGGAACTTTCCGTGTATACGAATTTGTAATGGAACGATTCGCCATAACGATAACTTGGTGGATTGGGGGGGGGGGGGGTGTCATCCCAAAGGTTCTCCCCGTCTCACTCCAATTTATCCGTTCTTCCCTCTCCCTCCTTTTTCCCCGGCTTACATCTGTGTAACGGCCCCTTTTAGTCCCCAAGTTACGGTAATTAAATTGTTAGAGGGTTTGAATGCGGATGGTAGGAGGACGGGTGGGGGAGCTAAGGACTAAGGTTTGTTCTGAAGTGATGGCTGAACGAAGTGGGAAGCGAGAACGGGGAAGGGGAAGGGGTTAGTATCTACTTTGGGTACTTTGAGACGGACGGGAGAGCGAGGGGGGGGGATACAATCGATATTACCTTTGGATTAACTGGATTGAAATCTCCGGTCCCGTAATTCCCGTTAATACCTTGATCTGAAGTCTACCAAACCCACCTTCCTTTCCCTAAAGGGAGACTTCCAACCACATCCGCCTTTGGTGTTGTTTGATCAGTTAAGAATCCCCTACGACATTTCGAGAAAATTAATTAATTGAAACCACCAGATAATTAATGGATCATCATGATCCATTTTATTTCTAAAAATATTCTCTTGAACACTTCGATCAGCTTTTCGAAACGCACTTACGTTCATGTGTGATTTAAAAATACGAGTATACCTAACTCGTACCTAACTCTTATTTTTTGAGCGATTGGGAAATCGCCCCGTTGCTCTTGCTCCTACACACCTTCGGTTGGTCTCATTCGATTCAGCGGGAAAAAAACTTAAGGATAAACTACCTCTTGGAGAGAATGTTACTATTTAGGCCTGCACGACGTTGCAGGCCTAAAGTTGACAACCATCAAGCGATCGGGCGATCAGCGGTGGCAATATCAAGTCCTCTTTGAACCGGCAGATCGATCTAACTAAGCAGGGACCTAAGTTAGGTAACACTAAATCTCACGATTTAATTTACTGAATTAGTCATCAACAATTGTCATTGGCAGATGGTTTTTTGGCTCTGCTGAAAAGTCGTCAAAATGACAATGTGGGAAGTTGCCGTGAGACCCTCCATCTAAAAAAATGCTTTTTTTCGTAATTTAAATTAATAAACCTCCCTTTTCAATCACTCTCTCTCTCTCTCTCTCTCTCAAATATTATTGGGAAATACGTATCTATACTTGTATGCTCAAATTGGCGATTGACAGGCAAACCAATCAGGATACGCATTTTGATCTCAGGTTCAACGCATGATGCAAACGATTAATTTCAGCAGGCACACGTGGGATCAGCACCCGTGTCTAGGTCGTTTGTAATTTCTACTACGAGTATTTGTCATACAGAATCGTTCTTCTTCCAAGAGGTTTGAAAATCACGTTCATTTTGTCTCTTTTCCATTTCTTTTTGATTGTTGTTTAATCAGATTTATCACACGTCACAAGGTTTACGTGTTATATTTCTCACTTCGCAAACGGTGGGCTGAAGCCAACCCTGACCGATAAAGCAGGTTCTAATCAACAGTTATAGATTCTACGGGATTTGAATGCCCATAACCCACTTTTCTCACCTGAACTGAATATGTATGTAACAGCCATCAATTCAGCATTCCGAATCGGTTGAATTACTCTCTCCAATCTCCGAACGATTCACAACTCGTGACCAAGCAGACGAAAACTCTCTCACCAATCAACGTCGATTGTGCGCTAAGTTGGCGATTCAACCGTGTTACTACAAACCTCCAAAAAGCCAGACGAAAAAACACGAGTATCGCAGAAACACAATAGGGTCCCTTATCATCACCGCTTCGGCCCCCTTCCGGCCATCGTTGATTTCGAAATGCTGTCCGTGCCGATAAACTTAGAAACAACAGACCTATTGTAAGAGTCAATATCAACGTCAGCAAGCCAATGGGATTGTTGTGTTTGCCATTTAATTGTCACTAATGAGGTCAGAAACCCATGCTTGCAATGATGAAACGAGAGAAATAATAATAATTCTTTCTTCACTCATCGCTGAGCCCGTTCTCGGAATCCTCCGCTGTGGTGGACGATATGGATAATTTCTGTTCGTGTGATACACGTTTTCTTTCGATTAGCGTTACATGAGTCAGATAAAATAATGGTTGCACGAGAAAGTTCGTTTTGAGCAATCACCTTTTCTGTACAAAGATAAATGATTGAGAAATTGTCCTATCAGAAGGTAACTGTCCCGGGAAACATGCTTAAAATCCAAAATTTGCCCAAAATGTTTGTAGACTCCAAACAAGATTCGAGATTGGAAACATTAGGACGGTCGATGTTGAGTTTTTGGGTATCAAAAATGCCTAAAAACAGAAAATTCGATTGGTGACTCTGGGAGACCCACAAGTTGGTCCTGGGACTTGAAATTCCGAGGGTATTCACGCCGGCAAAAATTCCTCATAGGTTTCGGAGACTCCTGACGACAAAATAAGTGTCAGGTAAAGTTTTTCACGCATTTTAGAATGCTTGGTACAGTATATAGAGAAATTAATTGTTTAATTCTATTTTCTATGGGTAAAAATGGCAGAATACACTGGGATAACATAGTCAAACAGATGAGGATTGAGTCGGTACGTAACTTCGAAAATTCGTTTATTAATCATGCTACACGTTCAGATCGCTTTTAATATAATTTTCAGACTTGTTTAATTTCTGAATACTAATCAATAATATTGATATTATACTTGATGGAAAGTTTTATGGAATTGCTCTATGCGCTTGATTCAGAGTTGGTACTCTACAGAGTAGAATATACTTCAGTATTATATTATAATAAAACTTCGTCATCACGAAGAGAATGAAATTATAGGATGAATGAATTGAGTTGTTTTCTTGTACATAAACTCTGATCTATTGACATCTTTTAAACATTGAAGTTGATCACGACGTCGCTCCATCGGGCAGTTAGCCCTCTTTGATCAATATGGGAAGGAATTTCACTGTTGAATCCCAATAGGACTGTTCAGGTTTTGGGGGTTTGTGAGTTCTGTGGTGTCCTTCGAGACGTGAAGTGTTTGTTACAGTCTTGTGAATTTGGGGAATAATTTCATCAATGGAAGTGCTTTGGTCGTTAGAAAGTATGATTGCATTATTCGGGTGGATTCAGGTATACCAAGTACCTACTGCTATTACCATGGGGACTGGAATAGTGTCCCCTATTATCGACTGGATATAAGGAGGCAACGTTACTATTGACACATTGACACACATTCCGAGATAAAACGTTGAAAACGATAAATAGGATATCACTCGCGAAAGCAGTAATTGGTGGAGATGGGAGGTTATCATGTTCGGCTGTTGCCGGGGTTGTCGTAGGAGGTATTAATTTTTTATGACGGTGACTTCTCGGAGATAAGGAGATAATGAAAATGTTTTTGACGCTAGGGGGTGAAAAACAAGTTGGAGAAGCCGAATATACGAAATTAAAAATTCTGGGAAATTGGGAGTTGGGAGGTTATCATTCCGCGGTCCAAGTGGAGATGAGCGGTTCTCATTATCAGGCGACGACATAATAATTGATTTATAATATTTAATTTATATGACCAACTGCAGACACTCATCAGTTCCCGTACGAAGAGTTGGCAGCTACAATTGGGTCCCTACGCCTTGTCAGACGATTCATTTTGGCAGTCTGCACCTGTCATCCATATACTGACGTTATTGGTCCATTTATGGAATAGAGCAACCAGGATTTAGTTACATTGATCGAATGTGTGTGATGTTGATATGTAGAAGATCGGAGGTGAGGTTACGAAGGTGGGGCCAGGCCCCAAACTAGGACGGGAGAGGAGTGAGAGAGGAGATCTTCGATTTTTTCCGTCAGACAGTCGCAAGAGACTTGCCATCCCCTCACCACCAACTCATCCCACACAACTACCGCCTCCCTCCACACTACCGCCCCATTGAACGACACTTCTACACACAAACCTGTTAACAAGAACTGTTAAATACTATCATCTCCCTTGTACTCAAGTAACAAGTAGTAACTAACTCCCACGCTGGAGTCACCTGTATACATGTTTCCTACTCCATTACCTTTATTTTTGCTTTATTTTTTATTGCTCCAAGTATAACTTGTAGACAATATTATTTTGAAATTATTCGTAAGTATTCAATACCAAGTGTAATTTATTATGATGAAATTCATTTACGTCCACACTTTTATAACTCCCACGCTAGAGTCACCTGTATACATGTTTTCTACTCTATTACCTTTATTTTTGCTTTATTTTTTATTGCTCCAAGTATAACTTGGTAACAATATTATTTTGAAATTATCCGTACCTAAGTATTCAATACTGAGTGTAATTTATTATGATAAAATTCATTTACGTCCACACTTTTATAACGGTTTTCCCTTCACTACTGGTATTTACAATAACACTTAGCACGTCAATTACCTTGTTCCCCAATTTGAAACATACCCATCACCACCTATCCATAGTCAGCCCTATAGTACATAAAGACACCCTTCATGTTTGACCAAGAGCTGTAAATATTGGTCACGTTAGCGTTGATTTTCCCATTCTCAAGCGTGCAAATCCATTCCACTCAACAATTGACGGATAAATCATACGGACATGAATATGTCTTACCTCTGGGGACATGACGAATTTCTCTACACGGAAAAAAATGTAACGCGATTCCAATAAACAGCAACGGGCAATTTGGTGTGTAGCCTCGAGGAATTTTAGCCTCTAGGAGCCTTTAGAACTTGTAGCCCCTTAGGACTTACTTTCAGCAGAATATGCCTAGAATCAGCTGAGTGGCTTCACCTAATCTCAAAAAATTTCGTTACACGGGGAAAACTTTCTGCTGCGACGCACAGTGGTCGGAAAACTGATTTTATGGGAATAAAAAGGGTAAAAATGAAAATGAAAGAACAGGTGAAAGTAGACCCAGATAACTACACAAGAAAAATCAGGATTGTTTACTCGCTCTTGAAACGATAATAAATACGTTAGGACGCGCATTCAGTTCGCAGCAATAGCGATCCGTACTAGGTACATCTCAGTAGTAGATGCTCGCCCGTTTAACTCACAAGTTTCTGGTGCTACCTACGATGGATACTCTCCAAATAGGTACCTAACATACATCTTTCATGCAAAAAAAAAAAAAAAAATGTTTTAAGAACATTTGATCGTATTTATAAAAATGATACAATGAAACTTTCAAAGTCTGCCAAAATTGAACTTGACTTATATTAAACAAAATCCTTATATAAATCTCTTCAGTAATTTTCCTGTAGAGGATTAAAACCAAAATCAGCTGCTACTACCTGCAACTTTTTGTTTTTCAACTGTGCCAGTGCTACAAAACGGTGTTTTACCCATTTCGTAATTGCACTGCTGAGTTCGTTTTATTATCGTTTATATTATCATTAGGAATCTGTTTTTTTTTTTTTTAATATATATTTATTTTCGCATTACCAAAAATATTACATTATTTGCAACAGCAATAACATTTGTTTGCATCTACCTCTTGCATTGCCAACAAGGAGCACCTTTTAATGAAATTCTGATTGATACTATATGGACGAATATTCTGGGGTGCATTTTAGACCCCATGTTTATTGAACTGTTTTGTTCAGCGAGAAATTTCCTATAAGAATCCGTATTCAGATAATTTTGCTCCCATAAAATCCGACCACTGTGCGACGAGGGGATCAGCAGGATTATTATAGTACAGACAACATGTGGTTATTTATATTGCACTATTGAACACCAGTCGCGTGATTTTCGGATAGAGTCGAGGCGGTCAAATATCCCGAGCAGTGGGATTTGTTCGTCTCATACGTATCACTGGCCGGAATAGTATTGTGAATGAGGGTTGTTGCCTGCTTGCTAGTCTGTTTCTTCGTAACGCGGATCCAACACCGGTTTCCCTAATGTGAATGACGCCTCGATCACCATTTACAGGTGACCGGTAATCTAGAATTGCCGAGTAATCCGTGGATTACATAGCTTAATGGCTGACTATTACCCTCCAATTCGTCTCCGACATTTGCGGTCAGTAAGCGATGTTTACGTCTGCACAGTTCTACACTTCCTTCATTAGACTCCTACGAAAAATTCAGGGACTCAATTTGTAGTGTGCAGTTTAAACAGCTGAGGAGAAAACAACGGTTCTGAAAGAGCAGGAATGAGAAGTAATATCAAGACGGACAGAGACACCCTACAGCTCTTCGGATGAGAAAAACAATTGACCCGTCCCCGAGGTGTCAAGAGTTCGTAAAAATTCTGCCTCCCGGCTTCCTTCTCGTTTTACCCCTTCCTGAAGGCAGTCTCTCCTTTTTCTCATAAACCTCGAGAAAATACGGAGACTAATATAAATATCAGCAAACTGTAAATTCCAAGGTAAGGAAGGCGACGGGTAAAGAAGAAGAAGGTTGAACTAGTGGTGAGGAGGGGGTACTGGGGGTTAATTAAAAAGACAATGAGGGTAGAAAGTTAGGGGTGGGAAATGTTTTACGACAGGTTGGGATAAGTCGACTATCAAACCCGTTGCTGCCGCAGTGAAGCTCGCTGGGAGGGGCAGAGCCCCCTTCCCTCACCATCGCTCCATCATTTCAACACTTTCAATCAACCCGTTGTCGTCATCTCCCTCAGCCTTGCGGAGGTCCAAGGCTCCAGTCTTAATAAACCCCTCTTCTTCTTGACGGCAGAGCCTGTGCTACGGGGGTTGAAGGAGAATAAGGGAAAACTTAAGTCCTGCCTACCCCCTTCATCCATCGGGCGCTTATAAAATCAAAACCACACGTTTTATGTGCAGGATCAAGGACTCTAAGTGGGTTGGGCTCCAGGAGAGGGAGACATTGTAAGGACCCGTTGACTTGTCTCTCGACGGGGCGTCATCTCCTGCTCCTGACGTTTTCCCGATGAGTGAACATCTTTTGGGTACAGCCTGTCAAATGACGCCGACGTGTTGTACCAGTTAAGCATTCCGTTTCAATACACTTTCCAAAGTGCGAAATGCAGTCATGCCCACTTGAACTTGACTTTTGACTCCACACCACTTCAACCGAACTGCCACCTACACTCTTCATATTGACATTCACAATCCATCTTTATTTAGTCATAACATTCACTCAATCGATGAAGCTTAAATATGATATACACAGAGTATAACTACACACCAATCTTCTCAATCCAGGTGTGCAGGAGCTCTCTTTCTCTTAAAGGAAGGTTTTATGACGGAAGGGAAATTTAATGAAGATAATACCACAATTTGAAAGTGAAGCTGGAGTTGAAATTTTCAACAGAAAGTTTTTAACACGGAACGTTCTTAATGAACGGACATTTTTTCTAACTTTTTTTGTAAACCGACTTTTTTGAGAAACAACTATTCGAAATTGGAATTTGGAAAAAATAAAAATTTGCTTTGCTGGATGATCTACGTCCATTTTGGCATCTTGGACAGAAACCACTGCGTAAAATGGCTTCAGCCGGTCGATGGACACTGAGGTGTCTCGATCGCCTACCTTCGACCAATGACAGGGAAAGGTCCATCGTATGGCTGCTGAAGTGGACGGCGAATAGCATCGGGACGCACAAAAACATGGGTACATGTCTATAGGTCCCGATGGACGAAAACAGAGCGAGAACTCTGGTGTGAGGTCGGCACTGGTCGAAGCAGGTTCATCTAGACGTAGTCGAACGTAGTCGCTCAACGAAGGCTGGAGCACTCTCAGATGGCCGAGACTGGGACTAAGGAAATTCGCTCGGAGAAATTCGCTATATTACTGACTACATCGTACGCTCGAAATCGATTGAACAGTTGTTCAAGATGTTGTAAATGAGTTTGCTCATCTTGAGAGGCTACCAGAATGTCATCAAGGTATGGGTAACAAAAATCGAGTCCACGAGTAACCTCATGCATAAATCCTTGGAAGGTTTGTGCCGCATTGCGAAGGCCAAATGTCATAATAGAAAATTCCAATAACCCGAAAGGTGTAATTATGGCAGTTTTTGCGATGTCAGAGAGTTCCATTGGTATTTGGTGGTAGGCTCTGACAAGATCAATGGTAGGTACTAAAAATGGTATGACCGGCCAATTGGTTGGAAAAATCTTGAATGTGAGGAAGTGGATAGCGGTCAGGAAGCGTACACGAATTTAATGCGTGATGGTCGCCGCACCGAGGATTCGCCTTCCAAAATAGTCCTGGAGCCGAGGCCGAAAATGGGTGTTCATTTTAGGAGAAGGTTTGATATAAAATTATGAAAATCTAGTCAATTCTGAGAAAGAAAATCCAAGTCTGCCATTTCAAAGCGGTTGCTTTCAAAAATGGCAGCCATTTAAAAAGTGACGAAAACGCACAAACATGACCTGTCTTTAGGATGGATGGAACTTTTATAGATGATAGATTATGTCCAAACATAGATGTTTTCACCAGTCTGCCACTTTCAACCGGTTGAAAATGCGTGGCAGACTCAATTTCAAAAATTGCATTTTTCGGGTGTAAAATTTACAGTATTTGGGACGCCTCAAATTTTCACACATGATTATATATGCCCAAATAAGGAGTTTGAGACTTGTCTGCCAATCTAAAGCAGTTGAAAAGTAATGGCAGACTTGAATTGAAATATTGCCAAATTTGGTGATAAATTTCATCAGTTTTAGGAAGATTCAAATTTCAATACGTTAAAGTACCTGTGGTATGAGAGCAATAGACCATGGTCTGCCTTGCCTAGCCAGTTGCTTTCTACCGACAGACTGAAATGCAAAAATTGCCAAATTACTGATCAAAATTTTGTGATTTTAGGATGCTTCAAATTTCGGCTCAACATTGTTCTCCTGCAATAAGACTGAAAAAGAGTAGTCTGCCTTCAGTAACCCGTTGTTTAAGTTAGGCAGACTGAAATTGAAAAATTGCAATTTTCAAGGTCAAAATGAATGTATTTTGGGAAAGTTGTAATTTTGGCATGTGATACTAGCATGTTAGTGTAAACTTTTTGACGCAGTCTGCCATCAATATTCCGCTGCCTTCTGGCGGCAGACTGAACTCAAACGTGGGAAAACAGAAATAATTTCAATTATTGACCATTTTTATGGTAAAAATGCATCTTCTTTAGGACGATTCAAATTTTGGCACATGATACTACATTGTAAGAAGAAACTTTGTGACATGGTCTGCCATCAATATCCAACTGATTTTTTCGGCAGACCAACAATATTAGGTATCTTACTTACATAATATGTTACAATTTGCCATCCCTCAACACCTTTATTAGCTGCAAGTAATTTTTTCTACATCCATTTTCCTTCATGTCCGACTGTAGAAAATATCTTTAATTTATAAATGAAACAAGGGAGAAGCAGAAAACAGAATGGGAAAACACTAAACTTCGCGTCGAAAACGGCCGTTAGGTGGGTCCCGGGTAGCCGCCCAGAATAAAACTGCCTTTTTTTCATCTTCCAGGTAAACTACAGTCTAGAAATTTTAACCGTCAGTCGGGGATAGACCACGTTGCAATATTCACTCGGTTTCTCATCTGTAAAATTGTTTAAATAATACCTTTTTGTAATAATACAAATTAAATTTTGATGCTGAGCTATTGACTTGAAATTTTAAAAATAGGTCAGAACTGGATCACAATGCAATATTCACTCGGTTTTTTGTCTGTAAAATTGTTTAAATAATACCTATTTGTTTAAACAAATGAAATTTTGATGATGAGCTAGATACTTGAAATTTTAAATATAGGTCAGAAATGGATGACATTTCAATATTCACTCGGTTTTTTTCTCATTGCAAACCTGTTCATTGTGTACCCAAGATCCTTCCCTAAAAGACCTGGCAGCGGGAAATATTATTCAACATGGTTTGAAAAGGGAAAAACAAGTTTTTAAAAAAAATCCCAATGCTCTAGGTAGTAGTCGATACCAGTGACCAACATTTTCTTCAGTAGTCGACATGGTTTTGCACTAGTAGTCGACCTACATGTGTTAGAAGTCGACAGTATCACTTGAGTCAGTAGTCGACAGGTTTCGTCATTCCTTCGTTTTCGAATTTTACGACATCTAAATAAAACACATTCAACTGTGAATCGGAACTTGAAAATAGATTAATAAGATGTAATAAAGTAGTTATCAGACTTTTTATTTGCAAACAGCTCATTATCAGTCTCAAATTTCAATAAGTACTTAAGTAAAAAGGTATGAAAACTATAGTGGAAAACTCATTGTCAGAAAATTGACATTACAGTTGGGCTTAGGTACCTATTTACACATTTTTTTGACATTTTCATGTCTTTGCTTTGGCTCATAAACTGAAACGGGAAAAATTTGTTCCCTTGATTCACCCTTTCCCTCAGATCACGTCAGAACACAAGCGACCGGCGGGCCATTACGTCAGATCCTATGACGCATGAGCGTATGACGTAAGACAGCTGGCAGGAGGCCAACTAGTACGTCAGAGCCCATGACGCACGAGCGTATGACGTAAGACGGCTGGCAGGAGGCCGACAAGTACGTCAGAGCCTATGACGCACGAGCGTATGACGTAAGACGGCTAGCAGGAGGCCAACAAGTACGTCAGAGCCTATGACGCACGAGCATATGACGTAAGACGGCTGGCAGGACACCAACAATTACGTCAGAGCCTATGACGCACGAGCGTATGACGTAAGACGGCTGGCAGGTGGCCAACAAGTACGTCAGAGCCTATGACGCACGAGCGTATGACGTAAGACGCTGGCAGGAGGCCGACAAGTACGTCAGAGCCTATGACGCACGAGCGTATGACGTAAGACGGCTGGCAGGAGGCCAACTAGTACGTCAGAGCCTATGACGCACGAGCGTATGACGTAAGACGGCTGGCAGGAGGCCGAGAAGTACGTCAGAGCCTATGATGCACGAGCGTATGACGTAAGACGGCTGGCAGGAGGCCAACAAGTACGTCAGAGCCTATGACGCACGAGCATATGACGTAAGACGGCTGGCAGGACACCAACAATTACGTCAGAGCCTATGACGCACGAGCGTATGACGTAAGACGTCTGGCAGGTGGCCAACAAGTACGTCAGAGCCTATGACGCACGAGCGTATGACGTAAGACGGCTGACAGGAGACCAACAATTACGTCAGAGCCTATGACGCACGAGCGTATGACGTAAGACGGCTGACAGGAGACCAACAAGTACGTCAGAGCCTATGACGCACGAGCATATGACGTAAGACGGCTGGCAGGACACCAACAATTACGTCAGAGCCTATGACGCACGAGCGTATGACGTAAGACGTCTGGCAGGTGGCCAACAAGTACGTCAGAGCCTATGACGCACGAGCGTATGACGTAAGACGGCTGACAGGAGACCAACAAGTGCGTCAGAGCCTATGACGCACGAGCGTATGACGTAATACGGCTGGCACGAGGCCAACTAGTGCGTCATACGACGAGACCTTTTATGTCTCTGCGCCCCCTGTCACACCCACACCGCGTACCTCGTACTTCATTTTGGTTTATTATCTTCGATAATGAACCATTGGAATCGCCCAAAGAAAAAAAAATTTTAACCCCCCCTCAAAATTTGTTGGTTTACGTTTCAAGATACGTAGATTCAGAAAATCGAATAAAAAAAATCCGTCCGTCCGCCGTCCGCGGCACTTTGCCCAGTTAGCGTTGAGTTAAAATTACGAAATTTTTTTTATGGGATTCGACCAACCCCACAATGGTCCTCGAAACTTTTCATAACCCTAGGTCAAGGGGAAGGGGTTCAAAACGAATTTTGAAATTTTGAAAATTTCATATCTCGAAAAATTCATATAGAACGGTATGTTATTTATTTCTTTTTCTTTACATGGGCTTTCCACCTCAGCTTGCAGTCGAGAGTCATGCCAATGTATTTCGCCTCGTCCGCTTAAGGTACTGTTTGTGAGTTAATATTAACTTATTACATTTTAATGGGATTACGTGTGTCTTCAGATTCGTGAAGTTTATATGGATAGGTTTCGTTTCGTTCAACTTCTTCCTAATCGCTTCGTCCATTTTAGGACGTAATGCGAGATTGCAATTCTGACTTCGCCGTCGTGTTCAGCGGTGAAATGTCCAAATGTCGGATGCAATGTGGCGATAAATAAATAATCAAAATTGTTGGAAAAATAACCAAATAATGTTATTTCTGGATTCGGTTGATGTTACCAATGTACAATGGAAAATAACTAAACTTGCCTAAATCTATGGCCATAGAAAAAAAACTCCCTTCTGTCTATACCAGACTGTGTTGCAAATCGGCACCATACCATATTCTCACCGTACTCATACCATACCATACGAATTTCTTTCCTATCATACCATACTGTACTATACCAAATCATACATACAATAATATACCATACCATACTCATACCATGTCATACAAACCGAGTGAATATTGAAATGTCATCCATTTCAGACCTATATTTAAAATTTCAAGTATCTAGCTCATCATCAAAATTTCATTTGTTTAAACAAATAGGTATTATTTAAACAATTTTACAGACAAAAAACCGAGTGAATATTGCATTGTGATCCAGTTCTGACCTATTTTTAAAATTTCAAGTCAATAGCTCAGCATCAAAATTTAATTTGTATTATTACAAAAAGGTATTATTTAAACAATTTTACAGATGAGAAACCGAGTGAATATTGCAACGTGGTCTATCCCCGACTGACGGTTAAAATTTCTAGACTGTAGTTTACCTGGAAGATGAAAAAAAGGCAGTTTTATTCTGGGCGGCTACCCGGGACCCACCTAACGGCCGTTTTCGACGCGAAGTTTAGTGTTTTCCCATTCTGTTTTCTGCTTCTCCCTTGTTTTATTTATAAATTAAAGATATTTTCTACAGTCGGACATGAAGGAAAATGGATGTAGAAAAAATTACTTGCAGCTAATAAAGGTGTTGAGGGATGGCAAATTGTAACATATTATGTAAGTAAGATACCTAATATTGTTGGTCTGCCGAAAAAATCAGTTGGATATTGATGGCAGACCATGTCACAAAGTTTCTTCTTACAATGTAGTATCATGTGCCAAAATTTGAATCGTCCTAAAGAAGATGCATTTTTACCATAAAAATGGTCAATAATTGAAATTATTTCTGTTTTCCCACGTTTGAGTTCAGTCTGCCGCCAGAAGGCAGCGGAATATTGATGGCAGACTGCGTCAAAAAGTTTACACTAACATGCTAGTATCACATGCCAAAATTACAACTTTCCCAAAATACATTCATTTTGACCTTGAAAATTGCAATTTTTCAATTTCAGTCTGCCTAACTTAAACAACGGGTTACTGAAGGCAGACTACTCTTTTTCAGTCTTATTGCAGGAGAACAATGTTGAGCCGAAATTTGAAGCATCCTAAAATCACAAAATTTTGATCAGTAATTTGGCAATTTTTGCATTTCAGTCTGTCGGTAGAAAGCAACTGGCTAGGCAAGGCAGACCATGGTCTATTGCTCTCATACCACAGGTACTTTAACGTATTGAAATTTGAATCTTCCTAAAACTGATGAAATTTATCACCAAATTTGGCAATATTTCAATTCAAGTCTGCCATTACTTTTCAACTGCTTTAGATTGGCAGACAAGTCTCAAACTCCTTATTTGGGCATATATAATCATGTGTGAAAATTTGAGGCGTCCCAAATACTGTAAATTTTACACCCGAAAAATGCAATTTTTGAAATTGAGTCTGCCACGCATTTTCAACCGGTTGAAAGTGGCAGACTGGTGAAAACATCTATGTTTGGACATAATCTATCATCTATAAAAGTTCCATCCATCCTAAAGACAGGTCATGTTTGTGCGTTTTCGTCACTTTTTAAATGGCTGCCATTTTTGAAAGCAACCGCTTTGAAATGGCAGACTTGGATTTTCTTTCTCAGAATTGACTAGATTTTCATAATTTTATATCAAACCTTCTCCTAAAATGAACACCCATTTTCGGCCTCGGCTCCAGGACTAAAACGGTGGGACTTATACCGACACCCGATTGACTTGCTGAAGAGTCACGACGGGGGCCGTAAACTCGTCTTCCGGTAGACGGTTGGGAACACCACCTTCTGTCATGGCTTGCGTGAGGGGTCACCAGTTGAAGGAAGGTTTTATGACGGAAGGGAAATTTAATGAATTTACCACAACTTGAAACTGAAACTGGACTTGTAATTTTCAACAGAAAGTTTATAACACGGAACCTTTTTAATGAACGAACAGTTTTTCTATCTTTTTTTTTTGTAAACAGACTTTTTTGAAAAATAACTGTTCGAAATTGAAATTTGGTGATATATATATATACTACTGACCACGACCACGGATAGTAGTTGGAGAGGATTATCCTTGGTGGTGAGCCGTGAACACCTCGAGACATAAAAGTAATCGATGGATCCTACGGTTTCAGAGCAGCAACTTGGACTGGGGCACTGATAGATTCGAGAGGGGTTTGTACGTACTTTGACCTCCTCGAGTAGTGCAATTCCCAAGAAAATATTATACATTTTCATACTGCTGAATGAAAGAACTGCTCATAGGCTGAGAGTTGTAGGAACTGGATTCCTGCGGTATTTTAAATGTTGACGATGTTATCGAGGTGTCGCAATAGTTGAGTGTGTTGGTTTTTCATTGAAGTCTAGTGCAGATTAATAGTTGATTTGAGGATCTTGCACATAGCTCGTGATGTAGTACGACTAGGGGGTGATGTCAGACGCAAAAATACGAAAAATAACAAAGGAAATGATAACCGCCTTGATATTAAACATCAAACAATTGATAATCAGTGCCTTCTCATTTGCAGCAATACATTCGATAAAAACTCGGCATTTTAATAAGCAACAAAAAGTGTCAAGGAAAAAAAGGAAAAGTGAGGCTGGTGGAGGGGCGCCGTTCTGACTTTGTTAGACAGTGTCTGAAATAGCGATTGTTCTTTTAATCTAATGAACGGTTCTGCATTTTTAATAATACGACAACCTTCTCTTTTGATCTGCCAGTTTGTGACATGTACAATGAGGTGCTCATTTGATGTATCGCGAATGGATGCGGAACAGAATCGACAAAAAAATTAAATGTGACCACAATGTTGGACAAAAAGAGGTGGACAGTGTTCCCTGTATGGGTGGAACGTTGAATTATTTCGGTTTTAAATATCCCTTCTTTCAACCACAAAATAAAAATAATATAAAATTTAAAAAAAAAAAAGTGAAACGCCCTGTTAATGTGGGGATTTTGATTAATTGTATGTTTTCAACGTTGGGGGAGACTTGAGCCCCCCGGGGAACGTATTCAGACG
Source organism: Stenodema calcarata (assembly GCA_963920205.1). NCBI lineage: Eukaryota > Metazoa > Arthropoda > Insecta > Hemiptera > Miridae > Stenodema > Stenodema calcarata. The sequence continues at coordinate 13,394,482 of OY986048.1, read as the reverse complement.
TCTTGACGTTGTCGCCTCTGGACATCGACAGGTGGAAGCTGTTCAGAGTGGTCTTGGAGGCGTCTGTCGTCCACTGTCCCGATTTAAGATACAGGTTTCTTATATTCACGGATGCAATATTACGAAAAGACAATCTACATTTTATAATAGTGCGGTTAATATTGTCGACGTAGCATTTCATAGTGAATATGTCAAAATAATAATTATCGAAGGCGTAGTAGAATCTTAAGACGAAAAGACGAACGGATGTTGGCACTGACTATTTCATTACGTGACAATTTGACAGAGAGTCAAAGTGATGTTGACGATAATCATGGACATTAACAAAATTTGTTGATAGACGAACCATGGGGACGCAGTTAGGCTGCATGCACCATTCGTCTTGAATGGTCGTCATTGACGCATATCCTTCTTTCGTAATGAACCTTTGGATTCGCCCTAGAAAAAATAATTAAAATCACCACCCCCCCCCCTCTCTTCCTACGTTTACGTTTCAAAATACGTATATTCCGAAAATCGAATGTAGTTCACGGGTTTGAGGAAGTCCCACAATGCTCCTCGAAACTTTTCAAAATCCTCGGTCTACGTGAAGGAGTTCAAAATGAATTTTTAAACGTTAAAAACGCAAATTTCGCAATTCGAGTTTGAACAAGTCCCTGGCACTTTCCCCAGTTAGCGTTGTCCTAAAATCACGAAATTCGGTTTACAAGTTCGGACCACATCCAAGATGATCCTTGATCATTTTTATAACCCTAGGTCAAGGGGAAGGGGTCCAAAACGAGTCTTCAATATCACGTCAACGAGGATGTTGTCCGACTCCTAGAGACAGATGATCGATGAGAAGATTGAAACGTACCAAACCGCATGAGCTTGATCAACTAATGTGAAAACGTCTGAACAATATAAACTAAGTGATGTTATAGTTTTAAACATTTAATTTAAAATTCGACATACGAATAATGCTTATAAGCTTACTTGTATATATTTGGCGCAATAAATTCACATGTTTAAAAAACCGCATCAATTTAACTGATGATGCACGTACGAAAGTTTGATAAATGATTTTTTTTTTCAAATACTAATACTGTGCACCTAAGAGGGAAAATATTTTTGGATTCAACGGCTTGATTCGATTCAAAGTTTGTAAATATACCACAATGGGCAATTCCAGTCAATTTTTTTTTTCCAAAGTACTTTGTCTAATGTTAGCGAAAATCGGGTCCACTCGCCAAGAAAATGTTCACAAAAATTTAGGAAAATAAAAGAAAATTGGTAGTTTGAAAAAACCGCCGGACGAGTGACCGGGTGTGACGTCAAGACGTCACCATTATGGATACTAGATTATGAACCTATCCATGCATAAAGCATCCATGGATTCCTGTGGCGTGCGGAAGGTTCAATCCTTGTTACCATTCAATTTGTTATGGCGAACGGCGATAATCAAGCGATAATGCAGAATAGAGATCGAGTATGCTGGAGTGAAGCAAAGATGGAGTGACGCAAATGCATGGATCATTTTTCTTGAAACATCGTGGATATTACAACTAACGATATTGTCTATCCATCCTCGTTTGAGGTGTCCGATGACGTCAATGTTTCAGCGCGCACAGTACGAACAAGTACTAGTTTTGATTGCATTTCCTACCAAACTTAACGATAAAACTGATCAACTCTTGCTATTTTCGTAATCTTCACACGTCCCTTGACCGAAAAATACTGTCCTATTGTAAATTTTCGGACCCAATGGAATTGCCCATTAGTAGGCAAGGCTGAATGTTGGAACTTGAATGTTTCGAAAATATAGGTCCTGTTCGACGTCAGGTGATTGAAGGAGGTAGGGAGGGGTTCCTCAAGTGAGGCCTTACATGTAACCTGTGCAACGTACGGGTCATCCAAATATTATTATTGTATAAAACGCGACCGGCCTCTATCAGCAACCGTGGAGGTTTCAAGTGGCCTATCGCGATTTTTTTTTTCTCCTGCTAGGTCCGCAAATTGCCAGCTGTAACTGTTGGAGAGAACAGTCGGGCGAAGAAAAAAAACACGTTCACAACTACGAGGTGATTTATCACAAAATTGGGCTTGTTGCGGGAAGGGCAGAAAAAAATGCTGGAAAAAAAAACTCCACACCAAAAAAAGCGGTCTGTCAGTCATAATAAATTCGAGCGTTTCCAAACTCGGGCATTTCCACCCCTACACTGACCCCTTTCGCCTATTTCAATTTCTCTCAACTAAACCCCGCGGAAAACGAAATACATTTTACGGGGCTTGATTTACGTGAGGGATCTGTTTTCTCGTTGTCCGAAAATAGCGGCGGTCGGAAGGGAAAGTGAAGTGGCGTGTAACCTAATGGGGCCAATAATGGCGGGCGCCGACGTTTATGAGCAACTCTGCCTCGAAAGGGGAGGAATGTTCTGGCATGGATATTATATGAAATCTAGCTTTTATCATTAATCGAGTCGGGAAACGTACTGGAAATCGTTCTGATGATGCACTCGAACCTTGTTCATTTAATCAGGTCAGGCCATGCACTGAAAAATCTACTCCGTAAAGCTATTAATCAAAATTTTGTACATATCATAGACGCTACTTCACTCTTCGGTATGTCCCACAGCTGTTGGAAAAAAGCTGAAGTAATTATGACACCCGAACCAGGTAAACCAGTCGAGGAGAAAACACCCTACAGACCAACATCACTGCTGCCAGTTATGTCCAAATTGTTCGAGAAATTGTTAAACATGCGGCTAATTCGTTACATTGAACAGAAGAACTTGATTCCATCCAACCAATTCGGATTCAGAAGAAAACATTCAACGGGCTTGTGAACATAATCGAAAAATCTCTAGAGCAGAAGAAAGTTTTCTCATCTGTTTTCCTCGATGTAACTCAGGCCTTCGACAAAGTATGGCACGAAGGGCTGAAAAAGTTCTAGGTTCCCTATCAAGTGGAAATTCAGTATATAATCAAGTGTACTTCAAAAATATAGAAAAATATATCAAGAATATTGTACAGATTTACCCCAAATGTGCAACACAAAAACACTTATATTTTTTTCTCGAACTTTCCGAAATCAATCATAATACACAACACATTTTTTTATAACAACTCGACAACAACGATAAAATATGATGGTTCCCATCTTTACGTATTACCAAATTTTACGTAATTACAAATTTCAATTTTTGTAATTTGGTAAAGAAATCCTCTGATCCCCTTCACCAATTGGAAAGAAATTGAACGCTTGCATACGACTCTGCAACACATTGGAACATTTAATGTCTTTAGTGCGCTACAGTACAACTTCTCTCTCATAGGTAACATTTCCTATAAATACGCTTTGACAATTGTTTATTACATTAAGGTACAAACGAAGTTGTGGTATGGTAGTGGTGGCCTCCCAGTTTAGAGGCTGTTACCGGTTCATGTCAACAAAAATACGATTAGTTTCCACGTTAGAAATCACTTTGAGACATCTATTTTTTGTTTACACACAATAAACTGTTATGACCATAGCTCTGCTATTCGTTACTTTTGCCGATGACACAGCAATCCTGGCCGTTAGTGAACACAACAATGAATCTGTTACTAAACTAAACCGCTGAATCTCCAACATACAAATATGGAGTGCACAGTGGAGGATCAGAATGATTGGGACCAAGTCGGTAGATGTGGACTTCACAAATCGGAAGCTTCGATACATACCGACCTTTCTCAGTGGTAAAATCGTCCCATATACCAACGAGGCAAAGTCCTTGGGAGTGACGCTAGATGCCAAATTACGGTGGAAAGCACACGTCAAGAAAAAAACTCTGCAAATTCTTGACACAACGGTTCATTATCTTCTTTGTACAGATCACCCTTCTGTCTAGATCACTAGGTCTAAATGTCTAGATCCTAAATGTTAGATTAATTATTATTATCAATTATCACTAATTATTAACAATTTTATCAAGTACCTACTGAAAATTATTATAATTTATTGTTAGGTATTAATAATTCGTATTTATTATTAATAATAATTATTATTAATTATGATTAATTAATACGATATAATTCTGGGGTTTTTAATACTACGTCGGTAATAATTTTTCTATAAAAGAAGTACCTACCAACAAACATTCGAAATTACCTTCATTTCCGTAGCACGAAACGCACCTCAGAACAACAAACTCGACATCACTTAAGCCATATGATGTTCCAAAGAGCTTGTTAGTATGAAAATGGACCTGTATTTCAACAGTTTGATTCACGATCGGGTTGTGAGGCACAATCTTTGAGCCGTCATTGTGAACGAACGGCTGGTCGTACAAAGCTGCGGATGGTCTTAAAAAATTCTACGGAACAAACTCTATCTAAATATGAAATAAAAAACATACCGTTTGATGGGAATTTTTCGAGATATGGAATTTTCAAAATTTCAAAATTCGTTTTGAACCCCTTCCCCTTGACCTAGGGTTATGAAAAGTTTCGTGGATCATTGTGGGGCTGGTCCAAACCCAGAAACCAAATTTCGTAATTTTAACTCAACGCTAACTGGGCAAAGTGCCTCGGACGGCGGACGGCGGACGGCGTACGGCGGACGGCGTACGGCGGACGGACGGATTTTTTTTTATTCGATTTTCTGAATCTACGTATCTTGAAACGTAAACCAACAAATTTTGAGGGGGGGTTAAAATTTTTTTTTTTTTGGGCGATTCCAATGGTTCATCATCGAAGATAATAAACCAAAAGCGAGGAATTACGTGTCAAATCCTGGAAATTAAACTGGCTTATGGGACGTCACATAGTTTTGCCAATTGAGAGCAAACTTATGCTCTACAAACAGGTGCTTAAGCCTGTATAAACTTATGGGTGTCAGCTCTAGGACTGTGCAGCCAAAAGTAACGTAGAAATTGTACAAATATGTAAGAACAAAGTGCTCAGGAACGTCGTCAATGCTCCCTGGTACATCCGCAATGATAACATTCACCGAGATCTTGGAATGGAAATGATTCAGCCCATCAGCAGAGGCTTCAAAGGCACGTCAATGAAGAGGCCGTCCGTCTACTTGACGTTGATCACCTGGAGAGAAGACTGAAAAGGATCAAGCCACATGACTAATTAGTGTAGTAAAAAATTGTGATTAGTGTCCAGTGATGAAGAGAGACACCATTATTCAAACAAAACTGCATACGTTCGCAAGTTTTGTAAATTAGATATCTACATTTAAGAGATAAAATTCACTTATTAGTCCTGTAAACTAGATTGTGATGCTGAAATTAGTTTCAATGTAAAAAAAACCTAACAGGTCAGTATGTATGTACCTATGCGTTTATTTGTATTAATCTAACAGATTGTTACAAAGAGTTCGGTTACACAGAAAAGTTGGATTTAAAGCAAGAAATTCAAAATACACGACCATTTCGTCGAACAGGTGTATTGAAAAAGAAAAATTGTTCAGCGTAGTTATGCAACTGAATGACTGCAACAACACTTCATCAATAATTTTCCTTGCCAATATACTAAAGGAACTAAATCATCCTCGAGTATTGAAATCATGACCTCCGTGTGTCGAGCCCGATTGTGCTACTAATTGACATGACAAAATTCACTTAACCCTGGAGCAGTCGCGCCTCTTGACATAACAAGGTCAGGCCCCGTCGGGCATTTTATGTCGCAAAACAAGATCGCCTCCTTTTCTTTTTATATTGACCAAAACAAGAGGAAATTACAACATTTGCTATTAAGATTCCGAAAAAAAACAGCATAAATATTATTTAAACAACATCAATAACATGTTTATAAATCCTTCAGTCTTTAGTATTTTTTATAACTGGCATATGACTTTTCAGCGAAGTTTCGAAGAAGAGGAAGTGGAAAAGGAAGCTATTGTTCTTAGTCCAAAATTTTTATAACGTGAATTTCTGAAGATTGAAGATCAAATGATGTAGAATTGTAGTAAAAACGGATAATTTTGATTATAAGAGATCGTTGAAAAATGTATGAGATACGTAGTTTCGGGTATTTGTCGGTGGGTACACGAAATAAAACCTGAATGACACTATATGGTCAGTTTTTATGTTGACGGTAGTTACTGATTTGACGGACATGAGGCGTTTGACGTAGGACTGGGCAGCTCGACCCATTATGATAGAAACTCACATCGTCTCAAGTCCACGGCATTTAGCCTAGTTACGACTTACTTGAAACGTTCTTCCCTGAAATGGTTGGCTACTCTTGCAAAATGGACATTGGACAAAGTGATTTTTCAGGTCGTGTTCGTGGATTTACGACGTTCTCGACAAGCTCATGAGGTGCACCTGGTCGAGAACAACAAGCCTCTCACCGCAAAAAGCAGTAAAATGGGTTCAGAATGTCCTTACTGAGGATATCAGATTCTTGCTTCATTCGTGCATAACAATGATACTATAAGAGGAAATAAATATTGCCCACAATCCAGGATATCTCTCACAAGTACGAGGTACGTCCAGAAAGTAAGATTACAAAGGATGTGTCGAACGAAGGGAATTTTGTTTTTCACTGTTGTCACCCACTGGTATGTTGAGAGGTTCCTTATGGTTCAAACAAATCATCAAAATGTCCGTTACTAAATGTCGTCACAGCAGCCGAACGCGCCAAACAGTTCGTCCTCCAATCGCTCCACGTACCGCAGGTTTTGGCTGCACACAAATTTCTTGAACGGTATGAACGCGAGGGTGTCACTTTACTCCTGAGTCAAAGAAGTAGAAACTACAGTGGCGCCATACCCATTAACCATAACCGAAAAATTCAAAGTCCAACTTTCAGAGAGGAAGATCATGGCATAGATCATGGCATAATGTCTTCTGGGACCGGAAAGGGATATTATTGGATTTTATGACTAAAGGAACCTCCGTAAACGCAGCTGCATACTGTAATAAACTAGAGAAGTCGAGAAAAAAAAAGATCAAGGACAAAAGGAGAGGAATGCTGACTCGTGGTGTGTCACTCCTTCATAACAACGCAAGACATCATACCGCCCGTTTCACTCAGAACCTGCACCATCGAATTATCATCTTTTCAATAAATTTAAGGAGTTTTTGGGTGGACAACGATTGTCAAATGACGAGGAGGTGCAGTTGTTATACTTAGGAATACCTAATATAGGCAGTATATACGATAGGTCAAACCTATTCAATAGAAACATACAAATCGTCGCTGTATTTCTAACATAGCATAATAATATTATGCTATAAACATATTATGTTATAAAAAGTAGATATTATCTACTTTTTGCACATTTTCAGTCGAGCGTAAAAACTTATTCATCTTATCCAAACTCAGGATCATATGGGATTCTGGATTCGACAGCTTCTTTGGATCGGGTTGAAAAATATGAATTGAGTTATATAGATAACTCAAATACACATTTTTGCAAATATTTCATGTAGTAGTTCTATGGTTTGAAAAACCTGTCCGGGAATCTGATTATGAAATAAGCATTCATTTTCTTACCTTGATGCCGCCGAACCTTCAAAAATAGCCGGTAGGCAATAACTTTTCAGTGAAGGGCCAAAATCAAAGACAATCGAAGAGATGCGAAAAATCTAGATAAACAGCACTCAGAACCAAATATCGAAAGAATCATGCGTCGGTAATGAAGCCAATTATTGGCTTTGACGTTTTTTTGTCTCTAAACGCGTCGCTAATCGTGCCTCATCGCGCGGTTGTGGTTATGTCAAACTAACAGCGGGTTAACTCGTAACTATGGTTTGAAAAACTCAATGTTCAAACAGTTATTGGCTTTGATCGCTGTCAAGGTTAACCGAGGTCTGAAAAACCGGCCATAAGTCAATTACAGCCGGAGATATCCTTCAACAACTTCCCGACCTAGGTCCTGCATGTCCTTAATCGAGATTAGTGATCTCGTATAGAATTTGTTTAGATTAATCCTGATCGAGATTAGAGGTATTTGGTCCAACCGGCCCTTAGTGTTGTTTAAACACGAATAATCAACATACCAGAAATCAACAAAAATTGATGGACGTTTTTTGTCCACTTAAGTCGGTCGTTTTGGCGCGATTGCGGCGTAAGTGGGTGATTTTTCTCGAAAATCCACTCAGACGTTGATTCTTCGGAAGAATTCGAATAAATCGCCACTGCCGCGAGACCGGAGGGAAAATGTGAAATGCTTATACGTTTCTAAGTATTTTTGAGGAAATTCTGGCGAGGATATTTTTCCCTTGGGAAGAAGCCAAGTTGCCGTGGAGATGAGGATGAGTTGTAAGTGGAGGGTGAGGTAAGTGAAGTGGTTGATCGTAGATTAGGTTTGAGTTCTGGCGGTCGAGTTGGGCTCAAGTTTACGTCGGGTGACCTCGGTAACGCTATTTCTGACCGTCACACCTTTTCCTTGTATCGATTTCATCCAAAAACAAAACACCAAAAAAAAACCAAATAAACCAAAAAAAGAGGAAAAAAAAGAAGTTGGCCGAAAAAGGAGGCAGGCGGGAAATCGAGGAAGAACGAAATATTTAAGTGTTGGGGGCGGAGCCCGGGGGTGGTTCCCTATAGACTGTATTGACACTATCGGCGGGGGTGGCGGAGGGGAAAAGGGCCGGGAAAAGGGAACGGGAAAGCGAACCCCGGAGGGGAACGGGTGGGAAAGGGGAATGCAAAAAAGAGCGAGAGGGGGGTGAAAGGGGTGAGAGATTGGAATTGGGTGGTGAAGGGGGTGAGTGGCGGCGGCAGGGGGGAATAGCGAGCGGTCGGAAAAGCGGGGAAGGTTCGGGTTCTCCCGTATAAAACGAAAGGGGGGGTAGGTGAGGGGAAGTGTCGGTGGGCGAAGGGTTAAGGGGGTCTACGGGCGAGCGGGGTGATCGGCGGTGAGGGGGAATAGAGGGGGGGCGGCAGGCGGCGGGTTTTTTGCGGTGGATGTGCGCATAGTCGACCTTCGATTGATTGGTATTGGGGCCCGTTGGGTTGGGAATCGCCGATCCAGCCAATCGCCGCCGCTGGCCCCGCCCGCCATGCGCAACCCGTTCGACACTTATGTATTATCTATCGATACATTATTGCTTTCCCCCCCGCCACACCCCCAACCCGATACCCCCCCATGCATACCGATCACTCCCACCTAACGAGTCGATACCCGTCCGATGTCCGTTCCCCGCCCATCGACGACGTCCGACGCCGCCGTCTCCACGAGTCAACTCCGCCCCCCACTTCACTTTCAAAACCCTTCAAATCATGATTTAAAACAAATAACACCCGAAATAAACTAATTAAATACGCTTCAAGATGTCGTAGTAAATAAATATTTAAACATTTCTTCCATTCAAATCCGTTTGAGGGGATTCTAAATCCCGTCGCTTTTAAAACTCAATGAAAATCACCATCGACGGTCTCATGTACGTGTAAATGTGTAAATATGTGTCACTCCGAACCAAATCAGACTTCAACTACATGATACACACGTCTAATTGTAAACATAACCGAAGCAAGTGGTGGATATCGATCCCAATATAACACGTATGATTTATTTATAAACGGGCATCAACACCAATGGCTGAACGTTGTTAATGGGAAACACGTAACAATAATACTACAATCCAAGAGAGGAAAAATAACAATAATCTGTGAGAGTGAAAATTCATGTATGAAAAAATCCATTATGCAGCATGGCTGTAAGGGCGAATTTTCGAAGAAATAACTGGTTTCATAACAAATTATGTCTCTATTTTTCGTTGACTAACACAGAAGTTTACAGATTTTTCAAAGCTAAACACGATAATGAAGTCAGATTTGCGATATCTCACTCTGTCATCAGATCAGAGCAGATGAATCATGAAGATCATGTCAATTAACAACCACGTTTCTTCATCTTCATATTGCTCCAGTTAGAGAACGGAATAAGATCTCGCAGTTCTGATTTCACCATTGAGTTGAGCGTTAAAACATCTTTAAAATGAGTTGCCACTCGTCAGACTATTTTGTTTTCGGAGCTATGGGTAATGCCCCAACCCCCCTACAAAACCTCCCTTGAACCCCCCCCCCCCTTAGAGTGGCCCGATTCTGCCCATCTACAGAGCTAGCCTTTTGATTGCCAAGTTGGATTTTTTGTGCAAATTTGAACTTCTTATCTCAATTCTAACTAGAGTTCTCGTCTAGAATGTCACATGCAGTGGGGGGAAAAGTATCTGCATACCCAGTATTTTCTTGATATAGTGAATTGAAAGCTGGATAACAACTCAGTTTATGAATTTTTCAACGCAGAACACGACGGTTAAGTCAGAATTGCGATATCTCATTCCGTTATCAGATTAGAGCAGATGGACCATGAAGAACATCTCAAGTAACAACCACGTTTCTTCATCTTCAAAATGCTCCGGTTTGAGAACGGAATAAGATATCGCAATTCCAACTTCACCATCGTGTTCAGCCCAAAATAACCTTCAAAATGAGGTGTGACTTGTTATGCTGTTTCATTTTTGGAGTTATGGGTAATTATCCCCCCTAACATTCCCTTAAACCCCCCCCCCCTTCCCTTAGAATGGCCCGATTCTGCCCATCAACGAACTTAGCCTTTCGATTGCCAAAAATAGTGTACCTATCCAAAAATAGTGTATCAGCTGTACCATAATACATGATACCTAATAGAGACCAGTACTCATAAAAAGTGTACCTGCAAAGTATGCTCTATTCTGCAATGGCGAATCTTCTAACAAAAGGAAGCTTTTGTTCTCGGTCCAAAATTTTCAAAACTCGAATTTCAAAATCCGTTTTAGACTATTGACTGCTTAAAAAAAAAAAAAAAAAAAAAAAAAACACATATAAATATGTATCGCAAGTAGATGACAATATGCAAGATGGAAAAACTAGATCAGAAATGTAGTTAAACGCCGTCAACCGCATATTTCTATCTCATTCCTGTCGAAGATTATTTGAAGAAAACCGCGTTTTTTCAATGGGAACCACAATTTTCTCTGCTTTCCAACAATTTTCTTTTCAACTTTCCATCACAGTTTTTAAATCAGCATCAAATTTTCTCCAAATCTAAAGCACTTTCAATATTCACAAGTTTCTTTTTAAACCGCGATAACAGATCAAGAAATAAAAATTACAAAAAAAAATTGTTGTTAGTGACAAATTTTTGAGGATTACTACTCTTCCAAAAAAAAAAAAAAAAAATGTCAAGCTGACAAATCTCACAAAAGTTGTGAAATTTAATTACCTTTCCAACGGTATACTCAAAACTGCATTTACCTCTCAATTAAAACTGAAAAAACTGATGTCCTGCTTATTTTGAAGGATCTTCTCACCAGTAAATTTGATTTATTATTTATGTAAATTACAAAGAAAAATTAAATTATTGTTCACATGAAAGTTAAATAGTGAAGAAAATGTCTTTGAAAATTACAAAAGTTGCTGGAACTGGCTCCCTCCTTGCAGTAGGTAGGCACTGTCGACATCTGTTTAACACCGCTGATGTAGCTCTTCGAATCTGAATGACTAGCGATCAGATGGTTCATGTCCTCAATGGGAACTCTGTACACTTCCAATTTAAGCCTACTCCAAATATAAAAATAATAATTTTTGGTGTAGAATTCAGGAAAAATTTTGCGCCGGCCACTTACGCCTCAGTGGGCGCAATTGTCATTAAACTAACTTCATTTTTTTAATAGGAACCCGCTTTTCTTCATTGCAGATTCAGATTCTATGCAAAATGTCATGAAATTTTTTCAGGGCTCGTAATTCAACCAGCAACTGTTCAACCTTGAATAGCAATGAGGGCTCAAAGTTAGAACCGAGAGAGAATCGTCAACATGAGCGTGAATCAAACGGTGGCCATTTCCATACTGAGGGACGGCTGATTCAAACAACACACTTGGTTTTGTGGTATCGAGTTTCTTGTTTCTGAAATACTTTTTAGTGTCTATGGGAAGAAGGTAACTTCAAATGTACGGTGTTGGTACTTTAGCTATAAATTACTGTCTATGCTGGTAGTTACATGTTACAAATTCCGAATTATAAATATATATACAATTATAAAGTTGTCTTTAAATACAAAACGTTGTCGATCTGATATATATGGAGTGACTTTAATTTGAAAGTTAAGTACGAGTACGTAGAACGGGTCTAATCAAGTTCCAAGTGGAGGAGATTTCGTCCGATAGAGAAGACGTTCTCATAATTAAATCGTCCTCTGCACAATTCGTACTCAATTATGCCACCGGAGTTACGCGTATAATAATAATTACTGTTACGATCTCCTACAGTCACCGGAGAGGGAGGGGTAGGAGATTTTGAAGGCATCAGGAATCCATAGACGACTGTTTCTGGGTGATGAGGCCTTGAGGCAGGTTATGGTAACCTTGAGAAATCGATATGAGCTGCTCTCGTCTTGTCAGTCTCCTCTGAAGACGGGGATCCGGCTCATCAGCTGTGATGACGAGGGGAAAGTGGCCGTTTTTCAGGTATTTTCAGTGGCATCAAGTTGGTATTAGTGTTCAAATTGTGAGTCACTAACGTCTCGTGAAGGTTAATGATATGTTCGTGTCGGGCAGGACGACTCAACACTCGAGTTTATTATTAAGAAATTTGAACACTCTTCTATACGCCAAATGATAATCACTGATAATCAACTGCCGCAATTTATGCGGAATCAAATTTAGAAATATACAGATAAAACGTGTTTAGAGTGGTGTTCAGATACAGTCAAGGCCTTATGTTCCTTAATAATTTTTTTCCTTTAACGACTTATTGACATCTGAACAGCTCTTCGAGAAACTGACCCACCTGACATGGTCATCACCGGTGAAATGGAGGGAATCGGTAACTAGCTCGTGGGTGACCTAATTATAATTTATTTACATTAATTATCTCTAAAATAATATATTAATGGTAAATTATTCATGAAAATGAATTCATTTCATTTTGGAATAGTACACTAATAAAAATACACCAGTCATACACTAATAAAATACACCAGTCAATATTATCATCGCAAGACTTACTAAAATTTACATTAAAAATACGAGGTACTATTACAACAAAATCACTTATTGCTTCTTTATAATTTATTTTCACACTTGTACCTGTATACGTCTGCAATAAAATATACCTAATACCATTGGGTGTGAATATCAACATTATACAAACATTTTGGTATGCAACGAATGATGACCTTCACAAAGACCTCAAAGTGGAGACAATCGATGTCATAAAAAATGCACAGTCATGCCTATAAGAGCGGATTTTCGAAGAAATAACTGGTTTTATGTAAAATGTCTCCATCGAAGGACTTGATGTCCATGAAGAACATATTTTCTCCTCCCCCCCCTCCTTAGAGTGCTGAAAATGAGTGCGGTAGAAGTTAACGGGCTATCTCCGCAAAAAATGTTAATTGTTGAACTAAATAGCTAGATAGTTACCTGATTTATCATTTTAACTAGTTTTTTATATTACCCGAATAAGCCCAAGAAAAAGAGATGGGTTTTTAAAAATTCGATTATCTGATTTTTTGTATCTAGAAATGCAAACCTATCAGCCCTCGAAAATTAACCCAGAATTATTTAAATTTGGGCCGTTTCGTTTAGAAAAATTGCTTATTTTCGAATTTATTCACCGTCCGATGGGTGGCAACTTCTCTGATTTGTCTATTATTCAGTTAAGGTTGGCTATTTGTCTCGAATGAAACTTATTTTTATCAAAATTTTTTTTAACGGTAACTTGAGGTCATTTCAATGGGCGGTTAGCAGTTTTCATAGGATGAACACTACTGGGGTTATAGTTCCTTGACTACTGAGCGGCTGTGGGTGAAAATCATTGGACATCCGACTTAGACCCCCAGGGGAGAAGGATATCGATGTAAAAACTGTGTAAGAGTATAACGGATGAGTGATTGATGACGACCGTAACCATTCAGTTATCTCCATGTATGATAATATCATACTATTATATTATAATACCATATTATGGCATCCTTGCAATTTTTTTGCAATAAAGCTATTGAATTGAATTGAATATTATGGTGACGAGGTGGGTTCATATGCGATATTTATGTCAACATGATTGTCGGCGATAATTCAATCTCTTACTTTCCGTCATCGTATCGCACAAAAGCAAACGAAAATAAGTTCTCAACGTGTCCATGAAAACCACCGACTTTGTATTCCGTCCGGTTGATTTTACACGGCGAGCCGAAAGGCGATGTGACGCCCTCAACCGGTTGGAAACGACGGGCAATGAGGTTTTTATAGGCGGCAATTAAATCGTCGAACCGGTCGAGAATTAAAAGATGAATTGAAACGAAAACAACCAACGGACAATAAAAATAAAAATAAAAAATAAAATCCTCCATTGGCGCTCATTCTGAGTGTTATCGGCGATCTCACGACTCTCGAGCCGATCGCTGGTTTAATTGGCACTCGACTCGGACCAATCACATCGTTCCGAAACGCCATATCAGAGACCCATCGAAAACGATTTTGGATATCGCGTCTTGTTGAACATTTAGGTCATCGCTGGATCCAAGTGTAGTTGGGCACAAATAATAACCCACATATCGTCGATCAAAGAGCAAGACTGGCTGTCTGACTCAGCAAATAATTGTATGACCTTGTCAGAAGATTTTTTCAAAGTCATCTTTATCGTTAAAACTGTAACTAGTAACTTCGCTCTGTTAGTTAATTTTAAAGTATTGTGGTTCATAGACCACTCTACCTACGACCACTCATCACATCACATTAGTAAGATGTAACTGGGTCCAGGGGTTTGGTCCTTTTCAGCAGTCGTACATGGCCCATCGATGTATATACCTCGATGACATCGCCACTGTTGTCCAGGAGGTTCGGTACTTCAACACTTTCTAAGAAAACAAGACCAAAAACGTCAAAATCTGTTATAATCGATTCGGATTAAGGAAGAAAATTGAGTTAGATTGACTCATCGGAATTTCCTAAATTCTACTCGATAACGTCTCAAACACTCGAAAAAGGTCGAATTTAAATCGGGGTTCTTTTCGGGAGCCTTTTTTAAGAAGATTCGTTAGTACAGAATGGAGCCTACTTTACAAGTAAGTACTTAAATGTTTCCATGATCGGGGACGGACACAGGGGGGTCCACTTCAGGATCCGATGCACAGGGGTAGGGGTTTATGAGGAAGCCGAAATATAAAAATCCTAAATTCCTTTTGCTAAGTTGCATTTAAATAAAGGAGAAGGGTTTAAATGTTTAGCAAAATTCCTCTTGCTAGGTCGCAGGTAAGACAGCATCTTTCCTAAATTCCTAAACTTTTAAAGTAAGAGTGGCAGATGGATCCATCCCGAGTTCTGCCCGTCCGGGACCTGTAACTGAGGTAGATGGACACACCCCGAGTTCTAACCGTCAGCGACGGCCCCGACATCTATAACAACTAGTTACAATGATAAATCAGGTAACTATCTACCTATTTAGTTCAACAATTAACATTTTTTTGCGGTGATAGCCCATTAACTTCTACCGCACTTGATTATTGAGTGCCCTCCCCTTCCAAGTTCAACGTGAAGAGTTTTTCGATGGAGTTGTAAAACATTTGGAACAAACAACCTTTCAACTATTTAACAGTTTTGCAAAGTGGAAATTATAACGTTTACAAGGCTATACATAGATTTTTAAGTTTAGTTGCTGTATGCATATGAATTATTTATTCAAGTTCAACAATGTATTATATGGCTGTATAATACTCTTAATGCCAAATAATAATAATAATTAAAAAAAAAGAACTGTACGTCACTCAATGTCAGCGCAGAAGGTCGAGGGGTTCTCTTCGGGCGTCGAATTTGGTGAAAGTTGTCAAGTACTCGTAGCTGGATTTGGATGTTTAAGAAGGCTGCGCTCATATCTCGTAGCAAGTGACTGTCTCCAATTATCTCAAGGTCATCATTCCTTACATACCAAGGAGGGTTTACTATGCTCGTCAGAACCTTATTCTGAAATGTTTGTGTAATTTTGATGAAAATAAATAGACATTCATACCAGTATTAACCTGAGTACTTTCTGTTCTTTCGAATTCCCCTGGGGCGCTACAGTGAAGGTGACAGGTTCCAACTAGAACGGCACGACATTCGTTACAACATTTGATACGAGTAAACGATGACGCTCCTGCAAGAGTGACAATACTGGGGAAATGCAATTCCAGGGATGTGTGGAGGGGAAAATTAGCAACGTGAGACGTGTGCAGTTCTCACATGAATTATGAGCTTTTCAGAAAGTGGTGAATGATTTTTGTACGATGAAAAATGGGCAAGATAAACTTCCGTAGCAACGCACTGGTTGTAATTGAAATTCATCAGAAGCAGTGAGTCACGCGTTTTCGTGTTTTCACTTTTCAAATTTGTGCGTCAGATTAACCCTCCGGAAGGAACATCGGTATCACATACCTGATACACGTACCTCTGACATCTTCAGTCAACTACCGGCAAGAACAGGTAGAACGTTGGAGGGATTTTCGCGCCTTTTTTCCCACTGTGAGTTGCTTATTTGTAAAATATTGTCGGTATCACATACCGATGTTCCTTCTAATCGACTAAAACGTTGCCGGTATCATATACTGATGTTATCATTACTCAACAACTTTCATTTTTTTCTGTCAATCAAACATTTTTCATGTTGTCTACGAGTACCTACCATGCAATTTATGAGCATCCAAGTGTTTTTGCTTACACGATGAAGGTTTTGTTTTAGGTAGCGATGGCATCAAACTTTCTCGTTTCCTCCCGTACAAAACGCCTCGTAAATCTCGCACCAAAAAAAGTCTGAGGACGTTTCAGACACAAACGTGAGAGTAGCCTTTTTCTACCATTTGATATTATTTTAATTTTTTACTCTTTACCTAGTCCAATATGCTTGTTTTTTTTTTTTTGTTTTTTTTTTCAAATAATAAAATCGTGTCTGTCTGTCTGTTTGTCTCATCATCAATTGAGAACGGTTGAACGTAAATCCGATTGTAAGTAGTCTCTGGATTCAGCTCGACGAGTACTTTCAAGTGGTACTTCAATCAGGATGTTAGTGGGCGGGGGTGGGGTGCAGGTTTGAGAGGGGTGGGGGGGGGGGTCTACAGGCATTCAAAACTACTTGACCAGTTGGAGTGCAACTTTGGGAATTTTTTGTGTGAACATTGAGGAATGTTTCTAAACAGGTAGGGTGGGTCAATAGTGTGGGGGTGGGGGGGGTTAAAGGCAGGTAGGGTAGGAGGAGGGGGGTATTACCGGGATATCAAAACTACTTGACCGATCAAATGAAACTTAGGGATAATGTTGAGTGAACATTGGGGAAGGTTTCTGACCAATTTAGGGGGGGGGGGGGGCGTACAGGTTGTGTGTGGGTGGCCGGGGGGGGGGGGGGTCTACAGGCAATCCAAAAACTACTTGACGAATTGGAGTGAAACATTGAAATTGTGTGAACATTGGGAAGGTTTCTGACCAGTTTGGTTTGTTCTACCGTTGCGAAGCGCGGGTACACAGCTAGTTGTACATAAATATAAGTACCTACCTACTTATCTGAATAAACGTTTATTGCATTGAATAATGTTCTTGAATAATCCCTATACGTTCTCGAATCCTAAATAAGTTGCAATTATTTATGAAAACACAGACTTTCTGAAATAGCGGTATCACATACCGATGTTCCCACTAACCGTCAAAAAAAAGATGTTCCTTTCGGAGGGTTAAGAAAAAAAAGAAAACAAACAAAAAAAAAAAACCCCACGAAAATGTTCAAATGCCGTTACGGACGAGGCGGACCTGTTACTGCGCCGAATCAATCGGACGGCACTGGGTTATCGGTGCGGCGATGGGTCGAACGGGTGAAAGTGGGATATCGGTGTGCGGGTTGATGGTCAAGAGGGGGTGAAAGGCGGGCCACTTCAATCGCCACACCCCAAAAAGCTTTTCGTTACTTCTTCCTTCCACCGCCGCCCCGTTCGCTTCCCTCTTTCAACCCTATCGCCCCCCCCCACCCCCCCTCCAGCCCATCACAACACCCATCGCCCCCCCCCCCCCACAAGTATCGCCCCCTTCACACCCAACAGTATCGCCCCCTCCCCACCCCCCCTCGTCCCATACCGCCCTCGTTGCCTACTCGTTTCATCTCGTTTCCTTTCCGACCCCTCACACTCCTCCAACGCAACCCAATCGATTCCGCGAGTTGTTCCGATTTCTGAGTACAGAGAAAACTCCTCAATAGCGGCTCGTGATGGGAAACAACTTTCGTCGATCACGAAGAGAAAACGCGGAATTCAAGAAAAAAACTCTGCAAATTCTTGACACAACGGTTCATTATCTTCTTTGTACAGATCACCCTTCTGTCTAGATCACTAGGTCTCAATGTCTAGAACCCAAATGTTAGATTAATTATTATTATGAATTATCACTAATTATTAATAATTTTATCAAGTAGCTAGTAAAAATTATTGACATTTATTGACATAAATGACACAAAATTATTGACATAAAAAAAAAATCGTCACGAAATTTGCTCACGAAAATTGCTAACGAAATTTGTCCCAAGTCGCCACAATGATGATTATGACCATCAGAAGTGAAGTTGTTCGTTATTGGAATTAGGTAGGTACTTCACAGTTTGATATTAATTCCCAGTTTCGGCCCTGATCATCCTAGAAAGCTGATACTCGGTATACAAACTCTTGAGGGAACTCTAAATTCGAATTATGATACGCAAATCACCTGAGTGGCTCCTGAAGCCAGTTTCGGCCGTGATCGTCCTAGAAAGCTGATACTCGGTATTCAAACTGTTGAGGGAACACTACATTCGAATTTTGACACGCCAATCAGCTGAATGCCTACCTTTATGGAATGGACGCTTCACGTGTTTAATTGTTATAACATCTGACTACTAATACACGTGGTGTATTTACGTGGGTCGGTCCTCTGTGTGAGTTATCAAGGGCACTTAGTCACATGTCGCGGTGCACTAATCATAATTCAGGTGATTTGCGTATCATAATTCGAATTTAGAGCATGAAAATGTTTCAATGTTATAATTTATTGTTAGGTATTAATAATTTGTATTTATTACCAATAATTATTATTATTAATTATGATTAATTCTTACGATATCCGGCTGTTGGAATCGACTTGGTTCCTTTGTGCAGAACCTGAATGATAGAGATGATGAATTAATTACAAATAAAATGTACCGATATAATTCTGGGGTTTTTAATACTACGTCGGTAATAATGTTTGTATAAAAAAGTACCTACCAACAAACATTCGAAATTACCTTCATTTCCGTAACACGAAACGTACCTCAGAACAACAAACTCGACATCACTAAAACCATATGATGTTTCAAACAGCTCGTTAGTATGAAAATTGACCTGTATTTCAACCACTTGATTCACGATCGTGTTGACAGGCTCAACCTTTGAGCCCTCATTGTGAACGAACGGCTGGTCGTACAAAGCTGTGGAAAAGTTGGTAAAACTAACGGATTGAAGTCACTGATTTCAATTGATTATGGTTCATCAACACCAGGGGCCGGCAACCTATTTCCCGTGGTGCGTCAATTTTTCCCAATTCGCAAATTCATGGATCCTCAGAGGACCGCACTCGAAAATCATGAAATTTCATTAAAAGCCCTCGCGTTGCTTCTTTGAAGAAAAACGTTCCAGTTATGCAGCATTATTATATAAGCGAATTTTCGAAGCAGTCAGTATTCGTACGATTAAGTCAAACAGGAGTAGTTTTATGCAAAATAAAATTTGGAGTGGAACGGGCGGAATCAAAAATGTTTTGATTACCATCAGAGTATTGGATACGTAACAAATTTTGTCTCCATTTTTTGTGTAACTATAGATTTTTCAACGCTGAACACGATGGTGAAGTCAGAATTGCGATATCTCATTCCGTTATCAGATTAGAGCAGATGAACCGTGAAGAACATCTCAAGTAACCACATCGCATCTTCAATTTGAGAACGGAATGAGATATCGCAATTTTGAGTTCACCATCGTGTTCAGCATAAGGTGTCATTTGTCAGAATGTTCATTTTGGGAATTTATGGATAATCCCCCCCCCCCCTAAAACTCCCCAATAACCCTAAAAAATCCAGTCATGCAGTATGGCTATAAGAGCGAATTTTCGAAGATATAGCTGGTTTTAGATAAAATGTCCCAAGCAGCACAATTGGTCGGATTTCACGACTTGCTACCTAATCTGTAGTATATCCGACGTCGGAAATCTGTATGTCAAATATTAACGTCATCACGACGTCGGTACGACTTAGAGATTCGTCGGAAATCTATAGTACAGATTGACGAGGTCGCTACGACGTCGGATATTTGTATTACGGGTTGACGAGGTGGCCACAACGTCGTATATCTGTACTATATAACGCTGAGGTCGCCGCGACGTCGGATATCTGTAGTAAAGATAGACGAGGTCGCCACAACGTCGGATATCTATAGTGAAATGGCGATGGCGAAAACACGCAGGTGGGACTCTACAGGCGCTCATTCTATTGTACCGTTTGGGAACTACGTTACTATATATTTCTGTACATGTTTTGTACATCAGCCGACGAGAGGTAGACCTGGTCAGATCCTCTACAGATTTGTTACACAATCGTGTAACAATATCGGAACATCCCTAGTTCGCCATCTTTTTCCATTTCCATTACAGGTTAGGTTGAGGTTAGATATTAATTTAAATAATTTTCCAATATATTTATTTCTGAAATTCAAATGTAATAATAACTCTGATAGTTACCAAGGAAATACAGCAGTTTAATAGTGAAACCAGCGAAATAATAAGTCGTCATAACATTTTCACAATAGTTACCAAATTGAAAAAAATATTTACAACGTCTCAAACTCGAAGGGCACTGGTTTTTGAGAGATAGAATCGAGCATTTCACGTTAAATTTTTCTCCGCGGATGATTTGAAGAGACATGAACTTGAATACGGGAGTTGGTAGGTACCGTGTAATATTCACACCAAGTATTTCACCATCCACCATCTTAATGATTTCCGTGGAGAGAGATAACCTTCCTCGTCGGAAGATGTCGGTTTTGTATTGAGTCAGTTGAGGTCGGGCGGCGACGTCGGTACAACCAAGAAATCATTCCCCACATTGGTCGGCATTTGGTCGTGGTGAGGTCGGTACGACGTCGTCGCCCGACCTGAGGTCGGGCGGCGACGTCGGTACAACCAAGAAATCATTCCCCACATTGGTCGGCATGTGGTCGTGGTGAGGTCGGCACGACGTCGTCGCCCGAAGTCAGGTCGGATTTCCCAACCTCTTACGACGTCGGACCGACGTCGTTGTGCTGCTTGGGGTCTCCATTTTACTGGTTTCATAACAAAGTTTGTCTACTTTTTTGTCTCCTTAGCCTCTCGATTGCCAAGACAGATTTTTGGTGCAAATTTGAACTTTTCATCTCAATCCTGTTGAATGACACATAAATTTATAAATAATATAAATTTATAAATAATATCATACAGGGTGTGTTATTTAAATATACAGGGTGTGTTCTTTTCAAGACGGCTCAAGTGCATTTCCTCATAAACGGTTGACCTGAGCAAAAAATGCCAGAGGAAAACGTTGTAGCCCTTGAGCCCTTATTTTCAAAAATGACATAGGTACCTAAGGGGTGAAATGGGGTAATCACATAATTTTTGAAGGTATCAACTCCATGTTTCCTAAACATATTGACGCATGGACTACAGGGGAACTCCTCCTTACGTACGAGGTACGATCATAAAGTAAGAATACACAACCTTTTAGGCGGCAGGAAAAGTTTGGTTTTCTAATGTGGCACGCCTGCGTTATGGGCGGGATCATTCTGAACAAAACAAGCGGTCCAGTGTTCAAGTGCGACCGTTAGTTTGCTTTTGAGAGCCTTTTGAAATGTGCGCTTCCGCGAAAGTTCACGCCACCTCCGACCCCTCGCCGGTTCGATGCTGTGTGCGCGAAGTGATTCGTTTTCTTTTTGCTAAAGGTGAAACAACCAGCAGAAATTCATCGCCAGCTTGTTTCTGTTCATGGAGAGGAGGTAATGAGCCGCCATAACGTGGCCAAATGGTGGAGGGAATTCAAAAACGGGAGAACTGATGATCTTGACGAAAAACGATGTGGCGACTCCCGAAATCGTGGAAGAAATCAACAATTTGAATCGTGAGGATCACCGACGGAGAGTTGTGAACATTTATGACCATTTTCCTGATCTCTCATATGGAACTGTGGAAAAAAAATTATTCCAGAAACCGTTGGTTATCGCAAAACTCGATTTCGGGAGCCACTACAGACGGACGGCCACATCGTTTTTCGTCAAGATCATCAGTTCTCCCGTTTTTGAATTCCCTCCACCATTTGGCGGCTAATTACCTCCTCTCCCTAAACAGAAACAAGCTGGCGATGAATTTCTGCTGGTTTTTTCACCTTTAGCAAAAAGAAAACGAATCACTTCGCGCACACAGCATCGAACCGGCGAGGTTTCGGAGGTGGCGGGAGCGTTTGCGGAAGCGCACATTTCAAAAGGCTCCCAAAAGCAAGCTAACGGTCGCACTTGAACGCTGAACCTCTTGTTTTGTACAGAATGATTCTGCCCATAACGCAGGTGTGCCACATTTGAAAAGAAAAATTTTCCTGCCGCCTAAAACGTTTTGTATTACTTAATGATTACGTATGGAGTTCCCCTGTAGTCCATGCGTCAATATGTTTAGGAAACATGACTTCAACAAGTGTTTGGAAAAATATTGTCTTAATTTTGGATTTAACCTTCCAGTGGTGGCGCGCACCTCACAGGTGTCATGAGTTTTAAATTTCTGTGCCAAAGTTGGCAACCATGGTTTGGTGCGCTCTCTGGCTCAGTAGCTTCCTAAAATCTGTTTCCCTCAAGGTCAGTAGCTGTTTAGACTTTGTCCGATCACATCACTCTGGTACCTCGTTTCACTCTGGTGCTTCGCTACAATTCATGTAAGTTAATCCGATTTAATATTTTTACGATTTTCTTCTTCCTTCTTGGTGCCCATGTTCTATGTGTATGCGGTAGAGTTTATTTGAAAGCCGAATGAATGTGGAGGAGAAGTAGGTAGGTACCTCAGTACGTAGAGGAGTAGTAGTTAGAATGATGTAGGTAACACCTGGCAGGTAGCGCCACTATTCATTCCATTTTCATTCTTTATTTGCAGTATAAATCGTTTACGCTCTGAATTTGACCTTTCCAACCCGCAAGACGTTAGTAGTTTGGGATAGCAGGGTGCTCTGTTTGATAATGCTTCCCGAGACTGACAGTGAAGATGACGTTGAAGAACGGCTTGAAGATAACTTGAAGATATAACCTACTACTTGTCGTACCTACCTAATCGTACCTACTTTTTTTTCCTGTGTTTGTAACTTGTTTCGAGATGTTGAAGGTGGATAGGTACTTACGTTCGAAAATTCATCCAAGTAGTTTCAAGTTTTAATTTCCATCAATTTCCTCAAATAGTCTAAGTATTCCTGAAATAACTCAACAAATTCACGTTCGACAAATTTTTTTATTGTTAAAAATAAATATATAATAAAGCCCGTTGTTGACATACGAGCTTTTTAATCGTAATTCGACGTTTTTCACTCATTCCCTCACAGCGCAACGCAATTTGTCGCTTGGATTATTTTCTCTTGATGAAAAAAAAAAAAAAAAAAAAAAAAAAAAAATTCGGCACATCTGAGGTGCATTGCCAATATTGATGTCGCAAATAGGGGCGCCACCACTGGAGGGTTAAGAAAAAAATGCATACAGCTTCCTCATTGTCTTGATGGGTCAGCGGTGGAATAATATTAGGAGACAGATTCATGCCATCAAGTGTTCAATTTAAGATCTTTTGGGGAGAGAAAAAAGCTTCCCGAAAGATCCACAGCAGAGAAGATGTGAATAGACGAAACGGAAGTAGGCGCCAAAATTAGTTAAACTCAACTAACGGAGCGTGGGGGACTGAAGATGATACGAAAAGTTCCTTTTGTCGAGCGGCTCCTGCAGAAGCGAGCTGAGTAGTTGTCGAGGACGCGGCGGTTGAGCAAAACGGTGGGGTGAACCCGTGAGGGGCGGTTAGCGGGGAGTAGGGTGAATTATTTATTTGAGAAGTTATTTATTGTTACGTTTCTAAGTTTCTGGGCGTTAGCTCCGTCCGAACTCCACGGAGATAATTTATTCGTCACCAAAAGGACGGCGATATTTTTCTGTCAGCGAAAATACGAACAGCCTTCGTAGGAGGGGAGAAGATGGAGGAGGGGAAGGGGAAGGGGTACTTTTTTTTAAAGGATTTATACCGCGTATTTGGTATTATTTGTAAGTGTCACTGAGGAGAAAAAAAAGAGAGAGAGCGAGAGAGGTTGAGAGCGGTTAAGACGCGGTTCGGAGTAGGGGTGGAAAATATTTCTATCGCTGGAATTCAATTAGGGGTGTCGGGGATGGTGGGGGTTGAACGCATAACAATACCTTTCCTGGCGCACTGGGAGAGGCTTCGGTGGCGCATTGCTGTGGTACAAAGATTTATAGCACCCATACACTCCCCCTCCTCTCCTACTTGAACATTCACGTCACCCTCAACATCCTCCCATAAACCCTCATACTCGATTCTTTGATTACTTTCTACTTAGCTGAGAGATCATTCGTCATCGGCGGTTTTTATACGGATCTTGGCTGTGGCTGATATTTGAAAGCTTAGCCAAGTAGTGACAACAAAGCAGTCCAGTGACTGAGATGCAAACCATAAACTACTCGGTCGGCCGACTAATACCGAACGTTTATCACTTTGCATTAACTCTGTACAATCAAGTCCTCAGGCCTCTTTGGACTTAAGGCCCCAATACAATGTCAGTTTATCTGAAGATATTCGCCTCAACAGGGGAACGTAAGGCCAACATCACCGAGCAACACACATTTCCAGTCCACCGTCAGCAGGTGGACGTACTGAACTGCAGATGATCGCCTGAAGATTGCGCACACTATACGTCCGATGTCTGCAGTTGGTTTGCTGTCCAACTCCACCCGTCAGTCTAAATTCGTCAGTTCAAATCCCAAGGGAAAACGATCTGTCGGAAACTGATGGAAATGATCAAATCCGAAGAACGCAGATCACTCGACTTTACGCTGGCAGGCTGGCTTTACGGAGTGCAGTTGTGAGGCTGCACTGCTCAAAGTAACCGCGATGTTATCCAACGTTTCAAAACAATGTGCTGAAATGTTGTGTGGACACCTACCGATACACCAGAAATGTCCGGCTACACTTCGCACACCAACTGTCAATCAAGTCATCAAGGCTCAAGCCATGGTACACGTCAATGAAGAATCGGTCCAGCTGCTCGCAGTTGAGCATGGTTAATACAGTTATTTCTTGGTTACCGAGTAACAGCGACCGTCTGGTACTAGGTTGTGGTATTAGGTTATTTTGGTAATAGGTTACCGGCGATTCGAGAACCTTTCCAGCGCCCAACGCGGACTGGACACCCTGGGCGCAGGAAAGGTTCTCGAATCGCCGGTAACCTATTACCAAAATAACCTAATACCACAACCTATTACCGCAGTCGAACGGTTAACGTCTTAGTATCCTGGTCACGGAGCGGAGTCAGGTAACGTCTTTGCCTAAAAAAAATTAACTCTCAAAATTGTCTTGTGCATTACCATTAAAAGTGCACACCTGCTTCATTTTGTTTTTCAACAGCACTGACTTTGCACAGTCCATGGTGTAAATTAATTTGCACGGCTTAGAGTACACTGCGTGATGAGTTGGTTCCAGGTAAGAAAGTAACAGGGACCAGAAATTACAAGATAGTATGAATTTTGTAAACGTATTTATTAATAAGAAGAGAGTCAAGGACAGATCCACTTGGGCGCTGCATCGGGTCCAAACGTGGGGGAAATGAAACAATAGTAGTTGGTAGAGCGTTCAGTGCTATGTCCAACGCTTTTGCGGACATTCAGAGGACGGCAGCGAGGTTCGGCCTGGAAGTGAACCAATTGAAGGTTCGTCCTGAAATTGAATCGATCAAATACCAAGTACATTACTCCTAATGCTGAAGGAAGAGTACCCGATCAGGTACATGTTTTTTTTTTTTTTCATTCGTTTAAGTATTGAAAAGAACAAAAATACAATGTAAAGAGCATTGCCGTACATGCCAATAAAGATACAAAAAGAACATCTACAAAGAATTGATAGAAAATATTTAGAAATAAAAAATGTTACAACTCTACTACTAATAATAACCAACAATGCAATGTTACTCCCCCATTTGAGGAAAACCTCGTACTTGGGGGAGGAGTCACACATCCACTGTATATAATGTTGAAAATACTGAAAATACTCTATATAATGTTGAAAATACTGAAAATTACTAGATTACACTAGTACCTATTGGTCTAGCTAATCATTTTTCTTTTCGAAGGTGCATATGATTCAT
Organism: Stenodema calcarata; assembly: GCA_963920205.1. NCBI lineage: Eukaryota > Metazoa > Arthropoda > Insecta > Hemiptera > Miridae > Stenodema > Stenodema calcarata. The sequence goes on along the minus strand of OY986048.1, from coordinate 13,368,085 downwards.
AACATTCTTTTCACTGAAATTTTAAAAGCGTCCAAAGACGGAGAATCTCTAATGTGCACTGGCAAATCATTGTAGAGTTTGGCACCACGGTATTCGGAATCGCTGGCCCGCCGTAGTCAGGCTTAATTCTTCCACAACCCCGAGTGTTTGACCTATTTATTTGTTATTATGATCCTGCCTGGATACATTTATAGGTCTCAATTTCTGTCACTGTATTGACTGTAGTGAACTGACTGTTAGTGGATGCACGTTTGATACGGTACATGAATTTATATACCTGGGATCTCTCGTGAATAGTAACAATCACATGCAGGCGGAGGTGCATCACAGGATGCAAAAGGACAACCGGAGTTTCTTTGGATTAGTCCCACAACTAAAAGCAGGGTAATATCCAGGGCAACTGGATAATAACATGCGGCTGTACTAGACCCTAATCAAACCAGTCCTGACATACGGATCTTGGACGCTAACCAGAGCCCTTGTGGAAGAACTCCGTCGTTTTGAAAGGAATGTGCTCATCAGAATTCTGAAAGCAGTGTTTGACCCATCGAACGAATCAAGAGGTCATTGGTCTATAAAAACTGGGACGTTGTATGATTCATCAAGGTTGGGAGGCTTCGATGGGCCGGACATTTTGCCAGAATGAGCCGAGAGAAAATACCGAAGAAAATCCTATAGGATTTTCCGTATATTATGTTTCGTATAGATACGAAAAATGATATGGCAAACGTCGGCATGGACGGCTTAGACTACGTTGGGTGGATGGTCTGGCAGCAGATGCGCGCTCCATCCTGGGAGTCCGTGGCAGAAAAGCTGCAGCAATTAACAGATATGACTGGCGGATCTCACTACGGGATGCCCTGACCCCTCACGGGTTTTAGCGCCAAGAAATAAGTGTCAATCAATCAATAGTTTTATTGGAATAAATATACCATTGCGGGAAGTTGCGTGCATAATATATAATTTATGGGCCGATGAGAAACAGAAGAGCCAACCAGAAAAGGAATAAAAACTTTGTGAATAATGAATAATAATGGTGAAAGTAACTAAGAGCTGATGATGTGAACACGCAAGAAAAAAGTACACAAATAAATCAAATCTATTAGGAAAAAATAATATAAATAGCTAAATAATAAAGTCACTTCACATCGAGACTACTGGAATAATACTTGGCATGGACAGCGTGGTCGTATGGTGATGCGGTAATGGTTGCATATCTACATTGCGTCATTCATTCAGCGAAAAGGCCCTCAACTTTAATGAACACAGGACGTATTTGTAGATTGATTTGCACTGATCCACTGACCTCACTGTCGAGGACAGGCAGAGTGTCTGAGCTGTAGTAGTCCTGAATCAATGGCGCCAAGTAAACGTTTCTGTTTGGTCTGTAGCGTTGGCAAATCAGCATGAAATGAACAACTGACTCCGGCTCCCTCCTATTGCAGTTCATGCAAGGATCGACACAGTCCAGTACATACTCATGGCCCCTGATGTAACTGATGTAAACTCAAGGCGATTGAGGCTTGTAAGACGGGGCTGGGCCACCACAGCCTCAAGCGACGTCATGCTTCCCAGGTAGGCTTCCGGCTCTCCAAACCTGCAGATAACACGGTAATACTCATTATACTCGATGTCCACTGATAGCCCAGAAAGTAAGTATTTCTTTGCATTCGCATCATTTTTGTGGGTTCTTATGTGGTACCAATTTTTCTAATCATAATTATTCCTTTTGAGGACTAGAATGATCCTGATCTTCGCCAGGGGGATTTTAAAATGCCATATTGTTTACATATCATAATCATTTTAATTGTCCATGGTAGTGGTCAATAAATTTTTATTTATTTTTTCTTATTATTATTCTGTTAAAATCAGGATGGAGAAAGAATATCGTGGAGCGAAGTAGTGTGTTTAGGACTCACGTCGTCTACAATTCGATCGACGCGACGGTTGGTGAAGCATAATTTATACAGCATCAACGCAGTTTAGGCGGGCTGCGAAAAATGACGTTCCCTCTTTCCCCGTCGGAAGTAATTCACCGAGGAAACAAAAGTTCCAGCATTCTCGAGTGAACTCCAGGACAGGAGACCCCGGAAAACGTGTGGTAAAATACGACAATATATCCTAGCAACCCGCTAGTGATGAATGACGAAACATTTTATACCTTGGAAGCTGTAAGAAATCTTATTATGGCCCCTACCTACTTTCCCGAGGAAGGTATTTGTTTAGGAGCATTTCATCTGCTCGGATCCCCGCGTCCATTTGGCGGATTGGATCAATCTTCTCACCAGTATTGTCGGGAGGGGTGAACAGGGTGAAAGGATATAGTGAACGGGGTTTTCGAGTAGCGGGCGAGGGGGACGGTGGAGGCAGCCTCTTTTGATTAAAAACGTCACTCACTGGTTTCAAGCAAAACAATATCATTCACAAACATTTTGATTGGAGTATCCGATCCTTTTGGGAGGTCTCAGCCCGACGCTGTACCTGCTCTGGAGTTCAATAGATTTAAACGTCCGAAATTCAATTTGAATTCATACGAAAGCTTATATCATACACAGACATCTTACGTAAAGGAATATTGCCACGAGGTGGGAACCTTGAGGAATTCGGAATTCGTATACTCGTATATCATAGTGTACTCCGTACAGTTGAATTCAATTGGATTACATTTGATGCGAACAAGGTACATACAATAATTTCACTCATGTAATATTAATACATAATCAGATTACCATATTTACATAGATTTGCACCGATTACAGAAGCATGGATGTACACGTACGTGTGTCATGTTGGCGATGGAACCCATTACCGGGAGAAGATAAAAACGCTGAGAATATTTCCACAACGATTTATTATTTTCTAAATACAAAATCTGTGTGAATCTCACGAATACACGAAATAGCTGGAGTAATTAGCTGAAATATTGGTCGAATAGGTGACCAGATGATAACCGAGCGAGGGCGTGAAGGAGTCAGTAACTAGTTCAGCGATTGTTTATAATTTATTTAGGTATGTTAATAATGAGTGAAATAATTTCCTTTTATTAACATACCTACTTTAGGGGGTTTTCCTTGTTCTTACTACGTTGGCAATAAAAGTTATAAAACTTCTACTACCAAATATTCAAAATTACCTGCTGTCGACAGAAACGAAAAGTATTCCAGAACTAGGGATGCTTATCGATACGCGATATATAAAAAATATCTGTATAAGTTTGTGAAAATATCGATGAATGCCATATCGATATTAATTACGTGATATGCGATATTATCGGCAAGTCTTAAGTCAACCCATTTGCGAACTGAACTACTGAATATGAATATTATTCATATTCATATTCAATAGTTCATTATTACAAATAGGTCAGTACCCTAGATTTCCAGGTAAATCGAACAATAAAGGATATTTCATTCCGTGGGTGGGGTATTCAGTTTCTTTACCCACCACCTGACTGGAAAGAGGTAACACTGTGCAATGTGGATGGCAAATGGCAATTAACAAGAAATTGTATTATGAATTAGGTCATTAATAAGAAATTTAAGAAGAAATTAAGAGGAATTTAAGAGGAATTTAAGAAGAAATTAATAGGAAATTTTATTATGAAATTTAACCAGAGACCAACAAATTACATCCGTGTTTACATTTTTGTACTTCATTTTTCAAAGAAATCCTTTTAAAAACAAAAAACCACACTCATGCAGCATGGCTATAAGAGCGAATTTTCGAAGGAATGACTTGAAATGTCTCCATTTTACTGGTTTTATTTATAACAAAACCTGAGAATTTGAGTAGGTACTTTGCAAATATTCGCTAAGGCTGACATCGAAGCGAATGTAACAGGAGGACATAGATCTAGTGCTGAACATACATACGTGTGGAGAAAATACCTGCAGGTTCCAGCTACTTGAACAGTCACGTAACCAGGAATTTCGTTCATGGTGGCGGAGGGAGCGGGGGGGGGGGGGGGTCCAAAAGCAGGGGAGGTCGGGAGTACTAAATAGAGCGTTTTAAACTGATTTTGACTCATTTCATAACCGAATAAAAAATTCATTTTTTTAATATGTATCAATACCCCAGACACCCCCATCCCATACTGACTACGCCACTGCTTGTGGATTTTGATGTTTTGATGTTTTTTCCAGAGATTTTTTTTCTAGTGTGCCCATAGCGCTGTACCGACTCTCCACAACATCCCCATGAACAGAAATATCCATGTCAGCCTTTGCGGCTTATCCGATAAATTGCTTTGTTCCATGAGCCTCTTCACGAGCAGTAGCTTTGAGAAGGTAAAGTGGGGGTGCACCTACCGCAACAGTAGGTCACTGTGTTACTGGTACGAGGGAAGATGTTAAGAGGGGGTTCCCCTCTGATGTTTGTAGCGACGTTAGCGTCTCGACTGTTACAAGTAGAAAAGTCGGATCAACTCACCCCAGCACGCGCCTGACCACCCTCACAACGCTCTTCACCATCAACTCCACTCGAACTCATCACAGTATTGTTTACCTTTAAGCGAGTCAGACGTGCTGTTTACTCAACTTGATGCTGAAACTGACCGTCATCAACTCCTCGATCGAGTGGTTTACGTTGCGGAGCTGAAGTGATGTGGAAAATAATCCTGTCATGGAGCGAGGAGTCACCCAGCACAAGCAGCACTTTGCTTCTTTCATAAGCACCCTGATTCTTCTAACTACCCGCATACTTCGGCATAAGCTACTCGCCGCCCAACTACCCAAGCTATCATACCAGTCCCTCTCAACCGTTCAAGGTCTTCGTCTCGTCATGTTTATTATTGATTCCCTTATATTCTTCGAGCTGTCCCCAATAATCTTCAGTCACCAGTAGAGCTTCCTCGCTCAAACTATAAGATAAACATTTTCTCATGGCTTATTTCACTAGGGCCAGACACTAGAAAAACCATTATGTGACTACTTTATCATTTTATCTTTATAGTTCCTTTCTCGATATGAATTTTGTATTATTAATTTTTTGTCTACTCCCCCACACCACACTGATCATGTATCTTGGTGCTAGGGTAATTCCGTACCACTACCATTTAACTTATAGGAGGTATTTATATTTGAAATATCTATAATGTTCATGCTTGTTCATTTACACCTCTGATGTGATGGAATAAATCATTCATTCATTCATTCATACCTTCAACCTTCTACGGTTTATTTGAATTTCACGAAATTTATGAACCGAAATAACGAATCCTTGAACAAAGAACCGTAACGAATTTCATGACTGAAAAAACCTATTGTAAATTTATGGTGAATTCGTCAATAAAATGCGGTATTGCGAAGGCTTCAAAAACTGCATGAGCATAATAAATTTATGTTTCAGTCGTTAGGGGAAATTCTGAATTCAACGCCATAGTGGTACATATTTCTGATTGTGAACATTCATTAGGAAGACAAATGAACGCCACAAATTTAGCCACAATCTTTCATTATTTCCTGTGCAATTCATCCTTCTCTCTAGATCACTGTTCTGTGATACTGTTGTGACTGCACTATTTGTCGGTCGTAGTTGTTACACAGAAAGTACGAGTTTAACACTTTGAAAGTCCACCGGGTAAGTGATCTTGACGGAAGGGCGATCTATACGGAAAATAATGAATGGTTTTGAAAATTTACTGCGTTTTTCTTCTAATTTCATTATAGGGGCGCTTGTTTTAAAATCACATTTATTAAGATTGCGTTGTCACGTGTATTTATTATTTCTCTTCCACGATTTTCGTGGAAAATCCTCGTTTATCAATAGGGCTGTAATGAGTTCTATTTCAAAGGCTTTTTAATTAAACAATGAATCAAAAGGCGAAAAACGATTCGAGGTAACAGACTTTCCATCTTCGCGCGAGCCGTTGATTATGAGAATGAAAACTGCGGCTGATAGACGTCGTTCTGGCATTCCATACGCAAGACGGTGCTTAATCAGCATAAAAACGTGAGTACAATAAGATAACATCATATCCGGAGCAGGGTAGAAATCCCGGAGATCGCTGGGTTCAACTTGTTGGATAGTCAAGGAAGGCGGGAGGACGGTAAGTAGGTAATGTTTGGTGTTGTTGGTAATGGAAGGATGAGGGTGGACGAGGCTTCACTAATTGGAATGGTTAGGCTGTCAGCGGCTCGCCTCCCTGAGGAAACTGCACTTCGAAAGAAGGGGGACTTAACCCCCAAGAAAAATACGGATTAAAATGTTGTAAAGTAGTGAAAAACGGGGGTTAGGGGGAAAAAAGTGTTTTTGGGGTAGTGGGAGGGGGGGAATATTAAGATGTTAACCACCCTTCTTATATTTCAACGCCCTTCTGCTTTGTGAGTAGAACGTTGAAAAAAAAAAGTGTAATACCGATGCCGAGTGGTCGAGGCTCACTGGCAAAAAAGAAAAGAAAAAACGTTTACCATATCATAGATACTCAGATATGAGCTACACTTGATTAGTACCGTCCGTCATATTTTCATTCATTGGAGGAAGGCTTTGAGATAGCGTGAGGGAAAATCTGCGTTACTCCGCACTCCAGACTGTAGGAAAAGGTGCTGTACGAGTCGTATAACAAGTGTTACCAGATATAGATATCTGCACACCTTGTTATATAGAGGAGAGGTGAAGAGAGAGGATGTGAAATAAGTTGGCGGTCATTACCAGATACTTGTATCTGCACACACCGTTCACTTGATTCGTATGCTAGGAAAGGCTGACCAAAAACTGACCAATTTTTAAAGAGAGCTGAATTTTTTATAACTGAGCTAACATTTGAGGAAAGGTTTTTGGGTTTGAATGATAAGGCTTGAGTATGAGTAGGGTTGTACCAAGGGCTTCTACCAGACTGTCATAGTTGCTTATGGCTGGTCGATGTTATATAGGGACTCCCTCTCCATAACATCCTCCCTTACGAAGGGAATTACCGTGTGAAGTGGTAGTTGACCTGTCTTGGGAAAAACCCAGACAGACAGTTCTCTTCTGGTGTGCTGTTCTTGGTAGATAGTTATTGTGATAATTCTATATCGAATATAGTGGTTCTCTACACTAGGGTTCCACGAAGTTTAATGAGGTCGTCCTTTTTGCTTTAGAAATCGGTATCAATTTTTTATACAACTTATCCAGCCTCTTTGGTAATATAATATATATTATATTACCAATGTTGTGGGGAGTATTTTTGAAGAATTCTCTTTCCAATTTACGGGAATCTCAAAGTTGTCTTGTGTCATAATCACAGCTGTAAAATGTGGTATTTGGTGATGCTTTTTGTTAATTTATTCTTTATATTTTCAGCCAATTCACCTTGGCTCCATTTGAATTTATGGACCGGCTGGTCAAATTTATTCGACTACAAAAAAAAACATCTTACTTAGTAAAAGTGATCAAATGCCACTTGATGACATCGTTACGCACTAGCGAGAGTAATTCTAATTCATCTTGTGTATGGTAGTTGAGCTCAAATGCAATTTGGTCACATAAAAGTCTTTGGTTCTGGCGGGTAAAATTCTGTAGATAACGTTCCTTAGTACCAGAATGACCATAAACCTAATTTTTGAGAACATTTGTTATTTGGTCACTTTTACGCGGGACCCCACGATAGTCTGAACGTAATCTATTTTTTTTAAACTTACTTACTGGCTCATCGAAGCTACAGAAAATGAGGACGGCAGTACAAACCTGAAGAGCTCTGACTGAGTTTCTGTTGTCAATAGAAGCTAATGTAGTCAAATTATTGGGATGATGAGAGGTTCGTTAGGGGGCCTTTTGTATACGGTAGGCTATCAGAGGGGGAATATTATGGAGAGAAAAAACTCGAGGCCGATTGACTGATATGGAACGGTCTCCGTCAATGCGACCTAATGTTACCAGAATCGAACGGAAATGCGGAAACCAATATCCGGAAAGAACTTCCGGTCCGTGGCATCACCGGAAGGCGCGCGTTACACGAATTCGGTGGAAGCAATCGTCATTAGAACGATTCCAAGAGAAACCTTTAGAAGGACTTACAGATGGGATAGGAAGAGGGTGATGGTGAAGTTGAGATAGAAAGAGTAGGAGTGTGGAGGGGGGGGGGGGGGGGTAGGAAAATAAGACAGTTGTTGCAGTACATCTTGAAAGGCCAGGGAAGGGGAAGGCACCTGCCCTCGGCGCAAATATATCAATGAGGGAACCGCTGCCACAAGTTACCTCTCGAAACACACCCACTCGCTCCTTCCAAAAGGTTTTGTCTGCCAGACGACCCATTAGCGTTTTCCAGGATGGGGAGGGCGTTGTAGCAATTGCTTGCCAAGACACACGGCTTCAGATTAGCTATACCTTCCCCTAGAACACACTAGTCTGCTCTAAAGCATTAAAGCCTCCATCACTTCCTCCCTGTCCGCAGTTTCCCTCCCACCGTGGAGGAATGTACATGGAATCGAGAGAAACCCTGTACGTCGCATTCCCAACATTTTTCCACAACGTGTCGCCTCGATTGCATTTTCTCGGAAGACGAATAATCATGATTGGCTATAGGAATTAACCCGCCATCAGTGAGTCCTCAGGTCACTCTACTTTTTCTCAATAATTTTTAAACACCTATAGTTTTTAAATAACTTTCATGTATCTTATTTTTAAATTAAAAGGATCTATTTTAAGCATAATCCGTGATGAACAAGTTGGCCGAAGATGGTAGGGCCGGTACCTGAGGGATTCTCTCCGCAACCCACCAACGAGGGCTCATTATTGCACTGACTTTCAACTCGTGTATTAATGTTTTTCATTCGTTATTAGTTGGGCTCGACTTTGGTGTTTACACTTAATCGTACTTACCTAAATATGGATGACAGCGAAGCGATCAGAATTCGTGGTTGGCTGACGGAACTCAAAGAAGAAGAGGAAAGAAGAAATAACGCGATTTTTTGTTTATTATCGTCGATAATGAACCATTGGAATCGACCAAAGAAAGAACTTTTTGAACTCCCCTCAAAATTTGTTTGTTCACGTTTCAAGATGCGTAGATTCAGAATATAGAATTAAAAAAAAAATCCGTCTGTCCGCCGTCCGCGGGAATTTGCCCAGTTAGCGTTGTGCTAAAATTACGAAATTTGGGTTACGGATTTGAACCAACACCACAATAATCCTCGAAGCTTTTCATAACCCTAGGTCAAGGGGAAGGGGTTCAAAACAAATGTTAAATTTTGAAAAATGCATAGCTCACAAAATTCAAATAGCTTTTAGTTCACATTTAGTTGGAGTTTATTTTTTAGGATTTTTTAAGACCATCCGCAGCTTCGTACGGCCAGCTGTTCGTTCACATTGAGCCGATATAAAGTTGTCAACAAGATCGTGAGTCAAACGGTTGAAATACAGGCCAATGTACATACTTAAGGAACAGCTGTAGGTTTTTTGGTCTGAGGTACTTTTCGTGCTACGGAAAGAAAGTAGTTTCGAATGTTTGTTGGTAGGTACTTCTTTTATAGAAAAATTATTGCCGATGCGTCGTAGGTATATATATACACATAAACTTTTTGGTGTCTTTTGGCAGTGGATTCACGATGGTATGAAACGGATTTTGGTATGAATTCGATCTTTTAAAAATTGTGGACCGGGAACGATAGCTACATTTTCTTCGAAAATTCGCTAAAAGATCTTATTCTTATCTACAACGCTAATATTTTCTATATAAGTCCGGCTCCAGCATTGTTACGAGCGTTTGATGTCCATGAAGTTTGTATACCTTGGATCAGATCTGTTTCCATTCACTATTATCTTGGGATACTATAAAATTAAATTCTACTCTAGTTTGAACCAACGATATTAGCTGATGAAGCAGCTAGCTCCCGACCTGAGGGAATCCCTCAGCAACTCACCGACGGACAAATTTCCAGGCAACTTACTAATGGCGGGTTAAGTCCCCAGCGACGAGCTTAGATTTTGCCCTGTTCTACGCACAATGTCAACGTGAGGAAAATTGAATAAAACTATCGTTCGTAAGTTGATTTAACGATAAACTTAGTCAGGAACGTTTTTTTGTGACTGGAAAGTTTGATCTAATCATAAAGTTAGTTAGAATGATCACTGTGGCTAGAAAAAAAAACCCCGGTTAACATGTGTTTTATTACAATAATAGTCAACATTATCGCGCGCTCCAATCTCAGTGTGCACTGAGACCTTTGTAAATCTATTGTACTTTGCCCCAGGGTTCACGTGAATTCGGAAGTTCTGGGTTATAGACGCTTCCAACTGGTAGTGACGTATTAAGACTGTTATCCAAAATCGTGAGGTGTCCGGCGGAGATACGATTTTGAGCCGCTGGTTTCAAGCGGTAGGAGTCGCGTTCAAACAACATTCACCCAAGCCGAATGAGGTCTCCAAAGTTTTTGTTAGTAGTTGAGTGACTTGGACGATGTTTTGCATAGGTTCTCAGTAGGATATTATGTTTTATGGAGGAAGCCCGAGTCTTTCTCACTTTTCCGGACTAACATTCCGGAGTAAGTGGGAAAACCGAGCAGCGAGTAGGTGGTGGAGGGGTAAGGATGGAGTGGGGGCTTTGAATAGGCATTAGGGAAGGCAGCGGACAAAAGAAACGTTGATACATTTGAAGGCTTGAAGGGAATGATGGTAAAAACCAAATGGCGACTGTGGTGAGTGGTAGAGGTAGAGAGGGGATACGCAAAAACTGTCGTTAGAATAATATTTCACGGTGGGAAGCAATTGTAGAACGGGGGACCCTGATGGTTTTCCTTCTTTTTCTACTTCTTCCGAGGTGAATGGCTCGACATCTCATTTGGACGTCTCCACTCCTCCCCGCCTATCGCTCTATCCCTTACCATCTATTCCCCACTGTGCGCTTCCTCGACACTACCGACTCGCAACGATATAACTCACCCCTCCCCCGCTATCACAATCCTAGTCCGTCTACCAAATCTGTCTTTCCTATAGCACAAGGCCCTGTTGTTTCAACTATTTATTTTCATTTATACAGTCTCTCCGTCCACATTGCACCCAGTTAATCCGCCATCCATCTCTTCAATGACAATGATGACAGCATCGGAGTATAACATGACACACACAAGCCGTGACCATTTGGTTCAAAAAGGTTTTTGAAGAAAAAAATCACATACAAACTTCGCGCTATTTATAATGTGGAATCCAAATCTGATGTCGAAAATGATCCTAGTAGTCCAACGAAATATTTCTCCGAGCACATATCGTGGGGTTAAAGTGAAAACTATCCAAGTCCAATTTTTTTTTTTTCAACCTATTATTCACTGGAATAAATCTCCAAGTCCTCCTTCGAGCGATTTTAGCGCTACTTGAAAAAATTGGTTTACCCAAGTCCAATAGCTACAGTGCTGCTAAGAGCCAGAAGGTGGACTTGGGTAGTTTTTTCGTTTTGTAATTTCAACAGAGATGACTACCAAGTGGGATTTGGGTAGTATTACTTCTAAGTGGTACTGACCACAGGATGATCCCCAAGTGGAACTTGAGTATTTTTGCTTGTAATATATTTGTTCATCTGGGTGATTTAGGTTATTCTTATCATTTTTTCCTTGGTACCTAAGCAAATTTCAGGAAGTGCCTTGCAAGTTTTATTAGGTATTTGTGGTTTAGTATCAACATTTTATCATGGAACGGTACAATAATGTAACAAGTAGAGGAGAACTGATCTCACACACAGGAGTGAAAGATAGAGCAACATTTCATGGAGCGGCAAGACATCGCTTTCCAAAAACTATTCAAGGTTTCGTAGTCTTCCTCTGATGTTCCTTTGGAGTGATGAAATCCGTGATTCACTATTTTCGAAACGATATCGTTTTACATTCGCATCCATCATGCATTTCCATGTTCATTCCGGTCAACATGACGTGAATGAAACAGTAAAACTTCTGGCCTGGGGAACAGCTGGGGTCTATATCCGCTTCAAGAGCATTTATTTACTAGGGACCTACGCGATTGAGTGATATATTCATAAACAATACTGAATTAGTTTCGAAAAAACAATACGATATAAGGTAAAATGTTCTATCCACTTCCTCTACCAAATCAAAGAGTCCCAACATATTTTGGAACTCTCTTAGAAAATGGGAACTGGGACTTCAATGAACCGTTTCAGACAGTCGTATATGTATAAGATCTGCCATCCATCATCATCAAGGAGTTATGATTTCGAGAATACTGATTTGTACTGTAGACGAATATCTGCTTTGAAGGTATGGTATCCATGGTACGAAGGTCAGCCTCTATGTAAACTGAATACATTCAAGGAAAGTTGAGTGATGCCTTGCACCCGATATTTTGGCTAAAATTGACCAAATTTCACAGGCACACGGGATTTTTATCAACTCTTCTAATTAACGTTTCACTTGAAATATGGGCACTGTCAGTGACCATAGTAGCGTAAGAATCAACTCTCCCACATACAAATTGAAAAAATCCCTGCCCGAGAAATAAATACTAAAAAAAAGTTTAAAAACCTTGCATTTAATTTTGAAACTGAAATTTTTCATGGTTCGGGGTACACAAATTGTTTCTTTTAGAACGATACAGAATCCTGTGAATTATCCCCGAAACTGTTATTTTAATTTATGTTGAATGTCTGACGGAACATAACATTACATTAAATAACATTGTATAATAGGAATGATTATTATTTCAAGTCTGTTCTGTTAGCTTCTTATTTATAGTATGTAAAGAATTGGAAAATCCACAGTCACCAGAGAGAAAGAAATGAACTGCTCCAGTTTGAGAATTTTGATTTCACCATCATGTTCAGCGTGAAAAACCCTCTAAAATGAGGTATCACTTGCCAGTGTGTATCATTTATGGAATTTGTGTAAAGTTTTTCCCTTTAAACACCCCTTAGGATGGCCAGATTCTGCCCATCTACGAACTTACCCTTTCGATTGCCAAGACAGATTTCTAGTGCAAATTTGAACTAAATATACATAATTTATTTTCGCGGTGAATTCCGGATGGTCTGGAACGGATTTTGGTATTAACATTTTTCAGAAATTCGAAATTTAAAATTTTGGACCGAGAACAACACCTTCCTTCTTTCGAAAATTCGCTAAACCGAAACATCAAAGAATATGTAACTTCTGTTATGTGAAAAAGACAAAAACATAAATGCAACCGAATATTTGCTCGACTATTTTTTGTCAGGCCGGTTTCACAATCTATTTAATTAATTTCATCTCGTAGTTTGTTCTTTACATGGTTTAAAGTTCCGTAAGTCGACGGGATGTTTATTTATAATGATGATCATGATGGCCATGTTTCGCAGACGATACTGTGGTGTTAGAGCCTTAATAACATGGCTTGAATGTGACCTCAACGTAGAATGTTGGTGATAGAAAAGTAGGCGTTCATCTTGAAAAGTCGTTCAATACGTTATTGTAATTATTGATGATTATTACTGGCCAGCATCATGTGGAATTTTCTGTCTCATGTTGAGAAGCTGACAGTAATATAATACAAAATGATACAAAATATCGAGTTAGGGACGTTGGAGTATGCTCAGAGCCTCTTCCTGTTTTTTCAAACATGTCCGGTCGTTCTATTCCAGAACTCAGCCTTGTCTATATTTTCCCCGTTTCTTTTTTTAACGACTGGCTCTGATGTTCTCTATCACCAATCGGGATCGGCCGATCTGAAGGCTTTGATCAAGTAACCAACTCAAGGAGCAACTCACTTCAAGGCGGCCCAATTATAAAGAGTCCCACAAGAGCTCCGAAAGGGACAAGACAAGTTGGCCCAGTGTCTGTGCCCGCTCAATGATGCGTGACGTGTCAACTGCCGCACACACACACGCCTTCTTTTCATCGGCCGTTCGTCTCCTGACAGACAGACGGGTGGAGGTTCAGCACTCGGAGAGTAGTCAATATGACATTTCCTTATCTCTCCCAACACATATAAACTGATGGATCGGCGCCACACTGCATTCCCATACCGTCTTCTCCGAATGCCCCAGCAGCCACCGCTTATAAAAGTGCCCTCGGGGGCCCTCGGAAATTCATATCCATTGGAATCTGAGGAGAAGGGGTCTGTGGACGACGACTAACCGTAACCAGAAACGGAATCTCCGGGCATTGTGCCGAAGGATGTCTGTCGATTTCCTTGGCCCAGCAGGAGGGTAATACCGATTTTCCTTTTACGTCCACATTTCTTTCCCAGGATTATATGAGGAAAAAAAGAACCACCCTCATAATTCCCAAGCTATCACATAATCTAGCATGGAAGAGATATACATTTTTCTCACCCTCCACGGATACAATATGATATTGACTGTGCTTCATATCTACGTGAACGACCGTCTCCGAACTGATATGAGCAGACATCCTAGCAGCCACGACTTTACCAAGTTCTATTGTATTTTGACAAGATAAAATCGGAAACTAGCGATGGTTTATGGAAAATCGATATTACAGTAGAACGTCAATAATCCGGACGTCAAAAATCAGGATTCACGTCCGGAAAAAATAAAAAATAAAATGCAAATTGCAACTACTGCAGTACAAAAATCAACCCAAGACTTTCTAACAAAGTAATATTTTTTAACTTCGTACTGCACAGTTTTTAGCGAATTTTTGAAGAAAATGTACCTAGCTATTGTTCTCGGTCCAAAATTTTTAAAACTCGAATTTTCAAAAAATGTTCATACCAAAATCCGTTTCAGACCAGCCGGAATCCACTGCCAAAAGACACCAAAAATTATATGTAGGTATATATATATTTATGTATGTGTCATTCCAGACAATAGCTCTCAATAGAATTGATTTAAAAAGTTCAAATTTGCACAAATAATCTGTCTTGGCAATCGAAAGGCTAAGTTCGTAGATGGGCAGAATAGGGCCACTCTAAGTAGGAGGTTTTGGGGTGTTTTAAGGGGGGAAAATGCCTCATAAATTCCCAAATTGAAACATTCCGACAAGTGACACTTCATTTTGGAGGTTTTTGAAATGCTAAACACCATGGTGAAATCAGAATTGCGATCTAGGGACGCGGGAGCGTCCCGCCCGCCAAGAAAACCGAAGCCCTGAAAACCGAAGCGACTGAGACACTGATTACGCGACGGAACAAGTTCGGGTTTTCACCATCCCGTAGCTCGGTCCCCTGAGTGTCTCGAGAGTTGATTTTTTGTACACCAACTCTCCAGGGGCACGTGAGGACGTAAAACAAATTTCAGCTCTTGGGAACATCAGGTGTCGGGGGTATAACAATTTTAAAACCACTATTTTTCACGTTTTTCGTGTTCTTCTTCTTGTCGTTGTCGTTGTCGTTGTTGTTCATTGACGGGGCTACAGCCCAGCAGAAAAATCGGATCGAGCTGAAATTTTGCACACACGTTTGTTATGCTCCAAGGGAGTGCCTTTTGACCATTTTTTCTCCCTCCCCCCCATTTCCCCCCCCAATTAGGGGGGAAATAGTGTTTTTTAGGAATTTCAAATGGTCATAACTCCTTCAAAATTGAAGCTTTTTCAGATTTTCTTTTTTAGTTGTGTTCAGCTTTTCAAACTGTTTAATTTGAGATCAACTAATGCTTCCTAAGGTGGAAAATAAAGGAGTTATGGTGATTTTTCTATTTTCAACAACAACTGCCGCAAATATTGATGAAAATTGGTGCGGTTGGTCTTAAAATGTCCGCTAGGTTGTCTAGAATACGCTCAATAATTTTGAACTAAATCTCAATCGATTTGACTAATCCACAGCCAAAAATACGTGAATAAATTCCACATCTACTGATTTGGCTAATTTCCGAAAACATCAAAGTTGAACGGTGGTCAGAAAAATTGTCGTAGAGTGGCGCCTGTTTAAGGATCGATAGGAAATTTAATGGGCTTTCGAATGAGGGTAGCACACTTTGCCACTTTTCCCAACGGTTCTCGAGTTATTCGCGATTTTTGGTATAAAAACGTGCGTTTTACGTTTTGCAAACTTTCTGTGGCCGCCGGTAGCCTCGTGGACAAGCGCGTCTGTCCGCGATGCGTAAGATCTTGGGTTCAATACCCGCTGGCGTGAAAGGATTTTTCACATACTTAGCCGTTGCGGCGGTCACCTGGTGGAATAACAAACAATAATTTCCAAAAAATAATTATTCTTGTCACAAAAAGAAGAAACAAAAAGGCAAATTAGTAGGCGTACTAATTTTTTACTAAATTTTGACTAGGATAAAACTTCATTTAGTTTTCTTAAGGTACTTCATTTTGTTAACTCTTTAGTACGCCTACTGATTTGTTAATTTACTGATTAAGTTAAAACTTCATTTTGTTAACTTAAGGTACTTTTGTTAACTTTCTTTCTTTTGTTAACTTTTGTTAACAAAAGGTACTTTTGTTAACTTTTGTTAACTTAAGGTGCTTTTGTTAACTTTCTTTTAAGAAACTTTCTCTTAAGGTACTTTTGTTAAATTGAACCGTATTGTATAAGTACCGCTCGAAAAGTAGCCATGCAAAAAGATGTGATATCCCCCAAAAACAACTCCGTTGTAAAAACTGACCCGCCAAAAAACCTCAGCCGCAAAAAGGAATGATATCCATTTTGCCCGCCAGCCACATATATAGGATGCTCGGTGCTTCGCACCTCGCTGTTGAGTGTGCATATAGAAACCTGATCCTCCTACCCCTAACCTCCACCGTCAATGTTTTCCTGTTCCCTGTCTCCTTCCGACAACCCTTTCTCACCCTTAGTCACCCTCGGTTTCACCTAATATGTTTCCTCTGTTACACCAGCAGGGAGCTTTACGCTTCTTTCAATGCTGTTGGCGGGAGCTTTTTGCCAGATGATATAGTTGTACCACCACTGATTACTCGTGACCACCAGTAATACTTATAATATAGTAATGCTTCAATTCAGGCTTGTTCATCCGGTAAAAAGCTCCCGCCAACAGCATTGAAAGAAGCGTAAAGCTCCCTGCTGGTGTAACAGAGGAAACATATTAGGTGAAACCGAGGGTGACTAAGGGTGAGAAAGGGTTGTCGGAAGGAGACAGGGAACAGGAAAACATTGACGGTGGAGGTTAGGGGTAGGAGGATCAGGTTTCTATATGCACACTCAACAGCGAGGTGCGAAGCACCGAGCATCCTATATATGTGGCTGGCGGGCAAAATGGATATCATTCCTTTTTTGCGGCTGAGGTTTTTTGGCGGGTCAGTTTTTACAACGGAGTTGTTTTTGGGGGATATCTCATTCCGTTCTCAAACTGGAGCACTTAGAAGGTGAAGAAACGTGGTTGTTACTTGATAATATCATATTATGATGTTCATGTTAAGTCTGCTCTAAACTGATAACGGAATAAGATATCGCAATTTTGACTTCACCGTCATGTTTAGAGTTGACATATCCAAAAGCTGAGGGGTGTTTTGTGGTTTTGGGGAGGGGGGGGGGGGCACTCAAAAAATGAAAGTCTGATAAGTGACACCTCATTTTAAAGGTTTTACACTAAATACGATCGTAACGTCAGAATTGCTATATCTTATTTCGTTCTCAAACTTGAGTAATTTGAAGATGAAGAAACGTGGCTGATACTTGAGAGGTTCTTCATAGACATCATGTTCTTTAATGGAGACATTTCTCATAAAACCAATTATTTCTTCAAATATTCGCTCTTATAGCCATGCTGCATGCCTGTGGATTTTTTCTGTATTGTTTCCGTTGCATCAAAGTGCAGTACCAAGTAACACACAACAGCTTTAACTGTATTTACCTACTGTACTTGTTTACATACATACTTGAGTGGAGTTTTGATAATCCGGATGAGGTTTGTTCCCAATCAATCAAAATTTTGCAGCAGTAGATTGAAGCGTCGATAATCCGGACATTTAATGTTGTAATCGATCGAAGGTTTCTGTTTCTCATAATGGAAGAATTGGAGTTTCCAGAAAGAATACAAGTAAAATATCAAACACAACGTCTTGGCTAGTTTTTCCAAAACGATTTATGATTTACCAACAAAAAAAGGTGTTGTTTGGTGCAGAGGAGGGTTGGTGTTGGGGTTTTTCGGTGTGCTGAATCCAAATCTGGAACCCGTGTTTCGCAATCAGGTCTAGTTTTTGAGTAATTTCTCACATTCTTCTTTTCTCGCTACGTTTGTGTCTTAAAAATTGTACTTCAAAGAATCCTTATTAATTTTTCACTTTGAATCGTTCTTTCTATGGTTTTTGAGGTGCAGAAACCGTATTGGAAATCTGATTTTAGTTATCTTCTTCCACACGACGGAAAACAGCGGTCAAGTTCAAGATGAATAGATTCTTTCTATCTGCCGTAGAAACCTATTCTACGTTTCAGTATGTAATAATTACATAGTATCTAATAATTATGTAATAATTAAGAATCTATCTAATAATGCAATTATTGCATTATTTCTGTGCCTAATTTAGAAGTTTACTTACCTACTACATTTCTTGTTATTTTATGTTATTTTGTTTTGGCTGTTTTGCCTTTTATTGTTCTAAAAGCTGCAATGTTTAGGTTAACCTTTATCGTTTGGCGATACCGAAAAGTGGCAGATGAAGACGAATTTCACACGTGTCTATTTCTGATGAGCTCCATCTATACTTGAACTCCCCACTCGAAAAAATTCAACAAGACGTCTCGGCATTTTGGCCTTCATGATGTAGTATCTAAGTGTGCACTTGCAATCGCCTCCTCTGTTGAACATAGCCAGTTCCCGCGGAGAGGTTTTTTTCTCTAGCGGCTTTAATTTCTCTTCGGCTTAGTTTTTTTTTAAATATAAATAAGTTTATATAAGTTTTAAATAAGAAAAAAAATTACAAAACAATTGACAGCGAGGTAGTTACTTGTACTTAGTTACGCCAGAGTAGGTAAGGTATTTACTGAAAGAACATCGATGGTTTTCCAACCGTTACCCATCCCTAGCCTGGATGAAATTCGGAAAAGGAATTTAGTACCTTCTCGATGGAAACTCTTATAAAGACTGAAAACAAACAGATCTTATATTTATTAGTAGAGAGAACTTCAAGTAAACATATTAGGGCATAATTAAAACAAATAATGTTGTTTCTTTGTTTCACTGGTGTCATCCAATTCTCATCATTGCAGTGGTAAAACTAAACGCTAAGTTAATTTGCCCATTTTTGAAGGGCTATGTAATCTATGTACTGTGAATGAGAAACCGTATGCCCAATTTAGTTACATTAATTTTTTTGTATAATGGCCAAATTGATTCCTGGCTTGTATATCTCGCATGAATTACAACTGAATCTTTCGTGTGCACGTGACGTACCTACCAGAAGCCATTCAATCCGATTAGTGACAGAAAAACTCCCGTCGAAATTCATATGACGCCTATAACAGTATGACCGTAAGAAGTTAGAAATGAATGTCATCTGAGTCCCACTAGTAATATTTCTGCATGTGCGAAGCCTTTCCAGACGAGATGCTCCGACTCCCGCGTTTTATTCAACGTATTTTGATGACATTTTTTCCTGCGGCTGTCACCTTAGATGGTTCCATATTAATTTAACTGGAATCGGAGCCGCAGGAGCCTCTTTACACGATCTTCAGAATCAGTTGGTTGAAACACCGCGTTAACAGAGGTTATGGTTGAATGAATTGTGGGATCTTGGAGTGCTGTATAAAACAGACGACTCGGGGTTTTGGGAGGAGGCTCGTGCTTAACACCCTCCCATCCATTTCGGTTTAGGGAAACCTCCTTCAACGGATGAAATCGTCGCCAGTTCGGTTCGTGAACCTCCCGCAGCCTTGCCCTCAACCTCTCACACATTCCCGCAGTCATTTGTGTCTGTTGATAGCTCGCTTAAGACCACACACGCTGACAAACACAACGCCGTCAACCTTCCCTGTCTCACGGCGTGCGGGCCCAATGTCGTAGGGATGTTGGTCGCTTGCCAGACCTCAGAGGCTCTCAGTAAACATGAGTTTCTTCCACCCCCATCCACTTCTACTTAATCACCAGAGAAATGCATCCGTAACAACCCTTGTTTATGTTGACAGATCTAATTTTCAACCGATAGTTGACGAATGGTGAACTAGGTAACTGATTACTTGCAGTGGATCAGATATGGAAAATAGACATCACTTTTAGGTATTTTATATTCGATAATGAACCATTGGAATTGCCCAAGAAAAAATCACCATTTCGATTCGTTTGTTCGTTCGGACCAACCCCACAATGAACCTTGAAACTCTTCATAACCCTAGGTAAACGAAAAGGGGTTCAAAACGAATTTTGAAATTTTGAAAAATTCATATCTCGAGAAATTCATAGGAACGGTATAGTTTTTAGTTCACATTTAAATAGAGTTTAGTTTATAGGATATTTTAAGACTATCCGGAGCCTTGTACCAGTCTTCCGTTCACATTAGGGCTCAAAGTTGGAGAAGATCGAAACGGGGAAACTGTACTTCTTAGTACTCATCACCTAGCTGTGTGGATCACTAAATGATAGATTAATTATTATTATCAATTATTATTATTATTATTTATTAAAGATTATGATCACGTAGTGCAAATTATCATTAATTATTATTAATGATTATCAATTCAGTCGATTTCTGAAAACCTTGTGCTGTTCGAATCAGCTGCGCCAGTATGAACATGGTCTCAACAGTCTGCCGCATGATTCGCCCTCATGTTGACGATTTTTGATCTGCTCCAACTTTGAGCACTCATTTTGAACGTATGGCTGGTCGTACAAAGATCCAGATGGTCTTGGAAAATTATAAAAATTAAACTCTATTCAAATATGAACTTAAAATTACACCGTTCCATTTGAATTTTTTGAGATATGAATTTTTCAAAATTTAAACATTTGCGTCGGTCCGAATTCTTAATCCGAATTTCGTAATTTTAGCACAACTCTAACTGGGCTAAGTGCCGCGGACAGCGGACACACGGATTTTTCTTCAATTCGATTTTCTCAATCTACGTATCTTGAAACGTAAAACTCAAATATTGATGGTGGGAGGTTTATTTTTTTTTTCTTGAGCAATTACAATGGTTCATCATCGAAGATAATGAACCAACATCCGTGCGCTACACTTGGCCAATTTAAAATCGTCTGAAGAATTTGAAATTCGGAATGTGCGCGCTGTCCAGCGCGGCCATGATCATTGAACCTTTCATAACTCTAGGTCAATTGTAAGGGGTACAAAATAGGGTATGAAATGTTCAAACTGCCATATATCGGGAATTTCAAACTGAGCGTATAGTTATGAATAGCTATTGAATCAGAGACTTTTTCAAGACCATCCGGAACGTTGTACGACCGGCCGTTCGTTCACAATGAGGTCCGAAGGTAGAACTGAGGAAAAATCATCCGATTCACAAAATCCTTTCTTCTTTGTTTTCAGTCTTCCTCGGTTTCAATTCTACCAGGATGGTAAATTCGTGTTATTTCATAGGTTTTTGTAGGGAAGAGGGTGAGTGTGAACCATTGCCCAAGTCGCATTTGCAATCGCCGCTGCTTTGTGGTTTGTCTTAAGGGTAAATTGGGTGAGAGGGAGGATCAAAAAATTGCCCGATTTAATAAATTATTCCTCGTTTGGCTACTGTTATCAGACTGCATGATGAACCGCATTGTTTTAAACAAAGGTAGGGTGCGATACCCGAGTCGTAATTATCATGGTGCTCTTTCAACCTCTAATTTTTGTATGGAGTATGAAATATACGAGTTAGCGATAAAAACCAACTTTTGGATCAGATTCTACATCAGTAATGAGGCAGAGAATGTTTTCCATATTTTCTATACGAATGATAGAGACTACCTACTACAAATGTGCTTATAATTATAATAACCAAATTGATTTTTACAACACACACTCACTAACGGGATTCGAAATGAGTAGAGGTGAAACGCATGCGTGAAAAATATACTCAAATATTTTTGATCCGAAAAACGTCTCCGAAGTTCTGGTTAATTTATACTAATTAGCGTTAATGATGGGAGCACATGTCGCGAGTCTTCTTGCGTGTCTCATTCCTCATAGATTGCTATCCTCAGTCAATTAATAATCACCCCCCTGAGGCAGTTGGACTCGAGAAGGATAAAACTGGATGATTGGCTCAACGATGACCTGTTATAATTGCGTTACGAAGGTAATAAGTGGAATCAGGGCATCTGAATATACATCAAGATACACATTTTTTTATCTTAGGATACCCTTGTTCGATACACATGGACATCTCACTCGTAGCATCGACTTCGCTTCATATAATCTCCACCGGGTTATAGTACTAATGAACCCCGCTTACTTGAGGAACAGGGATACATGAGAAATTTTAAATTTTAATGTTAATTTATCTTAAATAATCCCTAACATTATGAATTCGCTCATCGTCCAGACGACGAGTTCTCATTTCCACCTAAGGTAGCCCAAACTCCAGACCTCGACGAGTCTGGAAACTCACTCCCAAACTCACTCTCTCTCTCGTAGTGTCTTTGTAAATCGTTGACTAGCCTGGGGTATATATTTTTGCAACCACAGCTGAGACCAGTTGAACCTACAATAAGTATTATTGAACTCGGGGAAACATGGACCACTGCATTATGGATGGCTTGTTCAAAATCGACTACTACTGGTCAAGCCAGCAGTAGGGTAAAAAAAGGGCCTTAGGTCGGAATAGCATTTACTTCACGGGGAATTCTGCAGAAGGGTCTGTGGTATAGATAATTTGTCGAGCTGAATGGAATTTGAAATAGTGAAGCAGAGGGAGAATGAAACTGAGGAATAGAAAAACTGATTTGTGCAGGGAGTGAGGGGCAGTCGATTGGTCCGTTCACCAACTTGTGGAGAAAAGTCTATCCGGTCTTCGAGCAAGCGCAGGCTGCAGACGCGCAACATCGAGTCAAAGTCAACCTCATAAGACGGGATATGTAACATTAGGTACTACGGGTAGACGGGTACATGTGAATTAGGTACTTAACTGTAGGGAGTTACGGTATTGTGACTCAGCTGCCTCCTACAACAGAAAATGGTAACATTCTTTTAGTCTACAACAATTTCAAATATGTAATATCCACAAATGTAGTGTTATGGTGGATGGTAGGGCTTTGATTCTATTGCTTATCATTCACAGTACTACTAGCCTGTGTCTCTTTGCCTGTGCAGGGCTGAACTTCCATTCCTTCTGGAGGCTGAGGGTCGTCTTCTTCACCTTCTGATTTGCTATGTTGGCGGTGGGGGTGTTCTTTTTTTTCGGTTGCAAACTTGAATATACACTACATGGACATGCCCAAACAACAAATAGAAAAAAAGCAGATTTCTGCTGTTTATCGCAACCTAAACTACCGTACTGCTGGCCTAGTTTCTAAATGCAACAGTATAGGCCGCTCTTGATTGATCGACGAGAAGAACGAAAATAACTACAGTAAAATAATTTTTCAGAAGACAGAGCATTGCAATTTTTGTTTCAGGAATTGAGGACAATGATAACTGAATGTGCCATCAACCACCATTGTTTCCGCAAGTTAGTTTCAGTGAAAAACATTTACGTCATTCATCAATGAAAACATTTCTCCCTTTACTGTCACACTTTGAATATTTCTCAGTTATTTGTGGATTTCACCGATGTCTTGGGATAAACATGTAAACTTCCGCGGTGCTGCCGGTAAATTCTTGATATTGTTCATGTGAGGAAATCATTACCTTCTGTATCTTCGCCCGGCAACCGGATAATTTTCTACCGTATTTCGCACTCAGCATTTCGTCAGCCTCCCTCTTCGGTTAATTACTGAAATGTCAATTGCTCAGTAGCAATTAACTTTGTGCTGGGTGATCATGTCCTCTTAATCTCCTTTAATTATGTCACGCGAGCCTTTTCGGACATGAATGTTAACAGTGAATTTCTTAGAAGTGTTTCTCCACTTGTACGTAACCGTCAATTTTATAAAATCACTTATTGAACCTAAACCATATTCGCCCGATCACTGAACTCCCGCGCTGACCATTAAGAAACTGAATGGATTCACACTTTCATTTCAACCAGTGGAGAAGTGATACCTGTCCCTATGCGGCCTAAATGATACCTGTCCCTTACGAAAGCCACATTCTCGAATTGTATCAGTCGTATGGAACCAACTCAGTATGTTGTGTCAACTCAAAAGCATCGACTATCATAAGAATTTCTGAAAAGACTCACTGTAGGAATAATTGTTTGGGTGTTAATTATTATTTTGTGCGGCAGCCAAATTTTCTCTGTGCTTTTTTTTTCTCCCCAATGACAACCAAAATAAAATAACAGACGACTGCGAGAATGGCGGAATACGGGGTGGGTAGTGAGGGTATGAATTCGGAGGAATATATATTATGCATGTAACCCCGTGAAGGGCCGTCACGCGAGGCTCCCAGCATAATTATCTTGTTACACCCCTGTCAGAGCTGGTGATTTCACTTACCTGTTGAAAGAGCCCCGCTGACTCACCTTCCTGGGCATGTTCTGAAGTCTTGAGGTTGTAACTGTGATACAGAATCGTTTAGTATCTGGGATGGTCTCAAAAATCATTCCTTTCTGCTACGTAAGTCCCAAGTATGTGGGTACTCGGTGGGTTGACTAGGATTCAAAGTGAATTTGTTATGGATGAAGCCATACGAGATGAAACCTGCTGAACGAGAACAATGCTGTGATAGGTGGAATGGAGAGAAACAACGAGAGAAAGACCGGAGGGGAAAGGTTGTCCTTTAATACATAATACAATAATTGTTGCAACTATTGCAATGAATGCTTTGAAATAACTAAAATGCATAAAGTTCCAGAATAACTAAAAATAATATTCAATTTCAATCAATCAATCAGTTTATTCACAATATTGACTGGTAGGCTAATGTGGGGAGGGAGTGGAGTTTGTGTCAGTAATATGTTGCTTGGATTGTGTCTTGATGTGTTTATGGGAGTATTGCGTCTGATCATGGGATGTTCTTATTCAAAATGTTCAAGTATATCTCACATAAGACTACTATTTTATTGAAGCCTTGTTGAAAAAATCCACAGTCATGCAGCATGGCTACCTATAAGAGCGAAATATCGAAGAAATAACTGGTATTATGACAAATGTCTCCATTTTAATGGTTTTATATAAACTTTTGTCTACATATTTTGCCAAGTAACACCTCAGCTTATAGATTTTTCATCGCTAAAGACGATGGTGAAATCAGAATTGCGAAATATAGGATATGAATATGAATACGAATACGGATATCAATATGAATATTAATACGAATGAAGCCATACTAACTTCTTTCTCTAAGATTTCCCAGACATTCACATTTTTGTGTGAATTTTACTGAATTATTGAAAATGTCACTCAAATTCTCCTGTTTTACAATGAATTTTGCTGAAATTCACGTGTTTCCACTTTTTTTGTGAATTTTCCTACCATTCACATCTTTATTGTAAACTTTCCGGCAATTTACAACTTTTTTGTGATTTTTGAAAATATTTTTGCCATTTATGAATGAATTTTGCAAAAATGTGAATTTCACTAGAATTTATTTGGAAAAAAATTTCTTCACCCCAGTAACTAAAAAAAAAAAAAAAAAAAAAAAAAAAATGAATGAAATGTTAGTGGAATTCATCCATAAATGGCAAAATTATTTATAAAATTCACAAAAAAGATGTGAATTGTGGGAAAATTGACAAAAAAAAATGCGAGTTTTCAAAGAATTTATGTGGAAAAATCTTCCTTTTCAGTAAAATTCATTGTAAAAAAGGAAAATTTGAGTGACATTCACATCAAATGCGCTAAATGTTTGTAAAATTCACATAAAAATTTGATTTTCTGGGAAATTGTACAAAAGATGTGATTATGGCTTTATTCGTATTCGTATTCAAATTGATATCCGTATTCGTATTCATATTCATATCCGTATTCTTATTTCTATTTATATGTGTATCCGTAATCATATTCTTATTTTTAAAATTATGAATTTTAATCGTATTTATGTTTATGAATATGCATACGCCCTTCTCTGGTTATATTCTATGGTTGGATATAAATGGTTCCAAAATGGTTTTTTTGTAAACTTACAACATCTCGAGGTAATAGTCATCTTAGAACATTATCTAAAAATCTCGATAAAATGGGAAGATTAAAACACAATACCTGTTTGAGAGATTCCTATTATAATGATGCTCATGATAGAATCATGCAGTTTTAATAGAGAAAAAGAAAATAATAGCTGGTGCGTTGTACGCAGACACTGTCACAGAATGAAATGTCACATCCAGTATCAAACAAAGATCATACGGTATTGTGAAAGGAGACGAAGGAGCGAATATCTGTGGAAGATATCAGGACCCTTTGACAGTGGAAATTAAAAAAGTACTACTTCATCAAGGGGATCCCAACAATTAGGGATACGGACGGAGCAGAGGGGGCAATGAAAAGGAGGGAAATATTACTCGAAAAAACCTTTTTGTTCCCCCGCCGCCCCCCCGCCAGTTCTTGAGTATCGATTGCAAATATTAGTTCCTTTGTGGGCTTACGCTGACAATACTCCCCCCCCCCCCATGCCGTTAACCCTGAAAAACAAAAGCACTGACAACACAGGGGCACAATGTCGGACGCACTTACAGAAAGATAAAAATCGAAAAAAAAGACACCCTCAGGGTACCGTCCTTGAGAGGTGGTGAAATATCCCCACTCCACCGCGCGGCTCCTGGTCATCCGACATCACTCGCCGGTCGAGATGAAAGGACTACAATCGGATGCCCATCGATTTGGCATTCTCCGGCAAAGTTCCCTTTCCGATGGACCCCCCTTCAGCATCGTCACAAGTCCACCACGGCCAAACCTTTTTGGGTCTCATAATTGACTAATTTCTCGAACCGCTTACCCGAGTAGGCCCCGATGCCGCGTCAAAGAAACCTCGAAAACCGGGCGAGGCGAAAAGAAACGACCTCCGATCAGTTCTCATTACCCGCATTGTTCCGTCCGGGCGGACCGATCATCTCCCGAATATTTCGACTTCTTTCCGAATTACGCGTCTTCAACCGTTTGATTCTGGCACCGTAAATCTTTCGCGTTTCTTTCTGTCTCGTAAGGTTTTTATATCGTTCTCACCGGTGGGGATCAGCCTCTTACAATATCCCCGGGATACGCCTTGAGAAATTATCTGAAAACGCCGAATAAAGGTCAACTGCTCGAAGAATGTCGATCGACCATTGTCCGATCGGTTGGAGATCGCGGTCGAATAGTCAATCCGTCCGGCAAAGTAGGAAACAAATCGGTTTCGTGTCTGCAACTGCATTCCACTTTGATAATAACTGTTAGGAGTTTCTGATTTTTTCGTAGGTTAACATCACGTGTCACGGCATGGGTAGGTTACTTTGCATTGGAAGGGTTGTTTGTGACTGAGAGCTGTCCGTTTACTAATAACATCACAGTATTCTGATATTTTCCGATTTATCTAGGATTTCAAAATAGATGCTCGAGACGCCATTTTCGCACAATTTACCAAAAACTTACTCGAACGAAACCAGCAGCATCCCAACACGCTCGTGAACGAAGGGTCACACCAATGGTCTTGCTCCAGCCGTGTTTGAAGCAGGAGTACAATTTATTAAGGCTAAATCTAACGACTAGTTGGTGAGATTCTGAGGTAAGAGATGGCAGCACTATCGGGGGTAAATTTCTTGCCTTCTCTTAGGAGAGCGAATCAAGATATTTTGGATCTGAAAACGTATTTGATAAGATACGTTTGGACGAAATTGTTTTAAAAAATCGCTAACTTTTTATTCGCATTGTTCAAAACAAATTTTGATCAACTTGGGATTTTTTTTTGGGTAAAAATGTGGCCTTATACAGCTGTGTACATAGGTACAGAAGTAGGTACATTATTGCTAGGTTCTTTCGTGGTTTCTTGATTTAGGAATGTAGATTTCTTACATTTTATAGACAGGTAAGTAAAAACTATATTATAGTTTTAAAAAAAGCGTCAGGTGGGTTTTATAGCAGTGTTTAATAATTCTTAAATATCCATGAATCTGCATTGCTAACGGTATGAAGGTATCCTTGCTTTTGGAGCCATGACTGGTACCAATGCTATAACCAAAGGAAGCATCATTTGTTTTGTGTTTAAGGCATCGGTGTTTATGCACATCAGTATATTTGCGGTTCGATCCTAGAAAACGTTAGGTAGCAGTCGACCCACCGGCCGCTGTACAAGTCAATACAAGTAAATGGTAAATAATTTATAAATTATTATCAAGTTAGCTCGCAATTTATTTGGCCAATTGACCAAGGAACCATTGAGTTAGTTTTTGACTTTTCGATTGACCGAGGGCTGGTCGATACATAAGACAATGAATGTGGAAAAGTAGTGTTGAGGGTGCAACTTTGGGGTGCGTTGAATAATTCAAGTAGGTATGTCTGGGTAATGTTTAGAACGGCAGTTCAGCCTGCAGGAGCCAATCACGCTGGTTTCAAGATTTTCAGGATCCGGCGGATTGTTACATGTTGCTGTAATGCACATGCTATGTGTGCAAAGGACGAATATTCCTCGCTAGCCTTCGGGCGAAAAATCATGCCAAGTGTGTAACGGGAGTATGGAAGATTCACAACTATGGACACCTTTGTTGGATGAGATTTGTCAAGACCCAAAGACTCAGGAGGACATGTCCATCAAATTCCTGAGTGCAGAGGTTCGAAGTAGGTTCTGAATCATCGGATGGATGGCACCAGTAGAAGAGGAAGATTCTGATGAAGGTGGCTGATCAACGCAACGAAAGATCTGACGAAGATGAGTGTGACAGACGGAAAGGAAGCAGCTGAAGTCCGAGGAGGTCCGATGAGAACCGTTCGAGAGGCTCATAATTTATAATATTGGGTGGTGGCAGCGCAAAGAGGAGATAAAGCTCTAATTTACTATAAAAGTAGATTCCTCATCAAAATATCGCAACCAACAGACAATTTTGAAGGCATTTCTACCTGATCTCCGCTCTGGTGGTATCAGGTAGAAATGTAAATTTATATCCCGTCATCCCACTATTCGGAAGGTTGCTTGGTAACGTTCACTACCGACTTTTGGTTCTGTGATGTCTGTATTGTTCTCATTCATCGCTACAGGTAAAAATTGTACCGCTTGGTTCCGCAAAAAACAATTCAATAGGTTGGCTAAGCCAGCCCCGCAGTTGCCGCGAGAAATAGTGAAATAATATTTGCGAATAACGGGCTACAATATAAGACCTCTCGGCATTGCCAGAATACAGAAAATATTGTTATGGCAGCCTGCAATGTCTTAGAACAACGTAGAAAGGGCGTAGGGGTGAAATGAGAATGAAAATGAGTACTGCACAGTGAATACAATAAAAACATGAAGTCCCACGTGGGTGTTTGGCGGTAAATTAAAGTGTCAAAGAGTGGTTCCAAGCATTGGCTACAGAATTATTTTGTGGGATAATGTGGGTTAAGCCATCCATCCACGTAACGATTTATCATTCAAATCATCGTACGATAAGCAAAATCGGACAGACCTGACGCTAAATCGAATCGTGTATGTTGAGCAAATCGTATGATCTCCAGGCTTGTGCAAGCCATCGGAATCGAATGACAATTCCGTTCCGACAGACTGTGCAGATCAACAACACGTTGCGTGTGTACCGGTCAGGTTATGACCTTCGATATCTTTTACGACCAAACTTCATAAAGTGCATCGCAAGTCTCAGGAATCATGCGTCCCAGTGTCTGAGGTGATATACTGGTTGAAAATTTCAAGCATTCATACGACCTCCCTGTAGGTATCTAAAAACCGCAAAGTTGCCGAAAGTCTTTCGTGAGGAGAAATAGCAGGTCTCATAACTGTATCCTTCTTTCCGATTAATGGAGACACCAAAGCAAGTAGGTTTTGGTACACAGCTTCATCCATACGTAAGTAATTGCGAAAGTCAGCTTGTTCGGCAGTCAGCTCTCGCAGAAGTTTGTTATGTGTGTATCGCTTCTTTTTGAGTAGCCACTCTTTACACCACACTAAGTTTTTTCCTACTATTCGCACGATTCTTTATTACACTCTAAAGACCAATAAGAGCAATGGAGTCATCGTCAACGGATGATGGGGAGGATGTTTAGAACTAAAATCAAGCACGCAGAATGGACAGAAACTACATCGTTCTCGATACCGCAGGTGGGAAATCGCATGAGTTCATCGATATGTGAATGTGAGATAACTGTGCAGATCAAATCTCAAGGATTTATTGCACGAAGAGATTATCGTACGATAAATCGTTACGTGTATGACTGGCCTTAGATAGAAAGACGGATGCGATTTATTCGATCTTCATAAAAGTTTGGTGCATGGGCTTGACAAGAGGATTTGTTCTTGAGCCATTTCTACGTGATTCTCGAGTGAACTCTATAGTGGGCAAGATTGTATTATTCTTGTGTGTTAAAGAAAATATACATTTTGTGGATCCTTCACGATGTCAGAATTTTGTGGGGTTACGCGTCAGGGGAAACGGGAGGCAAGTTGCCGGGCCCTCACGTGATGATTTTGATTACCAAGTAGGTGTGCCGAGAAACAGGAGTGCATGGGCTACAATTACTATCCTGTGTCGGTATGTCGCTGTTAATTTATTCGAAGAATTAAGGAGTTGAGACCAACGACAACGGGAGACTTTCGAGATGATCCGTATTGACTTGAGGAGCTCCTCGTCGAGATCGGTTAGATAAAAGAGGCTTAGCTCTTTGAAACCCGAGGAGTGATGGAAGATATTCCCTGCAAAAGGAGTCGACAGAGTTAAAGGGGTAAGGCGAGATGGAGAAAGGTTTTTGGGCGGGGGACAGGGTTGTACACATTAGGGAACGTCGGTAGCAGAAAACGGGATGGGAGGGGGGACGGGATGGTGAGTGGAGGGGGTATATAGTGTTTGAAAAGACAATAAGTAGGGAGAGGTGGAAGGGTGGGACTGAGACAAGGTGTTAAGACCCGGTTTGTTAATCGCATTAACCAATTATTGCCTAAGCAGCAGCGCCGCTTGCAGCCTCCCATCCACTTTCAAGATATGGAGCGTCGTTCCCCGAAAAGGGGTCTGAAGGCTCTTGGGGCGGGATGGTGTGGGTAGTGGAGAGGGTAAAAGACGTCTTTCCTGCCGAAGGAAACCGGCAGAGGGTTAAGGGACGGAGAAAACCCTCGCCTTCCAATATTGCCTTAAAACCTGAATTTATTTCCACTGTTTAATTATAAGGCATATTGAAAGCGAGAGGGTGTTTTTGCTCGGGACCGCTACTCCGTTTTGCCCCTTATCGCTCTTTTCCTTGCTCACTAATTCAGCGGCTAACCGATATTATCATTTCGCCAACCTTGTAAACCCGTATTGATTGTCTCTCTTCGCTACTTTCTGTAACGCTCCAACTTCCCCGACTCCGCCATCCCCTAATACCCCATCAGCAATGAAATACGTATTGCGCAGCTTTGTAATTAAATCTTCCACACTCTGAAAGGGGCGACCGTTTTCATTTTACTTCTCTCGATCTCAATACGCTATTTGAGAGTCGTTATGCAGGAAGGAATCCATGTGTTGGGTTAAGACCTAACACATACAACCCAAGTACATTCGAACAAAAGACGAACGTTTTCATCCTTAAGTAAATGTCAAACAAGACTATACGAACGGCTTTTCAAATAGATATTGTCTCTACAACTCGCTCATCACTCCTCTCCATTTCATATTCGTTAGAGAAACAAATCCCTGTATTTTAAATGGAATATTGAAAAATGAAATATATAAATCTGGTTCGAGGATTGGTACACACACTTCTCTACGACTCTGCCTTCATTCAGATGATAGGTGCTTCACATGTATTATGCATTTCTCTGAGCATTTTCTTTCTCTCCTATAATGCATTTATTTAGCAATGCTCCTTGTTTAGGGTATTCTACCCTGTTCAATAAAAACGCCTCAAGTCTAATGTTCAAGAAAATGGGGGTTCTACGGAACACCCCTATTTCGGCCCTGTCTTTTTCGATAGTCAAGTCCAAATTTCAAAATTCAAACCGTAGGGGAGGGGGGATTCTGACCATAACCATACGAAAAATTGGTCAATGTTAGGGTAAAACGGCTCAACGACACGCTGTTAAGGTAAAACGCTTCAAATTTAGGATGAAAATGGCTCAAAACTTATTTATTTTCGCGCTAGAGTTAGGTAAGGTAAAAAGCCCTCCACTCACCAAAATATTGAGATGAGGCGTTTTACTAACTAAAAGTTACATTATTTTGGCTTCAGATTTCGGTTGAGGCAGTCAATCAAAATTTCCTAACAAAACATCCGTTTGGATGGTTTTTTACCGTGATTTTATTCAAGTTGGCTTTCAACTTATGAAACTATAGTAATTGTCAGAAGAAATATCTCATTACTCGAAATATAACGTCTCTATTTAATTTCATTCCGAACGTCAACCGGACCGCGTCCACCGAGTGTCAAAGTTTTTTAATAGCAAACCTGCAAAAAACCGGTATTATTGTGAATGCTTCTCATTTACGATAATACCGCCAACGTAAAATCCGGTTTCGTGACGTCTCTACCGACAGACACCCGTCGTGTGCTAAATGAGATGGGGAAACGAACGTTAGAGAGACGATTACCCTCGTCACCAATACGAAGAAGAAAGGAAAAAAAAGTTGAAGGAGGTGGCTCCGTTTGGCGTTTCCGGTAAGATGGTTTTGGAGGAAGCGATTAAAAATCGAAATTCCAGATAAAACCGAACGGTTTAATGAGCACAGTTGCGTGTACGGAGACGTCGTTAGGCCATATGCCTCGGAGGAGACTCATAGATTCATTAAGGCCTACATGTCGGTCCCTGTTACTCTTTCGTATTTTTTCCCCCTCAATGAACCTTCAAAAGAGAACTATTTACTTGGATCACGCTAAATAGAACTAGCGGTAAACGTTTAAAATTGCGGTCTCCCCGCCGAGTGAGTTTGATATTTTTTCGCTACTCCGAACTAAAAGACCGGCTAATAGGATAAGCTCGAGCCCAAACAGAGAGTGAGTCAAAATTGAGAAGGGAAAATTGTTTGGTGGTGGGCACCTACTGGTAATTGGGTCGGTGTATTTCCGACGGGGTATTCCTAATTTATGTGTTGAAGATAGTCAGAGTACCTAACAAGGCATGTCAATTAATCTCCTTATGTAGTTTAAGTAAACCCAGCTCTTGATCCACTAAACGTTTGATAAGTCCACAGTTATGCAGTATGGCTATAAGAGCGAATTTTTGTAGAAACAACCGGTTTGATGTAAAATGTCTCCATTTTAACGGTTCTATTACAAACTTCATCTCCATTTTTGCCCTGTTTATAGATTTTTGAACGCTGAACACGATGGTGAAGTCAAAATTGCAATATCTACTTCCGTTATCAGAATAGAGCAGATGAACCGTGAAGAGCATCTCAAATAACAACCACGTTTCTTCACCTTCAAAGTGCTCCAGTTTGAGAACGGAATAAGATATCGCAATTCTCACTTCACCATCGTGTTCAGCAAACAAACTTTTAAGTGTGGTGTCACTTGTTAGACTGTTCTACTATGGGAAGTTATGGGTAATTCGCCCCCTAAAACTCCCCAAAACCCCCCGTTAGAGTTGCCCGATGCTGCCCATCTACTATGCATATCTTTGTGTTTTACACACACCAGATAAATAGTAACACCATTGTAGTCGTCCTTTTCTCCTATTGCTTTGCTGTACAATTAGGCATTAGGTACACTTGTTTTTTTTTTTTTTTTTCTCCTTCAAAGTTTGAATTGAATATCAATATAATATAGTATAATTGATATTCAATGTAATATATTGCAACTTATCAGTATTGTTCTATCGAAATAAAACCACCATTTTTCCATTTTTTGTCTCTCCCCAACTTTCGTCGTCGTCAATGTTCATGTTCATGTTAAGCCAATTTGTAATAGACTACAATGTAGTAGTCTACATTGTACATGTCATGTACATTACGATGATTTTGCCTGAGTAGAAAAAAACCAGACACGTACTAGACCAAATCGTTTTAAACTGCTTATAACTGTTTTAAACATTCAAATATTAAGAACTAATGGTGGTTGGTTTATAAAAAACTGTTTTAAACTAATAAAACTGTTCGTTTTTGTTATTTTGCAAAAAAAAAAAAAAAACGTTTTTGGCCAACCCTGCTACCGTCAATATACTAGGTAAATGCCTTGACCGGGTATCGGATGTATCCCATGGGTGATCCGCCGTTGTTGGCGAGGTGTTGGTAAGCGTTGAGGAAGAACCATCGAAGTAGGAAGATGAGAGCAATAGTCTACCATTTATCCTTGGTGAAGATTGGTGTGATTCATCCTCGGTGAGTCCACCATGAGTGAGTGGATTGCGTTCTGGTAACATGCAGTTATTCTGCCGCTACTAGCGTCAGCGCCCAGCATCGTGGTCACATACGTGTCATCTGTTGCGCGGAAGTTGGGAGCGGATGTTGGACAAACGAAACCTGGTAGTATTCGCCAACGTTCTAGGATTGGACATTGGAGCCAGGATTGCAGGCATTTTATGATTGTATACCGTTCACATCTCCTCGTTCTTCCATGAATGAATACCATTAGCATTTATGGTAGACGTTGGGGGTGTCATTGAAAGAGCAGCAGTAAGGCACCATTTGCAGAGTCGCAATGTCTGCTGCTGAAGTATACAATTTACCGATATATGGCAGCGCACACCAAGTGGATGTTCCTTTGTGCGTGACTGTCAATGCAGTGGTTGCTTAGCCCGACAATGAAGCTCTTATGTGTGGCACGAACCCAGTAAGGAGCTGATCAGTACTTGGATACTCGAAAATACTAAACTGGTCAATCTATTGCAGTGGTTGAAAACCCATCGTGAGAGAATTGGGCACGCTTCCGTAGAGAGTTCAGCACCTGATGAGTTCCACTATTGTGCCAAATGTGTGACCTACCACGGCAGCTGATTTTTCCCATAGAATTCGCTCACATTTAGTGCGTCCTCCACCCCCTAAAGGTCCGCCGAACGCGAGGAGAAGTGCGCATATGGAAATGGAACGACGAGAGCAGGGAATACCAAGTAGGATGTTTTCCGAGCGATTGCCACCTCGCCCTCCGCCACTCTACAGCCATCTACCTCTCTCGTACTTCCACTTCTACCCAACCATCACTTTTCCAACCCTTTCCAAGTACCTAATTCCTCCTCCTTCATCTCGACCTCCACCAACTCCTTTCTCCACAGCTTTTTCCACACCAGGCCCTACCGTCGCCCCCTCCGTCATCTCGGGGGAATTCAATCAATTATTGAGCCCGACCCCTTTTCCTCCTTGGCAATTAGTTCTCCTCTTAGCCTTTCAAGAAGCGTTCCGACCAATTAATAATACGTCCGTTTAACCGTATCCTAAAGAGCGAAGAAAAGGGACTAAACCGAAGAAAAGCTTCTTTACAAGCTGTATTTTCAAAATCTTAGTTCATTTCAATTCGATTTTTATACTTAATTTTGATTAATGGTTTCCAACAACACAATCCGCTCCCTCTATCCCTCAGTAACACTACCAATTTTTCCACAACGGCTTATTAGTTTTTGTCTAGATCACCGTTCTGACCATTCCCACTGTAAGATCCATATCTACACAACATAATTGAACTCATGAGCTGGAGAAGCGGCCAGATAATGAAAGAAGGTGTGGTGGAAGGGAGGGGGATAGTCAGTGACAATCTCAGTGATGGTCTCTAGTTTTCCAACGAATTCTGCGCTGATGTACGATTGTAGTCATAAGTAAACCAAATACACTATAAATAAAATACTTATAATTTCTCTTATAATTCACGGATTTTCACTTGTAGCTACTGACGATGGCAATAATTTATAGGAGGAAGTACCTATCAACAATATTAAAACTAACCTTCTTTCCGTTGACACGAAAAGTATCACAGAATGAGAACATCGATATCACAAAACCACGTATAGTAACTAATCAAACTGTTTGATTCAGCTGTTCTCAGAACGAAATTCCACTTTTTATTCACCCTCATGTTAGCGACATCTCCTCTGTTCTACCTTATACCATATTATGACGTTTTGAAAATGTCGAACCTATTTTTCAACTGTTTCTTACTGATCTAGTGCAATGAAAAGTGTTAAGGATCCGTGCATTTTTAAGCTCAAAACCGTTTTTTTTTTAGATAGGCCATTATTGTTCTTATTTTCTTAATATTTTAGACCCAGAGGAAAAATTAGATAGATAGATAATAATGTTTATTGACTTAGCAGAAAATAGAAAGCAACACACTGCTTTTATCGAAATTATAAGCATAAAAATATGTCTACTTATCGTCGGAATTGAGCAAGCCCGTGTTGCCGACAAGAGTCGAAACTCAGCTCAGAATTTCAAATAAAAGAAAAATAACGCCATGTATGAGTTGATTTCCCTAGAATCTCATCTTATATCGTATACTTGACTGGATTATTCTGCAATTACAGCAAAACTTAAGAAAAGAAGAAAATATTCATGGAAGAAAAAAAGCATACAGATATAAGAACGCACCGATGAAATAGGTAATTTTCAAACCGAGACATAGCCATAAAATTATCAACGGAGATATACTCAACTGAAATTAACCAGGAGTTAACACGTTTTTTGTATTGTCTCGTTTACAGTTGAAATAAATCCGGGCAACGACTTATGCACCACATTTATTACATACCGGGGTTTTTTCGTGAACATAGTTGTATTTGTACGTGGGTTTGTGACATTACCTTCCAATCGAAATCTTGTTGCATATGAGTGTATTATTTTATTAATGGTGTGTAATTAATTCTATGATTTTGGGGAATGGCACAATCCTGGGTTGAATCAGGTCTACAATATAAACTTGGAAGAGATTTACTTGAAGAATTCTGCGAACTATTGGAATCATTCTTCTCAGAAGGTGAATATGAGCGGTTGTATGACGTTTGACGTGGCAGGGAGGTCTTCAATATAATCTTGAATAGATTAAATAGAGATAGTTCGTCTGTGAATGGGTTTTCAATAATGCAGTCATTCTGTCTCTTTGTCTGTACTCTACAGATAAGAGAGTTCTGTACGCAGAATCATCCTGACGTAATAACTTCAGAGTTATAAAGACGAAATTCCGCTGATTTAGTCCACTCTCTTGACCATTCTCTCTTCCGATTTGATCAGGTCGTGGAGGCGCTGAAGGAACGAATTTCATATTTTCAATTGATTTGGTCCACACAATTCTCTTAATACGATAGATCTACGAACAGAAACTCAATACATAGAGGTTATTTGGGGACCATCCAGAGGTGCATAAAGAAAACATGATCAATAACTCAAATGATTTGGATTCTCAAAGGAATCCAATTCATTAGGTACTAGGAATATCCCAAATACCACTAACAATGAGTCAGCATCGATTTGATTCATGTACTTGGATGTTATCTCTCGCTCAGCTTTTGCGAAAAGTATTTTACAGTTGTAATTTAATAAGATACCACTCTCCGAACAACGCGTTTCATCAAGTGGCATTTCCTGTGATTTGCTTCTTAAACACTGTTGTTGTATTGTGTACTATGTGTATTGCGCATCTTTGATGAACTGATGGGGTGGGATTGAGAAACAGAATTTTTCAGGATGGCAAGGAAACTGAAATGTTGTAACACATAACCTGTTGGTATAGTAAGCAGATT
Source organism: Stenodema calcarata (assembly GCA_963920205.1). Taxonomy (NCBI): domain Eukaryota; kingdom Metazoa; phylum Arthropoda; class Insecta; order Hemiptera; family Miridae; genus Stenodema; species Stenodema calcarata. Next base: position 13,330,490 of record OY986048.1, on the reverse strand, counting down.
GAATCCACTAGACCGTGCATAATTGTTTCAGAATACTAGCAGAATCGTTCTTTTTGCAACCTAATACTTTAGAAGTTGATATGATCGTAATTCATACGTTATACCGACGGGAGGCCATAGCAGGTTGGTCCTTATCAGTGCTAGTATTTTCCAAGAACAATTAAGAGTGATTCGCTGATAGGGATCTTAGATTCGTTTTGAAAGGAAGACTCATGGGAGGGACTAAATTAGAACTGTGATTACCGTTGGCCAATCACTGTCTGCAGTCAATGAAACCGGCGTCCAACAATTAAATACCACTTGTGGGAGATCATGCGAACCGGTCGCGTCACGTCGTGTCCGGGAACGGGGGAATAAGCAAAATATAAGCTACACTTGACCGGGGGAAGAGGGAACATATTTTCAACATGACAATATACTAAGTAAGTATATGTTAGAGGGCTATTGGTGGAAATATGTAGTGTTATGTTGATGAAGGAAACATCACCCCGACTTAACCTGGACAGTTCATTTCATCATTTCATTTGTTGAACATTCAATATAACAATCCAGTGTATAAAACACTAGGTCTGACTTACTAATGGGGGTGAAAGGTATTTTCTTCCGCGTTATACGCATTGCTGTTTTATAATGATCCCTAACTTTTGGAAAATCATCTCATTATATATACTCAGCATATCTCGTGTATGGTAACCCCTTCAAATTGAAGTACTTCTCATCAAGGCAATCTTCTTAATTGCGTCCCTGAATAATATGCCTCTTAAATGAGCGCTGGAAGTAATACAATTGAGAAAGTTGTTTCATGAATTTAATCTGTATCATTTGCAGGTTTTTCATCTTTAAAAAAAAACAACATATTTTTAAATTGATTAACAAGACCCATCGGTTGTATTTCCTAAAAATTTGACATCCTTGTGTCATTCATATCCCCTGTTGCGTGAAAAAATGAAACACGAAAGCAATTAGCGTTCGACATACGAATGTTAGCGCAACAAGTGCTTTTGGTTTATTATTTTCAATTCTGAACCATAGGAATCGATCGAAATTGTTGGTTTTTGGTTTCAAATTCCAAAAATCGAATTTGAAAAAAAAAAATCGTACGCGGTACTATGACTATTTAAAATTTAACACAATTTGAACTGAATTGAATCCTTGAAACTTGAAACGTCATAATATCAATAAAAAACGCCATAATCATGGAAAATACAAATGGACCGGTAGGTATAGTTTTTCCACAAATTCAAATATAATTTGATTAAGAAAAAATGTGTTTTTGAGATCCAATCTGATTCCGGTTTCGCCAGACACACTGAATTTACGCCAAGTCGTCGAAGAACCGTCTCCAACACGAACTTTGATTATATGACGTCTTTTACATCAATAAAAATCTTTCGTACCCAAGCACTATCCACCCTCCTCTTCCTCTCTCACTCCCCTTCAGAACACTCATCAAGGTGAACAGTAACAGTATCTCTCATCGCCCGTTACCTCTGGCGAAAGATGATCGTATGAACAATGCACGAGTTGGCCACTCTAAGCAACTTCTCGAGATTTCCACCAACGTCGTCTTTTCTCACGTTACATTTGCACTAATGGTGATAAGAAATTAACTACATTCCTTTTCACATGCATTAGTTCATTAACTTATGAATCTTCAGTCTGCTGCCCTCCCAAATAGCTACACTCGCAACCACAGCAATCTACAATTCATCAAAACTCCATTACTGATGTCTCTATTTTGTTCTCGTATTTTGCATATAATCCCTGCGAGCGAATATTCACTTATGGGTTATCGTCGCAAACACGTATTAATTCGCTCAAACAAAACGCTGACAGTCATTTAAAGGTGATCAGATTTAGGTCCAATCTTTCCACCCAAAGCTGCATATTGCTTCCTCATCCCAGTGAACTTTATGAACTTTGTGTTTACAAATGCCAATGTTGATGATATTTTGTTTTCATACTACTTTCAAAATAAACACGTACAATAATGAGCAATTTATGGACGATTTGAAGTGAAGAAATTTGTTTGTAAATCTGTTTAATACGAGTTTGTTCGGTGTGTCGTATTGATTTTGTTAATTTCAGTAACGGTGGTCACAACTCCTCTTGGTGGGTCATCAGGACTGGGATGAAATTATACTGGTTTTGCAGAGGTTTCTCACAGATTGAAGGTCAGTCAATTCCAATAGAATTCAGTCCCACTAGGCCGACGGAGGTGAGAACCCTGAAAAAGAAGGAGGAAAAAGAGGATTGATCAATAGACGGAGTATCGGGCCTAGTCATCAAAGGCCATCAATCGTAAGGGCAAACAAACAGACCACTTGACATCGTGTGGCCCCGGGACGTGCGCCTGGAATGGAAGCGAAGAAAATCACCGCGGCTGCGTGAACGCTGAAATGACGTGACTCTCTAAGAATTGATTGCTGATAATTCTTTCCCAGGACTCTCGTCCTTGGTGCCTCGACGAAAATAATGATCATTTCCTCCCTCGGTCCTAACGATAAAGAAATGATAGTCCATTCATGGGCTTCCCTCAGAGAGATATTTACTGTAAAAAATCATGAGTCTTCATTAGAGGTACAAGTTTGTCATTACGATAATACATATAACATCCATGTTATTTTATGAAATGATGAAGCATTGTCCGTTTCTCCATTGAAGTCAGCACAATCATTCCCGTGATCAACAAACAGCTCCTAACGTGCCTTCTTTTCTTTCATCCCACGGCAGAACATCACGGCTGTAGGCGTATTACGGGGTGGCGGATGGTCCGTCGTTCATGCTTCACAATCGGCCAACCTTCGTTGTACTCACTCAACGCTTTTCTTCAGTCATCAATGAGAGGCATTACTACTGGCTGAAGAGCCTGATAACCCTCCACGGATGACGTCTCAACGCTATTAGAATCACATTCTCACTACATTCTCATCGTTATAGAATATTTATGGAAACTCGTTAGTTGCATCTCTATACAGTCAGTACTATTGAGGTTTCCACATGAAAAAGTCTTCGTCCGATGGTTAGCAATTTTCTAAAAGCAGCGGCACGATTCGTCTCATTTGAAAAGCATTCAAAACATGAACGAAGGTCCCTCAAAAATGGATTTAGGTGACTCTCAGAACTTTAATTTGTAATGTTTGTAGTTGCCTGCTTATAAGTGCTTATAAGTTGCTTGCTTATAAGTGCTTGTAGTGATTGTAAGTGTTTGTAGTTGCCTGCTTACTGATCGAACAATGAGAAATAATTCGGTCAATAATTGCAATTAAATGTTTTCCACAAACTATTAATTCGAAGCACACGGCAAAGGTCGAAAAATAGAACAAAATATAATTGTTGAAAACCCAATAATAACTGGACAAAATACAAAGGCAAAATAAGTTTGACGATTGAGGTTAGAACATGTTGGTCAATGTTAATTAATCCCCCAGTTAAATATTGAAATTATAAATCCTGCCTAATGGAAAATTTATATAATATATTTTGGCTCTGAGACCATGTAAAATGAACCTTCTGAAATGCCCCATTAAGTTATAATTTGCTGAAATAGTAGTATGTATGTATGAACACAACTACCTGATGGAACATAAGAAGGAAATTATTCAATGTAATTCTACGATTGTACTTGTATGTATGAACACAACTGCCTGATGGAATATAAGAAGGAAAATATTCAACGTAATTCTACGATTGTATTCGTCCAGCAATTTAGAGGGACCCAAAAACCTCGATGAGCCGAATTCTCAAGCAATCATGTCGAGCTTAAACAAAAATGTAATGCGTCTATAATCATCGGCTGAAGAAAACCTGTGGTTGATCACAGGCGTCGTGAGCGAAGTTTCTTCTTCGCCTTAGTAGAGGTGAATGGTTTGAACTAAATTATTCAACCGTCTCATCCTGTTCTCACCGAAGAAATGATTTTTTGTTTGTTTTTGTTTAATATAATCTCTGTTGTCCACCTTTCGCTCTTACGACAATGTTTATACAGACAACGAAAGAAATATTGAAATCGTTCAGCTTTCCCGGTCTCCTGGAAATTGTTCAGTAGGAATTAAATGAGAAACCTACATACCTACTGCATTTCTACAGGTAAAATTTACTATCGGCATTATCCTCGAATATTGTACTTCTTTATTTAGTTCTCAATGTATAGTTTAACGTTGAATTAAAGATCAAGTTACCTACTCGTTAGAATTCTAAATCAAGGATATTATGTATATTAATACTAACATGAATTTAAATCAAGGTCGAAACCAAATAACGAACACGAATATTTCACGCTGATCATGGATATGAACAGAATATGGACGAGTTACACATTTCCCGAGTAATTTGAAGAAAAATCACGACACAAAAAATCCACAGTCATGCACCATGACTACAAGAGCAAATGTCTGAAGAAATAACTGGTTTTATGTAAAATGCCTCCATTTTACAGGCTTTATAACAAATTTCGTCTCCTTCTTTGCCAAGTAACAACTCAGTCTATAGATATTTCAACGCTGAACACGATGGTTAAGTCAGAATTGCGATATTTCATTCCGTTATCAGATTAGAGCAGATGAAACGAGAAGAACATCTCATGTAACAACCACGTTTCTTCATCTTCAAAGTGCGCTAGTTTGAGAACGGAATTAAATACCGCAATTATGATTTCATCATCATGTTCAGCACATGCACATGGAAAAACCTTCAAAATGATCCAGTGTAGAATAAGATAATGACACACTCAATCAATTCGTTGAACCAGCATTTCGATTGCGTGGTCTTTACGGTCATTGGACTACGTGCACATTTGGAAACCTTGTAACTCAAACCTCAATATCTAGTGCTTGAGAAACAAGGTTGAATAATGTTAAAAACTAATGGGATATAGTCTCATTACATGCTGACGTGCTCCATATTTTATGGGTTCACTAATGGGAATTTCCTTGCAGCAGTACGGGAATACGGTCAGATTCACTAATTGGCGAACCAATAATAATATGGAGCATGTCAGCGTAGCCCCTGGTGGTGTAAAATAACGGACGAGAGTTTCCCGACATATTCATGGAACCTACAATTACATCTGATCTCTTCAGATTCAAACTCGGTTCAATATGGTATTTGCATTTCACTACTGGGATAGATACCTGCAGGATTATCAGTGGACAGTCAATTAGCTTCCAAGCGTTCTCGGCAGTTCATCCCAAAATGTCAATAATTTAAACAAAAAAAGAAATAAAAGAAGTTTAAACATCAATTTTATTTGAACTGGCGCACATATGAGTAATATAAGTTATCAAAATAACTGGAAGCCGTTCAAAAAATTGCTTGAAAATCACTTGCAATTATATTAATATAATAAACTGTTTACCACCAATTTAATTTAAACGCCAAGTGCACTGGCACCTGCGAACAGTGTTCTAATTTCAAATTTTACGATTTGGAAATGCCTCACGTCCATCGGTATGCAATATTTCCATGAAACCATCAATGGTGAAAAACATCACCTTGAGCCCACGAATGTTTGTCATACCTTCGACTATCAGCGCTCAAAAACATTTACACAGATATTTTGCTGTACCGTAGGAGGTCTGAAATTCCTAACACAAATTATTGGCACTCTGATTCCTGTGAAAAAACGACTCGTAGTAATATGAAAACGAAACTTCGAATAATATTTGTACCATTTGTTGAATGCACATCCAGTATTTTCATGAAGTAGTGCCTTGTACGAGTAAGTGATGTGAAATGCAACTCATATCGATGCAATCATGATCGCGAATCACTATGTTTAATTATTAATGAGAGGCTTGAGCTGTTCATCACTTGTCTTCAGTCATTCAATCACGTTGTCAGAAATTGATCCAGTGACGTAAATTATAGACCAGATTTACAACATTGACGTAAGTAACTACGTGAAAATCAAAATTGATGACGTTTTCTCGAACAATTGTATTGTACTGCGAGGAGAACACAAGAGTCTCTTTGGCTAAGCTAACGCCCACCTACTGCGGCTTCTCAATTATGAAGGAAATTTCGGACCCCTAGACAAACACAGTGTGAGTAAGTCGTACATACATCGCTTGGACCTAAACATACAACGTAAATAGTTAAGGACCTTGAAATTTCTGATATTTCCTCCTTTGTAATTAAATCGAGGCCCCTTTGCCCGGGCATTGTCTCGACCCACAACCGGAGAAACAATCCTTCTGGAGAAAAAGTGGAATCACAATAGCCTCGTCCACAATAGCCACTAGCTTTTGTGCTGCAAGCTCCTAACCTCCCCCAAACATTTAACAAATACTGTAATCTTTTCTGAGGAGTTTACAATGGAATATGTTAATATGTAAAAACGGTGGTAATTAGGTTGTTAATGGGCAGTTAGGATGAAAATTCGAGGACTCAACCTGATTTTGGAGCCTGTAAGACAATGCCAGAGTCCCTTTGGGTTCCTGTAGATTTTCCAAGCGTGTTGCCCTGCTTCATATGAGCGTGTGTGGAAGGGTTTACACACACTTATAACTGTGTGTAACCATTGTGGTGAAGCGTAGCTCTGGAGCGCCACTTCAATCTTCACCCTCGGAATAGAATGCACCTTTTCCCGTTATAACTCGGCGACAAGGTGTTCGGTGAGCGGTCGAGCCTTGCCAACATCTCTTTCATGAGTAAATTTGTTTTAGATAGAGAGAGAGAGAGAATAAGAATGAGCTTGTTTTGGAACAGTTTCATTCAACAACTCTTACACACTGCTGGTGTATATTGCCATTCACCAGTGCATCGATGATACGACTACATAGTCTATTCAAAAATTTAAATTGTAATTTAAATGATGTACTAATCCATGAACGTTAGGTAACTTGGCAAATATTTACATGGATTAATGGAACCAAAACTCACTATTCCATGAAATCAACATTCATCTCGCGCTAGCGGCATATTGCTGCATCGTTGAAAAGCGGCGCTGATATTATCTCCTGAGGGCAGTGGTCTGCTCGAAACAGGTATGTATTCTCTATTTGGGGTTATTATTTTCGAACTTTTTCTCGGCAAAATGTAAGTAATTGTACACTATTTTCAGTATGTGTATCGTTGTATTCAGTAGACATTAGTATTTTATAACTACCAATAATTTTTGATAAGTTTGCATATCATGGTTGTGGGGGCTGTTTCTGTAGTCCACCGTCTTCTAACCAGTTTATGTTTCTTGGAAGATTTCATCTGTTGGAGAACTAACCAAGAGTTGCGTTTTGTTTCGATTTGGGATCTATATCATAATCCATATCCATATCATTCGAAACCTTGGTGAATTGGAGAGGGAAGAAGAGGAGGAGGAAGTACAAATAGCCTTCGCAATAGAAGTTCCAGACTGCGAACCTTAAGAAATTTGAGAAGAGGATTGACGATAATTATTTCATTTTGTAATGTTCTACAAACTGCCTGTTATGTATTAAAAGTTCTTACTTAAGTGATTTAAAAGGTTCTGATTTACTAATTCGTAATTCTAGTATTTGTTATATCAAATGTTTGTGGCTCAAGAGTTTATTATATGAAAGGCTGATCAAGTTTTATATCTATCGTATTATGGATACTAGTCGATTTAGTGATGGCTGTACTCTGTTTTACTGAACGTTGAGTTCAATTTTATCGAATTATAATTATAGGGATTCGCGGCAGTCTGCCGCACCGCGAGCGCAAGTGTGACTAAATTGAGCCCGAGCGGATGAACGTTAACGTATAGTTACTATGTTAGGAATGGCGTTTGTCCGAGTTCCACTCAATGTTTTTTTTATGGCACGGTTCCCTCAGGTAACCTTCCAGCGCTCGCACCTTCTGAAGACACAGAAGCAACGGCCGCCTTCAGTTTTTTAGTCTTTTCCTGGCTGTACTAGTTTTTTTTGTGCGAGAAAATACGAGAAGAAAAAGTGCGAGAAAATCAAAAGGTACTTGGTAGCATTTATTACAAGCGTGAAAATCAACATTTTTTTAAATACCTAATTACATTTTTGTTAAATAATAAAAACAATTATTTGAGACATACATAAAACGGGTTTGGTAAACATTACTGGCACTATTACTAAAAAAAAGAGACAGTAAAAAAGTTTTCAGGAGGCGAAAAAATGTCCTAACTCGTGTCCCTTGGACTTGAGGATTTCAGGCTGATACGAGTACCAACCACAGAGGAGTTATTACCGCTTCTTGGCCCTTTCTCTTGGATCGAGGACGCGCGTTACGCCATGTCCTACTGAAAAAAAAAGTCATTTTCCGAGGTTGTAAGTATTCATAGTCGTCAAATTAGTACGCTGGTGCTCGCCAGGTGGGACGTTGGCCGCCCTTGGCAGTTCTTTGACGCAGTCAACTTTACAACTGATTAGACGCCAGTGGGACTTAAACTCCGTTCTCAACTAATGTTGATTTGAAATTTAATCAACCCAAAATATTGATCGAGGGTAACTTAACTCTTCTTCGTGTTTTGGCATCTCTTGTGACATTTTCGACAGTTCTTGAGGACCTCTTCATTCTTTCTATGTCACCTTTATCACAAAATCTTATAAAATTATCTCCTGGATCGACATTTAGAGTATAGAATACCATACATTTCTTAGAACTTCGTACACATTATTCCATCTGTTAGGAGGATCCTATTTTTGTTTTCTGAAAAATTTGGAACTTGGCGCTTACGATATTCTGCCTTTCAGGGGACGATATCGTTACGAATTAAATAAATAAATATAAATAATTTGTTCCGTGATCATTCCAAGATCAATACTGTCAAATGATGTACTCGGTGGCACTCACTTTTATCAAACATTTGGGAAAAGGAAACCAAAATGATGTCTTAAAAACTCTCTGAATAGAAGGATCCTCAGTTTTTATCAAGAATAACAGACAAGACGTATTCACCCGTATATAAGAAGACTGAACATACATAAAACATGTACACATTACCTTAGCGGGGCCTCGCCCATAAAACTCATGGAAAATATTAAAATATTTATAAGCCCCCTGCATTGAATTTCAATAAAGAACGCGAGTTGACATATGAATTTTCAGTTTTTTCGACATCCGAGGCGTTACCGATGGGGTGGAAATTGATTGTTGCCTTCGGAAGACACCCTTTTTTCTTATGCCCTTTTCCTTCTCAATGTTCCTTTCTAGAACGCACAGACTACCTGTGAGACCATCGTGGGATGTGTCACCATTTCATAATATATGTGTTATATTGAATTATTTACTGCCATCGGTCGTGTGATCAGTGGGTAGGACAGGTGCAGTTGTATTCATCTGTCGAAGGTTTTTGTTCGCCCGCGTTTCTCACCGTTACCTCTACAGCCTGGAGAGCGAGGCAGCTCTCCGCGGTCCATTGATTTCGATAATGCCTCTTAAATATTATTGTTAGCGACTTCCTTTTCTCTTATTCAATTGTGTATCAACAAGAAACATGTTGCGTTTCTACCTGCCTGGATCTTCTAATAGCCATTGAACTCCTTCATGCTCCGCTATAAGGAAGCGTGCATGAGATGCCAACGTTTCCGTTCGATCTCATGTTCTCAAAATGAAGTAACCATCTACATATCATTCATAGCTCCGTACCTCGAAATATTGGACCAACATCAAAAACATTGATAGCCCTTGTATCACATTCATTCAGGTTGCACAGCATCAGTTACGAATTATCAATGTAATGCAACACAGTTCTAGAGTTCTTACTCTTGAGACGTTCTGCTGATGATGCCTGGAAGTATCAGTAATGTCAACTTCAGCAAATGACTCATGAGCTGCCTGAGACGTGCGTCCAACTTTTATATCTGTCGCCCCAGTGAATAAGTGGTTAACTCGAATTCGTCCATTTTACAGGAGACCGTTTAGAAGATTTGAACCTTCACCTCAAATCAGGGGTTTGTTGTAGAAGGTTGTAGTTAGTGGAATCACTATAATTTTGTTCACATTTCGCTATTACAATTCTAGTTCAGTTGGTTTTGTTGCGAATGAGATATTAAAGTTGACCGTCAATAAGTAATGAGATATTAAAGTTGAACATGACATGTTCAACTTTAATGTGCCAAATTGTCGGTGACTACATTGTAGTCACCGACAATTTGGCACATACTTAACCAATTATTATCTTTCTCTAAACAATATTGCATATCATGTATGCCACTATACAGGTATTCTACAGTTATACAGCTATTCTTTTACTGACTCCCCAAATTAAAAGGTCTTTTAATTTGGGGAGTCAGTAAAAGAAAAACAAAATCTTACACAGAAAGTAGTTCGATTTGATGAAACAAATTGCAAAAATCCCAAAGTTGACATGGTTTACGTAAGTGACTACAAATGTTGACATTTCAATGCCCATCAACACATGATCGACAAGAAATTGGAATTATGCTTGAAATCATATGAACATCAAAATTATACAATGTAACTAAATGTTTTAAAATAACAAAATATGGCCTACAGATTTTCACGGTCGTTACTATTTTCCTCATCTGGATCCCATTCTATCAAATCAGGGTCAGTAGGAGGATCATCTTTTGTCTTTAAATGCGTGTAAAAACGTTGAAAAAGGTACATCAATCAATGATAATAGAATTAACAAATCTTTCTTTTCATACTATAGTTCAAATTTTGAAAATGTCATATCTCGAAAAATTCAGATAGAACGGTAAAGTTTTTAGTTCATATTTAGATAGAGTGCATTTTTTAGAATTTTTCATGACCATCCGGAGGCTTGTACGATCAGCCGTTCGTTCAGAATAAGGGCTCAAATTGGTATATCATAGCATAGTTCCTTGAGAAAAAGGGTCAACCCAATAATAGTTTTTTTTAAATAAATGTGATTTACTATCATTTTTTCATTTATTCTTATAGTTTTCGCTGTTACCTACTTAAGTCGGCACAAATTAGTATAAAAAGTAACTAACAACAAATTTTTGACATAACCTCTATTTTAGACGTAACCTTTTTGACATAACCTTTTTTTTTTAGATCTCAGCGCAAGAAATTCGATACCACACCCCCATGTATTGGCCTGATGGTCAAACATCAAATCCAAAATGTACCTACTCACACGTTTCACAAACAAACAGTTTAATTTGAGTAATTTAAACAGCCTGAATTGCATAAGTAGTTGATGAGTTGTGATGGCGCGGAATTGATTGGTAACATTTATGAAACAAGAGGTAATAATCATTTATGTTACAGCTTGTAACGATGTGGGAAGCTTTTCTGCATATTATTCGCTTGCCGTCGTTTGCTGTGTGGTTTCAGAGTTCTGCCGCAAATCAGTGATAAAACTAGTCCTAATAAATTTGGTACACACCAATTTGGTATACAGGTCATGTGATGTACGCACTTTGTGTTCGATGTAATAACCAAGAAGGATATTGCGCGTCAGATATCAACCATCCATTCACGATTTACTAGTTTTCTTTTCTAATATTAAGAGTCATAAGAATGAAATGCATTGTGCAATTGTATTATTAGTAGTTTATTTGAAAACCGTTCTTGAAATATTAATAGACCGATATTCCTGTTACTTCATTGGCACGCTCTATTTTACAAGCGTCATGTCCTCACATTTTTCTTCCGATGCTAAACTACAAATAGTTGTGTGGATAACTTCGACCAAACCGTCCCGTCAACAGAAAGAAAAAAAGAGGTTTATCAATCTGCATCGTATTAGTTGGAGCTCGAGAAGGTTGGGTGTTCTCGGTTATCTATTTAGAAATGATCTATTTATAAGGTGAGAATGTTGAATCGAATGAACCAATATACTCGTAGTTCGATTCCTCATAGCGCAGGTCATCCCGCTCTTGCCACCTTATGAATATAAATTTATAGAAACTGAAAAAGCCGGCAACACTGGTTAGGGAAGATAATTTACTAACATTGAATGACATAATAAACTTATGAAGTTTAGTGCCGGCTCGGTCGGTGATGAGGTCGGGGTTTCGGTTACCTTCCACAGCGGTATAACTTAGTATCAACTTCCGAACAGACAAAAAACGTTGAGTGTTCAAATTGTGTCTTTGGTAGTGTACCACCAGTAAGGAATATGCGTAGTGCGTATTGTTTGGAATGGATCATTTGATAATTGGTGACTGATAACGAACTCAAAATAAATATAAATATATGTTTATGTTTTGATCATGAATAATTCAAATTTAACGTTGTTTTCTGATCGGGGCAACGGCCATGCCGCTCATCTGTGGCATCGTAGTTTGGATTCCGTCATCCTTCTCGTCTCAAAACAGACCAGACTATGAGCGAAATGATCAAACCGAATTCAGGTCCTTACCAGCCAGACAGCTGACCGCGACGGTGGCAGGGCAGCTTGTGATGTAGATCCCAAACCTGAAATAGTAATTAATTCCATTTTTTTAGTAACAAAGTATCAATATTTTCACGCATTCAAGATGTCGAATAAATCATGTCGCCTAAAATCAAAATTTCCTGTTGCGTATGGCATTGTACATCTCGAAGCATAAATTAGGTTCCGTATGCGTAGGCATATCTCTCGATTGATTCATCTGGATATGCTTGAATATTTACACCGTGTTCGTATCATTTATTATTAGTCTTCTATCCATTCCATCGCAATCCGCATGGTAGTAATTTATATACCACTCCATATAAAATGTTCGTAAATGTTTGATCATCTAAAATGTTTGTAATGTTCGTAAAGGTTCGTACAAGACTTGTACCACTTAGTGGTATCGAAAAAGTCGTCGAACCAGAATTTATTCACATTTTCACAAGAAACTACACCGTTCTGAACATTTTAACCACATTTTGCTATCCTCCCCATCAACCTATGGTTACGAAATATTTTGCTATCTTCGGCCTGATCTGAGGCCGTTCATCTAATTTCAAACTTTCAGGACGATTATAACCATTGTCGTTTTCGAAGAAAATACACCAAAAGTCATATGTGCTCTTGTGTGTCATTTCAGACGATAGGTAACACTCGATAGAATTGAGGTAAAAGCTCAAATTTGCACAAAAATCTTTTTGGTAGTTGAAAGGCAAAGTTCGTAGATAGGCAAAATTAGGCCTCTCAAAAGGGGTTTTGAGGGTTTTTAAGAAGGGCGGGGGGGGGGGAATTACCCATAAATTCCAAAAAATGGAACAGTCAGACAAGTGACACCTCATTTCAAATGTTTTTTCAAATGCGATGGTGAAGTCAGAATGGCGATATCTTATTCCATTCTCAAAACGGAGCTCTTTGAAGATGAAGAAACGTGGTTGTAACCTGAGATTTGCTTCAAGGTTCGGCTGCTATAATCTCACAACAGGATGAGATATCGCACTTCTGACTTCACCATCGTGTTCAACGTTGAAAAATCTATATACTGAGGTGTTAGTTAGCAGAAAATGGTTGAATGAGATGTTCCCAACATCACATTGCACACAAAACCAGTTACTCCTTCGAAAATTCGCTTTATGATAGTTTTTTTTTTTTTTTAAATTTTATTTTCTCAATCTACGTATCTTGTATCGTAAACACACCGATTCCAATGGTTCATTATTGCAGCTAATAAACCAAAAGCGGAAAATGCATCTGAAACGGGCAGTTTATGGTCCTAACGTCACCGCGCCTATCGGCGGCCTCAATTTCACCTCACTTGTTTTTCAAACCCACCACTCAAGATCTTCACGACGAACAAGAATAGGATTGGAAGTGAAGAAAAAGAAAAACGGGTAGGGGAGAATTAAGCTACCTCAAACAGAGCTCCTTGACCCAACAACAAGAGGTAAGAAGAAATATTTACCAGAGTGAGCACTTTAATTCGGGTAGAACCACTAAAAAAGATACGACGATATAAAGAGGAATAACGTTTTTTGAGCGGATATTTATCTTTCAAAATGAAATACTGATTCACGAAAGGGAATCATCCGAGTTCTTCAGTATGAGAGTCTTTGAGAAATTCGCGTTAATCAACTCCAAGAAAAAAATACAAGAAAAAGGCAGCGTATGTGTTTTGCAAGAGGGTTTATTATCTCGAGCTACGTATGAGTTAATGAAAACCCACAGAACAAATAGACTTCTAAAGGTTCCCTTCTGGCCCCTTTACATCATTTAATAAAATTATCTCATTGTATTCTTTGCTAGAGTTGCGCTGCCCGTTAAGATTAGCAAATACAAACGCTGTTTACTTTTTTCTCTTTTTCGGGCCCCTCTCCATTCCTAGCCCTCCCCTTCCTGTAAATTGCTAACAAACGAGAAAAAGGAAATGTGTTGGCAGGAATGTTCCCTTCACCCTAAGTTCACCTTCTTGATTTTTAATAAGACATCAGTTCTGTTTTCCTTTTCTTTTTAGATTATTTGTGTTTTTATGACGGAAAAAATGATGTGCCTACTGAGAGAGGTTTCAAAAGACGTTAACCCTCTCCCACCCCCTCCCCAGTGCCATCAGAAAAAAGGTTTTTTGTTTCTTAGAAAACGGACAACACGACTCAGTGCCGCAAAATCCCCTCATGCCCGGCTTTTAATCCACGCACGTAGTCAAATGCGAATGTAATTTGAATCCTCAAAAGCCTGTAGGAAGAGTTGGTGGTTCCCGCGCTCGCCCTTCCTGAACAAAACCGCATCTCCGAGAGCTTAATATTTTAATAAGGGAAGAACGGAAATCAGTTTTATCTCCGGAACGGGTGGGTACGGAGTGGAAGCCTCCAAATGAGGGTAGTTTTGGGCGGAACTGTAACCACTTCACGTATTCACTGCCAGGTAGAGGTAGAGGTAGAGGGCGACCCCCAGAAGCGACAAAAAGTGCCTTTCAGCGCTCAAGCAACAACATTTACGTATCTATTGATAACAATGCCGTCTGCCCCTTCGCCCTCCCGTCCACTTCCTCCACAATGAGACAGGGGCTCCCATGGTTTTGTCAATGAGATTTATTTGCCGCATTAATATTAGATTTACATATGTACTTGGAAGAGATCAACCGTTGAAAATATGTCGAATGAATAGGTAGGGATCAGCTTTTGGTGCCTGATGTTATCTGGAAATGTGTGAATGAGTTATAAATGGACATCCGCGTTGTCTTGAAACATGAAAGAGATTGGGAAATCAAGACCTTTATCACTGTGTCCAGAGGAGAAATATCTAAAGAAAAATGTTGTATATCATAAGACTAAGTTTCATGGTATTTCTGTTTGAATAGCAGGTTTGCTTCTCAGACAAGGTCTACCTCTCCAGTTTTTAATGAACCTCCAGGGTCTTTTTTGGGCACAGAAAAATCACATAAGGTGTTCCATTTATAATGAGTGTGTGTGATTTAGTTTGACCGTCAGTAAGAATGATGTTATTATGATTATTCCATTATTATGTTATGATTATTCCATTTATAATCTTCCAAACATAACCTCAACAAAACCTCCCTCATGTGGGATTTTTTGGGTAAATCACAAGAATTTCTCTCAGGAGTAAGTTCAAGTGGAGTGCTCCTTACAGGGTCCACTTTCGGACCATAACTAACCAAGTGTTTGTATTAGCATGTGTTGTAAGTTTATTACCCACGTCAATAATCAAGTCACTAGGTAATATATCGCACCTCAAGAATAGTAGTGTGACGAGTCGACAAATTCGATTTTCGATTTATAAGCTTCGAAATGAGGGGTCAGAATGATTCATTTTGGGAATTAACGGGTAATTTTTCCCCAAAAAACTCCGCACCCCCCCCCCCCCCTTCCCCCATAGAGTGGCCCGATTCTGCCCATCTACGATGGCCAAGATGGATTTTTTGTGCAAATTTGAACTTTTAATCTCAATTCTATCGAGAGTTGTCGTCCAGAGATATGCGCACGACTGTGAGTATGCAGAGTGTCAGAATCTGCCTTCTTTTCATAGATTGCTGGCATACACTTCATACTTTTCACATCACCGCCCATTATTCAGTGTTACTGCAGAAGAAATTGAACCGATGGAAGAATAAAACAATTTTATTTTTGTAAAAATAAAAAATTATAAAATTTAAAAAAAATAACAATTTTTATTTTATTTTTGTTTTCTATGTTTATAAGAGGTATATAATGGAGACATGAAAATGTCTTCGATTGACAAACGGCGACCTTTTCCTGGGGGGGGGGGGATGACATGAAAATGTCTCAATGTGTTGCAGACTCGTATGCAAGCGTTTACATTGGCGTTCGACGACGTACGGTTTTGTGGGCGGACATTGAATTTACGGTCAATGTTTCACTTGTACCTACACATAAATATATAAATATATCATACTTGCCTGCATTGCTGTTGTTGATGCTGGAATAATGGTTTGCCAATTGCGAGTTGAAACGTGAAAAAAAGGGTAAACAATCAGGGAAAATCATTGGACATGAATATAAAAAATCCAAGATAGTAATGTAAAAATGGGAATTTTCTTGTACCTATATCCGCTCCGAGAATATAGACTTTCGAGGGCAACTGGGAGACATCAGGGGACATCGATAGAAATCTGCGTCTTGCGCTGTATAACGAGACAGGGGGAGCAGGAGCCAAGCTGGCTAGTTTGGATGATGGCGTTGTAGATCGTGAATGGAGGCGACCCTCAGTAGTAGGTCCGTATAGTAGTGGCCGCCAACCCCGTAGTGAGGGGACCAGTCTAGTTTTTCTAGTCTCGCTTCGTACCCTGAATAGCCCTTGCAACCCAAACCCTTCGTAACCTACTACCATTACGACCCTATTAAACTTCCCAATGTTTGGAAAAAATGTTGAAAAAAAAACGACCGAAGGAAAATACACAATGAACCAGTTGATACAATGTCGTATTTATTGCAGTATAAAAGTCTTCATGTTTTTTGTCTCTTATGAAACAGCGCATATTCTATGAAATTCGTCTTTACAACTTTTTTACGGCTGGGGTGGAGCTGGGGTACCACAGCTTGAGGAAGGGGTAGCGTGTGAACCCCCACAGTTACGTGCTCTAAGGGACAAAAGACAACTTGTAATAATAATAATAAGTCAACTCTCAGAGGTTATCTGCTCCGGCTCAGGGCACGTAGGAATAGTTATTTATCCCTATTTGGTCCGTCTCTGTAAAACAATCCACTCGCTAGATGGTTTCGACCAGATAACCAAACGGACAGATTCGGGGTTATTTATTTGTGACCGGGCCCTTCAGTTGTACGCGACTCCCATGCAAATACAGCTTCCACTTGCCTTATATTTATATATTACTTATGGAGGCTTCTCTCCGTCTCTCTCGGTCACCAGGGGCGGCCTTGTATCTCCGTTTCAGTCTTCCCGTATGTTCTCCGACTCGGCTTATCTTCAACGAGGACTAAAATTCCCAAGCTAACCTCGTGGTTCACCCATGCCCATGCCCCGTCCCGCCCTGCCGCTCTTGTAACGCTGATCTGAGCTGTTCCAGTAGACAATGGACAACTCTTGTCATCTCTGCATGATCAGAGGTTAACAGATTTGAGCACGACTTTCTTCACAGTAGAACATGCGATAGTCATTCATATGGCTGCGTTGTTCACTTTTTCTCTCCTTCTCCTCCTCCTTCATTCTCCTCATTATCCAACGACACCGTTATTCCTCCCTCCAACCATGTTCATCGATCCCGCCCCAAATCGCTTCAACTTTCGTTTTGGTAGTCGTAGATCAAGTTGAACCGGGCCTTGCGACCGATCCGGCCTGATTTCAAAAATTCTGATAGGCTCAAATTTAGAATTGGACGTATTCCTCAAATCATCCTTAACTAGGCATGTCTAATACGTTTATTTCTTGGTAATAGGTTATCGAGTATCAGCGACCGTTTGGTAAAAGGTTATTTTGGTAATAGGTTACCTGTGATTCGAGAACCTTTCCAGCGCCTAACCCAGTCAGGAAACCCAGGCCGCGTTGGGCGCTGGAAAGGGCCTCGAATCGCCGGTAACCTATTATCAAAATGACCTAATATCACAACCTATTAACTGACGGTCGCTGTTACTCGGAACTAACTCAAAACTCACTCAAATAACTTGTCGACACATATGATCTTCCAGGCATTCGTTTCCGGTATCCTATTACCTGGAATAGTTCCAGCCAACCTATTATCACGGAATCCCAAATGGCCGGCGACAAAGAGGCCCTAAATGCCTTTCCCCCAAGTTCTAAAAACAGTTATTGCAATAACAGGGTTTCTATGATAATAGGTTACCTGGTATTAGGTTACTGGAAAGTATTTGGTGATTTGAAGCGGTTACTTTAAATATTCCCCACCCATATCCTCAACATCTACTTTGGATGAACTACCATGTACACACAATAATTATTATGCTCACTGGCAATTAACACGAGTTCCGGAGAAATGTCGTCACTAGCAATTCGACGGACTTGGATAGTGATTAACCCTATGAATTAATACCTCACAGACGAAAAATACGCCTTCCGTGATCAGCTAGTTATTCACGCTTTATATCTTTCTTATATCCGAGTATAAAGACGTGAAAGCCGCTCAGAACTCTCACGAGCTGGTTGGGTAGGGAGGTCACTAGTGGAATGATAGTTCCAACGTCGTAATTTTAATTGTGTATACTATTCGAATTTTAGTGTTTGGGTTTCATCAATCATGAAAAGAACGTGAAAAATGTTCTTCAAGTATGATATTCCTCAATAGGTATTTCATGAAACGTGTTCTTCGAGAAGGCACGACGGATTGACAAGTACTACAAGTTTTGAATGGTATGTTGAAATCATAATTGCTTCACATGCTACTTACCGACCATTTGGTTTTTCCTTTTCATTCCTTATTGATCTCTTGAGAAGTGGGAAAAAGAGAGAGCCCCAGGGGGAAAAAACCTTCACTTGAAGGTGGAAATATCGACAACCACCTAAACGTCACAAGTGTCGGAAATCTTTTGAGGCCCCTCCACAACCGACCTCCCACCTTCTCACCTTCATCTCGCCGTTGCTCATTAAGAGAAAAATACTGAAGCACCCCCCTTCCTCCTTGCTCCGTCATACCTACTGGCACCCTTCACATAGCTATACCCTTCTTTTGCAAACATCACTCATTACACGATAGCCAAACATTAAAAAGCACTACCTCTGATCTTTACCAGCGAATTACAGAGGAGGGAGCTGAAAGAAGAAAAAAAAGTTGGTAGAAAGAGCAGCATTGGGCGTCGAGTGGAGGAAGAGGGGTGGAGTAAACGTATGCAAAAAGCGTTGGGTGCTCTGTATGGTACCTCTTTGACCAGGCGAAACAAACTTTCTTCTCGATTACCACCAAAAGAAAGATTTCTAATTATCCTCATTCTTTAAACATACTCAAGAGAAGGGGTTTTCCTTTCCAAAGCGAGAGTTTTTCTGTTGATAAACGCCCGTATTTATAATACAAACAATATCCACATGAAAAAGAGCTGAGTATTCAATGAATGAAAAAAGATAAGACGGAGTTAGAAACGAGATGAAATACGTTCGGCGCTTCGGTAGGTTCAAGTTCAGGACACACCATTAAGAGATGTTTTCATTCGACATTCAAAATGATCAAATGAGTATATCGAGGGTCTCACGGCAACTTCCCACATTGTCATTTTGGCGACATTTCAGCAGAGCCAAACTCCATCTGCCAATGACTATTTTTACTGACTAATTCAGTAAAATAAATCGTGAGATTTAGTGTTGCCTAACTTAGGTACCTAACTTATACTTAGAGAAGACACCAGGAGAAGACGCTTCGAATGGTATGCATAGGTAGGTAACTCATTTTGGCCTAAAGTGACGATGCGGGAAGTTGCCGTGAGACCCTCGATATTTCAAACATATGAAATTGTATAATATATTATGATGATCCGTTTCAGACTAACCTGAATTCACTACCAAAAGACACCGAAAATCATATGTATGTGTCATTCCAGAAGATAACTCTAATGAGTGATGTTAGCAAAAGAAGGGTATAGAAAGGATGCTAGGTGAAGGATGCCAACCTGATAGAAATGAGATTTTTTTTTTTTTTTTTTTTTTTTTTTTTTTTATGGGGGCTTTGATAGGCTTATGCCTTTGGTCACGTAGACCTCGGAGTGGGTCTA
The DNA here is from genome assembly GCA_963920205.1 of Stenodema calcarata. Classification (NCBI taxonomy): domain Eukaryota; kingdom Metazoa; phylum Arthropoda; class Insecta; order Hemiptera; family Miridae; genus Stenodema; species Stenodema calcarata. The sequence continues at coordinate 13,310,486 of OY986048.1, read as the reverse complement.
TTGTGACATTGTGCCCCTGTTCCTACACTACAACATTGGTAGTGAGGAGACGGTTTACAGCCTCCTCCCGGATGAAGTGGAGCAGGCTGTTGTCATCGATTTTTGCAACCTCGGAGGGACTGAGGATGCCCTTACCAAGGTGCTTAAATCTTTTGTATGCAAGCGCTGGACAGTTACAGAGTATGTGTTCCGCTGTCTCTGGCTCGCAGTCGCAGAGTCGACAGTCATCTGTCCTGCATATTCCCATCTTTTTGAGGTGGTATTTGACTGGACAGTGGCCAGTTAGGAGGCCTGTAACGGCCTTTATGTCCTTCCGGCTGAGGGAAAGGAGAGCCCTGGCTTTCCTTCTGGAAAAGCGTACGAACTGCTTGGCTTGTCTCATTTTTGGAGCGCCTTGCCAATGCTTTGTTCTCTGCTTGTCAACCCACTTCCCCACTTCTCGGGCTATGAAGCTCTCTGTAATGCCGAGGAAAGGTTCTGGTCCAGTGGGGTTTGACATGGATGCCTGTTTGGCGAGGCGATCCGCCTCTTCGTTGCCTTCTATACCCTCATGACCCGGCACCCACAGCAGCGTCAATTTGTTGCCATGGGCAGCCATCTTGAGGGAATTTAGGCAGCTCCAGGTGAGCTTTGATTTTATGGAAAAGGCCGAGATGGCCTTTAATGCTGCCTGGCTGTCTGATAGAATATAGATCTTTGCGCCCTTTAGTCTTTTCCTGGCGATCTCCTGGGCACAAATATCTATTGCATGGGTTTCTGCTTGAAAGATGGTGGCCAAGGCCCCAAGGGGCTTAGACAGGCTAAATCTGGGGCCTTTTATCCCCAGGCCTGCTTTTTCATCCATCACTGACCCATCTGTGAACCACAGCAGTGATCCTGGCTCTAATTGAGGCATGCCTCCTTTCCAGAAATCACGATCTTTTATTATTACTCTGAATGGAAGATCAAAATTCATCCTCTCTGGCATTTTGTCAGAGATTGATGAAACCACTGGGTCTACCTTAACAAAGTCAAGGATGGACGCATGGCTATTTTTCCTGGCAGGATGTTTTATTGCTCCTGCTTGCAGCATCCTCATGGCCCCCAGGTAGGCCACCCTCTGTATGTGTAGATGGAGGGGTTCGAGGTCAAGTAAAACCTCTAGTGCTGCAGTAGGGGCGGTTCTCATTGCCCCTGTTATTCCAAGGCAGGCCTGTCTTTGGAGTTTTGTAAGTTTCTCCATAGTCTTTGCCTGACAGGTTTTCTGCCACCATACCGTTGAGGCATAGGTGATCATGGGTCTGACAATGGCTTTATAAGCCCAGTTGGCCCTCATTGGTGCCAGTCCCCACGTCTTCCCAAGCATTTTGTGGCAGCTCCACATTGCTTTTGTGCCTCTTTTTAGGGTATAGTCTAGATGCTTGTTCCAGTCTAATTTCTGATCAAGCATGACTCCCAGGTATTTTACCTCCCCTGAGAGTGGAATGCTCTTACCTCGGAGTTTGGGAGCCGTAATATTGTATTTCCTTCTGTTGGTGAAGGCAACAATGGTGGTTTTGTCAGGGTTTACATTCAGATTCTCCTTACGACACCACCTTTCAATAATATTTAGAGCGTTCTGAAGTCGCTCTGATAGCGTACTATCGAACCTGCCCCTAATGATGATGCACAGATCATCTGCATAGGCAGTAATCTCATAGCCACACTGTTGCAGCATTGCTAGGAGTTCATCTGCTACCAATAACCACAGAAGGGGGGACATGACCCCTCCTTGAGGGCAACCTCTGTTGGCCATTACAGTGGTGCTCTCATTTCCTTGTGCAGTTGTGATAACACGGCTTACCAGCATAGCCTTCAACCAGTTAATGGTGGGGTTTGGGATGCCCCTCATTCTTGCTGCCCGCTCGATGGAGTCATGGTTGGTGTTATCAAAAGCACCTCCTATGTCCAGAAAGCAGCATAGGGCTATCTCTTTAGTTTCTAGCGCCCTTTCTATGAGGGAGACGACCTCTGATAGAGCTGTCTCCGTCGACTTACCCTTTTGATAGGCATGTTGTGCCTTTGATATGGGGTGGTCTTTGAGGTGATCATCTTTGATCATCTGGCCAATGATTTTCTCCATGACCTTTAGTAGAAAGGAGGTGAGACTGATGGGTCTCTGTGATTTTGGCAAGGACGAGGAACCTGCTTTTGGTATAAACACCACTCTCACCTCTCTCCATATTTTTGGGATATACCCCAGCGCATAACTTGCAATATAAGTCTTGGTGATGATGGGAGTTAGCATCTCCAGGCCCTGTTGTAGCAGTGCCGGGAAAATGCCGTCCACTCCTGGTGACTTATAAGGTTTGAAGGACTTTATTGCCCATTTCACCTTATTGGAAGTAAATATCTTTTTGGCTTGTCTGAGGACGCTAGGATATGGTAGGCGGATTGTGTTTTCTGCATCCTGAGCCAGGGCAACTTGGTCCCTTGTTGTGACTTTGGAACCCGGGAAGTGTGTCTCCATTAGGAGTTCCAGGGTCTCCTTGGTGTCACTTGTGTAACTTCCATCCGCCTTTTGAAGAAGCCCTAATGGGCTTGGCCTGTCCTTGGAGAGGACTTTCTGTAGCTTGGAAATTGTAGAGACCTCCTCCAAGGTGCCACAGAAGTCCTTCCAGGACGACCGTTTGGCTCTTCTCACAGCTGTGGTGTAGGCAGTATGGTGAAGCCTATATGCCTCCCACTGACCATTTCTTTTGGCCCTGTTGAAGAGTCTCCTCGTTTGGATTCGGAGTTGTCTAAGCTCCTCATTCCACCATGGAGCATCTCGGTTGCTCCTTTTGGTTTTAAGCTGGCAACTTCCCTCGTATGCTTGGGTTATTGCAGCTTGCATCTGCCCTGCTATTATGTCTAGCTCTTGGGGCGTGCTGATATCTCCGTTCACTCCCTCTAGTTCATGGCCAAGGAGTTGTTTGTAGAGATTCCAAACTGTACTTTTTGGAGTACGGTACGTCTCTTCATGTTGCTGGTGAAATTCAAGATTGAAAATGACATACCTATGGTCAGACAAGGTAATTTCATCTGACACATGCCAGTTTGTGACCTTGTCACCAAGAAAAGGGCTAGATAGGGTGAGGTCAAGGACCTCTTCTCTAGTCCTAGTGACAAAAGTGGGTACATTCCCCCTATTTAGAACCGTCACCTGACATGAATATAGATAATCAAGTAATGACTCACCTCTTGGATTTATATTAGTGCTGCCCCACACTGTATGGTGAGCATTAGCGTCGCAGCCAATGATGAAGTGTAGGTTCCTTTCATGGCAGTGATCTATTAACCTTTTGATTTCAGCGGGGGGGCAGTCTTCTTCATCACCGGGGAAGTAGGCAGACGCTACCACTATCTTCCCGCGTCCCGCTGATGTTTGTCCTTCTACTGTCACTGCCACTAGGTCCCTGGAAATAAAGTTTGGCATTGCCATAAAAGGGGTATCTTTGCCAATAAGTATGGCTGTTCTGCAACGTTCTTCTGTTCTAGAGAAGATAAGCTTACCTGAGCTTGAGGGTATGCCTCTAATGGTGTTTCGTCCAGCCCAGGGTTCTTGAATCAGGGCAATGTTGAGCCTCCTCCTTGAGAAAGTATTACAGAGCACGGCCGAGGCCGCCTCTGCCCTATGTAGATTTACCTGGAGGAGGCTCAGCCCTGATGAGGAGGAAATCATTTCCTCCTCTTGCCCCCTTTTGTCCTCTGGTATTGGGCAAGGGGGCGATTTGGTTTCTTTTTCCGCTCCTCAGAGTCATTCAGCTGAGGGCGGAGCTGCCTTGTGGGAGCTCCCCCCCGCTGCCGCTCCATCCTGTCCTGAGCAGGGGTGGAGGAGCCGCTCTGAGGGCGGAAAGAGGGCCTTGAAGAGGGGCCTGAGGGCCCTTGTATTGGTGCAGTGCCTGAAGGGTCCACTGCATGGCCTGAGGGGCCTTTTATTCGAGTGGGGCTTGAGGGCCCCTGTGTTTTGCCTGAAGGGCTAGGGCCGGAGGGCCCCTGGGTTTGGGGAGGGCCAGAGGGCCCCTGGATTTGTGAAGGGCCAAAGGGCCCCTGTGTTGGGGGAGGGCCAGAGGGCCCTTGTGTTTGGGGAGGGCCAGAGGGCCCCTGAATTGGGGGAGGGCCAGAGGGCCCCTGTGGGGCAGCATCCCCCAATGGGATACCCACCGGGTGCCGGCCTGAAGGGCCCAAAAAAGGGCGAGCGCCTGAAGGGCCTCGCCCCGCGCGAGCTCCCGAGCGGCCCCGCGGCGGCCGAGCCCCCGGGGGCCCCCAGAGCCAGGGCGGAGGACCATAAGGCCCCCGCGGCCAGTGGGGACCCCCAGGACGCACAAGAGGCACGCCCCGCCCCCCAGAAGGACCAGCCGCCGCCTGCGGCAGCGCACTGGCCCCCCCAGAAGGGCCGGACGGCCCCCAAGGCAGCCCCGCCGGATCACGCCGCCGCCCAGGACGACCAGCCGGCCGAGGGCGAGGCACGCCCGAACCGGAGGGCACGCCGGGGCCAAGGGCAGGAGGAGGAGCCACGGGTATTGCACCCACAGCCCCACCACCCACACCAACACCACCGGCGCACCCACCCCGGGCGCACTCATCAGCCCCCGCCGCGCCAGACGTCTCGCCTTCCCCGCCTTTCCCCTTGACGTGGAAGCTTGCCCTTCCAAATTTAAAGTTGACCCTGCTACAGCTTCGCAGATTTGCGGCTGAAGCGGGGTCAATGGAGAAGGTAATGGTGGCCACATTTCCATTATTCTCCCTGGCCATTATCCTCCAGTGGTCCAAATGGAGACCACTGTTCTGGCTCCTTAGGAGTCCAAGGATTCTGGCATCCTCATCGCCTGCACTTCCAGGGAAATATCCCACAGCAATGTGCAGGCGAGGAAGGTTGTCCCCTTCCACTGTTTTGAGTCTGGCTCCCTCCCAGGGACAACACGAGGCCACGTGGTTTCTAAGCCACTCAGCCGTCGAGTCATCCCCACAGGTTATGGAGAACCATCCTCTCCGGTGCCTCAGCTCAGTAAAGACCGGCTGGGGCCCGTGACCCTCTAGGTCAACAATGGATTGGAGTATGGACTCCTGAATCTGGGCTATTTCCTCAGGGGAAAGCAGCCTGTGCGGGTAGTCAGCATCTAGGATGCCAATCCTCCGCCCAGCCGCCGCGTCCCTGTAGGAAACTCCCGTCTGTGAAGAAGGTGGGGCCTCCTGAGGGGAGACCCTTTTCTTCTTGCAGTCTCCCTTCTGGCTTTCTGGCGTAACATCCGCAGATGTACGCCTTCTCTTGCCTTGGGAAACCGGCCAGGGCCTTTGATTCCCAGGCGGCAAGGGTTGTTTGGCCCTGACAACGGCCTCCTCCGGCGTCATACCGTGACGCAGGAGGTAAGCGAAACGCTTTTTGCCGCTGCCGCTCAGACTCCTATGGCCGACTTTCCAGGTATCTTCACCAGCAGATCTCCTCGTTGTAAGAACTTCTTGGAGCTCTGCTGGCGGCCCGTCCGTCCGCCGGCCAGGGGGGTCGCCAGAAGGGGGATAGGCCAGTTGGGCCTCTGTGGGTGGGGCCAGTTGGGCCCCTGGGGGGAAGGCCAGTTGGGCCTTTGGGGGTGGGGCCAGATTGGCCCCTGGTGGGAAGGCCAGTTGGGCCTCTGGGGGGAGGGCCAGTTGGGCCCCTGGGGGTAAGGCCTGAATGGCCTTTGAGGGTGGGGCCAGTTGGGCCCCTGGGTGGAAGGCCTGTTGGGCCTCTGTGCGGGGAAGATGCTGATTGAACAGTGAGACCAAAAGGGCCTCTGGTTCATCAGTATCCTCCCATTCTAGAGAGGACTCATGAGGGTCCTCTGGCACTGGTGCCAAAGTGGCATCCGGAGCCTCCATGACCTCCATGGATTCATCATCGTTGGTGGGTGATGGGGGGCTCTGAAGGAGCTCCTCCTCAGCCTCCAACGGAATATTAAAATAGAAATTTAAATTTTTATTATATCTCTCATCCATTGAGGTTTTTAAAAGGCAGGGCTCAAAACAAGGTCCAAAGCTCACCCTGATTGCCAGAGACCAGCTAAATAAAACCCGGGCGTCGCCACGACCCGGGAGTTCGCTGCTAAAGACTAAGCTCACCCTTAGCCATGCATCCCTAGGCGCAGCTGTTCCACCGAGGATTGGTTACGGGAGGGAGAGAGAAAAGAGGGGGTTGGGAAGAAAAGATGGTTGGGAAGTAGGAAAGGGTATGGGAAAAAGGAAGCACAGAAGGCCCGTAAGGCTTCTGCACTCCCCCCGTCTACTCTTAGTTGCCGCGTGCAATGGCCCGCGCCATCCGGTGATCACCACACTCCAAGGAGGTGCGATCGTGCAAGAGATGGTGTGTGCCGCGGACTAAGCCCCCTCACCAAACGACAAGGTGGTAGACGTCGAGGGGGATAGAAATGAGATAAAAAGTTCACATTTTCACGAACGATCTGTCTGGGCAATCAAAAGACTGAGTTTGTCTATTGGCAGAATGGAGTCACTCTAAGGGGGGTTTTGGGGAGTTTTGAGGGGGTAAAATTACCCATAAATTCCCAAAAGTGAGCAGTGTGACTAGTGACGCCACATTTTAAAAGTTTTCTTTCACGCTGAACCCGATGGTGATGTCAAAATAGCGACATCTTATTCCGTTCTCCAACATGAGCACTTTGAAGGTGAAGAAACGTGGTTGTTACTTGAGATGTTCTTCACGGTTCAACTGCTCTAATTTGATAACGGGATGAGATATCGCAATTCTGACTTCACGGTCGTGTTCAGCGTTGAAAAATCCATATATTAGGGTGTTAGTCGAAATAAAATGGAGACAGAATTTGTTATAAAACCAGTAAAATGGAGACATTTTACATAAAACCAGTCATTTCTTCAAAAATTCGCTCTTATACCCTGATCAAACGAAGTTAATGCCACTTAATAAACTGGTGGTAGTCGAACTCGATATCTGCGATCATAAGAATGTGGGGACTCTTAGTTGCTATATCTTAGTTGCTGGTGACCCTCGTAGTTATCTCCTTCCGTACCCAATGGAAGTCCTTTGGAAAGTGATGGTAATTGGTTGTAGATAACTGTGGCTCATATAAAATCTGGGAGATCACTAATCACAAAAACCTCCATTACTTTTCAAGTTTGGTCATCAGAATACACTTCTTACGCTTCCACACTGATAACAGTAGGCGGTTCCACCTGAATCCCCTTCGGGACTAAAGGAACTAATTTTATGAAGTTCCGCCAGCTGTTCAAACAATTGCCGCTCAAGTGCGATCAAAGTGCATATCTTATACTTTTGACTCCATTGTCTTTACAAGGTAAGTCAATTTGTTTCGTTTATCCCCCATAGTTTTACGATTTTTCCTAATAGACGAACGTTTTACCTTTTGATTATTTCTTGATATTCAAAAATTGGTTTGGAAATAAGGTCACAGCGTGTATTTTGCTGAAGTGTAAACTGGGGTAATATCATCTTTTTTCGAGGAGAAATGGCACCCATTTTTGGTTTGGATGGTATTACCCCAACACGATTCATTCCGCCTATTTTCGAGAACATATTTGTTTAATACTGATATCAATGTCAAGGTTTTTGAAAATGGAAACGCAATTTAACTTTTTCAGATGCCAAGAAATAGAAAACGTACTACAACAAAGGCTTCATGAACAGCTGAACAGCAATGCAGAATGAGCGTCATTCGGGCAGGTGAGGCATTCAACATATTTAATCTATTCTGATGATAGTGAGACTGACTACGGCTTGAGTGACAAGGATCTTTGTGAAATAGATGATATTTTGAGATTCGACGACGGAGATGTTCGAATGTGTTTTATTTGCAGAGAAGATGACAGAGAAAATGGACTGATGTGGAAGTGCAAAGGATGTTACCGATTCGCTCACAACTGGGGCTTTGAAGGGAAACCCTCAGACGAGCTTCGCGAGCTATGCAAAATCGTCCTCACGTAGAGAGACAAACAACTTCAAATTGGGGTTTTACTCAAATGTAATACCTACTTATGTTAATTGAAAATGACACTGTGAGTATGTGCAATAAATAGTAATTTTAATTGTGATTTTACATTGTTGTTTCATTCTATGATGGCCATTTTCAGCTATATATATATTCACGTATTCAGCAGATGGGACTACCCCACTGCTGGAATGACAATACCTCATCAGGTGGGTAATCTCATCCAGAGCACTTCTCTCATATAACATGGAACAACACTCACTACCTTCATCAAACTAAAAAAAAAAAAACGAGTTTGAGTTATGAAAAGTGATTACATTTGTGACAAAGTGAGACGATGCCGACTCCTATGATTATTCTACGCCAATCTATCATATGACAAAGTTAAGAGTATGCCATTCCACCACATTCCCCAGGTGTTCAAAAGTTCGCATCAAACCCATAAATGAAACATTGTTTCGTCTTGGAATGAATCTGCTAAGATATTTTCAAATCAAGCCCAAGCAACATTAATTTGTACCACCCTATTGAGTTCCTTTAACTTTCTCGGTTGTAAGGCAGACATGATGGCAATCATAGCAATGTCATAGACAGAAAATGTTGGCGACAAGACAAATTCATGTCGAATAGTGCCAGGCTATAAGGTCCTAAGCATCTTACTGACACTCACTTAGGACCATCAAATCCAGTTCGAGGAAACTTTCGTTTCTGAAATGGACGTTTCAACTTAGCACGGAAAAACGTTTACACACACATCTTCGATCATGCACCTATCAATTGTGGATCATCGTTTGGCCTTGTACGTTTCCGTCGATATCGTCCGTGGATATGAGTATTGTGATGTTTGTGAAGGTGAGCCCATAAATATCGCATATTGGCGAGTGGGCGGTGTGGAAAGTAGATGGAAGAACGGAACTGTATGGGTGGTAGTCAGGAGACTTGCAAATTTAATTAAACAGTTACGAAGAGACGCGCGGGCGGATGTTACTGGATGAAGGGCTGGTAGAAGAGGGAGGTATGGAAAGGGCTTTTTGAAGGAAAGGGTTGGGGGGCTATCTTTCGTGGCCCAACCCTTTCCAAGCTAACGCCCTTTAAACCGTTTGATTTATTTTTATCGCCCGACTTTTAGTTGTCATTAAGGGGTTTTTTGCCCCACCCCCGCCATCGGCTTCCTCCCCACACCACTCATCCCTTGAAATGAGTGTCTCTACTTTGCATTACTTATTTTTCTCTGGTAAGGGCTCTCACTCTCTTGCTCTCCCTTCTAAGTACTGATTATTTTCTATGCACTTGTGTTTTTCCAGAAGCCTATCGTCTGGTTGAGAAGTCACCTCAAACAACCGCCAGTCAGTACGAAACTCTACTTGTAGGGTGAGAGGGACGGGATCCCCTCGCTACCCCGCTCTTTCATTCTAGTGAAAATTTATGCCCCACCGCCCCCACGCACCTTCCGTCCTCCGCTTCCGTCATCAAATATTATCTCGCTTGAAACTTTAATCACAAAACCTCGGATAAAAACAAAGTTGTCACCTTTATCAAGGAAATTCTTCCTCTTCCCTCCACAAGGATTGCCGGAGAAGCTTTTGTTTTAATAACATGTTTCAAAGTTTTCGAGCCATTTACTTGATAAAGGCGTTTTTTGGACAGAATTCGAGGAATTAAACTACCCCTACTTTTAAGCCATTCAATTCATTGAATCCAACCAGTCAATAATTTTGGTCTACTAAAAAAAAACTCGATTGACACGAGAGTTTGTTTTCACGGGTACGGTCAGGCGGGGTAATTGTGAACAACCAGTGTCAACGCTCTCTATGAAGTCAATTTGGAAATGCAAGGCATGTGTTGTCAAGACAGTACTACATAGTGAGTCGGGAGACCTTTTCCCTTTGCTTTGTCATCAAAGCTGATTATGTTATCAGTTTTCCTGTAAAAGTGAAATTTGGGTTTTCCATCAGTCCTTTTTTTTCCTTCCACTGCTCTTCTAGTGAACGGTAAGTTATCTTTTCATGTCAATTACATTAGTTGGTGTCTTAGTTCCTGGGTAAGTTAGTTCTTCTAGATAACCTCCTGGCAGACCAGTAGGAATTTGTTCACAATTCCCCCAGCATTTTTCTTCTTGGGGTAATTGTAAACAATTTTGTACTACCCATTTTATAATTAATATAACCTAAGTACGGGTAAGTTTTCTTGACTCATGTGTTTTACCATTTCTTAGGCTTAATATGGTGCGAAACTACGTGGAGAAGAAACCTGGTGAGTGCAGGTAGGCCAACTCAGCTCTCGCCTGAAGTTGAAGACTGTTTGGAGAAATGTCTTACTGCTATGGCTAGGATGGGCTACCCATGCAATAAGGGGGAACTAAAGAATCTAGATACGGAAGAAGAAGCAGGAGCAAACAAAAATTTGAAAAAGAAAGGAGCATAAAAACAGACCAAGAAGAGGAGTGTGGAAGTGGAGGAAGAAAGCGAGAGTGACGGAGAAGACTTGGAAGACGAAATACTCGTAGAAGAGATTCGTCGCAATGAATCTGATGCAGCAGAATTGTGACCAGGGGTCATAGATGTTTCATATTGGGGCCCCTCCCCAGGTGTTCATTCAAATGAATCTTCAAATGAGAGCTGAACTAGGCAAATCTGTGTTCACAACTACCCCATTTTTGGGGTGCAAATCTGAACATTGGGGGAAATTGTGAACAAGGAAATTTCACAGCAAAAACTCAAAATATTTTGGGAAATAGGATGGAATCTGAAAGAGTACAAAAGCAAAAGTAGGTTTTTTACTTTAAAACCGAGCAAAACCACGGTTAGGATCCAATTTACCTAGTTGAAATGAATTAAATTCGTTCACAATTACCCTGCCTGACCCAACATCGACTTGAGGAAATATTATGAAGTTCAAGTCGAAGCTGTTCACGTAACGTAAAATTGACTCAGATTTATGTGAGTAATCTTCAAGCAACTCAATATTAAGTTGATCTATCAGTCTCATAAGTCATGTTTAACGTTGCCGCCGCAGTTATTCGACTCCTGTCTCAGCCACGGAGGACGCCTAGTTTATCTACAGTTACCGATCACCCCAATGTCATAATGTCCTACGTCTCCCACATAATATGCAGATTCATAAGATCTAGATAACTGTGGTCCAAATGGTTCCGAGCGTGGGGAAATCAGTTTTATATCGTGAGGGTGCAGGACCGTGCAACACTACAAGGAAACAAGAATCGGATATAGGAAATTGGGGATTTATTTATTTAAAGATGTTTCTAAGTTTTAGATCTTGTACTTCTCAGACAACATTCAAACTTTTGATCCATAATCCTTTGAAATCGCTGTGGTCGAATAACAGTGGTAATTCATTCCTGTATGCATGATTCTGTCCACATACTCAAGTTGTTAATGACCATAGTTTCACAATTTGGAGTTGGTGGTTGAAAAATCCGAATGAATGTCGTAATATGAATGTAATATGAATGTCGTATGGTATACATACCAAGATAGCAGTCGTTATGCAATAATAAATGCCAAAATCACTTGAGCTGACCTATGATTTATTACTTTAGGGTCTATTACTTTATGGTCTATTACTAGTCATAATCTTTGCGAAATTCGTACTAAAATGATATTGGGATGATTTGCGTTGGGGCTAATGTAGATGATGACGAGAATCCCAAAAATTCCACAGTCCGCATGGCTATACGAGCGAATTTTCGAAGAAATAACTGGTTATATGTAAAATGTCTCCATTGAAGAATATCTCAAGTATCAACCACGTTTCATAATCTTAAAATTGCTCCAGTTTTGTGAAGGAATTCTGATTTCATAACGCAATTCTGATTTCACCATCGTGTTCAGCTCGAAAACCCCTTCAAATTTATGTGGTAATTGTGAGGCTGTTTCATTTTGGGAATTTATGGGTAACGTTTCCCATCTAAAACTCCCCATAACCCCACTTAGAGTGGCCCATCTACGAACTTAGCATTTGAATTGCCAGGACATTTTTTTATTTGGGCAAATTTTAACTTTATATCTCAATTCAATCTAGTTGTCGTCCGGGGTGGCACATACCTACATACTTACATAGTTATACAGGGTGTCTAGGGTTTCGATGGGACAAACTCAGGGAATCGATTCTGCAGATAATTTGCAACAAAAAGTGCCTCTTAGAGTTTTTTTTTTAGAGGCTTCATTTTGGAGTTATTTACGATTTAAGATTTTTTTCGTGTTTTCGACCCTAACTCAGTTAAACGGCCATAACTCCCTTAAATAACTATGTAAAGTAAAAGTTGAGGATACCGTTGGAAAGAGCATTAAATTTCCTATCTCCTTGATTATAAAATCAAATTGTTTCGATTAGTCCTCATTGGTGAAAAAATGGTCAAAGTCCAAAGTGTGAGCATTTTTTAAGAATCACCATTTTTCTTTCTTTTTTTGCGCTATTAGTACGAAAGTGTTTCAGTGGGCACTCCTCGGGAAAAACTTGCCCAAAACCTCAGCTTTCGAATGGTATAAGAAAAAAAATTTTACAGTGAAATTTGACGGAGAAAATGACGTTTGAATCCTGAAAAACGTGAGTTTTTAGTTGAAATCAACGTTTCTCACCAAAAGCCGACGTGCATCATGAAAACGAGTTCGATATCGCTATTTATGCGCTATTTAGCGCTATTTATCTATCTCAGAAAACAGGAGTGGACTTATGTTCAATCGAGGAGCTTCCAAACTCATGGTAAGTGACCTTTTATTTTGATTACTGTTCTTGGACTTTCGAGTACCTACCTAAGCTTTTTCAATAGGTCGCATTCACGATGAATCTTGTCTGGTCATTTCGATAAATCCAGATAACGAAGACGCCCGAATGCACTTAATCGGCATTGTGTCAAATGTATTCATTGTCTCAACATCATGCAGGTGTATTCAAACCGGGAGTTAGCCGATATCATTTTTATGTATGGCTTTGCGAATGGCAACGCTAGACTTGCCGCCCGCGAGTATGCTATAAGGTTCCCCGACCGAAGACATCCCAATCATAAAACGTTTCCTCTCGTATTCCAGAGGCTGATAGAAACAGGTTCCAGTTCGTACGCCGTTCGAGAGAGAAACCCAAGACCCAGCCAAAATGAAATCCGCATTTTGGACGCTGTGGACGACGATCAGAGAACAAGTACGCGGCGAGTAGCCCGACAGGTCCGAACTAATTGATTTTAGGCGCAAAGATAATGAATGACCTTATGCATGCATGTACCCAAATAAAACGTTTTTTTTTTGTCTCTCAGGTTGGTGTATCGCACCAGCGTGTTCACCAGGTTCTCCAGAGAAATGGTTTATACCCATACCATTTCACTCGGGTCCAAAGCCTCCTGGCAAGGGACTACGCGTCCAGAATGATGTTCTGCGAGTGGCTTCTGTCTCAAAGACCCGGATTTGAGGATAACATTATTTGGACAGACGAAGCTACCTTCACCAGAACGGGTGTCTTCAACACCCGAAATACGCACAGGTTGGTATTAGGACTTCATTAGCTTAGGCAGGTGTAACTGCAATGATACACGTCCTCGCAACTGATGACAAATAATATTCATCAACAGGTGGGCAGAGGAAAACCCTTTTGCGATCCATGAGAGCCACCAACAATATGAATTTCGGGTGAACGTTTGGGCTGGGTTGGTTGGCCAGCACCTTGTCGGCCCCTTCATACTTCCTGCAACTCTCAACGCACAGAGTAAGGACATAAAACCGAGTTTAAGTGGCCATTTTTATAAATGAGTAAAATTTGAGTTCAAATAATATTTTTCATCAATGATTTCTTCTTCCAGACTTTGAGGCACTTCTCAATAAGGAATTTTTCAACTTCATAGAGGACATTCCGCTAAACCGGAGGGGTCAGCTATGGTTTCAGATGGACGGTTGCCCAGCCCATAACGCCCGAATCATCCGTGATTGGATGAACGTCCATTTTCCAGGGCAGTGGATCGGTCGTTATGGACCGGTAGCCTGGCCACCCAGGAGCCCTGATCTGACCCCCATGGACTTCTACGTATGGGGTACACTAAAGTCCTTAGTCTACGCAGAAGCGGCGGACACGAGGGAAGCCCTCATCATTAGGTAAGTAGATTCCACGCAATAAGACAATTTTCAAAATAACAAAAAACCTACCAAAATTTTTGCGGATACAATGACCTAACTCTGCTTCAACCTAAGTGATTACTCAAACTAATACTATCTGTTTTTTCCAGAGTACAGGAATGTGTCGGGTTAATGCGAAATGAGCACCAGTTACGGAATGTCTCGAGGAGCGTGCGTCGGAGATGCCGCCTTTGTGTTCAGCAAGGAGGGGGGCATTTTGAGAACCTACTGTAATCACTAAATTAAATTAAGATGAAAAAAAAACGAGTTTCTTCTTAATTGCGGAGGCAAAGAGTGTCACCATTCGATTCAGCGTCAAAAAATGCATAAATAGCGATATCGAACTCGTTTTCATGATGCACGTCGGCTTTTGGTGAGAAACGTTGATTTCAACTAAAAACTCACGTTTTTCAGGATTCAAACGTCATTTTCTCCGTCAAATTTCACTGTAAAATTTTTTTTCTTATACCATTCGAAAGCTGAGGTTTTGGGCAAGTTTTTCCCGAGGAGTGCCCACTGAAACACTTTCGTACTAATAGCGCAAAAAAAGAAAGAAAAATGGTGATTCTTAAAAAATGCTCACACTTTGGACTTTGACCATTTTTTCACCAATGAGGACTAATCTAGACAATTTGATTTTATAATCAAGGAGATAGGAAATTTAATGCTCTTTCCAACGGTATCCTCAACTTTTACTTTACATAGTTATTTAAGGGAGTTATGGCCGTTTAACTGAGTTAGGGTCGAAAACACGAAAAAAATCTTAAATCGTAAATAACTCCAAAATGAAGCCTCTAAAAAAAAAAACTCTTAGAGGCACTTTTTGTTGCAAATTATCTGCAGAATCGATTCCCTGAGTTTGTCCCATCGAAACCCTAGACACCCTGTATGGTGTGAGATATTTTATTTCGAGGTTCGGTCAATTCGCTCATTGACCGAACCTCGAAATAAAATATCTCACACCATATAGATACTACGGTCGAAAACTGGACGGAAATCCACTACAACTACTTACATAGTTAGGTACATAGATATATTTTTACATATAATTTTTGGTGTCTTATGGCAGTGGATTCAGGTTGGTCTGGAATGGATTTTGGTATAAAAACATTTCGAAAATTCGAGTTTTAAACATTTTGGACCGAGAAAAATAGCTTCATTTTTTTCGAAAATTCGCTAAAAGTGGTACGCAGCTGCAATGAACACAATAGATGGGTTGGAAATCAAAATGTTAGGTAGGTGTCAACCATCCACTGGACCCGCGACGACTAACAATCCGGTGGTGATAGTGATGTTGAGTATTAGTTTGTAAGTGTTGACGGTATGTCGAACGAGGAGCCGCCGTTGTTGCCGTTTGTTGAATTTTATCGCTAATGCGTCACCGTAATCAATTTCCCATCGGTATCATGTGACATCCTTTCTTGTCATAATTCAGCAAACCGAGACCCATATCCTGCCGCTCATAGAAGACCCGGGTGGCGAGGTGACCTCACTCTCGTGCACTTCCTGTAATTTGTTATCGAAACAATTACCATTCAGCTGCGTGCTCGCCTATCGATGGACCCTTCCTTAGTTTTCGATATTTTATAAATATGCATGGACTTCACCCTAATTTTCTCATTCGGGCGAAGTTAAGCAGCCCAGGTATGAATATTGATGGAGAACGTATTCTAAACGGAGAATAAAAATATAGCTCTAAAATGCTCCAATCATCCCTGCGTTTACCGGACCCCGGCCACAATTTCCATATCACTGATATGATCAAGTATCGTTACACTACGTGTTACCTCTCGATTTAGGTCCGGATGAATCGGTTTCTGAATTTTTAATAAGGCGTCAAAATTTTGCAGATAATGTTTCACAGCATGAGGTTAACGCTAAAAATTAAGTATTCAAACTTCAGGCTTCGTACTTATTATCATTATTGTTAAGGAACTCAGCCGTTTGCGAAAATCTCCACTCATGTATAACTACTCCTGTCCACGCTTAACCCTCCGTCTGCACCGTGAAATTCTGGAACATATCTACTACCGTGGGGCTTGCTAGTCCCCCACCAATGTTTCCACAATTTTATCGAAATTTCGGGACATATCTACTACCGTGATGGCTTGCTAGTCCCGTACCCATTTTACCACATTTTTTTCGATTTTCTTAGTCAATCAACAAATACACAAACCATTTGAACAAAAACATTTATTAAATTACAAAATTTGTTATAACAAATTCTATGAATAGAGAAATCGACGGTCAGCCTCGTTTCGTTGGAAAATTTACATCCTTGTCAGCCTTTCAGCCTGTATTGCTGAACAATGACAGACAAGCGGGCAGATAATATATAGTATTTGGAATTCCCTTTTTTGACATTTTGTCAATGACATAATATTATTATGTCAATGATCTCTCACTCACACAAACATTTTCATTTGCAGGCGAAGAAGATGAATTGAAAATTTGAACCATGAATAGAAAAGAACTTTTCGGGAAATCCGGTACACAAACACTACCGTGGGGACCAGGAATCCCCCAACAGTGAGCGGTCGCTATTTTCTGCAAAACATGAATGTTCTATTTACCTCTCTCAAGATCCGGCCGCACCAACAGCTCGAAGGACACTGAGGTGGAAGGTACTCAAGGCCTGGGGGTTCAACAACCACAACAATATTGCCATGTCAGTAAAAGAATGGCTCTGGGGTACTCAGAGTTCCCCATGGTAGAGACGGAGGGTTAAAAAACTCCTAAGTTCCCTGCTTATTCTCTATCCCATTGCCCTGAAAAACATATCACATCTCATGCATTCGAAGGTCACTTCCAAATGTATTCCCTAGGGGCTGGTCTGCAGTGAAGATTGATGGAAAGTATTGACTTAAATCTGATATAATCTTATATAAGTCAATACTTTCTATTCAATCTTCTATTCAGACCAGACTCTATGGAATAAAGTTAGAAGTGACCTTAGATTCTAACATCGCTACCAACTGTTGAACTTCGTTACAAACATCCTTCGGTGATTCCAAGCATCTCTCGCGTAGCCAATCACAGCTCGCCGATCTCTCCTATTCAAAAGGTCAACCAGGTCGTTATGGTTTCGACTGCCGAACCAACTGGCACGAAAGGAACTTAAAATTGAGCATCCGGCTATGAAGAGCAGAGTAATCCAGTTCTCACACCGCATGCATAATCTGCACAGTTGGAGGCGATTCTAAATCCATGGCTAAACAGTTAGGTAAATGACTCAGACAGCAATTACAGTGCGTATGAGCTTGTAACTTAGTAATTGCGAGTGTATTAACTGTACTCGTATAACGTGTACACAATATTATGTTCCAATATGGTGCCAATGACAGGATACCCAGCCTCCCATGACCCCCTTAAAATCGTCTTCAACTCATCTTTCAGGTTTTTGATCACCCCAAGTTGAATAAAAAACGGAGGTATAGAGTGAGAGATTCTATTTCCACGAAAATAATGAGTACAATTGTTAAATCGATTTCGACGATTAGGTCATCATCAGTAACAAACATGAACTCCATGATTTAACAAACCTCGTCGCGAGTGATCCAATTCGTACCCCAAGTTGATTTTTGTGTAAAAATGTTCCGCTATTAGCTAATACAGGTTCCGCCATATCCCTTAATTCTACGGAGTCCTAAAAATAAATAAATATAAGTCGAATATGCTAAATAAATCACTTTAAATCAGAGTAGGTGAATGAATACTGTCATGCCTTATTCAGGCTGAATTAGGTTTGATGCATTTTAGTGATTCTAAATTGGCAGAGCTCAACGTTTCAATATTGGCAGCAATCCTTACCTTTGAAGGAAAGTACCGTTTGTAGGAGGAGGTCGAGATTATTATTTCAGAATGCATCTATTCGTCACCATCAGTATTTTTCGTTGAGGTGTAAATACTGCCATCCTCTCACCAAGCGCACTCAAACGACCCGAACGGTTTCCTAGTCAGGCCTTGCCTAATATTCCAGGCACGACCGGGACATCAATGAAAGCCAAAGTTTCTGAAGGAAAAAAAAAGGAGAATGAAGGAGGGAAAAAACTCGGACAAATCACCTGGGATTTGATTCGTAAAGCGTGAGACGTGAGCGGCGCTGTCAAGGGTCGCTTTTGTTGGTTCATGGGTGACTGAGTTCAGAAAGTGGCATCTCCCGGACCAACGCGAGTATGTGCGTTATCGCGTTTCCGGCCAAAACCTCAATATCATCTTTCGAATGTAAACCCTCATGAAAAATTGTTTCGGCAGGAAAGTATTATTGAACTGTAAACAATATTGTCCGCTGAAAATTATGAAAATTTAAATTTTATAAATCACAAAGTGCAAACAATGAGAGTAGTTTAGGCCATGGAGGAGAGTAGTTCGTGTAGGAGTACCTTCCTCTTTCCAGTTAGGAGTACCTTTCCTTACGAATTAACTGAGTCAAATTCGCTCATCTGGTATTACTCCATTGGTGTGTTCAGTGAAAATATCAAAGTAAAATTCATTGAAATAACCTGAAATAAGCACCTATGATTTGGAACCTGCTATCAGCCAGTGGACCCAAACCACGGTTGTCGAAATTTGACACAAAAACTGACAACTCATGGAACTATGCATTGGGAACTATGTATCTATTTTGATATGATCGGGTTTCGGTTAATCTGTACATTATCATCTCTATATATCGTCGTTGTAGGAGAAACACGGCGTAACTCCATTTTCCCCCGTTTTAAGGTTTTGACCCTTCTACATTCAAATTGTCGTGCCAGATCCAATGATGACATCAGTTTTAATATTACTCAACAGAAAGCGGTCAAATCGTCAATGAAGTAACCTTGCGTATCTTAAACTGATTGACACCAAGGCGTACCTCTTTTACTTTGTCTCTCCTGTAAAATTGGAAATTTTGAGATACGCCACGTTGCTCCTACAACGACAATATTATCAAATGACCCCTGCATTACAAGGGATGGACGCTCATTGTATGAGTTATAAATAATAATAAATTGTTAACAATAATTTGAAACTGTTGTCGATTCCGCACCGCCACCGGCGACCACCGAGGCGACCTGCTTCCCAGACCGTTTTTATCACTTGTGATTAGGATTACTTTACTTTTGCTCACCTCTTGAAGAGCTATATTCTTTGGTTTTATGTACATTTAAAACGTGGCTCACGTGAAGGTATTTGGACATCAATTATCCCGCAAGTCTCGCTAGACTTGGAAAAAAAATGTGTTGAATTCTCACCCCGAAAAAAGTGTTAAAATTGAAAGAAACGAGAAATTTAGAGTGAGGGTTATTTTTCCGTATAGACTTATCATGACAAGAATGTCAACATTCTTGAAGGTAACAAATGAAGTTTTGTGTTTATTAACTGTACAATCAAAGAAATATATTTGGAAGAGATTCATAACCATGGGGCTTATTAAAGATGCATTACAGGCGCTCGCAAGACCTGCGTCGAAAACAACGAATTTCTAGCGGCGCGACGCTCTCCGCGGCCGAGCGGTCTCGAGCATTAGTGGAAGCAATTCAGTACCGCGGGATTCCCGGGCTGGTTAGCAGCTTTAACCAGGCTTGGAAGTTCAGTGGCTTTGAAGATAATGCACAATTTCATAAATATTGTGTACCTAATATCTATGCGTAGTCCTTTTTTTTAAATTTTAATAACTTTATTGTAATTATATATTACAGTGTTGGTTAGCATAATAGTGAACATTAGAGAGGTTGCTCTCGTAAACACGATGCAAGTTACTGCCCAGTGACAGCCCTTGCTAAATTTATGCGTTATTAAGGAACAATATCAAGTGAATTATGAACACAATATGTGGTAACAAAGTTTAACGAGTGGATATAGGAACAGGTTCGTAAAAGCTAGCAGTATGATGAGTATCAGTGCCATTGAAAGGAAGTCCGAAGGCCACTTGACTTTGAGTCTTCGTTGGTCCCTGGGTGGTGGCGGATTGTTAATCCCCCAAAAACAACTCCGTTGTAAAAACTGGCCCGCCAAAAAACCTCAGCCGCAAAAAGGAATGATATCCATTTTGCCCGCCAGCCACATATATAGGATGCTCAGTGCTTCGCACCTCGCTGTTGAGTGTGCATATAGAAACCTGATCCTCCTACCCCTAACCTCCACCGTCAATGTTTTCCTGTTCCCTGCCTCCTTCCCACAACCCCCTCTCACCCTTAGTCACCCACGGTTTCACCTAATATGTTTCCTCTGTTACACCAGCAGGGACCTTAACGCTTCTTTCAATGCTGTTGGCGGGAGCTTTTTGCCAGATGAACAAGCTAACATAACTATTACTGGTGGTCACGAGTAATCAGCGGTGGTACAACTGTAATGAAGTAATGCTTCAATTCAGGCTTGTTCATCTGGCAAAAAGCTCCCGCCAACAGCATTGAAAGAAGCGTAAAGCTCCCTGCTGGTGTAACAGAGGAAACATATTAGGTGAAACCGAGGGTGACTAAGGGTGAGAGGGGGTTGTGGGAAGGAGGCAGGGAACAGGAAAACATTGACGGTGGAGGTTAGGGGTAGGAGGATCAGGTTTCTATATGCACACTCAACAGCGAGGTGCGAAGCACTGAGCATCCTATATATGTGGCTGGCGGGCAAAATGGATATCATTCCTTTTTGCGGCCGAGGTTTTTTGGCGGGCCAGTTTTTACAACGGAGTTGTTTTTGAGGGATATCACATCTTTTTGCATGGCTAGTTTTCGAGCGGTACTTATACAATACGGTTCAATTTAACAAAAGTACCTACGAGGTAACTAGTAAATGTTTTCCTAAATGAAGTTTTATCCTAGTCAAAATTTAGTAAAAAATTAGTACGCCTACTAATTTGCCTTTTTGTTTCTTCTTTTTGTGACAAGAATAATTATTTTTTGGAAATTATTGTTTGTTATCTGAAATGTGTTTGAAAAATAAGTAGTTTTAAAATTTTTGCGAATTGGTTAAATAGTAGTTTTAAAATTTTCGATTAATTAAAACAATTAACAATTTTAAAAAATTATTAAAATTTAATACAATTATTATTATTATTAAATTTGAAAAATAGAAAGAATTAGAAATTTGAATGAATTTGAATTAGAAATTTTTTGAAAATTTGTTGCATTTTTTCTTGGGGATTGTGCAAATTTTTGTTGTTGAGAATCATTACAATAATTTTAATTATTGGTGTCGAAGAGAAAGTGTAAAGAGAAAGTTTCTTCTTCTTGGAGTGCCGTATCCGAATCTCGGACGTTGGCGACCTCTCACATATAATCCTGTGATGCACGTCTTCACAAGTTATACGGGACCTACAGTTTATCGCCGGTTCCGAACGGCACTATTTGAGAGGCTGTACTAGGCAAATGATACTGGTGGTAGTTTGCCATTGCTTTCCACCAGGTGACCGCCGCAACGGCTAAGTATGTGAAAAATCCTTTCACGCCAGCGCTTGTCCACGAGGCTACCGGCGGCCACAGAAAGGTTGCAAAACGTAAAACGCACGTTTTTATACCAAAAATCGCGAATAACTCGAGAACCGTTGGGAAAAGTGGCAAAGTGTGCTACCCTCATTCGAAAGCCCATTAAATTTCCTATCGATCCTTAAACAGGTGCCACTCTACGACAATTTTTCTGACCACCGTTCAACTTTGATGTTTTCGGAAATTAGCCAAATCAGTAGATGTGGAATTTATTCACGTATTTTTGGCTGTGGATTAGTCAAATCGATTGAGATTTAGTTCAAAATTATTGAGCGTATTCTAGACAACCTAGCGGACATTTTAAGACCAACCGCACCAATTTTCATCAATATTTGCGGCAGTTGTTGTTGAAAATAGAAAAATCACCATAACTCCTTTATTTTTCCCTTTAGGAAGCATTTTTTGATTTCAAATTAAACAGTTTGAAAAGCTGAACACAACTAAAAAAGAAAATCTGAAAAAGCTTCAATTTTGAAGGGGTTATGACCATTTGAAATTCCTAAAAAACACTATTTCCCCCCTAATTGGGGGGAAATGGGGGGAGGGAGAAAAAATGGTCAAAAGGCACTCCCTTGGAGCATAACAAACGTGTGAGCAAAATTTCAGCTCGATCCGATTTGTCTGCTGGGCTGTAGCCCCGTCAATGAACAACAACAACGAGAAGAAGAAGAAGAAGAAGAAGACGAAAAACGTGAAAAATAGTGGTTTTAAAATTGTTATACCCCCGACACCTGATGTTCCCAAGAGCTGAAATTTGTTTTACGTCCTCACGTGCCCCTGGAGAGTTGGTGTACAAAAAATCAACTCTCGAGACACTCAGGGGACCGAGCTACGGGATGGTGAAAACCCCAACTTGTTCCGTCGCGTAATCAGTGTCTCAGTCGCTTCGGTTTTCAGGGCTTCGGGTTTGTTGGCGGGCGGGACGCTCCCGCGTCCCTAGATAATGTGTGTGAGTAGTTCGTTATGATGGTTGGTCATCGAGCTATAGAGTTGATGGTATGCTATGGGCAGGACATCGGCGACCTCTGGGATGTGGAGGTCCCGATGTAAAGTGTTCCTCATGTACTACGGTGCTCCTGTTATGGTTCTGAGAGCTTAGTTTTGGAACGTTTTTACCCGTTTTATTGTGCTGTTACATGCCGCACCCCAGATTTGACCTCCATAGAGCCGAATTGGGCGAATGATAGAGAGGTAAATCTGTTGCTTCAGGTGGAGTGGAACATTTGACTGTTTATTAAGTAGGAAATATTCCTTACACTGGAAAAAATCACACTCAATCCCGAAGAATCAAGACAGAAAAATATTATTGAACTGAAAATATGAAGATAGATTCTATAAATATTTTAGGCACACCGAGATGTCTACCTGTTGAGGGACGTCCTCATGAATATTACCGCTTGGAAACACACATATTTCGTCACATACATCGACCCACACGTGCGGTTTTCTTTTGGAATAGAGTGTTAAATGGTCTGAAACGAATTTGTATACATTTATCTTTTCTATGGCCTCTAGGTTGACCCCCTTCCCCTGATATTCAAAAACAATAGGGACACCTAGGCGGCCACCTTTTGACGGGCGTCCCAAAAATCATAAAATCGAACATTGAATGTGGTGTGTGTATTTTCAGTAATTTATCCCGATGGTCACTGGAATAGTATACCATAATATTACATCAAGAATCGTTATGAAGTGGAGGAGGAAAATTCGAAAACAGTACGATAATCTCAATTTACGATAATCATAATGGTTGCTAAACCAGGCAAACCTGAGCACGACATCTCATCTTACAGACCTATCAACACACATCAAATAATACACAGAACATCTTATACCAGATCAGCAACTTGGGTTTAGGGAGAGATTTTCGAGTCCACAGCAACTGCAACGCCTCAGCAACTAGATAAAGCTATATCTCCCGTCATAAAAATAAGCGCTGGAGTGTCCCAGGGAAGCGTTATGGAACCGGAGTAATATATTATATTACTGTCACGATCTTCCCATGCCAGAGCTTTCCTCATTTGCCTCCATGTTTGCCGACGACCTGGTCTTTGACAAATCTGACCCGGTCATTCAAGCGGCCACATCTCAGCTGCAACTTGATGTGGACTGTCTTGAGGATTGGTGTACCATGTGGCGCCTCAAAATCAATGCTGCGGAATCTAGGGACATTACATTCACGTATAGAAGTAAATTTGACTTGGGAGTCGTACTCGATCAGTGGTTAACCTTCCGAGACAACCTACGTTTTTTTTTTTGTTCAAATATAACTTTATTGAACAAGATCAATGCCTTACCAGTTGTGATAGAAGAGGTATACAAATTTCATCCTACTTAGTTAGGAGGTGAAGCCCATTGGGTTTTTCCAAAAGTAATTAATAATAAATTAATAGTTAACAATAAACAACAGTAGGTACTAGATAGGGGGAGTTACTTAAGCGAACTGATCGATAGGCTGCGGAATCGCACAAAGATGCTGAAACCTCTCCTTCATAGCCCTTACTTTTCAATCGACAATAGGATGTTGGTATATAAAACCATGATCAGGCCCATGTAGGCATACGCTGTCTCAATATGGGGAACCTGTTCTGCCTTACAATTCCGCTGCCTTCCTATAAGGTATTGAACCGTAGGAAGTCGCTTGGCTCAAACTTCCACGCCATCTCTCCTCATTTTTGCCAGAGATATTTGCGTGATTTTTTATTTTATTTCATTTTTTAATTGTTTATTCCTTTGTTTGTTTTTATTTTGTAGTATTTTACTCCTCTATTGACCTCATAATTTTTGAAGCAATATAACTCAATATAACTATTATGTCTGTACACAACTACATTAAGGTATGTGACTCGTAATGGTCTTACTGAATAAATAATTTATATTTTGAAAAAGATTTGCCCATCTTTGTTTTTCGCCCATATAGCCTCATCTATTACATCTATCCTGTGCAAGGCGCGGATCATCCGGTTTGTAATGAATGAGTTATGAACCTGAGACGCACCAATATAGGATCGGAGCACATCCCACGTCAGGTTGGGGGAACTACCTTCACCCTCTGTTTGAAGAAAAAAAAAGTGCAGAAAAAATAGGAGCCAGGGCTGCATTTAATTGGCATTTAGTGTAACGGCACAGGGCATCTTCTTACCTTCAACTTTGAGAAGACTTCAAACTTTTATAACTTCACATTATTTGGAAATTCCAAACAGTGGTTGGGTTGTGGGGTAGTAGAGGGGGCATGAGGATAAGATGAAGGAGACTGTATTGGCGAGTGGATGTGGTAGAGGGGGGATCCCATGCGTGCTGGCTGGAAAATGCCTCGGAAAGAGACAACTTTTCTTCTTTCACATTTATTAAAAAGTTTCGTACGCCTCATCTCTTCTCCTTTTTATAAAATACCCAAAGGGATCTGAGTTGGAGGCTGAGAGCGGTGGAACGGTGGTTACGAAGAGGAAGTCCGTTCGTAGAGCTTCTGAAAAATATGGCCACAATTAGTTCTCCCAAAATGGTAGCAGAGGGGGAGAAACAAGGGTTCATAAAAGCCTCAAATGTAGGTGCCATGTTGTGTGGTATCGGTTCTGAAGTGTTATTGTCCCACCAGGGTCGTCTTCTATTAGAGTTTAATGAGCATGAATGCACATACGAGATTGATCGACACTAATCAACCTTTAACGACTTGTGCCTTGTGAAAAAAAGGAATAGATAATTTTCTTTTCTCAAATTTCATCTTGATATGAAGAGAAAGTTTCAGTCATGAATAATTTCCAAAGTAACTCCCTAATTCTTTCACATGTGTAGGATCATAATTAAGAAAATATTTTCCTTGCAAACGTTATATTCATTTAAATACCAGCGATATGCACCGAGTTTCTTGTTTGTAGATTTCACAGAATGTTTCCCAGTTTTAAGCAGTTCCGGTTTTAAACCTCGATTTTCGAAAAAAATAGTTCAATAAGTACATTAAAAATAATGTATAATGCATAATAAGTAAGTGCAGCTCCAAGTTTTTTGTACACATTGTGGACATTTCCTGGCAAATAGGATTGGAGTCAGAATACTGGATTTGTATCTTAAGCAATCAAGTACGAGGCATCTCACTTCTTTCGTTACTTTACAGGAACTATGGTTCGAACTGTAGACTACGGGTCGAACTAAAGACTACTGGTCGAACTGAAGACCACAAGTATAATCCTCAAGTAAAAAGAGTGACATCGCCCTCAACATTTGTTGAGCTAAACTTGAGATTTCAAACATGGGTCGAGGATGAATGACAATGCAATATATTCACTCGGTTTCTAGCTTGTATAATTGTTTAAACAATATCTATTTGTTTATTGTGTCAAGGATTTGCATAGTTCCCTGCTTGCAAAGCATTCTTGCTTTTCCATGTGCCTTTTGATCCTACAGAATCGGCCCCTTCAACGTTTTGCTCGATCCGCCAACCTTATAATTAATTTTAACCCGGACTTTGACTTTTTTTCTGACAGTCTCTCTAAACTACGCTCAATTGTTGCTGCTTCTCACATAAACGTGTAATTTGCTTTTGTCCTTTATTAATATTTTCATCATTATCATTATTATTATTATCAATATGTGCTGGTTTTGTCCTCACTTATTATTATTATTATCATTGGTGCCAATATGTATTCTATGTGAGCTGACACACCTTAATTGGGCTCGCCCGTAGTTTGAATAAATAAATAATTGAGTAATCAAGTGCTTCTACTACCTGTACAGATATTCGTAGTACTTTGGAAAAACTTGATGTACAAATCGGGTTGCAGCTGAATGCAAATGATACGAACATAACTCAATCTCAGCGTGGTGACCCTGTGAACTCATTTTTTAAACATACGTGAGGAACGGACTCGATAAAGGTATTGGCTATTTATTTCCGGTCGAAGGAAGCAGAGTGGGTGAGGGAAGAATAATTTATTGTTTGAGCGTCATAAAAGTAGAGCTCGAACCCGGGACTCCAAAGCCGTTGCCGGCCCCTTTCAAGTTGCATTATTCACATAGCATCATCCCACCACTCCAATTACACTTCTTTCGCCTCTTCTGACGGATCTCTCTCCCCTCTCACCCTCTTGGTCATCGGGTGTTTTAGTCTGCTATTCGAGATGGGAGAAAGAGACTCGGGCTCAAGCTGTTGGGAGGTGCAATTAGACAAACTGTTGATGGCTGTCAAAACGTCCCCTCCTGATCTTTCAGCACGTCATGCTGGGATTCGTTCTCAGGTACCGGTGACTCAGTATTGAAGGGGATAAAAATAGTGTTGTTAGGGGAGGAAAATCTGTATCGGACCCCCATTAGAACCAATACCTACAATTATCAGCAGAGAATCATTGAGTTCTCTGTGTCAATCATCAGATCGACTTTTTGCCATTTTGGTTGGAGACATACCTAACAGAAAACCGGTTGAATGGAATCCCTCCACATCAGCGACTATTTGAAGGGAAGGAAGCTGTTCACGGTCCCAAATTGTTAAAACTCGAATTCCCGAAAAATATTCATACCAAAATCCGTTCCACACCATCCTGAATTCACATCCAAAAGACACCCAAAATCATATATAAAATAAAATGAATAAAATAAATTATATAAAAAAAAAAAAATAAATGTTTGAAAATACTTGTATGTTAACTGCATTTCCAAAAACCGTGCTAAAAGCTTTAAAATTTCAGGAAAACTTGCAAATTTTATCAGCTTTCTAATGGTATGGTCAACTGTGCGATTCTTATCGATTTCATGGAGAAATTCAAGTTTGAATGCGGAAAAACAGTAGGCACCTACAAAAAAAAAAAAAAAAAAAAAAAAAAAAAACGAGTACCTACCAGAAAATTAACAAATGGATTCTCAATTTTTTTGTGTTTGCCGTTGTAGTAATATGAGTCAGATTGATAATTTCAAGGACATCAGGGCAAAATGAATCTTTGTTGTAAGTTTGAGGTCGTATTAATCAATTTCAGTTCAAAAAATAAGGAGGTTAAAATAAAACAAGGTAGAAATAAAAGTTTCACTCCAGACAAGGGTGGCTGTTGTCGCAAGGCACATACTTATACAGTATTTTCGAAGTGGCCTTCATGGTTTCGTACACAAGTCCTAGCTCTTTTTCTCGTGGATCTAACATCGCAGTGTAGCGGTTGCTTCTTAGAGTCACTCCCTTACAGAAATCCCATGGGAAAAAGAGTTGTGTTCGAAATGGCCCCCATCATTTCGAAACCTGTTTTTGATTTCAGATTTGAATTTTACCTTACGAATATGGGGGAGTTTTCTTTTTTGAACTTCCTAGAAAACATTCTTCTGAAGAAGTTAGTCCCTTCAAAGTGGACTAAAAGCGGCCAAATTACAGAATAAACAATTAAATACGAGGAAGTTTTAATATGATGAAGTTATGCCTAACCAGACTCCCATTCAATTAATTGATGGAGAGGAAGCTGGTGAAATAGATACATTGGCGTTTATGAGTGGAGTTCAAGGATACAACCCCTTCATTGATCGTCAATCTCCAAAATAAAACAGTCTTGATACGGCACTGAGAGATTAAAACCAACTAAGTCGTCAATGGGGCCTACCGGCTCAAAGGGGTATGCC
Organism: Stenodema calcarata; assembly: GCA_963920205.1. Classification (NCBI taxonomy): domain Eukaryota; kingdom Metazoa; phylum Arthropoda; class Insecta; order Hemiptera; family Miridae; genus Stenodema; species Stenodema calcarata. The sequence continues at coordinate 13,282,361 of OY986048.1, read as the reverse complement.
AGATAAAGAAAACTTATATTGACGGCAATACATCGCATTCAGGGATATCCGACGGTATCAAAAGTGTTCACGTCTCAATAACATAAATCCTGCAGGTGAAAAGGAGAGGGTGAGGTGATGCGGGCCTTTCATAGCTCAGCCTTTTAACCTTCCGTCGGAGGGGACCGCAAATCCTTCTTTCCTTCCACGACCGATCTTCCTGAATTCTTGCTAAGCGAGGCGGTGCAGGAATAGGAAGGGCTTTTATTGCAGAAAATATCTTCGGTAAATACGAGACCGCATCAGAGAGATATTGGCTGATATAAAAAAAGAGACGAGCCATGAAGCGTATCAACAGGTATTTCCCCCCTTCCTTGGGTTTCACGTGATTTCTCTCATCCTGTTGGTATTCGTAGGCCCCTTCACCATTCAGCCCCTCCGGCGTTTCCCCCCTATTGGAAAACCATTAGATCACCCTCTTTTTTTCCTAACAGACAGCTGTTCACGAGGAAAATAGCATGTTTTTTTTCCGTCTGTCATCTTGAATTCAAATCCAATTCACCCCCCTTTTGGCAAAGCATTTCCTCAATCAGCCCTCTCTTTACCTCCGTTCGGATTTACATTCAACCACTGCAATTCTATTGGTTCACCCATGCCATTTAATCATCTGTGTTTACATGTCACGCCCTCAATCCGGGGCTTTCACGACTTTTTCTCCCTTTTTTTTTTGTCCCCTCTCGCGTTTATAAAACGGGTTGTAAATTTGATTGAGCGAATCAAGTAGTCAGGTAATTGACTGACAGTTGTCCCTTCACGTATGTTTTGTTTTCCCTAGTTTCCATCATCTCATTATATCTGAGATATAATCCAATAACAGCCACCGATTCTGAAAATGTTTTTGGTAAGTACGATGGATGGAAGGGGTGGAGGCGGGGGATGCCAATTGTCAATTTCAGATTCGGGTTCCTGCTTCAAAAACTCTGCGAATTCTTGACACAACGGTTTATTATCTTCTTTGTGCAGATCACCCTTCTTTCTACATCACCAAATGATAGATTAATTATCATTATGAATTATATATAATTATTATTAATTATTATCAAGTAGTGTAAATTATTATTAATTATTGTTAATGATTGATAATTATTGTTAGTTATTAATCATTTTTATTGAGTAATTATTATTAATTAACTCGATATCTGAAAACCATGTGCCCTACGAATCAGCTGGTTCAGTATGAACATTGAACATGATTCACCCTCATGTTGAAGACTTTTGATCTGCTCCAACTTTGAGCCCTCATTGTGGACGAACGGCTAGTCATACGAACCTCCGGATGATCTCGAAAATGTCTAAAAGTTGAATGCTTTTTAAGTGTGAACTAAAAACTATACCGGTCCATTTGACTTCCAATGACCTCGAGTTATGAAAAGTTTCAAGGATCATCGTGGGACCTGTCCGTACCATTGAACTCCATTTCGTAATTTTAGCACAACGCTAACATGTCAAAGTGCCGTGGACCGATTTTCTTTTAAATTCGATTTTTCGAATCTACGTGTCTTGAAACGTAACCAGTAAATTTGTTGAGGGGGGGGGGGGAGAGATTTTTATTATTTTTTTGATTCCAAAGGTTCATTATCATACCAATAAAACAATAAGCAAGATACCCTTCCAAAACTGTTAATTATTTTGTGTACAGATCACTCTTCTGTCTGGATCACTGTTCTGTATACAATAATCTATTAAGTGCTCATAACCTAATCGTATAACACTCTAAATCAAAGTCTATTACAATGTGTAAAGAACGAGTTTCTCGAATATTTTCCATGTTTACTAGTCGTGCCTTTTTGCATTTTCTGTGCCCAATTATGCACTCCTTGCCTGATAACGAAGAGTTATAAAAAGTGTCAAGGATCATCCTCGGCCTGCTCGGAGCCCCCATGCCAATGTTCTTGGAAGTTTTGAAAAGGCCAACGTGAAGTTCGGTTTCCACTTATGCTTTATGGAAAATACGTGTAAAAAACGAGATGAAATTCCTCTTTACGCTTTATGATACACTCATTGTATATTATGTATAGCAACCGATTTCAATAACCTCTAAGTATGATACCTACTCGGTTCTCATTAAACGACCTGTTGAATACTGTGACGGATTTCTCAGTTAGATGGAACTAATTTTTGCCACCGCCAAGAGTTGTACATACTTTGGTATTGTTCGTTATAAACGACTATCGATTGAATCTCTGAGTTGGGCCAACATAGTAGGAATAAGCAAAGTATTCGTCTTTGTAGTTGTAATTACCGTTACATGATTATGTTATTACTCAGCGATTTGAAAATTCGTACCGTTGCTTTAACAAAAGTCGCGGCATCGTTTCAGATCTGGGGAAACATTACATTCCCCTCTTCTTTTGCTTCCTGCGTCAAGTCATGCGAAATTATCTAAAACAGATATTTGAGAGACTGCGATGTTTACTGAAAACCGCCCACCACCGCTGCTCTTCCAGAGAAAACTGCTTACCGATAATAATTTTCCGATAACATTTACCACGGCGCGGGGTTTTCATCCGATGCCGTTTTATCAAAATGAGTTTTCCGCTCTCCTGCCTGTTTCGGATTGGAAAACCGTCATGACTATCGGAATTTTTCAACATGAGGATATGTTTGTGTCTGTTTGAAGGGAACGGGTTCGAAGGAAGGGGTTTGAGATGGAATTTCCCGTTCTCTCAATGTTCGCTATAACCGAAGCTCAAATGTTACTACTCGAATACAGCGGATTCCAACCGCTTTTGTCCTTGAGGCTGGTGGCAATACCGTAGCTATTCTTTCAGTCAGCTTTATCGATCAAACTGCAATACATACAATGATTTCGTGTGTACAATTCTTTTTGGTTTGGTCGAGTAAATAGATTCGAATATCTAACGAATATTGTACAACCCAACAAAAAATTCCATGACATATTTTTCTGGGGCTGAATAAATCCAGTGGGGTCGTTATGATAGCCTTGAAAACCATTATTACGCCGATGGTATGTGCATATGCCTATGCATATGTGCCAGCGGCTTGAAGCACGCTCAGAGAGTTCTGTAATGTTTATATATTGAGGTAGGTCATCAATCAACGAGAGCTCGAGTTGGCCTGCCGTTTATTCATGAAACTGAAAGGTTATATGATCAGTCCACCCTGGGCTCGTATTATGACAAGTTCAAGGCTTCAAGATAGACACATACGAATCTAAGGATATGAACCGATTTATCAGATGAAAAGTCTGTATGTGGATCGGTAGGCCATCCGGGAGATGGAGTATTTTGAGTATCTTAGCGGTTGCGTCAAAGGAACGGGTAGTTCCGAAACGTATATCAAGAGCAGCATGGAGAAGGCTGACATGATTTTGGAGAATTAGTTCAACACTGGGAAAAATTCATATTCTCTACTCGACTGAATTTCATCCTCATAACCTGGGAGTAATTTGCACGAAATCATCACAATATCTATTTGGCTTAATATGATTTGATCCGGAAAAGATGATTTCGATAATTTTTTGAATCTACGATAATCTAAAAATCCGTTTTTTGTATGTTACAATTCCAAAAACCTAATTGGCAAATCATATTGTATCTGAACGCACACTCGTAAACTAGAACACCTATTCCACCTATAGTCCTGTAATCTCACGGATTCGTTTTGGTTTATTATCGTCGATGATGAGCCATTGGAATCGACCAAAGAAAAACAATTTTTAAACCCCCCCCCCCCCTCACCATTTAAATTTGAGGTTTTACGTTTCAAGATACTTAGATCCAGAAAATCGAATAAAAAAAATAAAATCCTGTAAATTCACTATCGTGTGACGCATTAATCTAACAATCAAAAAATAACTGCACATTTTTGATTTTGGAGCACCAACAGTTTTAAAAATAAATCAAAAATAAATTCTGAATAGGTACAATTTATTCAGAAAATCCCGTAAATTCACTATCGTGTTACACATAAGTACTTATAACTATATAAAAATTAACATGACTCCACATATTTGAATTAGGAGCACAAACAGTTTTATCTAGATCAAAAGTGTGCAGTCATGTTGATATTCGATTGTGTAACGCGATAGTGAATTTACGTGATTTTATATAGAATTTATATGAATGAATACATTTCATTCAGAAATTCTATACTAACAATAAAAAATTAACATGACTGCAAATTTATGTTTATTATTTTCAATAATCGCCCAAGAAAAACAAAATACTTCTCTCAAAATTTGAGGGTTTATCTTTCAAGATACGTAGATTCCAAAATGGAATAACAAAAATCCGTCTGTCCGCCGTCTGCGGCACTTTGCCCAGTTAGGGTTGAGCTAAAATTACGCAATTTGTTTCTCTTACAAAACTTTTCCATGTCATGTGAGCGTCATACTACAACAATAAACTTTTCTAAGGTGCTGACAGTGTGGCAATTACCAAGGGGTTAGTACCAACATGACGTACGAGTACCATTTAACGTTTGAAGCTTTCCGTGGATCAATACACAATTTTGAATACAGTAAAGGGCCGATGAGCATATGAGGGATTTCAAACAACTTTTCAACAGTGGAGTGGGCAATTGAAAAATGGCTGGGTGAAAATACATCGCCATCGGTCGGAACGTAGAACGTGAAAATGTCGGTATCAATGAATGCTGCGGAGAACTGATGGTGTCAAGAATGATTGTTACCGAATGGGTGGGAGGGGCGACTCACACGCCGGAGTTGACATTTAATCATAGATTGGAAACTCCGAAGAGTTGAAATGACTGACGAAACCAGAGGGGGATGCAAAGTGGTGAAGCGAAAAGCGAAGTTTGTTTTAATTATTACAAAACCAACTTGTTCGAAAGCATTGATTACACGTTCCGTCCGAATACCATCTAATATTTACGTGTCAACCTTCCCAAACATTCAAATGAAACCGCCCCTAGCACTGCACGTCGGGCCTGCCCCCATTCGGCGCCTCCTGCCGAGTTAAAACTCTCATTACTGGGATCTGAAAGATCACGTCAAGGATACAGGATCCTATCGCCGGAAAATTCGGGAAAAGGGCGCTTGTTTGAATTTTAATTGAATAAGGCACGTGATAAAGCTTGTGACCTACTCGCAAGATTTTCAAATGAAGATATTCACTCGCTCATCTGAAATTTCAAAACTCAGGTTCATCACTATGATTCATAATTAAGGACTCAATGACGAATTAGTCCGTTCAATGAAAACCATGTAACATCAAGATCACAATATCATTACATCTGATGATCACAATTCCACCAATCGGGGTTGCGTAATATGAAGTGACGCTGTCTCAAGTACCTGATAATACAATAATACAATACAATAATTCTATGGATTGTGTATCCTAAAAATGTACACTCAAATTGATCAAGAACAGCAAATTAGGGAAATATTGGACTGCTGAGCCAAAATTGACTATTTCTTGCCTTTAAATACTGACGTTTTCCGTTTTAAATCTGGTGTATCTTGCTCATCTTGCTCATTGCTAAAAGACTAAATTGTTCCTTCCAATTGTAGTTTTGGAAATGGTTAATTAATCGCTGTGTTTGTGATAGGGTTCACGATTTGTACCTACCAATCTAGTAAACTATAGGCCTTCGAAATTATCCCATCCAGATAAAGACGTTTACCACTTCCCTGATAAATATACACTCCCCAGATTCAATTCATTTGAAAGCATTCCATATAGCATTGTGCAGACGCCAAAGTTTTATTGCTGCCGAACACAAACGACGTGTGCCAATGGTGAAATGGTTGATTGAAACACACAAAAAGGCAGGGAACTACGAATGGGTCATGACTAAAGACCGGATTTCCATGCAGCATAGATGCCCCGAATATGCCATAGAGTAGAAAAACTCATGCAATATGGACAAATATGCTATAAAAACTACTGTAAAATTCGATAAATTAGTGGTAAGTTATATACTTGGAAAATACCACTCTAACAGCAGGTTTCAATAAGGAATGATCTGAATGAAATTTCCATTACGTAAAGATATTTTGTAATTGCTGCTTTTACAGAACATATTTTTTTTTTTTTTTTTACTATTTACAACTTCTTGCAACGATCACACTATTCATACGTAACTTACAAACGGAACACAACAGTTTTTGAAATAATTTTCTATCTTTTTCATCTTCTTTCCAGATTTGCCAACTTTTTTCAATTAATATTTACAAAAATATACATTTGAAGGTTGTCTTGACAGTCCAAGAGAATGTGTTTGTAGACGGAAAAATACCGCTCCACATCAACCGAAGTGACTGAAGCAAATTTGAAATTGCTTAAAATAACCCGGCAAGAATGCTCCGTCAGTTCACTGGTTATATCCTCTCCCATTAAAATCTTGTTAACGTTCTTCAATGTTTCTAGACTATTATTTGTCTGTAAGAGTGAGGACTTTTGTAATTTTGTCCCATTTGTACCTGGAATTGCCTGCATTTTGCCGAGCATTCTTCGATCAACTCCAAACTTTGTCTCAACTCAACTCCACCTTTCTCTGACCTATCAATGGTGCGAACGACAAGTGGGCTTTGATGAACGCGGGGATGTCCTACCAAATCCAGGACTTTTTAAACGCTTTGTGGTCCTATTCAAGTGATCCAAATTTGTGATTCAACGTTATTGATTATCTATAAAATATGCAGCATTACGATTTTTCCCCGAATATGCGTGAATATGCAGCAACAGTCTATGCAAAAATATGCAGTATAAAATTCAAACCAGAGCATCTACAGGAGGCATTTTGAATGAAGGAAGAATTTGCGCTCGACTTACATGCAGCGAAATGGGTATGGTATTGCATAGGAATCCGGTATTTAGTCATGACAATGGTTATAAACATGATACAAAGTTTGGCACGGACACCGCCTCATTGACTGAACCTGGAGACTCATTCTTCACACAACTCTTGAAAAAATAGAAACAGAAAAAATGAATAAATAAGAAACATCCAGGGGTGGACTCTGCAATGGGTTTGTACCGGATAAATTGCCGAAAACGTATGTACTAAAGGGTATTGAAAGCTATTGAATAGTTATTTTAAAGCTATTGAAATAGCGTTATAAGAAACTTAGCTAACTGATCAATGGAAGTAGTGGTTGATATTCATTATGATATAACACTTTGGTTTGACCCCTACCGGATGTCTATAAAGGCTCGAATAATCCAACAGGGCAATTAGTAAGGCAGAAAAAAAGGCCCCGAAATTATCCGAGTTACCATTGTTTGGTAATGAAGGAGGTGCAACGGAAAATAGTATTGACAACCGGGTGAGGTGGTACGGTTCCTTGGACACCGCGTTAAACAAAAAGGGGGAAAAAAATAGAAACTCCTTAAGACGCCTTCCTCGAAGTTCACGAACGGGAAGTCGCCTTCAGTTATGAAAATGACGGCGTTAAATGACCGTCTTGGGAGGAAGGAGACAAATAGAATGGCTTGTCCTGAAGGCAGATGCTGTTCCCATGTCGGACACACACTTGCCTCCCATATAATCAGTTCGCTTATGCAATTAAATCAAAACCGTCTCTTCGGGAGCATATGACCTCCTTGTGACCACCTGCCATCTCCCATTTCACGCTTCCTCGGCGAAATTTTCATCCTTTTCCGTTTTAAAGGGTCGCCGCCTTACGCGAGGAAGTCACTGACTGGATCCATAATTTATTCTCGGCAGGACATGTGCCTATAGTTTCATCATGTCACCCAGGTTGTTTTCTTTTCTTATTTTTTGTCTAAGCCTGTAACTTAGTAGGGAATTAAGGGGAGATGTGAGGGCGGGGAACAGTTTTAGAAGTTTAGAAATGAAATGACGAGGGACAAAGGGGAGGATTAGATGTCACGCCTCGTTCGCTGTAACCAGTCGGTACCTAGGTATCGTGATTGTCACATATTTGTGTTATTGAAACTTGCACAATAGTAGTTATTAGTAAGGATGAGCCAAATCGAACCAAGAGCGGTGGGACTTCATTCCGTAGGCACGAAAAGTATGACGATGTATGCAAGATGCTGGTATATATAGCAACTATAGGCGTATATGGAGTTCAACCGTTTGATTCACGCTCATGTTGACGATTTCTTTTCCAAGTCCAACCTTCTATCACTCATTTTGAACGAAACAATTCTCTGAATCAAGATCTATTCATGCGTGAACATAAAACTACATCATTCCATCAAAATTCCCGAGATATGTCAGTAAGCGAAATAAGAGAATTCTGGCACGGGGGATAATGAAGATAACCCGACATAGAGATTTTTGAGAACATTCGAGAAGCGGGAGGTAACCGTAGTGGTGCAACAAGTGAGGAAACACCAGAGTGAAAAACTACGGAATAGTCATGTTCAAGCTACCTCTGGAATCCAAACGGTTGCTTGGAATGACTCGGGCTGTTTTTCTTTAATTCAATTTGTAATCTTGTTTAAATAATGATAATCAAACATGAACTTATCAAAAAATACATTTTTATATCGTCGATTGAATGTTTTCCTGGTTTTTCAAATTTTTCAGCCTTCAAAAAGGCTTCAAAAAACTATTTTGGCTAGACTTGGACCTCGGAGCAATGGGAAAATTGATTATTGAATTATTAAAAATTAAAAAAAAAAATTAAATGATAAGTATATTAAAATATGTATTTTGAAGGGAATAAAAATGTATGGGAGCACTCCTAGGGTCAATCATAAATATACAATTTAATCATCAATATACAATTTAAGAAGAAAAAAAAATTAATCATCAATATACCATGGTTATTTTGAAAAAAAACAAAACAAAAAAACATGCTGTTCGGCCCTGGGCCTCACTATTATAAGATCTAGGTCTCCCTAACTATGTAAGCCAAGGAACGGTCGCCAGTTCAAATTACCCGCCGTTCAGATCGATTGGGTTGAGTTCGGTCTGCTCGCGCTAGACTAGAAACTAGAAACCTCCTTCAAACTCTCGGGGATAACCTGCGGTCCGAAAAAACCTTCATTCCATCATTCCTTGTTTACGTTTTGTAATGTGTTCAGCTCGCTCTGCGATTGTTATCAATTTACATCAGTTCAGTGATTCAATAAAAGTTTATTAACTGCTTTTAAAGTTCTTTAGTTCGAACCCACGGTAACACATTTCTGGTACCGACACCCGGGAATTAATATCGGTGGACAGTGTTCGGTTTCGCGTGTGCGGTGTTCAGTTTGGTCGTTCAACGCAAATTGATCACGATAATAATTGAATTGATCTGTGCATTCACTAATAAGACCGCTCACCTTTCGTTCAGGGCATTTTTTATCTCCTTTTTTGGGTCTTGGGGAACAATTTCTCATCTGCTTTGTTCTTGGGCAACGTGTTCGACGAGTGACGTCATCAGTTTTCAACGGAGAACACACTCCATCGTCGTAAGTCTCCTGTTCTTGGCTAAGTACTTCTTGATCTCTCCTTTGTTCTTTGCCTGGTCATGGCTGAAAACGTTCGTCTAGCAAAAATTACCCTCCCCAACTCAGTTGCTACATTGTTTGCGGCTAGCGACGCCGAACTTTATAAGCAAATTTCACGATGGTCTTCTGCTCTCATTGGCAATCAGGATCTCACCTCATTTTCTCCTCAAGTCACAAACAGAATAAAAGAGCTCATAACCACTGGATTTGAGTTCATTGACACTCTCAGGGCAAACCGTACAATGCCAGAGGAGCAGGTTGATCAGTTGACTGAAAAAATAAACAAAATAAATTCGGTCATGTCTGGAAAACTGCCAATCAACCCCCCTCCTACCGTTCAACAACCAGCTCTTGATCAAAATAACCCCGCCGCAGTTCTGTCGGCGCACCAATTCATGACCACAATGTTAGCCAGCGTTCCGATCTATTCAGGAAATTTGACAAAATTTCGCAATTTTAAGCAGCTTTATGATAGAGCTGTTCACGACGTTCCGCACTTACCAGAAGATATTAAATTTGCGGCTCTTAAATCAAAGCTCTCTGGTCAGGCAAAGGAATTTTTAAATCATTTGGAGGGATCAGCCGAAAACTACGCCGAAGTATACAGATTACTGGTCGCAGAAAATACTGGGCAGTACCGGGTCGCCCAATGTACTTATCACAATCGAAGGTCAATTCCTACAGTTCAACAGCGCTCGTGTTCCGAGCTGGAATCATTTGTCTCGGCAGCCAAGGCTTGGACATTATCAATGAAGAACCTGCCGACGGAAGAATTGTCAGAATATTTATTGTTCGAGGCTTTATTTGACCGCCTACCCGTCGAAATACGAGATTCGTTCAACCGAACTGAAATGGAAAGAAGGGATCACGTTCCAACTGATACAGAGCTGATACAGTTCGTTGAGAGAGAACTCAGTTTTTTGCAACTATACCCTCGCTCCTGGCCTGATGACAAACTGGTTCGTACATCTTCACCTCGTTCAAGGTCGAATCTACCGCAAGATCATTCATCAATGCCCTCGACAAGTCAGTTCCTAAGTCACAACAACGCAAGATCAGCAAGGTCTCAGCCAGTTCGTTGCCATTTCTGTTCCCGGCAGCACTACATCTACTTCTGTGACGAGTTCAAACAAGAGGATATCAATCATAGGCAATCATTTGTGGAATTATCTAATCTCTGCAGAAACTGCTTATCATTTAAGCACCAAACTGCGCAATGCAAATCTGAAAGAACATGCAGATATTGCGGAAAACGACATCATAGCCTGCTCCACAAGGATGTTCATGGTCAATACGAGAAACATCACCACTTTGACGAGAGGCAAGCGCGACAGTATGACAACTCAGGACGCCTGGAAGAGCCCCGCCGCAACGCCTCGCCTTCACGCTCATCATCGCCCAGGGGATCGCCGATTAGGTCTGGGGCTAGGCAAAATGATGTTAGGTCGGTTCCCAGTCCCCAATTGAAATCAAAAGGTTCAGGGGTAAATTGGATTGGATCCCGTAGGTTCCCCCCTCCCCGATCTCAAGATCCTTTGTTCAAGGTTGACCACATGCAGTCACCAGATAGATTTTCGGATGTTCTGGAGGAAGTTCGGGATCATACCCCAGACTCCAATTTAATGGGTCCTTCAGATAGTTCTAATAGTTCAATTTCAGGGGGAGATGAAGAGGGTTGGTCTAAAGTTCTAGGTCATAGAAGTAGGAAGTCCCGCCCCCTGAGCAGGTCATGTTCTTTTCCAGGTCGATCTGAGAGCTCAGGAGTACGCTCCTCGAGCTCATATTGACGGTCGTGCCCCTCTGATGAGCGCGTTTCAAATAATTTCAGTTCTCAAAATTTAAATTTCAGTCGTTCTTCTTCATTTCGGTCTTTTCTTTCGAAACGATGCTCTCAGAGGGTCACTGGTAAGTTTGATACTGGTAACTGTTCCTGGCATTCTCTAGGTAGGCATGCTAACTTTACTTTAGGCGGTCTTGGCTCAGCCGATAAATGTTCTTGCATGTTAGTACCTAAGACCACCTGTGACGAGTTCCTGCCAGCACGTTTGGCGGGCTCATTGCACGATCAGGTGGTTAGTTCTAGCAATTTCAGGGGCCCCATTTGGGTGGGTGAGCCTTCCAAATTAGCGAAAGGTTCACCCCCACTGTCTGAGCCAATTGTTAGGTCTCATAGGGACCCCCGCACCATATCAGATCAGGGTCATAAAAACTCTTCCCGTTCATTTTCCACGACTACCGGGTCCTCATTGAAATACCGCTTTGGAAACGGATTTCTCCCCACCGCCGTCATCCCCATTCTTCATTCACAAATCGGCAAGTTCAATGCAAGGGTGCTTCTTGACTCAGGTTCAGAAGGAAACGTCATTTTTCAAAAATTTGCTGATAAAATCAAATTACCGAGGTTCAGCTCCCATACTACGTTCTCGGGAATAGGTAAAGGCTCCCATGTCTCGTCCTGCGCCGCTGTTCTGAGCGCAGAAACTAAGTTTGGTCAGATCGTCCCCTTTTTTGCAAACATAATCGATCAAAACGTCCAAACGCCCTCAGCATCCTGTAATCCTAGCCAATGGCCTTTCATTCAAACCCGCTCTTACTATTTAGCAGATCCTCAATTCTATAAAAGGGCTCCTGTTGACGTAATTATGGGCGTGGACTTGTTCATGCGTTTCACGCACCCTGATCGTCTTCCCCACAATGTTATACGTCCTCAGTCGTGTGATCCTTGGCTCTTGGCGTCTGATCTAGGTTGGTTGGTTCTAGGAGGGTCAGATAAAGCTCTGCCTCACGGAAGGGTTAAATTTTCGGAAAGGGTCGTCGTTCAAGAATATTCTCCTAAATCATCCCCCAGCACGGTTTCTCGTTATCCATGGTCCTCCCCTAATAAATCCAGTTCTATACCTCTACAGTCAGCTCATTCCCGCTCTCCCATTCAAACTAAATCCATCAACATAAAATCGCGTTCTTCGGTTAAGTCAGAAATTCCCAAACCACAGCGCTTTTGGGGTATTAGGCCCTACAAAAAATTGGCTGACCTTGAGGTAGCTGAATTCAGACCAAAAATTTCTCAATTTTCAGACGATAACAAGGTCTTTGGTTCAGATTTGTCGACTAAACAATTGGGTTCCAAGCTGAAAATAAATTCTAATTCTGAAGTTAGTTCTCCTATTGATCCGATCTTGTTCCCAAGTCAGCAGGGAGGTCCAATTAATAACTCTGTTGACCACTGCTCTCTCCATCATAATCCAATAGATCGAAATTTGTACTCTGTAGTTTCTCCGTCCATGAAGCCCGGCTCCACAATCTCCTTATTTCGGCTCTCTCAACTATCTACAGTTCCAGATGGGTCTAATATTGTCCCTCTCTCCCTTCATCTACCTCGCAATCCGTCATGTTCCAATGTACTATCGGTCAGTGAAACCCCGCCAGTTGACAATAATCAAACTGACGAATTGCTGCGACGAATGTTTGAGATAGAAGATCTTGACAATGCTAGCCCTCTAACTCCGGCAGAATTAGAAGCCGAAACGTTGTTCGTTAAAAATTACTATCGCAGATTGGATGGTCGTTTTGTAGTTCCCCTCCTGCTCGCTCAAGATCCCCAGGCTCTAGGTCTCTCTAAGCACATTGCTGTTCGACAACTACAACGAATGGAAGTTAAACTAGAGAAAAATCCAGTTCTTTACAACGCCTATAGGGAGTTCATGAGGGAATATTTAGAGCTTGGCCACATGAGGCCCATTGGTCCCCCCAATCACTCTGTTCCTCATTATTATATCCCTCATCATTCTGTTCATCGCCCTGACGATCCCCCCGAAAAGATCCGCGTTGTGTTCAACGCCTCTCAGAGGTCCTCAACCGGCGTTTCACTCAACGAGCTCTTGCATATAGGTCCCAAGCTCCAACCAGATGTATCAGAGCTGCTCATTAGGTTCAGATCATTCAAGTATGTGTTCATTGCCGATATAAAAATGATGTTCCGCCAGTTTGAACACCCCCCTGCTGATCACGAACTATTACGAATTGTGTGGAGGGACTCTCCTGATCAGCCAATTCGTGATTTTGCTCTTTGCACAGTCACCTATGGTACAGCTTCTGCGCCGTTCTTGGCGAACAGAGTCATCCGTCAGCTTGCAGAAGACGGCAGTTCAGAGTTTCCAATTGGCTCAAAATTATTATTGCACCACACCTACGTTGATGACGCCCACGGTGGCGGTCAGACGTTGGCCGAGGCCATTACTGCCAGAAATGAACTAATTGATCTTCTTGATTCTGCCGGTCTTGAGTTGCGAAAATGGGCAGCTAACAGTTCTGAATTGCTCTCTGGGATACCGGAGGAGTTCCTGCTCAGTAAATCGGCCACTATAGATCTCTGTTCAGATGAAGACGCTCCCCTTAAAATGTTAGGCTTGGTCTGGCGCCCCAGTTCCGATTCCTTTATCTACAAGGTTCCCGCTACTCCAAATATTAGAACTAAACGTCAATTGGCTAGTCAAATTGGTCGGCTGTATGATCCTGTAGGTTGGGTCATGCCTGTTTCTGTTTTCGCTCGATGCATGCAGCGTGAGGTCTGTCATGCCAAGTTCCAATGGGATGAACCCCTGCCTTCTTCAATCCTACTTGATTGGTCCAAACTTGCTCAACACATGAGCGCGCTGGAACAATTAAATCTCCCACGATACACAAATTCGTCAGCTTCTGTTCAGTGGCTGGTTGGGTTCGCCGACGCGTCAGAAAGGGCTTACGCGGCCGTCGTTTATCACGTTGGCATTAGTTCCTCATCAAGTACTGTGCGATTAGTCACTGCTCGTGCAAGAATAGCTCCACTAAAACAGGAGTCGATCCCCAGGCTTGAATTACTGGCTGCCGAGCTACTTGGAAAATTATTCTCAAAAATTAAATCTCTCTTCCCGCAAGTTCCTGATGATCATTTAATTGCCTGTTCTGACTCCACCATCGCTCTGTCATGGATCACTGCTGATCCCGCCCCGTTCTGGAAGGTCTTTGTTGGCAATCGGGTCGCCAAAACTCTGTCCTTGTTACCTCGCTCTCATTGGTTCCATATTCGTTCCGAGGACAACCCGGCTGACGTTGCTTCCCGAGGCATGCTACCGCATCACCTTGTACAGTGTTCGCTATGGTGGAATGGTCCAGCTTGGTTGTCATCCGATCCGACTGCTTGGCCCCTACGTTCTGTCCGACCTGATCTTAATTCACCCGAAGTAAGTTCTGAAATTAGAAAGTCCACGTTACTGTCAGCAACAACTGTGGACATTGATCCCAAATTTGAACAAAAGTTCAGCTCGTTCGAACGTATGCGCCGAGTTTGCGCATGGATACTCCGGTTCAAGTCTAATTGTCGCTCCCCACGTTCACTCTCTGGTCCACTCTCAGTTGAGGAATTACGTTCAGCCGATCTTGTTCTTGTTCAAAGGGCGCAGCGCCGACATTTCACGGAAATTTTTGCTGCACTTGAGAAAAATCGCCCCCCAACGAAACTCATGAAACAAATGGCCATCTTTTTAGCCCCCGACGGTCTCTTAAGGGTCGGTGGTCGGCTCCGACACAGCTCTTTATCGTATGAAACCCGCCATCCAGCTCTCTTACCTCAATCAGATCATGTCACTGATTTGATCATAAGGCAAGCACATGAACGCTGCCTTCATGTAGGTCCTCGCGCCACCTTAGCTCACTTGCGCACTCGGTTCTGGGTCGTCAATGGTCGCAATCTGGTCACACGTTACCTCGCAAAATGTACCAGATGCTTTTCGGTCAATCCAAGACCCTTTTCTCCCGTTCTTGGGCAGCTGCCATCCGATAGGGTGGAGAGATCGTTCGCCTTTGAAAATGTGGGCGTCGATTTCTGTGGTCCGTTTACGATCACCATGGCTGGCTTGAGAGGATCTAGGAGATTGGACGTATACCTAGCGGTATTTGTATGCTTCACTACAAAGGCCATTCACCTTGAAGTGGTCATGGATCTAAGTTCGGATGGTTTTCTGCAGTGCCTGGAGCGCTTCATTGGTCGCAGAGGAGTACCCTCCATAATATGGTCTGATAATGGTCGAAATTTCCTCGGTTCCGCCAATTTTTTGCGCCGATTAGGTCTACTGTCCGACAGCAAAAACCAAATTGCTGATCAATTGGCCTTCCGCGGCATAACCTGGAAGTTCATTCCTCCGCGCGCGCCTCACTTTGGCGGTCTCTGGGAGGCTGCAGTGAAGTCAGCCAAACGGTTACTCAAGATCAATTTACGTGATCAAGTACCTACCCTCCAAACCTTTTCTACAATCGCAGTTCGGATCGAGGCAATTCTGAATTCTCGTCCCTTGGTCCACCAGTCGGGCTCAGCCGACGACGTTCTCGTTCTTACCCCCGCTCATTTTCTCGTCCATAGGCCGTTAACTGCTCTCCCTGATAGCAATCCTCCCAATGTCAGTTCAAAGCTTGTACCCAAATGGCGGTTTGTTCAAACTGTGGTTTCCAATCTCTGGAAGCGCTGGCACAGAGAATACTTACTAGATCTCCAGCAGCGCCAAAAATGGCTCACCCCCTCCCGTCCTGCTCAAATCGGAGATATTGTTCTGATCTCTGAGGATAATATACCTCCACTGTCCTGGCCTTTAGGCATTATCGTTCGTCTGTTCCCTGGTTCGGATGGCGTTGCTAGAGTAGCAGAGGTCCGTTCTGGTTCAGGTCTCAAGAAGCGCCCCTTGATCAAATTATGCCCCCTGCCAAAAGATAGCGAATAACTCCCGTTATTGGGGGGGGAGGATGTTCGGCCCTGGGCCTCACTATTATAAGATCTAGGTCTCCCTAACTATGTAAGCCAAGGAACGGTCGCCAGTTCAAATTACCCGCCGTTCAGATCGATTGGGTTGAGTTCGGTCTGCTCGCGCTAGACTAGAAACTAGAAACCTCCTTCAAACTCTCGGGGATAACCTGCGGTCCGAAAAAACCTTCATTCCATCATTCCTTGTTTACGTTTTGTAATGTGTTCAGCTCGCTCTGCGATTGTTATCAATTTACATCAGTTCAGTGATTCAATAAAAGTTTATTAACTGCTTTTAAAGTTCTTTAGTTCGAACCCACGGTAACACACATGCATTTAGAAATAAATCCACGTCTGATACTTTCAATGGATTAGAAGAGCGTTCCGCAGTTCTAAGGAGTGGGCTTCCCTAAATGATTCATGACAACCTCAGAATTCTTGATTTAGATGCTTCCCGAAACAAGTGAGGAAGCTCATTTCTTTCGGGACCATGATAAAGTAAGTGGAAATACGAGAGAATGTTAAATCTTGACTGATGTCATTCCTTTCGCTCCCTCTACCCAACCTTCTCTATACACCGCAGGGTGATGGGGGGTAGTCAACAGAGTCACGTGGGCCCATATATGTACTACCTAGGGCCAACCCTCACGGTGATCGATATTCTCAATAGCTAACAGACTCAAGGGGTTCCTTGTGAGAGACAGTATAGTAGGGTGAGCGTGAAGTTTTAAATCATTCTTCCCCGTCTCGACAGAATTTCATATTGCGGACGGTTTTGATAGCTGGGAACCGTGTAAACGATAGAGGGATATCCACGGTTCTTGCCGTTTAGCAGTTGAATATGGTTTTTCAGTTCCCCCGTTATTACCCACTTGTATTCCCCTATTCAGCCCCTGCGTCCAATATTTCTGAAATAAGTCACGTCTTTTAAATAAAGTGAGCCACGTGCGGACATAAAAAATGTAGCAACTGTGATTGCGCACCGTTGGGTGTTTCTAGATCGTTAGACCGTCACTAAATTTGAATACGATTCGATCACTATTGTAGGTACACTGTACGAAATGGTTAATATTGATCTCCATACATCATCCACAAGATTGAATCTTTGTTGTAAACCTTGGAAAATACTTGGAGGTACTGAAACTTCTGAAGATATCAGGTGATTGGGCATACAGTACCGCAAAGCAACGATCGGTAGCCTTCTGTCTACGACATTCATTTGAACTTTACCAGTCTCCTATCGCGTAGGTGTAGGATATTAGGGTACTATTACCCACGTCAGGAGGATGATTTGTGCTTCCGAAATCAGACACAAAGTCACAGATAGGAAGGTGAGGGCGAGATATATAGTGAAACCGAGTCGGCTGGATAGATGAGGGTAGCTGAGGACACGATGAGTTTGGAATAGTGTGAGACGAGGGGGGAGGGCTACAGGCAAACTTCGTATTAAAATGCTGTTCAGATAGCCGTTGGGCACCAGGCTAACTTATACGCTGATAGGGCTTACCAGCACGGAACTGGAATGGACGGTGGTACAGAGGAAGATTGGAGGGAGTGGGCAGGGAGTGTGTGCTATCTTAACTGAAACTGGGAGATACGAGTAAAGCCGAAATTTCTTCCCGAGTTTGGGTTTCAGGTCCTATCTATGATAGCTGTGGCCCCAAAGGCTCCCACCCGCGGCTCCCGGTTCCGATCCTCGCGGAATCGTTACCACCGAACAATGGAAAAATAATGACGGATTATCGCGTCACTATCTTGACGGGTTTGTCCATTTCAGTTCTGAGCCAGCGCGAGCCAAGCACCCCGTCTCGTGAACATCTGATTAGCATAATTGCTACCAACGGAGCCAACTAGGTCTATTTGCTTGGGCCAGGTAACTTGAGGCAATTAGTTTTTAAGTGGAGAAGGATAAATCAGTTCTAAACACGACGTGCCTCCGTGAATCAGGAGTGAGTGCCACTGCGGGTCTGCCGAGAATTAATAATGGATGCGACCAAAGATGGTTTGATATCCGGAAAGAAACGCTTGTACCAACTATACATTCGTGTTTGACAACAGAAGTGTTCTATAACAACAGAAGTGTTCAAGCATGTCCGTAATTTAGAATACGAGCTGTCGGAATTATTACCTATTTCAAATTCCTCTGGAATGTGTATATATGAGTATAAAATCTATAGGGAGCATCAAACATGGTTCTAAACCGGGATGAGTCAGTTCATAGAATGAAGTTTACTTTTTCTCATCTTACGACAAAAATCTAATATTTAGTAGTTTATGGATTGCATGGGTTGGTTCGGATGTGATATTTGTTACTAACTCTAGTGTATCAACTAATATTACTCACATAATATGTGTGCACCTTCACACACTGTGATTTTGTTTCCTTTTTTTCCTCTCCTCTTTGGGGAGACTCAACCTAAGAGCTGGAAAACATTTTCAATCCATTCTAAAACCAAATCCACGAGAGAAACTCCTGGTCGCAATATTCATGATTGTTTTTGCAAATAACTCAGTTCCAAGTACAGTTGAGCACCTCACTTCGCAAAATTCGTGACAAATGAACTTGAAAGTTTTCCGATCACAAAATTCTGTCTCCATTCACCCTTAGCTCTCAGTTACTGTTACCAACCATATGAGCCAATTAATAAGTGTCAACAATATGTTTTTGTAAGGCGTTGTTTCTAAATCCTGTTTTATAATCATATTCAAACTCAGTGATATGAAGGATATAATTCAATGTCAACGTAAACTCGTTGTTTTCAGCGCGTTGGTCTTCCGAGGCAATTGGGACTCATGTGACAGTTCATGTAACTCAAATAGATGTCGAATCCCACCAAATTAAACTCATCCATTTCGTTTCAACCCATTCAGTTGATGTCTCTTATGTACGGATGATTGGGTGCATCGAGTCTCACAGACGCAAGTCCCCATCTATTATTGTTACGGATAGTCTCCGATTTTGGTGACTTTTCATTTGAGCATATAAAATCAAATAGCTTCTTCCGGCTTACGAGGGCTCAGAGTGAGGAAAAGCAGAAGAGGTAGTCCCAGTAACAGAATGCTCGACGACTTGCAGTGCGATATGCAGACAGTGAACTTGAGAAGGACCGGAATAGACAAACCATGGGAGTGAGGGAAGTCAAAGGCCACACCAGACTGCTGCTTTAGTTCAAACAGTAATTAAATACCAAACAGATACAATTTCAAATTTTGATATGCACTATGACAACTTTCACAGACATCTATCAACCAATGGGCACGATGATGAATACCGAACCGGCCACCAATCATCAACATCTTACTCCGAATCAATACGACATCCCACTATGTTCGTCATTTCAGTTGCTTCGGTTAAACTTCCCCTTCTAAACGTACCTATGTGTCACAGGTACTTATGAGTAGGTGAAAGGGTGTTGGAGGGGGAGTCGAAGGGAGGGAACCCCCCAATGTGTTTTAAATGGACCCCCCCCCCATAAGTCTCGGAAATAAGAAGACCATCACTGAACACAAAATTCAATTCCCCCCCCCCACCCACATTTATACAACGAGTCCTCCAAAATTTTAGGATTCGTGCCTAATTACCTACCATATTCTATTTCACATAACACCAATCTACACGTGAGTAAATAAAAATAAAATAATCTACCTACTTACCTTTAACAACGGGGGGGGGGGGGGGGGGTAGTTGGATTCTGCATCCTGAAATGTTCTTCTTATTTTCGAAAACGAGGGGGGGGGGGGACCCATTTAAAAATACATTATGTTCATTTCAAAAAACTCTGCAAATTCTTGACACAACGGTTCATTATCTTCTTTGTACAGATCACCCTTCTGTCTAGATCACTAGGTCTAAATGTCTAGATCCTAAATGTTAGATTAATTATTATTATCAATTATCACTAATTATTAACAATTTTATCAAGTACCTAGTGGAAATTATTATAATTTATTGTTAGGTATTAATAATTCGTATTTATTATTAATAATTATTATTATTAATTATGACTAATTAATACCATATAATTCTGGGGTTTTTGATACTACGTCGGTAATAATTTTTCTATAAAAGAAGTACCTACCAGCAAACATTCGAAATTACCTTCATTTCCGTAGCACGAAACGCACCTCAGAACAACAAACTCGACATCACTTAAGCCATATGATGTTCCAAAGAGCTCGTTAGTATGAAAATGGACCTGTATTTCAACAGTTTGATTCACGATCGTGTTGTGAGGCACAATCTTTGAGCCGTCATTGTGAACGAACGGCTGGTCGTACAAAGCTGCGGATGGTCTTAAAAAATTCTACGGGACAAACTCTATCTAAATATGAAATAAAAAACATACCGTTCTATATGAATTTTTCGAGATATGAGATTTTCAAATTTTCAAAGTTCGTTTTGAACCCCTTCCCCTTGACCTAGGGCTATGAAAAGTTTCGAGGATCATTGTGGGGCTGGCCCAAACCCAGAAACCAAATTTCGTACTTTTAGCTCAACGTTAACTGGGCAAAGTGGCGCGGACGGCGGACGGCGTACGGCGGACGGACGGATTTTTTTTTATTCGATATTCTGAATCTACGTATCTTGAAACGTAAACCAACAAATTTTGAGGGGGGGTTAAAAAATATTTTTCTTTGGGCGATTCCAATGGTTCATTATCGAAGATGATAAACCAAAAATGATACACTGTCTCTTACACACTATGGAAACATTTGCTTACAAAAATACTGCTAATTTCTCAGAATGGTTAGTTCGAAGATCCGTAGAAATAGAAACGATAAAATCGATTCTAATATGGAGATCCACCCGGTTATATTAGGGATACAAAGCTCAACGCTCGACATCCACTGAAAATCGAATCACATTAATTCGTAAGACCCCTGAAGTATATTATCAATCTAGATAATCTGGAAAAGTATCTGCTACGGACGAATGTTGATTTATTTCTCATGAGAAATATTGTCGTAAGAATTCCCGACCCAACTGCCGGTCACGGTTCCACTCGATTTCGACTTGTCTTTCTTCTTTTTTTCCCCGACGCATCGCTGGAATACCAGAAACATGACGGGATAGTCTATGACAAAGTGATGCTCGTCGGATCGATGTTTTTGAAAACTTTTCCTGTATCAATAAATTCGTTTTGGGCATTCGAATCTGTTTGTATACTCTTCCTTTCTTGTAACGCTCGAAAATGAACCAGTGACTCATGTAACTCTGACGAAACCAGACTCAAAGCGAAAGTCAAATACAAAATACCGAATACAAAATTGGCAAATACAAAATTAGCAAATACAAATTGGAAAATTTAGACGTCTTGTACGAGATAACCCTAAGAAGGAAAATTTACGTACTCTATTTTACGCAACTCTCACCTTGAAATGCGCAAAAGTGCGATTTACGTACAATCTAAACTTATCACAGCCCTGCGCAGCTTCTGAAAGCGTCGCGAGAGATACGTAGGTTCCGGGCGGTTGGCAGAATCGTCCAGGTTCTCGGCGTCGCGCAAGGGATACGTTGGTTGAAAAGATCACGGTACCGATACGCTCTATCGAATTGGGATTGACGATTTATGATGCTTCAGGTTGCTTACATAAGCAGAAAATTGCGATTTCGTGCCGGATCCGACTCGTTTCGACTCTCATGATGTGGTCAAGTTTTAAAGCTTTCTGTTTGGCTTTTGTTAATAACGAGTTGTGTATTCAGATAAAGGACAACACAATGTAGAAGAAATGAATTTCCCTTCATAAAAAAGACTTCATTCTTACAAAGTATTGTAAAAATTAATTTTTTGTTGTAAACATTCTTGAATTAAATGCAAATACAGTTCTTTTCACCAAAAAAGAATTGGTCTTGAAATTTTTGAATTGAAATTTCACATTCAAGTATTATTGCAATATTGGTGCTAGTCAGTAAAAGAACTTTTTTTGAAAATTTGCTTCTTCCACTTCCTTCTCCCAGATTGGAGGTTTCCGTAACTTCTTTGCCAAATTATCAGTCGTTTCCACACAAATATCCACTTTTCACATAACATTTGAAGCCCTCTATTCGTAGCCCTCTAAATCGCTACTCCAGAAAACGATAGCCCTTCAGTCCAGGAAGAATATGACAATTCACAGTTGACAAACCAGCGAGGCGTTCCAGAACGGATATGACAATTGTCGGTCAGTGGACGAAGTGCCTAATGGACCATCGATGGGGAGTCCGCAAATAACGGGATATACACCCCCCTCCCAAGAACCTTCACAATCTTCTGAACCCCGAATCACGGACACGCTGTCTCCCAAAAGAAAGTATTCTTTTCTGAACGAAATCTTGTCGATTCCGCCAGATTATTCTTCAAGAAAACATTGACCCGGTGGGCCCAATTCCATTGTTCGAACGAAACCACTTTGTATAGCGGACACTTCCCTTGTTTTGGAAACTATCGAAATTTTGAAGATGGTAAGAAAGTTGGGTACCAGTTCCCTCATTCACCAATCAAGTAATTGGTCAGTATGGCAGGTATTAAATGTAACAGTATAGTTTTTACCCCGTTTATATTAGTTCGTTTGTCAGTCCGGCTGGAAATTTGCTGTCGAGTTTAACCTACGAGGGTGAATCAAATATAAACGGGACTTTTCGCCCTTCAGGCACAATAGTGGAGGGAGAACGTTCCCGCTTTGTTTGTTGTTGGGTACGTCGCCTCCTCGACCCCCTCAGTGTCCACAGTGACGATGTCAGAGCAAGAGGTACCTCCGTCAATTGCGCAACTCGTTATAATCAAGTTTCTCACCCCAGAAGGCGTAAAGCCGGCCGAAATGTTGAGGAGATTGACTGCCCAGTTTGGGGAAGAGACACTGTCACGAGCCAGAGTGTTTGCATGGCATGAACAGTTCGTGGAGGGTCGTGATCGTGTTGAAAATTAGAGCCATGACCGCAGACCTCGCACCAGCGGACAACATCAGCAGTGTTCGACGGCTTATTGAAGATGACAGACGTCGTACCACTTCTGAAATTGCAAGTGAGGTTGGGATAAGTTATGGGAGCACTTACTCCATACTCACAGAGGAGCTAGGGTACCATGAGGTGTGCGCCAGGTGGAGGTTCTCCTCCATGACAATGCTCGCGCCCATACAGCAGCCTTGACTAAAGAAAAATTGGAGCAACTGGGTTGGGAAACTTTGGAACACCCTCCTTACAGTCCAGACCTGTCACCCTGTGACTTCCATGTGTTTGGCCCTCTCAAGAAAGCTTTGGGATGCCAAAGATTCGACAGTAATGCTGAAGTTGAAGCCTACGTGCGCGATTGGCTGCAGACACGACCTGCATCTTTCTACGTGGAAGGAATTGGAAAGCTGCCTATCCGCTGGGAAAAATGTGTTTCCAAATCTGGAGATTATGTAGAAAAATAAACTATATTCTTTTTTACGTTAAAAATAAAAATAAATTACACAAAAAAGAAGTCCCGTTTATATTTGATCCACCCTCGTAACTTCTAGAGACTTGAAATTTTGAATATAGGTCAGAACTGGATACCAATGCAATATTCACTTGGTTTCCTGTCTGTAAAATAGTTAAACAATAAATATTTGTTTAAACAGATTAAATTTGGATGATGAACTTGAAATATTAAACATAGGCCGACGATGGATGGTTCACTTGGTTTCTCGTCAGGAAAATTGTTTAAACCAATTAAATTTCGATGATGAGCTAGAGAATTAAAATTTTGAAAATAGGTCGGTACCATGCAAATAATTTGTTGGTAGGCAATGCGAAACGTATCTCTCACTGCAGAATCTGCATCGCATTCTGCTCTGCTTACATCGCACTGCTTACCGGGCAGAACTTATAATATAGAACAATACAATGTTATATTGTTGTATTTCATGAACATTAAAAAAGGAAAATAACTTTTGATTACTCCTTAGGTTGATATACAGGGTTAAAAGACTTACAGAATTTGAACTATTATTGG
This sequence comes from Stenodema calcarata, assembly GCA_963920205.1. Classification (NCBI taxonomy): domain Eukaryota; kingdom Metazoa; phylum Arthropoda; class Insecta; order Hemiptera; family Miridae; genus Stenodema; species Stenodema calcarata. The sequence goes on along the minus strand of OY986048.1, from coordinate 13,258,203 downwards.
TTGTAAATGGTAGTATTTGGAGTTTCAGAAATTGGCAACAGGATTTGCAGTGTATGGGGAATTTCCTGACAGAGTCTCATCAATATAATATATTATTATAAAAAATAGTATGTATAAAAGATTATGTATAAAAAATCCACAGTCATGCAGCATGGCTATAAGAGCGAATTTATGGTTGAACCTCCCCCCCCCCCCCCATTGAAAAAAAAACCTCCCCGAAAACCCCCTCAGCTTTTGGACATTTCAACGCTGAACACGAAGGTGAAGTCAGAATTGCGATATCGCAATCCGTCATCAGATTTTGGACCGAGAACAATAGCTAAATTTTCTTCAAAAATTCACTAAAAACTGATTGAAATATTTTTTAATATACCACGTTTTTTAAAACGGACTAAGACTTATAAAATATTTTTTCATGGTCCTTCTACAATTTTGAGGGAGGGTTGTTAGTCGCTATATATATATTTGGAATACACGGAGGGAAAAAGTGGGGCGCAGGCAGTGAATAACACGTGTAGAAAAATTGGGTTGAATTCACAGCTAATTTCAGTGAATTGGAAATGGGATAGGCTATCAACTGGCATTGGCTATACATTTATCGGCGGCGCCCTATGTTTTTCTCTCCGAGTATTCCAAATATATCCATAGTCAATAACGATCTTCCCTCAAAATTGTAGAAGGGACATGCAAAAATATTTTATACGTTTTAGTCCGTTTTAAACTTTAAATATGAACTTGAATAGATTTAGAGCATTTATAGGGAGTGTTGTGCGGCTAGCTGTTCGTTCACAATAAGGACTCCAAGGTTGAACCGGAAAATCATCATCAATATGAGCGCTTAACAAACTACAGGCAAATTTTCATAGTTGGTATTTTCATAGCTGATTCAAATCACACATCGGAAGTATTCCGGATATTTGATGGTAGAAATAATTGCCGATGTAGGTTGATAAAAGTAATAGCCCATGATTTATGAGTCCGGAAGTCAGTTAGAAAATCCACGAGACTATTCCTGAGCTAGTCACTAACTACCCATGAATTTGAAGAGGACCACCTGGTGACCCACTCCATCGAACGCACGATGTTTTTACATCACTACTTTCATTTTGTATATATAACTTGCGGTATGAGGCGATTATCACCTGAACAGCAGGGAAAGGGAACGGTTGTGGATCATTTTATTTAAATGTTCAAGCTATTGCAATATGTCATTTCTCCGAAAATTACCTGAAATACAAGACACGCAACTCATTACTGGAAAATTATATTTCACATGATATCAGGGAGGAAATTAAACATCGAACTCACTGACGAGAACAAACGTAGGCCGACGAAGCTTAAGCTCCAGTAAGCTTTGCTTATCTGTTACAGAAAACTTGGCTTCACTTATGTGCGATCTGCTTTTCATTTAAGTTTTAATCCTACTTCCACTCCCTGTGCCCGTCTCCGACCATCTATTTCCTCTTTCACATCCACTAATTATATAAAGCGTATTAACACATTATCCACTTTATCGTCATCTGGCCTATTTACCAGTAGTCGCTGAAAGCGTCGCGATATATAAATTTTCGCCCGAAAGAGCTGGAGGGCTAGAAAAGGGCTGTTGTAACTTTCACGATGAGAATCATTAGAAAGTTTGGATGAACAGGAGAGCTATACGACCTGGGTGAATTCATTGTAATTTTCTCGAGATATTATACATTTGCAATATTTAAAGCGTACCTATTTGTCCATTTTGGAACTCAACATTTTATTAAATTTCTACCCAAACTCATGTAAAATTTAAATGGTGGTTCACATATTCACGTATAGGATCACTAAATGGTCGATGAAACGTTTATGGAGATGATGAATTTATTACAAATAATTTATACCTATATAATTCAGGGGTTTTTAATTCCACGTAACTACGCCGGCAATAATTTATCAATAATTAATTATTATTGATAATTAATAATAATATTTCGGCATGTATAATAATCATAAATAATAATTATTACCTATTAGTTATGATTATTATACATGCCCAAATATTATTATTAATTATCAATAATAAGTAATTATTAGTACTTGATAATAATAAATAGTCTTTATTATTCTTCATTAGTGGTAATTATTAATAATTATTATTCGTTAACTTGATATCCCAGAACCTCATGTTACATCGTCCTTGAATTGTATTACAACTATTCAAAAAGTCTTATACTAGATCCATCAAACAAACCATTCTCCTTGAAATTCGATACGGAAACGAAAAAACTATTAATGCCCCAGGAAACTATAAAAACTGCAATAATATTTGAAATCGCAGAAATTATTTCTGTGATTTCAAATATTTTCGAAAATGTTTAATTCTGTTAATTATTAACAGAAACACACATTTTCGACACCATTGCAAATAAGAATTTCCTGTGTGCAGTTCAAGTTCAATTCTGAACCGATTCACGTGATTGTTTTCTTGTTGAATTACGAGGGTGAAGTGGCCAGTGAGGTAGGCCATGTTGACCAGCCCCATTTGAGGTAGGCCTTGTTGCCAATTCACCTTCGATTAGTCATTTGTATAGATGAGCATTTTCACTATTTGTGGTGTAAAAACTGGCGTTACTGGTGGGCTACGAGCCTAAAAATTTCACTTGAATACAAATTAGCCTTCAAAATTTCGATGGACTGTTTGGTGTCACTTTAGCATTAGACACCGTCTTTTGGATTCATTCAGAACTGCAATTAATTGTGTATTTAATATTTCCAAAGAGTCCTTTCCTCGCCAAACTGCAGATTATAAACATCGATTTTAGGAGCAATTTGTTTGGTAAGTAGTTGTAATGGATATTTACTTAAGAAGAACATACTGTGTATATCTCTCCGTATTAATTATTTAACATATTACCAATATGTAATATTGACTAGGAAATCACAGTCTACTCAAAATGAATGAGTTCTTGTGAAGGTGGAAATATAGGGAATATGAGAAGTTTGAAGTGGAAGAATAGAGGTAACGATTACACGGTGTTGTAACAAACAGGAGCTTGAAAATGCTAAAAGTAGATTAGGGCAACGAGATGTTGGTTTCAAGATGTTTTGAGTTTAATGAGTCGTCGTACGTATGTTTTCCATCAAGCTTCAGGTTCCCATCTTTATGGAAATATTCAACAGGATCGGATACCTTCGTGTGCACTCATCATATACAGGAGGTTGAGGTAAAATGAGGACTAATGATGTGACTTGGTATAATATCCAAATACAGTGGCTATTATGATAACGGACTCATGCAGCTTCTAAGATAACCCATAGAAGGATCGGTTCAATGAATAGGTAGGTACCTAACCATAATTACCACGGTGAGGTGGGAGTTGTGTTGTAGCGTTGTGTGTAGAGGAACATCAGAAAGGAAGTAGAGCTCAGGGACCTGCTCTCGAGTTGAAATGCAATTGGTAAGTGCGAGGGAGATGAAGAAGAAAAACAAGGCATGCCTCGCAGAGGAAATGCCGTGATAAGTTGATGAGGGTGGGCGGTAATGAGGTCGAATCCTTGCAAAATACATTATGTGACATAGACAGCGGAACGAAGGAATCAAACGGGTCGCCAATCCCAGACAATAGAAAAATATAGAAGGAGCCGTTAGGGGTATTCAAAAGGTCGCGTTAATGCGGTATCAGGTCGGTCGACCGTAGAGAGATGAATTTTTTACTTGTTACGACATTCTTCTTCGGTTAAGTTGTATCCATTTGGGAGCGATGAAAGCGCTTACTCCTTTCACAGGGGAACTCAAATTAATTCAGTTTTGCGACGATTGTATTCGTTTACCTAATTTAACAATGGCAACGTTTCAAGAAAAGGTTCATCTCCCACTGTACGAGTATGATAAGCAAGCTTGAATTGCCTAATCAGGGAGACATGCAACTATGGTGCTGCCAAAGCAAGCCCTCAAACTTGGGAATACGAAATCATTCCAAGTTAGTAATTCATTTATTCCTGTTGATTGTACGTCAATCAAGAATCATCACACGTGATTCGCTGCACGATTGTCTTCTGTTCACTGTACATCAACTGCTCCTCGTATGAAGGGCTTCTTCACTGGGGTGTGTTTTGCATTTGAGTTCAACGCCCGGCCTGAGCTACCTCTTTGCAATTCAGTATGTCAATGGTGGCACCCTTTGCTCCTTCAGTATAGCGCCGGTTTGAGAATCAATCCAAGCTTCCTCAGCATCCAAGCTTCCACGGCCTTCAGCAGAACTTTTGTATATTAAGGGGTATAGGGGTCTTCTAAAGTGGCACATTCGCTGCGAGAGAACATAGATGTCTGTTCGGGAAGAATAATATGATAATTTCAATTTATTTATTATTATTATTTATTATTCAATGGAGGGCAAATAATTGAAATTCCCTTACACTTTGGTGACTATCATTATTAGCGTTGCAACAATCAGCGTGATATTTGTAAGTTAGTTTAGTACCAGTTTGTAGAATGAATGAATATAATATATTCATTCATTCTACAAACTGGTACTAAATATTATTATAAACCAAAGATGGTGAATTTAGTGTAGGTGGAGTTGAGTGATATCCTCTTCTTAGCTAAGGTTTGAGTTGAGGATTTCGGGTATTTTAGAACAGGAATACTCCCTCAAAGAGAGATCCAGGTAGCATTCCAGTCGTTTACAATGATGTAATAGAGGAATAATAAAATTTTATTGCACCAATTGATGGAGGGGCGTGAGATAGCCTCGCTCAGTTCAGAGATGCTCCGATAACGCTTACAATCGGCCGGAAAAAAATGGTTCCCTCATTTTTCCCAAGTCAAATAAATCATTTTTAGCCTTTTCATTCGGGCAGTAGTTAATGAAATAGGCTCAGAATATACGAATTATTGTCAAGAACTGGTAAGTAGCATATAAAAGTAATAACTAGTGGCAATCCTGTCATATTTCGTATTTACAGGTTATTTCAATGGCCTCGACATTCGGGGCATCGTTTTATACAGGTCCTTGCCAAAACATATTGTCAGAATAAATTTTGCATATCTCAGCATTGACTGACCCTAGGTTTAGCTGTTTAGATTTTCAGTTTATTATCTCCAATAATGAACCATTGGAATCGAACAAGAAAAAAAATTACATTACTTTCTTTTACTATAACTTCATATGTTTGCAGAAGGTCTACTAACTGAATAAACTACGTTATGATGCATGTATGAATCTCCGTTTGTCCCGATTAATATGAGATAAATAATTAATTTTGCAATATAATCCTGATAATTATATTATATTATGACATTTCTTGGCTGATAACAACAAATCATTTCTCGGGTTCGGGTAAGAAGCTCGGACAGGCGTGATAAAGTATGTGGATTCCCAGAGCGGACTCAACTCAGAACGGACCGGAGGAGTGTAAAAATCTATTCCCATTTATGGCTAGAGACCAGTGTCCACCAAAGTGCCGTATAAATCACAAAGCTCAGAAGGGAAACCCACTTTTAGAAGTGTATATATATTTACACTCTGTGTATAACGTCTTATCCACAGTTTTTCGACCAATGTTCAGACCATGTTTCTAAATTAAGGGTCCGGACGAACAGTAGCCGGCTAACGTTTTCTAACAACAGAAGTATACTCAAGTTTTTCCCATTCCTTCCGTTACTCATAAATATGTTTTCAAATATGGTTTCGCAACCAATATTCACTTACTTGATCCGTCAGTAAAAGAAAATTACTCTACCCAAAAATCTTACCTTTACATGGTTTCTGATAACAACACTTGGATTATCGGATAGAGTAATTTTCTGTTTAGTTGTCAAATAGGGTTTGATCACATATTGCTACCAATACTAACTGGCATTGGATAGTTGATTTCGAGAACACGTCTTACTACGAATAGTTTACGGTTTAAGGTATAGAATAGTTCTAGGATGTTACCATTTGTGCATTTACAACACTATGATTATTTTGTTGTATGCTCAAAACTGTCACCGCTCTCCAAGTGGTAATTGAAAGACGAAAATCTTCTTTATTAAAATAGGGAACATTAAGTCATGGATCAACAAGAACATGGATAGGTAACAGAAAATGGGGCCACGAACGACGCCATCATCGGGCAGATGATTTGATTCATACGATTTACTTTGAGCATTTGACTGAAGCTTCTATTGATGTTGGAGACTGCACAATCCATTGATTCGCGTTCTACCTTCAACGAACCGCTGGTCGTGAAACGATCTGGACGGGTCTTAAAATGTTTTCTGAATCAAGATCTATTAAAATTGGTACGAGAAAGTATGTCGTTTCATTCCACATTCCGAGGTGTAGCCTTTTGAACATTTAAAACCGTACGTTTTGCGCCCCTTGCTATTTAACTACGGTTATCAAGAGTTATGAGGATTATGCTCGACCTCTTCCAAACCAACATCCCTTAATTTTCAATTTTTATATCAATTTTAAATGGGCGAACGGAAGGGAATAGGGAAAAAAAATGTCTTGGACAATTCCATCTATAACTAAATGTATAACTAAATTTAAAGACGATTTATCGTTTCGCGTGAAATGGAGTCGAGCCATGCCGATTTTGAATTTGGTGTCAGTCTGTCTGTTTGTTTATCTGTTTGTTTGTCTATTTGTTTATCTGTTTGTCTGTCCTTCAATCACGCAAAAATGGCTCAATGGATCAAACCCTTCTCCCGTATTTAAAGGTTTCCGTGATCGTGGAAAGACATGGGGGGGGGGGTTCACTTCCGGATCCGATGCATTGGGTGGGGGTATATGAAGAAGCCGTAATAAAAAAATTAAGATTCCCGAAAACGGCTTCTATCGAACCCATTACCCGTATTGAGAGGTTTTAGTTATCGGGGAAGGACATAGGAGGGTTCACTCCCCGATCCGATACATAGGGGTGGGGGTTTATGGGGAAGCCGAAATATAAAAATCTTTAATTCTTCCTTCCCGCGAGACAGATGAATATTATTTTCGGTATTTAAGATTGTAAGGGTTTGCAAAGGGACATGTAAAAGGTATAATCCGTGAAGCGATAGGTAATAGTGGCAGATGGATCCATCCCGAGTTCAACCCGTCCAGGACAGGTAACCGAGGTAGATGGCACATCCCGATTTCTGCCCGAGATCTACAGCGACGGACCCGACAGCTAGTTATTGAAAATACCAATAACGAACAAAAAATCGCTGTATTGGATTCGTCAGAGAAAACAATTACAGGGTTAAATATTCAGATTGGTTTCTTCTTCTTTCATACACATAATATCTGCTATCCCTTCTCAACATAATACGTTCCTATAACCCATTCGAGATACTCTGCTATATTCAGAAGGGCCAGAAGATCTCGCTCGATTGAGCGACTTTGCTATGTAAAGGAGGATTAATGTAGGAGGTAAGTGAAATATTCAGAAGCCTTCAAGTCGTTACGGGGGGCCACCAATGCGTTGGGGTCCCGCAACGTTTCCCCCTCTTCTTATTCACAGTTTTTCTTCTATTTCTCCTTTTTTTGTATTAAAGAAAATAAAAGAGGGAACGAACAATAACCAGCATTTTTGTGATATTGAATCAGGTATCAGAGCTTAAAGTCAGACGTCGTAACGCATTTATGCGAGTTATGTGAAAGGGTCCTGTTTTATGGAGGTAGTCTGTGGTAGTGGGGCGGGTAGGGGCGGAATAACGCCTGTACCACAGAAATGTTTGGAGATGAGGGAAATACGATGCGATGGAACGGTGGTGGAGGGCACGACATCAAAGGAAATGGGAGGTCGCTTTCGATCATACAACCGAGTAGGCCGTTGTTTACATTTATATTGAGAATCATTAATTAAACAAAAGGAAATAATACCTCTCAGACATGACATGGGGGGGGGGGGGGGGGGGGTTGATGGTTTGGAAGTTTGGAGTCAAGCCACCCCCTGGAGGCATCCAAACGGGCGTGGTCTGATCTCATTGATGAATCATTTATCAAATTAAACGGGAGACGAAATTGGAAAAAGGGGCTAAAAAATTTCAGCGATACAAAAGGGGGAAAAAGAACAAAATCGGAAGTGGCTTTCAATTGGTTCTTTCTTTTGACTGAGGGGCACTTGACTTTGAAGAAAGGAAAGAGAAGAGCGGAAAAAAAAGTTATGAATTTCAATATTTAGACTCCGGGGAAAACAAATCAAGATATGAAAGGTTTGGGAAAAAATAAATTTGTTCTCTTCCTCCCCTCAGAGACGTTTCTGATAATTTTGTAACGTACGAGGTAGTGAGCCAGTTCTACGAAGAAAAGAGATTGTAAAGAATGATGCTGATTGTAACAATGTATAATACTTGATCTCCCTGGAGAGATTTTGAAAATCAAGATGTTACCCTCTTCAAATATGTTTCCCCGTATTTCTAATCATTCAAAAATAATAATAATAAAAACTTTGTCTCCTGACATAGGGAAATTCATGCGTTCACATGGCTCGATACATCTCAGAATGTACTCATCCTATTTGTCTGGTCTAATTTCGTCCAGGACAGGGTATTTCAAAGTGTGTTCTCATGAGCACAAATTGAAATTTGGCATCTCTATGAACAAATGAAGTTTCATCCACAAAGAAAACCATGCGGATGCCAATACTTACTCGTACATTTGTAGTCCATGTATTTGAGTGCACGTTTTTGTCTAGAATAAAGAATATATGGCTATAAAAAACCCATTTTGGCTCGAAGTGATCACTTTTTTTTTATATGACATTATATTACGATGTATTACATTGTATTACAATTCTACATTATGCTCATGCTGGAAAACATTTTTGCACGACTTTTTGGTGAAATCATATCATATTCTTTTACTATTGCACTAAAATGCTTCTAATCTCGTTTTACTTATTATTTAATTAATTAGAAATACTTACAACGTATACCTAACACTAAACCGACTAGGTACTTGACTAGGTAGAGTAAATAAAGTGATAACCTATATCAGCTGACCGCTTCTTCACCTTTATTGATTTTGGTGCATTTCAGTCTTCAAAATAGCGATTAAAATCAAGAAACACGTTAGTAGGTAATGTAAACATAGAAACGCTTAGGAAGGTGAACTGAATAAAAAATACTGATAGCACGAATGCGAAATTCGCCTTATTTCTTAGAATCTTTCAAGACCATCCACAGCTTTGTACGACCAGCCGTTCGTTCACGATGACGGCTCAAAGATGGAGCATATCAAAAATCGTCAACATGAGAGTGAATCGTGAGGCAGCCTGTCGTGTCCATTTTCAAACTGGCCCAGCTGATTCAAACAGCACATGGTTTTCAAATATCGAGTTAATGAATAATATTTAATAATATTGATTAATAATGAAGCATAAAAATTATTAATAACCAACAATAAATATTAATAATTTACACTACTTGATAATAATTATTAATAATTAATCATAATTCATCATAATAATTAATCTATCATTTAGTGATTAATATGTATTAATCATAATAATTAATCTAGACAGAAGGGTGATCTGCATAAAGAAGATAATAAACCGTTGTGTCAAGAATTTGCAGAGTTTTTTTTAATTCGATTATCTGAATCTACGTATCTTGAAACGTAAACCAACAAATTTTGAGGGGGTTGAAAATTTCTTTCTTTGGTCGATTCCAACGGTTCATTATCGAAGATAATAATAATTAATCCATCATTCATTTCCTGGATCTACGTGTCTTGAAACGTAACCAAAAATTTTGAAGGGGGTTATAAAATTTGCTTTCTTTGGTCGATTCCAACGGTTCATTATTGAACAAAAAGAACCCAAAAATAATATGAAACCTCGATGAGAGGTTCGCGGGACCGTACAAAACATTTTAGTGCATTTCAACCAATTAGAAAAAACACATAATCTTTTTGGGTTTCGAGGAGTTGACGTTGATCTTATTCGACGCAGAAACGCAAACCACTTCTTTTCAATAGGCCTGGATTGTGTTACTGGTAACTCATTAATCACGATGACCGGACTTTCTTCTTTGAATAGAATCAAATGTATTCCATTTCGATAATGTCTAATTAATCGACTGTATTGTTTGACTAGAATGATATTCTTCGTGAATTAAACCAAGGCTTTGTGGTTTAACCACAAGCATAATGTTTGGAAAACCATATGAAACATCCAATAGTTTCATGTTACTTGACGACGATAGGATACCATTTCAAGTGTACCACTCTGCGGAGTTACCTACTCGTACTTTATTACCTCAAGACTTATACTAATATTTTGTGGAACAATAACTCCGTTAATATATAAAGCGAGTTATGTTCAGCTTACCCCCGTTAACCGTGATTAAAATTTATCGCTTGTGAAATCGACCTTAACTACTGTGACTCCCCAGGCAAATGAAAGAAGTCTTCTCGGGTTCTTTGTCGCAACCAAGTTGAAGGATGGATGGTTTCTTAAAGGAAGAGACGGAACAGTGAAAGAGACGTGGGGTGGGAGTGAAAAGTTACCTGAAAGTGTCAATGTACCGCGAGGCGAACATATCAAATTATAAGAAAAACAATAGCGATGAGGGAAGGGGGAAGGGAACCATGAGGCGTGTAGATCTAATCTCGCCGTATTGTCGCTGCGCTGCACGCAAGGGACCCCGAGTAATTATTCCACATTGGATCCTCGTTCGCCGGATACACCGATATTATAAACTTATCTTACTCGACTTGATTACTCCTTCGAGCTCGCCTAATCAAACACAAATTATATTTAGGACATGTGCATTATCTTTTGCGTCAGTCTGATTGGGTTTCGCTGGTCTTCCGGGGGAAACAGAGTCGCGTACTATTTCGCCTCACATACTCGCAACCATCGGACTAGAAAATTGCTCGTTTAGATTTATGCAATCGTTTCCATTTCGTAGGAACTTGATTGGATCAGCAAGGTTATGAAATTCGGAACGTTCAAGCTCGAAATCGTAAGATACCATAATTTTGTTATCACTCTTGGACGATAGGATACTTCTACCGATTACATGTTTCTGATAGATGTATGCCCTTTGAAGAGATTCAATAGCACAGTGTGGTATTAAAATACAGTGCGGTTACCTACGAGAATGAGGAAACGCATGGCGATTGAAGTATCCGCAACCACACAGATTTCTGACATCTGACATCTAATAAAAACTCTGCAAATTCTTGACACAACGGCTTATATGCTCTTTGAGCAGATCACCCTTCTGTCTGAATTAATTACAAATAAATTGTACCATTATGATTCTAGGGTTTTTATTTCCACCTAACTACTGAGGCAATAATTTAATAATGAATTATAATTGATTATTTGGATGATTAATGATTATTATAATTTATTATTAAGTATAACCAAAATGATTACTTACTTAAATTTAATAATATACTTGATTAATAATAATATTACTTCCCAGTAGGACGCTGACCTCATCTCCACACTTGAATTGAAGTGTATCTAATCGGTGTACAATAGAATATGATAGCCTCTCGCCCATTTTCATATCATTAATATAATTATAATAATTGTAATCCTAATTGCGAATATCAAAGTAGTTTCTCAAACTTCAGCATATAAGCATGCATTTTGGCTACCACCTCCCTTACCATATCCCCTATGAACAGACTTACTTACCAGCTTGCAGAATCTTTGCGCTTACATTCCTTGGAGTCTGAAGTAATAGACAATGAGAATCATTAATTTTACGAGTACAATGATCGCATAAGTTACTTTACTCTATGTCATGCCAACAGATTGATCTGTTGGAAGGCCCTCGGTGTCTTTTCTGTTGAATCACAAAATGTTCGGCAAGTGAAGATAACAACGTGATTCTATCGTATGTGAAATCCAACTTAATATTCCAGTAGACGATGGGTCGTTACGAATCGGAAGCCCATCGAAGGAGCATGTGTAGAAAGATCGTAAGCGGATAGCAGTTAAGAAATTTACATACTCCCACTATATTAATCCCATACTCACTCAATGCAACACCTGTCCAACGTCATGCCTAATAAACCATTATCTCTCAACCATTCATATTCAACATAATTCCGTTCTCCGAATATTCCAGACTATAAATTATAGGTGATCCTTGAATCGCATGAGTCAAGTTCAATGGCTTTTAATTCGCAATTAGATGATAAAATAAATGAACGAAACAGCGAAGGGCAACTGGAGCCTGGCTGTTTAATCTTCTCATGTATCACCTTTCCGCGAAGAAGAGCTATAACGATGAGTTCCACCAATCAACTAGTCCAGGGGTATCAGCTGATACCCGTGGACTAGTAAAGAGGTTGTATATTGATGTTAAAAGCACCTGATTGTCTCATTTTATCGTTATATTTTCAGGTTTTCAACGAGTGAAATTCCTTGGATTTTTTGGTATTTTATTATTATAATTATTCGGTTAGTTAGGGTATAATTATTCGGTTAGAGTATCGATGCAGTTCAGGAATAGTTTCATCATTCGTTTGACATGAGTTTATCCACCTGCTTAGATTACAGACGGATTACGTTGGATATCAAATGGTAAGCTACTTTGTAACCCTCAGTTCCTAGACGGACTTTTTACAAGAATTTCAGAAAAATGTAATTACTGCAGGAAATGATCAATTTCCAGTATGAGTGGGCAAGTAAATATTAGTCCTTCTCATTTTCCAATTCTGTAATGAGCTGGTAAAGTTTATGAGAACCTTGTTATAGTCAAACTGGATCATAAGTTGGCCATTATCATTCGTTCACCATATTTATCGAGTGTCCACTTGGCAGTAGGTTGCAATACAAACGTATACCGTAATGATTCAAAACTAGGCGTTCTATACGTATTATATTATATTCAGTCAGGGAATTAAATCAATGGAATTTCAAATGGTTGGGGAAACCCAGAGATTTTTACGGTTCTCAGTCAACATTTGAGCAAGCATTACATTAGGCACTTGTTGACAAGTTCAGGTGAGCATCGATGAAGGGCAAATATAATGTAAGCAATCTTGTGGCTCTACTGGGTTTTCTATTCTGAAGCCGCACAGGAAATACGTGCCCAAGACAGCATTCACCAATAATGATTTTCCGGTAGGTGGAATAGTAACGCGCGAGAGAGCTTACGTGTCTCAGAGGGTGGCACTGACCGTTCCAGTCGTGGTACAATGGTCACAAATCATCCTCACGTCAATTTACTCAGAGCTCACGAATACGATATAAATAAAATTGGGCACAATAGAATTCGAGGAGGTGGAAGAACCGAGTGGGATGTCAAATCACTCAGGCGCATTATAGTTCACCATCCGTGCCATGGAAGAACATCTGAGACAATCAGGTGAGGTAGTTTACCGTTATTTTTTCCTTCCATTCTTCGAGCAATAATTTTCTAGAAAATCAAGCACCATGTATGTGTATAATCTAGTAAATATTATGGGTGAGCCAAAACTTGTTCTAAGTAACACTATACAAGTTAATCCAGAAGGGATTGTCCAATGTCCACACATGCATCATTGAATCTAGTTTCAAAACTGGCTCAATCCAAACTTGAACATTTTTCAGGAAACACTATAAACGTTTCCACGCCAAGCACTATATTTTAGACATGTTATTTTGATGCAATTGTTTAGGCTGGTAAGCTCACGTAAAGAATAAAGAAGGACGAGCTCAACTTAAGATTCAGACAAATGCATTGGTTGATAGGGATACACTCTGAGATATCAACTCATAATAAGTTGGTTCTATACCAGCAAGTAATCAAACCAATCTGGACTTACAGGTGCCAACTGTGGGATTCCTCAAAGAAAAGCCATATTCAACCTATACAAACTTTCGCGGTGTATTGTCGAGGCAGCTTGGTACGTACGAACGGCTGATCCCCATCGTGACCTACAGATAGTGACAGTTGGCGAAACTATAAGAAAACTTGCGATGGAGCACGTGAACCAGCTCCACAAACATCCAAACGTTGACATATTGAACCCACTGGACGACTGCGGAGACATACGGAGACTGAAGAGGACCAAACCAATGGACCTTGTCTTGACTCACTAGTGTGGGGTGATGTGTAGTGGATATAGGTAGTGATCTATATACCACAAAAACGGTCTAACGTATTAGAAATACGTTGCTAGATGTTGTAATACAGTTGTAACATAAATAATTTGTAAAAAAAAAAAATTGTTTAGGCTGGTGGTAGGTAGTAGGTCAAGTTCTGAGTTTTCAAATGATCAGAGTTTTCAATGTGCCAAACTACAGTACCCGTTCATCTGTTACGTTCCACGTTCCCTTTGCCGCCCACAAATACCTTCTGCATCGACCATTATACCGCATGCCACGGGAGGCGAATGCGTTTATTCAAGCCACGTCATCAGACTTTTTTTGTATCTCGCAGTTTAGCCTCAAACGTCAGTTTCCTAATTATCAGTATCAGTGACAGTTCTTATTCCTTTTCTCCATCGTCATTTTATTCACATATTACCTTTCTTTGTGCACCAGTATCTCATTTGTACTATTTATCTTAAGTTTCTTTTATGGGTGAAATCTCGAATTATTTTCCTTATTTGTAAATTGGCTTCGGCCGTATCAATAAATAAATAAATAAATAAATAAAATCAAATTTGGGATTGGGCAGGTTTTGTCGCGATTCAGGTAGTTTGACGAATCTTTCTTACCATATTAATTAGAGTATCATTTAAAACACTATTATCTATGTCGCAAATCTCATTTATATGGTATTTATATGGAAAGAAAAATAATGTAGAATAATGTAGTAGAATGTATCACAACAATGGAAAACCTCGTCACGCCGATGGCAAGCGCGCTCCCAGCGGCTCAACTGAAAATTGTGGATTGAGCCCGTTTTGATGTGAAACCACCACTATGAAGGTGTTTTTCCACGGGATTGAGCCGCATTTGGTCAGTAAGGCTTCATAGGGTGATAGGGTGGATTATGAACTTGCGAAAAATGGGAAAAAGTATGTATTAAAAAAACATGGATTGAGCCGGAGTCTGCCACTAATCGCCTCATTCTAATGTCCTCGTACATACTGCTCGCAAGAACTGCTGGTAGGGGGGGGGGGAGACCTAGTGCGCAGATACGATGAAGGTACTCGTATCATACACCGTGACTTATTTTGAAACGAGCAATTGCTTTAATGTGTACAATTTGCTTTATGTATAACACTTTGCTTTAGGTATGTGTAAAATTGCTGTATGTGTAAACTTGCTTTCAACTAAACTACAATATTTGGCCTTTACCTGGCTGACGAGTACAGGGTATTCCCAGTTGAATTTAGATGGCTTCCGGTTTACGAATCGTATACTCCCTCCAAAGGATGGCTTGTGTATCGAGTTTGTATTTGTTAATAATTCTTCACTCGATGCAAAAATATTATACAATATCATACTATCTTGAGAACCTGATGTTAAAATTTAACGATCTGCCAACATCAAGTGTCAGATAAGCATCAAGCGACCGTCATCTGATTCCACATGTGGTATGTTATTCCTTACTTATTCAGTATTAAAACAAAATCAATAATTATGATTTCGGTTTCTATTTCATTGGAGTCGACACTGTGAATATGTAGGAGTATTGCATATTTATTGAATGAGTTATCAAAGTAAAAAAAAAAAAAAAAAAAAACTCTAACCAAACTGAATGTCGCTGATACAGAATTTATCTGAAGACTTTGACCTGAATTACGTTTAGTATATGTTGTGAGAACCGAACGAAAACGACGGGCATTGCCAACATATGAACTGCTAAATATTGACCATAGGGGTCTTAATTTCTCATGCCCGTACGTCGCCCTGACGCGACCTTTGTTTCAGAGTTTTCTTATTTTCTTTAATTAAATGAGAGACGGAGAATACTATTCCATTGTATGCTGCCAAGCGGTAATGAAAAATCGCAATCTGCCGGCACACCACCACAGGTTTTAGTGCTCCGCAGAATTTACGACCGCCTTTAACGTTTGAAACCTTTCCTATAAATTTCAGTGAAAGAGGGCTTATACAGAAATCGTTACAGTTCATAGAGCAGGGTCAAAGGTCGAAGAGAAGACCCTCTGATTGCGGTGCTATGTATAATGCCTCCATGTTCAATATTGAAGCACCGCTCGTTGACGCGCCTTTGCAGCTCTCACGCCGAAAACCATCTAATATACGACGTACTAACACGTACATTACAATAGATTTACTGCAAACTACACTTTGTCATTTGAAACGTTACAGAGGTGTACTAGTGGTCAGTGCACTGGAACATGATCGACTTTAATTTTTCATAATCTGATACAATTTGTTAATTTTAATTGTTTATAAGCAGTATACGAAAACACTGCACGTGCCAAAACACATCCCCATTAGTCATAATTGAAAAGAAATACATTGATTTTGTAGGTAACTAAATGTTCTAAAAATTGTAGGAAATTGAGTCCTCCACAACTTCATAGATGGGTCCTATTGCATGGAAAAAAGAAAACACGAGGAAGATTTATAGGCAAAACACTGAAAAAATGCGGGGAGTTTGAGGTTTTTGGGCCACCAAAATTCCTCTAGGGCTCCTCCTTCAGGGCTTTCCTGGGCCTTCTCATATCATACCAAACAATCATGGAAAACAAATCTCAATATATTATGAATGATGAAATAATGCGCATCTGCATGAATCGAAAGATCTCTTGCATTTCCACGAATATCACGTTCCTTGATCTGTCTTGTGGGTTATCAGTTTGATGGTAAGCACTGGGGAGTAGGTTCATGTGCCTGAATGTATTGTGAGGGATAACCAGGAGCGTGGGTTAGTCTGTTCATAAGCATGTTCGTTCGCAGCATGTGTGTTTGTGCGCCGATACCAGTGAATCGATGGTAGAGATAAATATAGTCACATTTTGTTAAGTGAGTGCTTTTTGATGACCCTACGTACAAATTAAACTTTTCATCACTGCGAATTTAGACTAGCCTTCTTGAACATTGTCGTTCTAGGCTTTGAAATCTTTTGGTGCTCCCATTAATGATGGTGCCTATTTGGTCACACCTTAAATCTTAAGTGCTGCAGGGGTGAAATGAATCTCAGCTCTTTCATTGGTTCTGAATTGATTTTCCCGGTGATACACCAAAGCGTACGGCTCAACCTCTCAGCTTGCTTGTCACTCGTAAAGGTTGCACTCACTTAGTGTTACAAAACCGAAACATGGCTATTCAAATATGAGGAGCTAATAGTGAATACCATAGCTAACGCCTTTTCACTGATAGTTTCACTGTATGAAAGCTCCTCTTTCAGAATATGCCATGCTCAGCAGGATGATCCAATATCACCTGGACAGATGCTGATTCAGGCATTTAATACCCTAATCTTGTTCATTCTAAAAGCTTCCCAGCAGAGGAAGATACCGGAGGGTTGAAAGGTCGGAATGGGATGCATCTCAACGGAAATAATCGTTTTGATCAGAATTAATTCAACTAATTATTTCAATTCCATTAGCGGGAGTTACGTGCTTCGGTTGGACAAGAGAATACTGTCAGGATCCTCTCCTTTTGCGCTACTTGCAATTCCCTCGCTCGGGAATTACCTCAGGGCCAGCTTCGATCCTATCTAATCCAAAAGCGACCCTATTTGGTGATAACTTTTCCACAAGCCCCCTCATTCCATTTTTAATTAGGAGAATATCGCGTACGATGAACTTTCTCTTTGATCTCATCAGTCAAGTCAAACTATACCATTCAAATTTGGGAGAATCAGTCCATAAGATCTGGAAGTATCGTATTATAAGATTACTGTTTGGTTTATTTGGTTTAAAACAAGCTATCAGGTCGGGTGAACTATTTAATACAGCTGTTCTATTAGAGGGATTTCGATTCAACTTGTACAATTATCTCCCCCAACATGAAACACCGCCAATCTAGGACCTCCCGACAAACTTCTAATCGTCATCGACTTTACAGTCTTCAAGGGGAAAAAATGGGGGATCATGCTTCTTCACAGGGAAGGTAAAATCTTTTGTTTTAATAGCAAGGATGATAAACGGCCCCTAAATAAAATAGCGTGATATGTCCCATTAAAAGCATTGATTACTTCGTAAGATGAAGGGAATTAGATATTTTTTGGGGCGTTGTATGCAAGTTGCTTAAGGATTGTCACTTCTCACGGCAGGAACCAGAAATAAATAATGCCCAACCCAACTAGAAATTTACTTCAATTTTAAACTTCGGTGATAGGAGACCTCTTGTTCCATGTTCGCTCAACATTCCCCGACCCTAACTCGGTTACAACAAAAATTACATGATTTACAACATAATAACCCTCTTCAGACCTGGAAAAAACGTGTACTTCACTGTATGAGTGATAAGCTTGATGAGAGCCTTTCTGATTGCTTGATTTGGTGGGCCATTCCCCTCTATGAAATATGTTCCACACCTCGGCCTCATACAGTACCTTGTAACTCACGTGAAAAAAAGACCATTCGTTTTCGCTTGATTCAAGTACCTACCTGCCATCAATCGTTCAAGAATCAGGCTTCAAAGCACATGCCAGTGTGAAACCATCTATATAATAATTATATTATATCTATCTTATAATATAAGATAGTTATAATATAATTATTATATAGATGGTTTCACACTGGCATGTGCTTTGAAGCCTGATTCTTGAACGATTGATGGCAGGTAGGTACTTGAATCAAGCGAAAACGAATCATAAATAATATATTATATAATAACTATATATTATAATTGTTATAACTACTGCTAGTTATGACTAGTCACGAGCTACTACTGAAGTAACACATTCAGTTACTAACTCAGTCTAAATTATAAACTACTGGGTTCACTAAAAATATTTGATATTTTGCCCACAATAAACTATATGGTAGCAGCAAGTTTAAATACGCCCAAAAAACACTGTTTAAAAATCATCCCTTGCAAATATCATTCTACAGCAGCCGGAAAAAGTTATGATATCCACTTATATCTAATACATAGATATGTAGTAATAAAAACGTGTCGGCATGGTGCCAATGGAAGATTTCAAAACGGGTAGGGTGCTTGTGAAGTGGTTAGGACATCTCTTTAGTTGGGGAAAAGGGGGGCGGGGTCATTGTGAACGAACGGCTGGTCGTACAAAGCTGTGGATGGTCTATCTAAATATCTATCTCTAAAAACTCTATCTAAATATGAAATGAAAAACATACCGTTTGGTGGGAATTTTTCGAGTTTTGAAATTTTCAAAATTTCAAAATTCGTTTTGAACCCCTTCCCCTTGACCTAGGGTTATGAAAAGTTTCGAGGATCATTGTGGGGTTGGTCGGAACCCGTAAACAAAAATTTTAGCTCAAAGCTAACTGGGCAAAGTGCCGCGGACGGCGTACGGCGGACGGACGGAATTTTTTTTTTTTTTAATTCGATTTTCTGAATCTACGTATCTTGAAACGTAAACCAACAAATTTTGAGGTGGGGTTAAACATTTTTTTTTTCCTTGGGCGATTCCAATGGTTCATTATCGAAGATAATAAACCAAAAGAAGAAGAACAACAACAAGGTATGGGCGACAACAGGGTTTTTGAAGTTATATAACTTGGCTCCCGTTATACCTAACGACTTGAGACTTTCAGGCCTTTCTATTATACACTCCAAGAAGATCAACACCAAATTTCAAGTTGATCGTTCAAAAAGGAGCCGAGATATGGATACCTGTAAAACGCGTTTTTTGACGTCCAGTAAAAATATAGGTACACTTGGTTCCGTTTGGTTCACAACTTGTTTGCTTGACGAGGCGGAACGCTACTACGTTTCTAGATTGTGTAGAGATATGGTGACGTCGGGGGTTCACGTCTCTAAAGGAAGTATTAGTATATTGAGACATTATCGTTGATAATTTGTCATGGTGTCCTCATACTATTGTTCCCACTATTTCTATAACAGTCACTGATATTTTCTACCATATATATACGAAAATATTAGTTTATGAGAGCATCGGTCGTTAATTCAGTATGATTACCGATTTCTGAAATTATTCGAAGATTATTCTATCCTATCCAATTCGAATGAAGTTGTTCCACAGAAAATCAGGAGTATTTGAAAAATCGTCTATTTCCACTGAAATATTAGTAGGTACACTGTTAGACCGGTTTCAGTGATTAAAACAATACTGGTCCCCCCCCCCCCCCTTGAGTAAATATTGGTATCCCTCGTTTTTTTTTTTTTTTTTTTGTTGGTTTTTTTTAAATACTGCTGATGTATCAAAATTTGATACATCAGCAGTATTCCAAAAAAAAAAAAAAAAAAAAAAATTATGTACATACGTGAGCATGAAAGTGAACAAGTGCCATTTGGCTGTGGCTCACCACCCATCGCCAAAAGCGCTAAGATCACATCGCGATAAACCATATCTGCGATAAAAAAGAATGTAACTCTGTTCACTGATGTACCTAGTGATCTAATTTTATTACATTTTCACAAAAAGGTGGAACTAGTCAATTCGAAATTGCCCGCTTGATTTAATCGGTGACGTCATGGGAAAATTCGATTAGATTCGAATTACCTTATAAATGCAGAGCTAATACTTTCTTGACACATTCCCACCAATTGTTTAAGAGAGTAATTCACATTGAGCCTCACCTTCATCTTTCCGGTTAGGAATATTATGGGGTACACTGGTAACAAGATCTAAAACTACCACGTTTTCACGGACTTCAAAGGATTATAATGAGAATACCCTGGTATAGAATGTACTGCCTGATCCTTCTTCGTAAACACAATTATTTCTCCATACGAGCATACGCTTCTCGTAAACCGTAATAACGATCTCGTTTATACTTACAGCCCTGAGAACGTTACTTACACTTTTTTGAGCACTGAACTCAAAGTTATACACACATATAATTAATCATGGCTTTGCATGAGAAATGCTTCAGGAAGAATTCGATACTGCTGGCTAAGTGATAGTGATGGAATGTTAGTGTAATATTGTGTTTTGAGGAGCGAAATAATTATTGAAATGTTTCTTCATCGTGCTAATAAGGTTGAACTACTAGAAATTAAATTGGTAGAGTGGATACGCAAAACTCTTCTATGGAATCCTGAAATTATTAATTAGGAACGTTAGTTGTGAATGAACGAAAGTGATGATTAATGGTTGGATAATTGATTTGTACTATCAAAACTAAAATACCATTAAAATAATAAATATTGCAGATTGGCACTTGCCCAGGAAAATACATTTAGTACTGTATTGGCTCTGAAACGTTCAAAAATAGTTAGTTCCTGAGGTTGCACCAACTCGCTTATGAAAAGTTGTTCGAGCCTTGTACTCGATGATTTTTTTCCTTTACTGATTCGGAGCAATTTGTGTCAATTCTAGTTCCTCACGTCAGATTGTGACTGTATAGTTTCATGAATGAAAATATTCAGCCTAGAAACAAAATTTAGCCTAAATAATTTAATGGTATTATTGGTATCTAATAACTAATTATTAGTTTATTGATTGAACCGTATCCCTACTGCCGTTTCATCGGTTAATATTCACGAAACTGAACGGATATCTTTTCGCCTTGCAGTTGCGTTATATGCGGGACCCATCTCTACCGGATGGTTTTGGGGCCCGAATCGATGAATAAAGTACTTATAAAATGAAGCAGACTCGACAGTTGGTTCCAATGTTTTACCCGGGTGAACGCCAGATGGAGGGACTAATACGATGGAGCCGGTCAACCTTAAAAGTGCGATTCCCACCGATTAAATAGTTTGGTCTAATTATCCGTGGGAGGCGCGTGAGATATCAATCAGCTCATAAGTAGAGAGCCCGGGGGCTTGAAGTCAACGATTAGTCAGAAGGATATAAGCCAGTGAACGGCTTGTACTTCACCGATCAGAAACATAGATGGGTGAAGCATCTACTCAAACATCTTCGCCACCGTCGGTGAAAATCGAGAAGGAAATGTACGTAAATGATGAGTTCGATCTCAGGGAGGCTTTTAGGGCCACAACAAGTATATTGCACAGGATAGACTCACTTCCGTTGAGATAACCAATTGGTAAGCTCAAACAAACGCTACATTCAAAACCTTGGACCCAATATTCAATAGGACCAATAGGACCAGTATAATATATTCACATATTATGTGAACACAATTTTTAATGTCTCCCAACAAGTTTCGGTCGTTCTCCCTGAAATATTCAACCTAGGTACTTATTGTTTGAAAAATAATAATTCAAAATAAATGGATTCAGAATGCTCAAAAACACATTTGCATTTTAAATGCTCCCAAAATTACGCTTCCTATTATTTTTAAGCTTTTTCTTGAACATATGGTACAAATGTTGAAACTCAGCAGTGGATTAAAAATGCTCTGAGTGTGATTTTCCTCCGAAATTGTTCAATGGTAATCCATGTTCTGAAAATGTCGAAGTTTTTCCAAAACATCACCAAAATCATCTTGGTTTTTTTTTATTTTATTTGCATTATTATTATTATTATTATTTTTTTTTTTTAAATGAAATTATGATTTCTCGGCGAATTTTACGAATACAATAAGTATAGTATCAGTGCATCAGTGCATACAATAAGTATATCAGTCACATGGACTTGAAACATTTTGCCGTTTTAGTGTATTCACAACGATGTCGAATCCGGGAGTGGAATGGAAAGCAGGCACTAAAAGGTTGTCGGCTTACATGAAGGGCACGTACAAAGCGCACTCAGCTACAGAACAAACTGGACGGTTGAATCGCATTATCTTCATCGGCAACACGTCTTATGACGTATTTTCAGAGTTCTATAAGGGTTTTTATCACTCGTGACATGGTAGCCTGACATGGGTATGCCAGAGAATTTTCGACCAAGACTGATAAATCTAGTTTTCTGCTCTCGTGAACTCACCATGAATACCAACAGGAAACTTGGAAAAGTTGTTGACCTCAGATGCCGACATTATTCAATAAATTCGTCTCTGCAATTATTCATGTATCAGTGTAGTACTTATTCACGTTTTCAGAGAGCAGAATGATTTTGGGCAGAGTTCATAAGCATGTAATCAAACATTTGAAGGAAGAACAATACCAAAAGCCATTGGAGCTGCTTCACATTTGTGGTGTCACCAGTGACCACCATATAAGCTATCACTTCTCTATCATTTTCTTATTTGTCTCTATACACTGTAAACTGCTGATCGGCTGGTCACAAATATGATCTCGCCGTCTCTGTTCTTCAACCTCCCGTAGGAATCTAAGTTTCATAACCTGGATAAGACTGTGAGCAATTTGAGCGCTGGCTGGAACAGAAACGGTGTTCTGTAGTACGAGTATCATACATCCAGTTTGGTTTCCTCACTCAGAAAGCGCTGGCCGATGGATGATTCATTATTAATTCAAACAAAAGAGGTTCCAGGCGCCAGCCTGACTCAAGTAGGTATTTTAAGGCTTCCATCTCTAATTCATCAATTAAATTATATTGTTTGAAGTATTTCAAATTCTTATACATGGTCCACTATGAATATTCTAATGATTCTCTATTCAAATAATCATACAGATTTTACTGATGATTACTCACCCGCAACTGTATAATTTCGTCATTATCAATCAGTTGAATATAACATAGCGACGAGGCCATTCCAGGAAATTACCCACGCTCTGAATAGGTGTCACAACAACAAACTAAAACTATTTTTCTGCTCTGCCACTCCACACTAAACGGTTGCTCTACACCATGTAAATTCGACCGTGTGCTTGCAGGATATGGGGTTCAGCAGCCAAAACCCATGTACAGAAAGTACTAACAATACAATATAGTACACTGCCGTGACCGGAGCTCCATGGTTTGTGTGAAACTCAGTACTGCACTCTGATTTGAATCTCGCCATAGTTTCCAAAGTAATCAAGGAATCATAATATAATATATACTTATGAAGACGTCCATGTTCAACCACCCAAACGCCTTGATTCGCGAAACGTCCACCGCCATTACCACCCAAAAGGAGGCTAAAGAAAAAAAGGACCGTAAGATTTATTAATTACACCCGACCCGAATCAGTAAAATACTCAGATTTAAATTTTAAATAATATGTAGTATTGTTATCCTAATATTCTAAAATCATCATCACATATGTATGCGATTTCCAGATTGTTTCCCAAAATTGATTGCTTAGATTTTCTCTTGTTCAATTGTTTATGTTAATATTGAGCTCTGGTTGTAGTACGATCACTGGATCGTACCTAACCTAGAGCAACATGTAAATCAAGGCTAAGCCTAACTATATAATTATTCTTAGAAAAAAACGTGTATTTTCAGGCACATTTTCAGGTATATTTTGAGCATATTTTATATTATGAATCGCATGGTTACGTACTCAGACCTCCCTAGCAACGAATTAAATGAGTTTTCAGTCGCGATATCTCCATTTCAGGGCGTAGAAAGTGTCAAGTCAACAGCATTACTTACGATTTTTTTAAATTTTTGATTGAGGGCCTTCATAAAATAAAATTACAAGAACTGTTCAAAATTATCCCGGTTCTCGGGTATCTGATTCGCCAGAACCATCGTGTGGTCGACTCCATTCGCAGACGAGCGACCCTCTGCATCCGCGAGAACGGGGGACATTTTGAACAATTCATGTAATTTTATTTTATGAAGGCCCTCCCTCAAAAATAAAAATAAATTCTTATTAATGCCGTTGACTTTCTACACCCTGAAATGGAGATATTGCGACTGAAAACTCATTAAATTCGTTGCTGGGGAGGTCTGAGTACGTCACCATTCGATTCAGCGTGAAAATGTGCCTGAAATATGCCTGAAAATGTGCCTGAAATATGCCTGAAAATGTGCCTGAAAATACGCGTTTTTTTTTTTCAAAAAGTTACCTTTAAAAAAAAAAAAATAATTATACCGTTGGAAAACTGAGATGCTGGGCAGGTTTTTCCCAAGGAGTGCCCGCCGAATGATCTCCGTAATAACAAAGCGAACAACTAAAATATCTTCACATTTTGGACTTTGGCCATTTTTTCATCAATAAGTCCTGTCTTAAAAAATCAGATTGTATATCAGGGAGATAGCAACTTTTAACGCTCTTTCCAACAGTATCCTCAACTTTTATTTACACATTAGTTAGGGTCGGTTTTACAGAGCCAAGCTCGAGAATACGAAAAAAATATCGAAAGTTAAAAAAGTTGGATTTTTAGTTGAGTAAGAAAAAAACTCTCCGAGGTATTTTTTGTTGCAAATTACCAGCAAAATCGATTCCTTAAGTTTGTTACGTAGTTACACTAGACACCCTGTATAAATACGAGTATATAATTTTTGGTGTCTCTTGGCAGTGATTCAGGATGGTATGAACGGATTTTGGTATGAACATTTTTTGGAAATTCGGGTTTCAAAAATTTTGAATCGAGACCAATAGCTACATTTTCTTCAAAAATTCGCTAAGACAAAATATCCATGTATACACACAACAAGAGTGATGGTAATTGTAACCACCCTGAGGTTGTACATCACCTACTGATCGTACCAAATCATCCGAGCTATCGGGTTTCTCATCATCAAAATAACTTACAGCCCATAAAAACAAGGTCCAAAGAGACTTTGTTGTCAATGTGGTGTTCGTAGCCAAAAACAATTTATTAAAGGCTTCGAATCACTATGAAGGAATGTGTGGTGCTCATCGATAATTTGGTAGAAACAAACGGCCATTTATCAGCGTGGACCGTCGCCAAATGCTTGCGTGGGGTGTTCAAATTGTAATCGATAAGAATTTCACTGTCGTGAACATCTGTACCAACCAGAAAAAAAGGTTTGCCAAAATTGTTTCATCGCTTTTTTTCAAGGGCTAATCTTTATTTGTACCTATTCACATCATTCACATAATTTACAGTAGCATTAAATTGCGTTGCAGGGTTTTGTTAAACGATAGTTAATTATATCACATGCGAATGTTATTTCGGCTCCTTTAAGGTGTTAAAAAACACGCTAGAAATGGGTCACGGAAGGGTAGTGTCATGAGTAGTGATGTTCATCTTTCGGTGTACGCTTGGAGCCTTGAAGGAAAGGAATCAGCTGGTCGATCATGAGTGCTCGAATCCAAATAAATCCATTTACTTTATTCGTTTCTAACTGCCTTGATACGTGTACCATCACGTAACGTTACTTATTCCTAAGCTACTCATCCTGTTCGACATCTACCTCCGAGAATATACATAAAACTCTGCAAATTCTTGACACAACGGTATATTCTACTTCTGCAATAATTTAATCATTTTACATTAATTACTCAAAATTGATTACCTATTAAGAATTATTATTCAATACCTACATTCACTTGATTCACCTTTAGGTTGAAGAAAAAAAAAAAAAAAACTTGAACTGGAATTTCTAAATTCATGGTGACCTCCTCCCATCGGCCTAGGGTTATGAATAGTTTAAGGGGTCATCGTGGGTGTTGTCCGAATCCGGAAACCAAATTTCGTAATCATTGCTCAACTCTAACTGGGCAAAGTACCAAAGGAACCATTAAATTGATATAAAGCAATTTACAGGACATTCGGAAGAATGCAAAAAAATCCACACTCATGCAGCATGGCTATAAGAGCAAATTTTCGATGATATTATTGGTTTTATGTAAAACTATCTGTCGGTCCTGTCGCTGACGGGCAGAACTCGGGGTATGTCCATCTACCTCTGTTACCTGTATCGGACGGGCAGTACTCGGGATGGATCCATCTGCCACTCTTTCCTGTTGCATTATGGATTATACCTCTTACATGTCCCTTTACAAACCCTCATAATCTTAAATACCAAAAATAATATTCATCTGTCTCACAGGAAGGAAGAATTTAAGATTTTCATGTTTCGGCCTCCCCATAAACCCCCACCCCTATGCATTGAATCCGAAATTGAACCTTCCTATGTCCTTCCCCGGTCATAGAAACATTTAAATACTAGAGAAAAGTTCGATCCATTGAGCCGTTTTCGAAAATTTAGGATTTTTTATAGTTCGGCTTCCTCATAAACCCCCACCCCTATGCATCGGATCCGGGAGTGAACCCCCCTATGTCCATTCCCGATCACGGAAACACATAAATACGGGAGAAGGGTTCGATCCATTGAGCCGTTTCTGCGTGATTGAAGGACAGACAAACAAACAAACAGACAGACACCAAATTCAAAATTGGCATGGTTCGACTCCATTTCACGCGAAACGAATAATTGTAGTGAAAATTTTCGAAAATACCCAAGGAACACGAAAATCGTCTCTAAATTTAGTTATATAGATGTCTTTATTGAAGGACTTGATGTTCACGAAGAACATCTCAAGTACGAGAACGTCTCGTATCAGCCACGTTTTTTCATCTTCGAAATGCTCCAGTTTGAGCGGGTTAGGAAATCGCAATTTTGATTGCACCCGAACATTCATTGAAAATTCGCTAGTAGATCCATATAAATCTAGACTCACAGTTCAAAAAGGTTAGTTTCTATGAAGAGATTTTTCATGCCGTTCAACGGAAAAATATTGTTAGGGTTTCATTGAAACAAAATACGGTTTCTCACACCTTTTTACTCTTTTCACCCATCGGATTAGCGGAGTTGCCAACCTTTTTCAACAGAAGAGGGCTAACGTCTCGTCAAAACTGCAAAAGCCTGAGAGAGTAATTGCGAGCTATGAAAACAGATCACAACACTGGTTCAGGCGCGGGATCCCACGGGAACCCCCTTCATATCTTCTTGAATCCATTCTCCAGTCCCCCCACCCCCCTACCACCACTACTTATCATCCTGCTCCAAAGCTTCCTTTCATACTTATCCGTTCAGGTTTTAACATCCCCGCCCTCACCTAAGGGCAGGCCTTGTAACATGTGTGAATTTATTACGTTGTCCCACGTTCCTAAAATGTGGGCAACCTCTTCCAGCAAATCCTCCCCAAACCACTTTGTTTTCTTCTTTTTTAAAATTTCCTCTAAAATAAATTGCATAAATATCCCTTTTCTTCAACTCCCTCCACCCTCGCACCTATTCCAGCACCTTCCTCGAAAACAAAGTAATCCCCCTGTAAAAATGTGTTCTTTTTTTCCATGATACGCATTTTAAATCCTTGAAGAGATATACGAGTAGTATCATCGCACGGTTTTTTTTTGAGTTTTCGCCACTGGTAAAATAATTTTGTCGAAACTAAATATTCATCAGTGTATATGATAATTCCCATTAACTCACCACTGGTAATAAACTAGTATTAGAGCAGATTGGACATATCGAAAATTGTGCATACTTTAGTTTGGACGAACTATCCCCCTCAAAGGATGTTCAAGTTGTCTGTCGTCTACCGTCTATACATTGCGGACAATCCGTAAGCACCTTAGCATGAAAAAGTCATACGAACATTGATCGTTTTTAGTCTGAACGGAAACTCATATTTTTGGGAGGAAAATCAGAAGTTCATGACCGGTTAGGCTTATCCACTCACCACATCTCACTGATTAACCTGAAAGGAAGAATGAGACAAAATAGAAGCAGATGAAGGATCCAGAATGGCATACACCAGGTAGTAGAGGCAATCAAATGAGTCTGGAAGGTTTGGAATACATGGAGGTATTAACGTCGAAATAAATGCCTCATGCCAGTAGCTTTCATCCACCCATGAATGTTAATCATTAGACGTTTCTCTATCAGAAGCAATCCCCTTTGGAATATTATCAAACGCTTTAGCGAAGAGAGCTTTGCCCCCAATCCCACTCTTTCAGTGATTTACACTCGTAATAAAGGTAAAGATAAGATGATCGGGAGAAATTTGATTTGCAGGGGCCGGTAGTATAACCTGGCGGTTTTCTAATGAGATAAATCAATGAATTTACAAGATTCATAGATTTATTTAGATAGAGTCGACAATTGAAATGCATACCGAAAGAAGGGGAAAACCATTATGTTTCATGTTACATGCTTATAGAAATTTAGCCGTAAGGCTCAAAACGAAAGTGGAAGGAGGTCACGGTGATGGTGGGGGGGTGGGGGGGGCCACACACATATGACGTCTATGAATTGCCCTCTTTTTAAAAACTTGGAAGAAATAGCTGCTGGGGTTTTGTGATTCCTGGGATTGAATTTCGTTGAATTCGGCTCCCCAGTGGGAGAGTCCCCACTACGCCTATTTCTTGTTGCTTCCTCCTCTTCTTCATTATTTGTCAGTCGCAAACTAACTGAATCTAACTCTGTGAGTTGTACCTATTTTTTGGGCTCTTTCGAGTGACATATTTTCCGTTCGGTATGCCTACCAAGTCTGATGTGTGGGATTATTTCAATAAGATGTGCGTGATGGGAAAACTTGAATCTGAAAATTTTGGAAATAACTGATTAAATTTTGTGCCAATTCTAGCCACTTGAGGGACCTTGGGCGGAAACATACAGTAACGTCCGGCAGAGGTTCCTCCGCGTCATTGTGATAATTCAAGAGACCAACAACAATCTGCAGGACGAAGTAAGGCCAAGCTGGTAAAGTTAGAGAGCCTCTGTAAGTCATCAACACCTTACAAAGATGGTGACATAAGAACCTAAAACAGAAAATATATACCCACCTATACAGGGTGTAACTCTTGAAGTCGTACCACCAGCCAGGGATCGATTCTAAAACCAATTTCTGATGAAAAGCGTCCTATATATATATATATATATATATATATTTTTTTTTTTTTTTTTTTTCATACCGAGTGAAATTCGACTTTTTTCACTTTTAAGATATTTTTTCTCGTATTTTCGACCTTAAGTCACTAAATTGGCCATAAGTCCCTCATTTTTGAGTCAACATTCATATGTGGTTATACCGTTGGAAAGAACGTTGAATTCCCTATCTCCCTAGTGCTAAATAATACTTTTTGAAGAAGATTCGGATATTGAAAAATGAGCCCGAATAAGAAAGTTTTGTTTCCTATTCGGGCTCATTTTTCAATATCTGAATCTTCTTCAAACAGTATTATCTAGCACTAGGAAGATCTTAAAAGTGAAAAAATCTTAAAAAATCTTAAAAAATCTTAAAAGTGAAAAAAGTTAGATTTCACTTGGTATACAAAAAAATTTACGGGACACTTTTCATCAAAAATTAGATCCCTGGCCGATGGTACGACCTTAAGGGTTACACCCTGTATACTGACCTAGAGTAATCTCGAAACGTTCAGGTAATCTTGATAAACCTATCGATACTATTGATAGTTGGTGTCCGATAGTATCAAGCCTATCGATAGTCTCAACTATCAATTATCTAACACCGCTA
Organism: Stenodema calcarata; assembly: GCA_963920205.1. NCBI lineage: Eukaryota > Metazoa > Arthropoda > Insecta > Hemiptera > Miridae > Stenodema > Stenodema calcarata. The sequence continues at coordinate 13,228,024 of OY986048.1, read as the reverse complement.
GTGTTTGGCGGTCCACCCCTCCATTATAACTAAACTTCCTCTTCAGGAGAAAGGTATGAAGCTAGCCTCTCCCCTCTCCGACTACCCTTCCAACCACTACCACCATTTAAAAACCGTCAGGTTTCACTGCCGGACCTCGTAGCTACTTGAGTACCGTTCAATCGAAGTAAATGCGTATTCTGTGAATGCTATAGTATCGGTGAATTGGGTGTTTGAGTAGAATTTGGATATTGCAAATAATTATAAATATTTTAAGTACTTAACAACTTACAAAAGGATCAATATTCCAGATTTTTGTAGGTTCAAGCCTGTTTGGGGCATTTTGAGATCACCGAAGAACCTTGAAAGTGTTTAGTACTTAGACGAGTCACCGCCTGGACGCATGGGGTCATGATCATGGATGACCAATGTGGCAGTTGGGCGAACCCCTCTGTACCCGAGAGGCAATAAGAAGTTAAGAGCAAAATTATCAGAACAGATTCCGCTCAAAGCGCTACGTTCATGCTTCCGTGATGACAAACATCAAGCAATCATCCACCATTATTTTGGCTCACGCTAACGTCACCAGACCGGATAGTCTTCTGAACCTTCGTGAATACGACGAACGCTGAAATATTCGGAGAAAATGATGAGTTTTATTTTCGTTACATATATTCATGACGAATTCATTATCATTCTATAATATATGTGTGTAGTAGGGGTGTAGTTACATACTGTAGCAATATTTTGTATTGTTTTGTTGTCGAGGCTCTGTCAGTTATAAGAATGTCCACTGATCATTATACATTCTTGTAATGAGGCATGTTTTTTATAGTGTGGTCTCTACAACGGTTCCACGATTCACTCACACTTGAACGTCTGACGTTTTCCACCATTGAATTGTGCTACCAGTTTTTTTTTTTTATACAAAATATAGGTTTAACCGAATATATTTTGTAAATATATAGAAATAATTGGATTATGATGACAGATCGTCGAAATTATCGTAAAAACGAACCGTCTCAAAACTTGAGAGAATGTTGTGGGGAAATTTCCGGCTTGCTAGTAGTCAAATGGTGTATCCAACGATATTGGGGGAGTACATGTGCCCCCATGGCACCAGCAATGACAACGCATATACGAGTATAATACTCGTAATATAAATTATACAAGTATAATACTCGTATTATACTATCTATACTATATAATAAAATCGTGTCTGTCTGTTTGTTTGTCTGTCTGTCTGTTTGTCTCATCATCAATTGAGAACGGCTGAACGTAGAAAGTTGCGGCTGGTAACATTTGACGCAGAATTTATCTGGGAAGGTTTATGAAAAATCCGCGTTTAAATCTGTCCATCCGTTGAAACGCTATGAATGAAATACTACTAAAAAACGTGTTTTAATCACTTCTATGAGGACGTTTATGCTTATAACTTTTGAACGGTTGAAAGTAAATCCGATTGTAAGTAGTCTCTGGATTCAGCTCGACGAGTACTTTCAAGTGGTACTTCAATCAGGATGTTAGTGAGAGGGGGCGGGGTGCAGGTTGTGAGGGGGGGGGGTCTACAGGCATTCAAAACTACTTGATTTAGGAGAGGGGGTACATGTTGTGTGTGTGTGTGTGTGGGGGGGGGGGGGGGGGTCTACAGGCAATCCAAAAACTACTTGACGAATTGGAGTGAAACATTGAAATTGTGTTGTGTGAACATTGGGAAGGTTTCTGACCAGTTTGGTTTGTTCTACCGTTGCAAAGCGCGGGTACACAGCTAGTAACAGATAAATTATACCTTTTGAGTACACGTTGGGTCTATTCCAACACAGATTCGCCCGATCATTGTCAATGCCAAATTTTGTGTTACAAATAAAGACGTATTTTCTGACATTGAAAACTCAACGATGATGATTGTTGCCATCTGAATTCATAATTTCAGGTCGGGGAGGGAAGAGAGCGAACGATAAGTGCGATCAGAGCTTTGAGCATAGTCGAGGGTTTAGTAAAATCTACATTTAGATGTTGGTAAACTGGGACAATATATTCCATCTGCAAGGAGCACAATTTCCTCGACCCTGTTAATATTCACGAATACTCCTCAATCGCTCCATCATTAGCCCCGTGGAAAAGGGGGATGAGGTTGGGAAGGGATGGCAAAGGATTATAAGGGATGGAACCCGGAGCTTGGGGGACTGGGCGAACGAGGGCGTAATGTATATATATTAGCAAGTATTGACTGTATAAGGATTAACAAACCCTTCTTCATTGTTCCTAGCGCTCACCTTTTGTTTCTTGAACCTTTGTACGACCGAAGCTCATCTATCTTAATAGAGGCCATGCGATCCCATCCCTGACGAATAATATCCATCTATATTATTTAATCAAAGTAACATTAGGTCCCTAGATACAATAGATCATCTACCCAAAATCTCCCTTCACGGATTTGCAGTAATCTCATTACTCGTCCCGCCTTCATCCATAATAACCCTCACGATGGGAGACAAATATTAGGTTCTCTTTACTGCCAACGTGTTTTTGATACACCTACCGACGTACTTAGTCGTGTATTTCCTCACTTATTGTTCTCAACTCCGAGCAGTGAATACAATGAATTATATTTCCAGTAGTCCACAAAAATATATTCAGGTTGATTACTGGTTCATTTCTACGTACAACGAATGCATTGCTATAGAAACCAATGGAGTAAAAATATGATCCCAAAAGAGTCTGACATGTAGATTGGAAGATCGAGTATGAATAAATAATGCGGTGTACCTGATCTCAGGGAAATGTGTCTACATGTTGGGCGTTTAATGATTGTGGAACAGGAATGTCTCGCTGGGGAGGGGAAGGGTAAAATTGCATAGTTGAGTAACAACAAACACTACTTAAAATAAATTAATTAAATATCGAAGGTAAGTGCGGCGGATGTAAATGTTTATAGAACCTAACTTACCTTGATTGAATATTTGACTAAAATTCTATGATATAATGGGAATTTTATCATTTTGTACATAACAAAATTATTTAAAAAAATATTTTTCTCCGTCGAAAAAGCTTGCCAACTGTTGTGTCAATTATTTTCCGTCTATCCAGCGAATTCCGCGCAAATCTTTTGCTTACAAAATCATCTGAAAATACCGAGGATACCCCAAGTTGTAAGCAAAACTTTATACAAAAACCAGGAGTGAGAATTTTTTCCATCCTGACTCAGATGCCATTTCTTCATCAGCAATTTGTTGTATAACGAATTGAGCGAATATCCCCAGAATATTATTATTTGCATTATGCATTATTGGTTATCGCAATGCCGAAAATGGGACCACTGATTGATATAAGAGGAAACGAAGCCTTTTGTGAAGTGAAACAATGCTCACTATCAGGGAACAGCTTACTTCTCGTTTTCATTCAAATAATAAATAGTTACAATTGTAATTCTCATGTGAGAAACGTTCATTTAAACTTACACACTTATTTTTAGGAATCCACGCTTCTATTTCTATAGAATTAGGAACAAGGGGCTCCAAGTAACCCCTGAAGGGTATTCTGCCAATTGTGCCAGTTACTATGTTTCCTTGATAGTGGTATGTGACATTTGATATTATAACACCTGTAATTACATATCGATTCCGATCACTTGGTAACCTAAATTACGTTTGGGGCCACAATAATACTGCCCATGGTAAAAACTGCAGTTAAGGTAAAACGCCTAAACTCAAAATTCAAAACTTTGCAGAAATTTGCCTCAAAGTTTTTCACTGAAACCTTTGATGTAAGTTGACTGCAACTCATTAAAAAAAACGGTGGAAAAACACTCGCAAATCAATCGATTCAAGTATAATCGATTAATTGCAGTTAAGGCGATTTTAAAATTTCCAGCTTCCGTTTTGGGATTATTTGTTTGGGTAAAATGCCTAAACTGGGTGTCACCTTAACGTAAACAACTCAATCAAACGGATGTTTTGTTAGGAAAAAGTTGTACATTTTTGTAGGTCAAACGCCTCATCTCAATATCTTGGTGAGTTGCGGCGTTTTACCTTAATACTAGCGCGAAAATAAATAAGTTTTGAGACATCTTGATCCTAGAGTCGTTGAGGCGTTTTACCCTTACATTGACCGATTTTCATCGAAAAGGCTAGGTCCAAAATAGAAGGCCCCCTTTTAGTAAACATTGGACTTGAGGCGTTTTTATTTAACAGGGCAGTATAGTGACACGGTGTTAACAGCTACATATTATTTCTGTAACGTCTCATCTCTACAAGTAGAACAGGGCTGCAAATAAATAGGAGCCGGCCAATAACTGGTGCCTTCATCTCATGATTTTTTAGGCACAACGTTGGAGGAGGTGGGTGGGGAGTGCAATGGCCCTGTCCGGATATAAAAGGATAGCTCCATTTCTTCTAACTCTTCCTCTCGCAGATATATTTTTGATGAGGTGTCAGATTCGTTCAGGAAGATTTGGTTCATTGTCAAAAGGGTTCTCAGCATGACGGATCCGTGATCCACCATTCGACCACAACGGTACCATCCCCTCCATTCGTTTCCTATCGTTCAACGTTCTCCACTCTCGTTCACTCTCCCAGGAGGTTCATCCCAGTCGTCAAGACACGACAAAACCTCTTCTTTTTATTACGAGGATGAGTTTCTTTCTCGGAACTGCTTAAAAAGGACCAACAAATTTCCGAACGTGAACCGTGAAATTACTACCATTCAATCATTTCGCTGTATTCTGGTTGCAAGTTACTACAGTACCGTTCACATCTTAAACTCACCGATGATGTCGTGTATTTGCCATTCTGGTTTAGCTGGTATTCTCATGTTATCAGGTTTACCTCCTCGGTCCATCTCATTTTACGTTTTGAAGAAGAAATTAAGGTTTTACCTTGCTTGCTTATAATGTATTTGACGGTTTGATTCCAACAGGTAAACCTGGTATTCAAACAGTACATACATCTAATACCCACATGAACTGCTTGGATTGAGTTGGATTATGTAGTTACTCGTGAATTGAGCCATCCTTAGCCTTCTAGCTGAAGAATATCCTTGACCATAAGGGAAACAGTCTTAGACAAAATGAGTTAGTTACGATCAGTTTTTATTAACTTTATTCGCCCACTGTATTGCATTATGACAAATATTAAAAATCAAATACTCATCAGCGCCAACTTTGCAGATAGTCGAATTGGAGAAATTCACTTGAGCGTATCGTCGCACTATCGGCCCCTACCCTGATCCACTTGAACGAGAATCCTGGGGTTAACAGTGTTGCGGTGTGGAGAGGGCGACTCAAACCTAAATGCTTCCGGAGGCACGTGATTCCGTCTCCTTCCGGTCCTTGAAAGATCCCGCTCACTTCTGGCTCCACATATATTTGTTATGAGGTGAGGAAACAGCGTAGAATCATTCAAATATTTCGCACATCGATGCAAAATTGATTCAATTGATTCGCACATTGAATCAATCATTTTGTGAACAGCACCGTGAATGTATAAATATAGAAAACATGAATACATTAAAGATATAGTGAGCAGTGGTGATTGAGTAAATTGTGGTCACGAGAGCCTCGACCCCTTCTTTTCCCAAAGAATAGCTTTGAAGTAGAACTTGAACAAATACCATTGAATAATTGCGGAGATATTCGCAGACTAAATGAAGAATTTTACCCTTTTTTACACCACAATTTTCAACATTTTCTATTCAAGACGCTTTTCATATATGCGCTCTCGTAATTTCAACAACAAAAAGTTCCAAACTGATGTGTTATTAGATACACCTGTCATTAACCAATGGCTCATTGTAAAAGTCTTCTAATAACTTTGTATGATAAAACTAAATTCTGAATATCAGTAACAACATTGGGCCCTTGAATGAGTCTCTAGTGCCATATACAACAACACTATTATATATTCGTGGCCAATGCTAGACGATTTCTCCGTAGTAGAAGCTTACTTTGAATCATGGTGTAGCCGGGTAAATTTTCATCCATGATTCACATGCAATCCATGATTGAACCATCGTTATTCAACATTTGTTTGACCCCTGTCGATGTACTTCAATTTTTGTTATTAGCTGTTTGTAAACAGTTGTTGTTGCTGTATTGTGGTGTGATTTGTTTAGTTTCGACTGAGAGCAACCGTTTCAATTTTTAGTCTCCAAAAAAGCAGGAGAAAAATCCTTGATCATTACCGTACGATTTACACTAAATCGCCTGTTCTTTTCTTAGGACAATAATAATACGTTGAAATGAAGAGGGGGAGCAGTATCTACTGCTTGGTCGTCAAATAGGGTTTTGCAAAAACGAAACGCAATTATTGTTTTCTTTGAAGAAAAAAGTGGGGCGTTCGAAAAAAGAAAAAATGTCTTCCTGGGACTTGATTGAGCCATTGAACGTATTCGAAGAAGCGTTAATTGGAAAAACTTTCCTGAAAAAGTTGCCAATTACCAAAACACGCTGTCACCCCCTCTTACGCCATCACCTTCACAAGGTGCTAATTTATTCATTCCCCGATTCCTAAATTACCTATTTATTGCGTCAAGTTGGCTACAATGGCTAATTTCATGCCTTGATTCCATTTTGCTTTTCATTTTCCAATTTCCAGTTTGTCGGAGCAAGTGCGTGAGATTTTCACCTCCCATTTCATTTTCGACGGGGTTCATTATGGCACTTTATAGACTTATTGTGATGTCATACAGCCACTGTGGAATCTTCCTCTTTAGGTCCAATTCAATTTATGACTGGTTCTAAGTTATAAACCCATAAGACCTAATATTCTGGAGTCTATTGAAACTTATTCATACTCCAGACTCAAACGGGACTTGGACTTGAAGTATACCTCAAGTTTTCCCAGACATTGATCCCTGTTTATCGATCACTGATTGTTGGAGGGCAGTTTTATGGTCAAAGTTCCATACATGCAGACCACATTTTTGATGAAATATCCTCAACAAAAAAATATTGATTGACATTTTACACGGTTTTCAAACCATACAAGTCCAAAATTACGAATTGTTTGAAGCGTTGACAGGTAGACTGTCATCCCCCAAAAACAACTCCGTTGTAAAAACTGGCCCGCCAAAAAACCTCAGCCGCAAAAAGGAATGATATCCATTTTGCCCGCCAGCCACATATATAGGATGCTCGGTGCTTCGCACCTCGCTGTTGAGTGTGCATATAGAAACCTGATCCTCCTACCCCTAACCTCCACCGTCAATGTTTTCCTGTTCCCTGTCTCCTTCCCACAACCCCCTCTCACCCTTAGTCACCCTCGGTTTCACCTAATATGTTTCCTCTGTTACACCAGCAGGGAGCTTTACGCTTCTTTCAATGCTGTTGGCGGGAGCTTTTTGCCAGATGAACAAGCCTGAATTGAAGCATTACTTCATTATAGGTGTACCACCACTGATTACTCGTGACCGCCAGTAATACTTATAATATAGTAATGCTTCAATTCAGGCTTGTTCATCTGGCAAAAAGCTCCCGCCAACAGCATTGAAAGAAGCGTAAAGCTCCCTGCTGGTGTAACAGAGGAAACGTATTAGGTGAAACCGAGGGTGACTAAGGGTGAGAGGGGGTTGTGGGAAGGAGACAGGGAACAGGAAAACATTGACGGTGGAGGTTAGGGGTAGGAGGATCAGGTTTCTATATGCACACTCAACAGCGAGGTGCGAAGCACCGAGCATCCTATATATGTGGCTGGCGGGCAAAATGGATATCATTCCTTTTTGCGGCTGAGGTTTCTTGGCGGGCCAGTTTTTACAACGGAGTTGTTTTTGGGGGATATCACATCTTTTTGCATGGCTAGTTTTCGAGCGGTACTTATACAATACGGTTCAATTTAACAAAAGTACCTACGAGGTAACTAGTAAATGTTTTCCTAAATGAAGTTTTATCCTAGTCAAAATTTAGTAAAAAATTAGTACGCCTACTAATTTGCCTTTTTGTTTCTTCTTTTTGTGACAAGAATAATTATTTTTTGGAAATTATTGTTTGTTATCTGAAATGTGTTTGAAAAATAAGTAGTTTTAAAATTTTTGCGAATTGGTTAAATAGTAGTTTTAAAATTTTCGATTAATTAAAACAATTAACAATTTTAAAAAATTATTAAAATTTAATACAATTATTATTATTATTAAATTTGAAAAAATAGAAAGAATTAGAAATTTGAATGAATTTGAATTAGAAATTTTTTGAAAATTTGTTGCATTTTTTCTTGGGGATTGTGCAAATTTTTGTTGTTGAGAATCATTACAATAATTTTAATTATTGGTGTCGAAGAGAAAGTGTAAAGAGAAAGTTTCTTCTTCTTGGAGTGCCGTATCCGAATTTCGGACGTTGGCGACCTCTCACATATAATCCTGTGATGCACGTCTTCACGAGTTATACGGGACCTACAGTTTATCGCCGGTTCCGAACGGCACTATTTGAGAGGCTGTACTAGGCAAATGATACTGGTGGTAGTTTGCCATTGCTTTCCACCAGGTGACCGCCGCAACGGCTAAGTATGTGAAAAATACGCCAGCGGGTATTGAACCCAAGATCTTACGCATAGCGGACAGACGCGCTTGTCCACGAGGCTACCGGCGGCCACAGAAAGTTTGCAAAACGTAAAACGCACGTTTTTATACCAAAAATCGCGAATAACTCGAGAACCGTTGGGAAAAGTGGCAAAGTGTGCTACCCTCATTCGAAAGCCCATTAAATTTCCTATCGATCCTTAAACAGGCGCCACTCTACGACAATTTTTCTGACCACCGTTCAACTTTGATGTTTTCGGAAATTAGCCAAATCAGTAGATGTGGAATTTATTCACGTATTTTTGGCTGTGGATTAGTCAAATCGATTGAGATTTAGTTCAAAATTATTGAGCATATTCTAGACAACCTAGCGGACATTTTAAGACCAACCGCACCAATTTTCATCAATATTTGCGGCAGTTGTTGTTGAAAATAGAAAAATCACCATAACTCCTTTATTTTTCTCTTTAGGAAGCATTTTTTGATCTCAAATTAAACAGTTTGAAAAGGTGAACACAACTAAAAAAGAAAATCTGAAAAAGCTTCAATTTTGAAGGAGTTATGACCATTTGAAATTCCTAAAAAACACTATTTCCCCCCTAATTGGGGAGGAAATGGGGGGAGGGAGAAAAAATGGTCAAAAGGCACTCCCTTGGAGCATAACAAACGTGTGTGCAAAATTTCAGCTCGATCCGATTTGTCTGCTGGGCTGTAGCCCCGTCAATGAACAACAACGACAACGACAAGAAGAAGAAGAACACGAAAAACGTGAAAAATAGTGGTTTTAAAATTGTTATACCCCCGACACCTGATGTTCCCAAGAGCTGAAATTTGTTTTACGTCCTCACGTGCCCCTGGAGAGTTGGTGTACAAAAAATCAACTCTCGAGACACTCAGGGGACCGAGCTACGGGATGGTGAAAACCCCAACTTGTTCCGTCGCGTAATCAGTGTCTCAGTCGCTTCGGTTTTCAGGGCTTCGGTTTTCTTGGCGGGCGGGACGCTCCCGCGTCCCTAGATCTGAGACTCACTCGGTTCAATGCCCAGGTATCCTTCCCCGCATACCCTGGTTTGCCGATTCAAAATTCACCAAGTATAACGATGTACCACCTTTTGGAACTTAAACTTGGGAATTTTTCATTTATTCAATGCAACAACGACAAAAATCCAAGGTGAATGACTAAAATATACTTATATCATTCACCTAATAGTGATGCAACCGCTGGGTTTTACATTTTCTAGCCAAAATGTAAACTTTCTAGGCTCAAACCATTCAATTTTTCGATTCAATTCCTGCGCTTTTGCGATTTTTCCATTAAATTTTCGACGGTGTTAGCCGAATCCTAACAATAGAGTGGGTTAACACTCAAATGAATACGTTCAAATGAATACGTACAACTATTTTCCTACACCTACTTTTCTATGCGAATGCGCAAATGTTTTTCTCAGCAACACATTACCCAAAATGTAGGTACAAAGTAGGTAAAAGGTAAAATACATATGAAATAATTATGAATGGATCATGCCGCATGGAAATAAAAGTTTGGGCTAGACAAGTAGTCCATGGGCTACACAAGACTAGATCATCACAACTCCGGATAAAAATACGTCAATCAGTCTGATGTATACCGCTCCAAAAGTATCGATCACCGGAAAACACACCTACAGGAGGATGGCGTCAGGATAGTACTGGTGAAACCGTTTCAATTTAACCCTGGGAGAGTACAAACATACCTCCAAACATATTCCTACTCAATGTTATTTTAGGGTAACAAGTCCTATGGATGGTTGTGGGTAGTTGTGATGGTAATGGGGTCAGGTTCAAGACAAAGAGGACGAAACTGCAAACTTTCAATGTATTTCGGTTTGGTTTAGATTCGAAAGGTATAAATTAAATGGTCATACATTACAATCAACAATACCACTTTTACGCGATTGAATGAGTTTAAGGTTCATATACTCACGTAGCTGCTACTCGTGACATATAACAGTGTCCAATTCTTCTTCTCCCACAAGGATATCACCTTGGAACAGGTGTATGAACTTTCTCCTGAGTGTCTGAACTCTTTTTAGTGTGTAGATGCCACAATACAGTTTTGCAGGCACATACATAAATGGCGGGTATTTGATAGTTTGTTAAGCTAAACGATGAGCGGCTTTGATCACCATCCTGCGCTTCTTTGTAAAGGATGAAGTTGCATTTTCTGATGAAGTGGACCTCGACCTCCACTAAACCTTCCCTTTGCTACATTCCTAAAAATACGAATTGTTTGTTTTGAAAGTCGTTAAAACCGCAAAGAGCTAGTCATCTCGCTTCGGAAACCTTTCAGGTCACTCGCCGTTTTCCAACTCAATTCATCAGTGACAGTGTCGCTTTTACGTCTCGATTAGCGCCAATGTTTCGGATGATACAACACGGCTATGTTCGTCAAGATCACGTAAATCTTTCAGAAAATCACCTCATATTGTACGTAACAATTACGTGAGTTTCATGAAGGTCAGAGGTAAAAGTCGCCGTTACAGCTTGACAAGCCCAACGGCCGTATACGGTATACCTTATCGAAGCCGCAAGCGGCTGAACAGTCGCTGAAGCCGCTGTGTACTCCAAGGTTGAAGTCTTCGCCTGAATTGGCGTTTACTTTACGTTCTTAGTTAACCGAAACAACACATTTTAACATTGTTCTTTTATGTTTTGTTGTTCATCATCTTCAATATTGAACCATTGAAATCGACCAAGATTAAGCATTTAAGATTAAACATTTTCAACCCCGTCAAAGTTGGTTTTACGTTTCATGATACGTAGATTCAGAAAATGAATTTAAATCGTAAACACAAACGGTGGGTACAGCTTTCGTACAAGTAGGTACGCAACCACGAGGGACATTTTATGTATTTGCGCCCCCTCCCACACTCACACCACGTACCTCGTACTTCATTTTTTTTTTTAATTGTTATATAAATTATTGAGAATGATCACCTGTGTGTAAACAATTATTTAAACAATCACGCTCATACCGCACCTTTTCGGCCACGCACTCCGCAGTGGTTAACGTAATATGGTTAGGTAAATCGAGAGCTATCCAAAGAGTGGTGAACGATTTTTGTACGATGATAAAGTTCCGTAGCAACGAATCGGTTGTAAGCGAAAATCATCAGAAACTCCGTTACATGTCCCGCGTTTCATTCCCGCGTTACATTCCCGCGTTACATTCCCGCGTTTCATTCCCGCGTTTCATTTTCGAGTTTATGTAGCAAAGTAAAGACATAAAATGTCAAAAAAACTCAACAACTGCAAATTCTTCAATAACGGTTTATTATCTTCTGAACTGATCAGACCTTTCTGCCAAGGTCGCTTTTCTGTATAGACTTACCTTGTGAGTCCCATAACTATACCAAACAATTTACTATAAGAGCAATGTGAATCAATGCTGAGTGAAAGGATGAAGGAAAGCCTTTTTATTATCATTTTTGGTTTTTATCTTCGATAATGAACCATTGGAATCGCCCAAAGAAAAAAATTTTTTAACCCCCCCTCAAAATTTGTTGGTTTACGTTTCAAGATACGTAGATTCAGAAAATCGAATAAAAAAAAATCCGTCCGTCCGCCGTACGCCGTACGCCGTCCGCCGTCCGCGCCACTTTGCCCAGTTAGCGTTGAGCTAAAATTACGAAATTTGGTTTCTGGGTTTGGACCAGCCCCACAATGATCCTCGAAACTTTTCATAACCCTAGGTCAAGGGGAAGGGGTTCAAAACGAAATTTAAAATTTCGACAATGTCATATCTCCAAATATTTAACTGAACCGTGTAATTTTTAGTTCACTTTTGAATGACCTGAAACATTACGAATCTTTTAAGACCAATTGGATTTTTTTGCGACCAGCCGTTCGTTCACAGTGACCGCGCAAAGGTTTAGGAAAAACACTAAACTTTCTCGTCGAAAACGGCCGTTATGTGACCCAACCCCCAGACGCCCAGAATAAAACTACCTTTTTTCATCTTCCCGGTAAACTACAGTCTAGAAATTTTAACCGTGAGTCGGGGTTGGACCACATTGCAATATTCACTCGGTTTCTCATCTGTAAAATTGTTTAAATAATACCTTTTTGTAATAATACAAATTAAATTTTGATGATGAGCTATTGACTTGAAATTTTAAAAATAGGTCAGAACTGGATCACAATGCAATATTCACTCGTTTTCTTGTCTGTAAAATTGTTTAAATAATACCTATTTGTTTAAACAAATTAAATTTTGATGATGAGCTAGATACTTGAAATTTTAAAGATACCTAGGTCAGAAATGGATGACATTTCAATATTCACTCGGTTTGTATGACATGGTATGAGTATGGTATGGTATATTATTGTATGTATGATTTGGTATAATACAGTATGGTATGATAGGAAAGAAATTCGTATGGTATGGTATGTGTACGGTGAGAATATGGTATGGTGCCGATTTGCAATACAGTCTGGTATAGACGGAAGGGTGATCTGCACAAGGAAGATAATAAACCGTTGTGTCAAGAATTTGCAGAGTTTTGTGATGATGAAATTGCTCATCAGTTTCAATCAATACTGAACAGAATTACCCTTTATTATATACAATGGAACAAAAGGTTTAGATATCGTTTTTGGTTCCCGTAGTGTCCGGCTGTTTATTATTTCTTGTGGTTCTATAACACAGACACGTTTTATGCGTGTTTATCAATGGATCTTTTGGTGACGGAAGATCCATTTGGAGATTTTTGTCGATTCGCTCATGTTTGAAATAACTCAGTAGGTGTATCTCACGCCGCGCGACCGCCCTCCGCCGAGGCTATGATTTAAGCCGGCTTCGGAGACTATCTTGATAAAAATTAATCAACCTTCTTCCCGGGGGTAGCCCGGGATTGAAGAAATATAGAAGCCCACCTTTTTGTCAAGACGACGTGAATAGCTCAAGATACTATATCAATAAGATATATTAGTCAGGGTATTGAGTGAACCCCATACAGAAAAAGGAGTTGTGACTTTTTATGTTCACTTCCTCATGCATTCATTCGGTGAGCCTCAGGTAGCTCGGCGTTTCAGCTCGAGTTCCAACGTACCTCAGGCACAACATATGTTTCCATCCCACGGGGCCCCTTGACCCTCAACCTTCTTTACCTTAACGGGTGAATTATGACAACAAAATGAAAATATGGTATATTTCTCTCTATAATTTCGTTTCTCTCGTTTCCAGGAAGAACAATTACATCAGTGGACCGAAAAATCTGAGAAAAGTGTATTACTACGTTTTCTCCTACACGATTAGTGAGGATAAAAAGATGTGTGGTGGGTGTTCATTCTTAAGAGATTTTTATGAAATTTGGGGTTGTAATGACAGTCAGAACGAGGTAGAAGAAGATAAAATTCCTATATACGAGGTTTCAATACAGACTTTTGTAGTATAATACTGCTACAGATGTGTACAGTACAACTGCACTACAAAATGATAAGTGTTGTCATCAGAGGTTGTAGCTTGCGACTATCTATTCTGACCGGAGGTGACGCCGGTACATCCAGAAAATCATTCCCCAAATTAGTCGTGATCTAGTCGTGGAGAGGTCACCAGGGATTTGCACTAGTAGGGACTCTGAATCACGTCTCTCATTATTACTCAAGTCCGTTATGTTAACGTCAACATTAAGGTGTAATGTTTCACCAGTGCCAAAGAAAGGACCGAAAAAACGGAATTATATCTACAAAGGAGGTAAGCGAAAAGAAGGAAACCACCGACACAGCGAACCTCTTCATGAAGCAGCGGGTCGCCGAGTTGAAAAGGTCGAAAGAGTTAAAAAGGCCGAACGGATCTCGAAAACCGATCACTCGTCATTCGTCTCGCCTATTATATAGTTTTCATCTAATTTACCGGCTCTAATGCTCCATTTAAAAAATGAATTGCTTCACAAAGGCAGTCTTCATCAGCTGATTTCCGTTTTCCGGCTTAGTAGTCCAAAGGGTCTGCTCCAACGATCGCTATATTAGAAAACGATTTTGCTTCTATTATTCCTTTCTTTGCGTCCAATCTTGCTGCCCTTCAATGATTTCCATTCTATTCAATTAATCATTTCCCTCATCCCACAATGGGAAGGAAAGTAATGCTAGTTACCCCCACCCTTACACTTCCTGGTCTCATGTTCGAACCAACACACTATATTTTACCACGTTATTCCGTATATTTCAATAGTTGTAGGACTCATAGGGATATTGTATACAGAATAGTGGGCTGAACAGAAGGGTCACCTATACAAGAAATCATGAATCGTCGAGGAACCATTTGCAGTGTTTCTTGGGATTAAGTCAAACCCAGTGTACTTTAAATATCCATACGGTTCGCACTACATTGTTACAATAAACTGGATGGGTGTTTACGGTATACCAATAAGGGCAGACTAATGTTGATATGAGCTATTCAGTACAGGAGAGCATTTGAAAATGGGTGTTGGAACTCGTAGAACCTGTTGGACCTGTAGAATGAAAGTTTTGAGAATTTTGGCAAAGTTGGAATGGCAGTTTTTATAAAACATTTGTATAGCTGACCAGGGAAATTTAAGGCTCCCTATATTTTTGATTTCCTGTACCATGATTGGTTCCCTTGTTAACTGTGTTCATCGACGTACGAGTACCATCTACCTTGCAGTGCCTACATAATCATAACTTGGACTATCTTTTGGAAAGTTCTAATTGATCGTCTACTGCAGATGCAATTTACACTTTTATAAACTACCCTTGTTCTCATGAACTATCATATCAGAAACTAAAAGGTAGAAGAATATATTAGGCGTTCAGGATCAAAAGCGGATAACTCCAAATTTTCAAACATTGATTTTTTCACAGTTCAGTAAAACCATACTAATAATAATTAATAGTACTAATGATAATTGACATTATTAATTATTGTAAATATAAATATTAAAAATGATTAATATGGCTTTACTGAACTTGCCAAAACTGTGAAAAAATAAAATTTGAAAATTTTGAGGTATCCGCATTTGATCCTGAACGCCTCATACTAGAAAACCAATCAACAAACGTAAAGTGCGTACCAATTCATTACTCCAGTAGGATAACTCTTTTTCAGAAATCCACAGTCATGCAGCATAGCTATAAGTGCGAATCTTTGAAGCCATAAAGGGTTTTGTGTATGATGTCACCATGTAACTGGTTTCATAAAAAATGTGGTCACTTTTTTGCCGAGTAACACCTCAGCTTATAGAATTTCCAAAGAACTTATCATCTACAAACGAATCATGTACGAACTTAGCCTTTCGATCGGGCGGATGTTTTGTGCAAATTTGAACTTTTTATCTCAATTCTATCTAGAGTTATCGTCTGGAATGAGACATACATAAACATATGTTTAAATATATAAATATGGAATAAGGGAAAAACTCAAAAAATGCCATTTTTGAGTTAGCACTGGAATTTATCATGGAAGGGTCTATTTTGTCCGTTGAAAGTCGGAACGAGGCTAGTTTATTCCTGCCCTTCGCATCAATCAATACTATCCACTGGTTGACAAGGAGAATATGGCCATTGGGGAAAGAGCAAAACTTCTAACGCGATTTCCCGAAAATCAGCTTTTGGTTTAGGTATTATCTACGATAATGAACCATTGGAAGAAAAAAAAGTTTGTTTAACCCCACCTCAAAATTTGTTGGTTTACGTTTCAAGATACGTAGATTCACAAAATCGAATAATAAAAAATCCGTCCGTCCGCCGTACGCGGCACTTTGCCCAGTTAGCGGTGAGCTAAAATTACAAAATTTTTGTTACGGGTTCGGACCAACCCCACAATGATCCTCGAAACTTTTCATAACCCTAGGTCAAGGGGAAGGGGTTCAAAACGAATTTTGAAATTTTGATGGTCTGAAACGGATTTTTATATACAAATTTTTCAGAAATTCGAGTTTTAAAAATTTTGGACCGAGAACAATAACTTCCTTTTCTTCGAAGATTCGCTAAAAGAGGCTGAAATATTTAATTCACGCGTGAGGTAAATCGTCGGAGAACTTGGATCATTTATTGCAAAATACAAACATTGATCGCAAATTTATATAACACGGAGATGAACTATCACTGCATCAATTATTCAGTTCGGTTGAGCGTTAATTTCTCAGATTCATTTCAGTTGGCGGAGGCACTGACACTGTCGAACGGCATACATTGTCTCGTGGTATGCGCATAAACTGAAGCGGGTGACCGTTCATTATTAACGCAGACAAAATTAACAGTTGAGAACGGACCCTGAGGAATTTAATTATCAATGAACTTGTCGAACAATGCCCCTATAATTCTTTACTGCAGCGACATTTTCCGACCCCTCGAACCCCGCACAAGTCCTTTTCAATTGTCTAATAAAATAGAAACTGGGGAGGCGATATGCGTTGGGGATTTTTACCCTTCCTTTCGGCTCGCGGAGTGGGAGGGAGGATCGGGGTGCTCCGAAAGGAATCTCGAACGTCTGGCAGTAGGACAAGCTATTTCATTTGGACGCATAATGACAATTGAATGAGTAAGTAATAGCAAGTTCAAGTCGTTTATCGCCACTCTCATACTCATAATGATTACAACTCAGTTAAATTGCGTAAAAAAAGTGTAATACCAATGATAGGTTATGGATTCAGCAACAAACCTGTGACGAGTCGAAATTCTGCGGAACGACTGTCGGGAGATAGTGGACCTCAATAATAATCATTGGAATTTAGGGAGGCCGCGTTTCGTTGAAAAGAAAAGAAAACTGTATAGTTGCCGACACGCATGTAACCGTCCAAGGCGTGAGATATCCTCAGCAGGTGGTCAGCCCGTTATTTCCATCAAAATTGCGGTGATTGGCGGTGAAACCGCGAGAGGCCATTTGGTGACCCTTTGATAATCGTTCGGAAGGGGGGTCACAAGAAGTTTTCTCTCTCTTGAAACGGACGGGACAGGTGTCGTATGTCCACTTTGTCCTCTGTTCTGTTCCATTTAGCGGTTCTTCTCATACAATCATATTCCTCCGAGTGGAAGGTGTATTTGAAAGTAGATTGAAAATAATAAAAAAAGAACAAAAGAGAGCTAAGCCGATTTCAAAGACTCTTGTCCTTCCAGTATCCAGAGTGGAAACTCGTTCCCTTTGACATCGCGTGGTGTCAGGCGGTAAGTGAATGCAAAAACGACGATATTACCCCATTATCCTGAAATGCGTAGAATGTCGGGAGGAAGGGAAAGATTCTTTATAGAATCTTCGGCTTGAAAAAACACCCGGTTTATCGTTCTTCTTTTTTCCCGTAAAAACGACAAGTGTCCTTCATCGAATACCTCCTCGTGGATGACGTATGGTTTCAATCCCTCGGGGAGCGCCAGAAGGCGGCTTGACTTGATATGTACCTGCCCGTAATTGAATATCTTACAGGGAAATAATTTTTCAAACACTTTGAGATCACAAAAGTGGATAAGTAGTTCGAGACCCCTCTTTGTTCCGAGCCGGCTGAGATGCTGGAGCGGTCAGAAAGCATGATACAACAGACGTGTATTTTTGCACTGAATTCTGGACGATTATTTCAAACTGTACTCTGCAAAACGTTGTTTTTATCGTTTCCCTCTTTTTTATTGTATGCGATTATGCTAACACGCTTCAGTTGACATACAGTGCAGAAGCGGATCAGTGTATTACTTTTACCTCTTCTTGCTGAGACTCTTCCCGACAAGGGTTTTCTTTTTCTTTCATTCATTTATTTATTTATTTATTTACACGGACACAGGCCCAATTATAATGAGCATTCATGACAGAATGGAACACCATATCTTAACCTATTACATGAAACAGAATATCTTAAACTTATTATACGCGACAAATTAATTGAAATTAAGTGAATTAAATTAAATTAATTGATATGCATTCTAACTTGACGCTCTACTGTCCTCACTCCAACGCATGCAGCGCAGCAGACACGCGTCTCCGAAAACACCGGTAGCCACCGTCGAAAATGTCGACCTCCAAGTGGTTGATGACCAGCTGCATGCGAATCAAGGGCTGATTGTAGAGGTAGTTCCTTTGGTTTGTAAATATTTTAATTCTATAAATGTCTTGATTAGTATCTCTGTGAGTTAAGATATGGTTTGTGGAGACCTCTCAGGTCCAGGGGCAGATGAATTACGATTAGGTACCTGTGGGTTCTTGAAGTACGATATTTTTTAGTATTGAATCCAGTAAATTTTATTTTATTTTTCCGAGTGATTAATATGATTTCAATGTCGATTCAAATTAATGCATTCACTCCATTGAATGTAGCCAGTGGTTGAATCAAAATGGAGTTTTTTGGAGTCTTTTTTTCATCAGTAAATGCCATTATTAAGAAAAACGGCAAAGGACACCAATTCAAAAACTGTCTAACGGTAATAGCTTCAAACAAAATTTCAAATGTTGTCGATTTTATCAACAGGCAAATTGAATTTGTTCTTAATTCATCTACAATTTATCCACTCTACACACCAACAAGGTTCAACGCAACGAGTGGAAAAATGTGATTCAGTTGGTATCGTCATTGTTTATATTTGTATTTAGCAATAGAACTAAAGTAGGTACGATATCCATGACATAGTATACGAAAAAGGGATTTCCACTTGTAAATCAAATTTGATACGTCTGAGAGAAGACTCAGGAAGAAGGCATAAACAAAATCTAAAGGAACGTGAGTTAGGATAAAGGAAAAAATAAACATTATACGCAACAAACCTACATTACACGATGTTATTGAAGAGATTCTTTGCTTTGCTAAGGACAAATTAAATTAGGTTGTCCAGGATTTTGTTGTATTCCCAAATGTTAGTGAATTTTAATGGCAAAGCAGTTGATCGATACTTGATGATACTCAATGCACTGTTCAGAATATTTTATTGATAGTTAGCTGCTCTGATTACTTTTAGTAACTCGAGGAGGCCCGCGATTAACTCGGAGCAAGATAGTGTGTACAGTTTTCATCCAATTGCTCCATCAGAATCCAGATTCATATAAATCCATCAAACGCAGAATACGCCGTTCATGATTACGATCCTCGCTCATTCTACACCTGATGGAATGATAGGAATAATCCATCGTTATGTATGATCAATCAACTTGGTGCTGTATAGTACGAAGTGTAATGTATATACTTCGGTACCGGAAAAAATTGTATCATTGTACGCTTCGGCTTTGGCTCCGTTCGAACAAGCGGCGCATTACAATAAAACCAGAAAACAGAAGTACCATCCCGCCCAAGTTGATATCAAAGAGGTGCACAAGATTGACAATATTTTCGTGAACTACCACCGGTCTTCAAGAACTATTTGTATGAGGTTGAATTACGACGACAAGATACAATATTTGTGAATAAGCCTTAGACGGTCTACCATTCACAGGAACTTCCAAACTGGTTCTCCAATACGGGAGTTTTAGAAAATTGCACACAGCAGAACAAGAGCTGCCCAAACGTTACTATCGAAACTGTGTTCTTCAACGAAATAATACCTAAGTATGGGAATTTCAAATGGTCGGATTGGGTTCCGTACACGTTACATTGTTTCTTTTTGTACGGTACGCTAGTAGAATGGATGACATTATTTCGTCAAGCTGTTTATTTGTAATACCAGGAAGGAAGGAGTAGACGTTGAGATGAGATATTTCCCCTCTCTTTGAAACCCCTTAAGAGTCGTGAAAGTTGAACGGAAACACACAGCTAGCAAATTGTCCTTGATTATATGAGACACGATTACTTTTAACAGGATTGAAAGGAGGGAAAAAACCCGATGTACTTGCAAGTCCTGGAAATCGGTGATGAACCATTAATTCAATGGCTGGAAAATAAGGGATGGAGCAAAAAAAAAGGAGATCTCCCTTGCCCATCGCCCTTCTTGAACAGGAATGATCTGGTAGGTATCAAGGCGTCAATCCAATTACAACTCTGGTAGATGGCGTTCCGATCACAACTAAATTAAGGGGAAAAACGAAAAGTCAACTTCCCACCCCCTCCGGCCCGACTGGTTACCCTCTTTTCTTGAAGGAAATTGGGCTGAGAACCGTCTCCAAGGAAGAGGGAGGTTATAGCAGTAATTAAAAAGGAATATCAAGGAGCCCGTTTTATAACTAATATTGGCTTTGGACAATTGAATTATGAGCGAAAGGGTGGGAAAGACAAGTCGACCCCTTCTGAATATTTTCCACAGATTTTTTTCTTCTTGGTTTTTCTCACCCCGTTGATACCCTTGAGTTGTCACGTTGCCACCCTCGTTCAATTAACCACTTCAGAAATCAATCAAAATACCCCCCCCCCCCCCGCCGCACGATCATCCCCAACACAAACGTCGCCCTCAATTACTTTTTTCCCCCCTTTTTTTTTAGTTGCATTCTCTCTTTCCTTCAGTTCATTAAGAGAGAGGCTCCTAAATAAAGCTCAATTAGCGATCTAGGGACTCGGTTGATTAGGAGTCATCGCTCCAGTCTCCCGTTATTTTTTTGTTTGAATTTTTTTCCAACAGGTGGCCCGACACTATCAGTCCGGAGAAGTCAAAATTGCCTAGTACATTGTGTGTGCGTTTTGGTGAATGATCAATTTAGTCGGACAAAATTGGCCATCTTCAAAACGTGTGTGGCCATTCAGAATTGTCCTGATGTTCTGGATTCGAGCCCGGACCTACCTACGATTCAAGGGTCAATCATTTCATAACCCCAGATCCATAGGAAGGGGTCGAAAGATTTAAATGTTCAAATCCCCACAACTACAAAATTTCGAATGGAACGGTATAGTTGGAAAACATTTTGATTCCGAGAGCTTTTTCAAGAGCACCCGGAGCTTCAACCACGCTCAATCTCAGGATGAACAACCCCCGTGCATCGGTGAACCCGCCACGTCCTTTTCCTTATGAAGCACCTTGCCGAACAGCACCAAGCAACGATTGACCGAATCCTTCGACAACAAACGAGAGAGCCCACAAACGATTGAAGCTCGAAGGGTTGGATTACCTTTTAGGTGCGGCTTCCGAGCTCGGGATTTAACGTAGTTCTTTGATTTTGACCAGTTCTAGACTCTGGAAAAGTGACTTCCCGAGTAAGGGCGTGAACAAAGTCCAGAACTTCACTAGACTCGGAAGTCTAACGGCCCTGTTCAACTCCGGAGTCTAAGAATTGGCTTTCCGAGTAGAGGATCTAGGGACGCGGGAGCGTCCCGCCCGCCAAGAAAACCGAAGCCCTGAAAACCGAAGCGACTGAGACACTGATTACGCGACGGAACAAGTTGGGGTTTTCACCCTACCATAGCTCGGTCCCCTGAGTGTCTCGAGAGTTGATTTTTTGTACACCAACTCTCCAGGGGCACGTGAGGACGTAAAACAAATTTCAGCTCTTGGGAACATCAGGTGTCGGGGGTATAACAATTTTAAAACCACTATTTTTCACGTTTTTCGTGTTCTTCTTCTTCTTCTTCTTCTTCTTGTACATTGACGGGGCTACAGCCCAGCAGACAAATCGGATCGAGCTGAAATTTTGCACACACGTTTGTTATGCTCCAAGGGAGTGCCTTTTGAACATTTTTTCCCCCTCCCCCCATTTCCCTCCCAATTGGTCAGAAAAATTGTCGTAGAGTGGCGCCTGTTTAAGGATCGATAGGAAATTTTATGGGCTTTCGAATGAGGGTAGCGCACTTTGTCACTTTTCCCAACGGTTCTCGAGTTATTCGCGATTTTTGGTATAAAAACGTGCGTTTTACCTTTTGCAAACCACTAATTATTAACAATTTTATCAAGTACCTAGTGAAAATTATTATAATTTATTGTTAGGTATTAATAATTCGTATTTATTATTAATAATAATTATTATTAATTATGATTAATTAATACGATATAATTCTGGGGTTTTTAATACTACGTCGGTAATAATTTTTCTATAAAAGAAGTACCTACCAACAAACATTCGAAATTACCTTCATTTCCGTAGCACGAAACGCACCTCAGAACAACAAACTCGACATCACTCTCGCCATATGATGTTCCAAAGAGCTTGTTAGTATGAAAATGGACCTGTATTTCAACAGTTTGATACACGATCGTGTTGTGAGGCACAATCTTTGAGCCCTCATTGTGAACGAACGGCTGGTCGTACAAAGCTGCGGATGGTCTTAAAAAATTCTACGGAACAAACTCTATCTAAATATGAAATAAAAAACATACCGTTCCATATGAATTTTTCGAGATATGAGATTTTCAAATTTTCAAAATTCGTTTTGAACCCCTTCCCCTTGACCTAGGGTTATGAAAAGTTTCGAGGACCATTGTGGGGTTGGTCGAAACCCATAAAAAAAATTTCGTAATTTTAACTCAACGCTAACTGGGCAAAGTGGCGCGGACGGCGTACGGCGTACGGCGGACGGCGGACGGCGTACGGCGTACGGCGGACGGACGGATTTTTTTTTATTCGATTTTCTGAATCTACGTATCTTGAAACGTAAACCAACAAATTTTGAGGGGGGGTTAAAAAAATTTTTTCTTTGGGCGATTCCAATGGTTCATTATCGAAGATAATAAACCAACAACAAATTTTCAAAAAATTTCTAATTCAAATTCATTCAAATTTCTAATTCTTTCTATTTTTTTAAATTTAATAATAAGAATAATTGTTTTAAATTTTGATAATTTTCTTAAAACTGTTAATTGTTTTAATTAATCGAAAATTTTAAAACTACTATTTAGCCAATTCGCAAAAATTTTAAAACTACTTATTTTTCAAACACATTTCAGATAGGTAACAAACAATAATTTCCAAAAAATAATTATTCTTGTCACAAAAAGAAGAAAAAAACTCTGCTAATTCTTGACACAACGGTTCATTATCTTCTTTGTACAGATCACCCTTCTGTCTACATCACTAGGTCTAAATGTCTAGATCCTAAATGTTAGATTAATTATTATTATCAATTATCACTAATTATTAACAATTTTATCAAGTACCTAGTGAAAATTGTTATAATTTATTGTTAGGTATTAATAATTCGTATTTACTATTAATAATAATAATTATTAATTATGATTAATTAATACGATATAATTCTGGGGTTTTTGATACTACGTCGGTAATAATTTTTCTATAAAAGAAGTACCTACCAGCAAACATTCGAAATTACCTTCATTTCCGTAGCACGAAACGCACCTCAGAACAACAAACTCGACATCACTTAAGCCATATGATGTCCCAAAGAGCTTGTTAGTATGAAAATGGACCTGTATTTCAACAGTTTGATTCACGATCGTGTTGTGAGGCACAATCTTTGAGCCGTCATTGTAAACGAACGGCTGGTCGTACAAAGCTGCGGATGGTCTTAAAAAATTCTACGGAACAAACTCTATCTAAATATGAAATGAAAAACATACCGTTCTATATGAATTTTTCGAGATATGAGATTTTCAAATTTTCAAAATTCGTTTTGAACCCCTTCCCCTTGACCTAGGGTTATGAAAAGTTTCGAGGACCATTGTGGGGTTGGTCGGAACCCATAAAAAAAAAATTTCGTAATTTTAACTCAACGCTAACTGGGCAAAGTGCCGCGGACGGCGTACGGCGGACGGCGGACGGATTTTTTTTTATTCGATTTTCTGAATCTACGTATCTTGAAACGTAAACCAACAAATTTTGAGGGCGGGTTGAAATTTTTTTTTCTTTGGGCGATTCCAATGGTTCATTATCGAAGATAATAAACCCAAATGAAGTACGAGGTACGCGGTGTAGGTGTGGGAGGGGGCGCAGAGACATAAAAGGTCTCGTCGTATGACGCACTAGTTGGCCTCCTGCCAGCCGTATTACGTCATACGCTTGTGCGTCATAGGCTCTGACGTACTTGTTGGCCTCCTGCTAGCCGTCTTACGTCATACGCTCGTGCGTCATAGGCTCTGACGCACTTGTTGGTCTTTTGCCAGCCGTCTTACGTCATACGCTCGTGCGTCATAGGCTCTGACGTACTTGTTGGCCACCTGCCAGCCGTCTTACGTCATACGCTCGTGCGTCATAGGCTCTGACGCACTAGTTATCCTGCCAGCCGTGTTACGTCATACGCTTGTGCGTCATAGGCTCTGACGCAATAGTTGGCCTCCTGCCAGCCGTCTTACGTCATACGCTCGTGCGTCATAGGCTCTGACGTACTTGTTGGCCTCCTGCCAGCCGTCTTAGGTCATATGCTCGTGCGTCATAGGCTCTGACGTACTTGTTGGCCTCCTGCCAGCCGTCTTACGTCATACGCTCGTGCGTCATAGGCTCTGACGTAATGGCCCGCCGGTCGCTTGTGTTCTGACGTGATCTGAGGGAAAGGGTGAATCAAGGGAACAAATTTTTCCCGTTTCAGTTTATGTGCCAAAGCAAAGACATGAAAATGTCAAAAAAATGTGTAAATAGGAACCTAAGCCCAACTGTAATGTCAATTTTCTGACAATGAGTTTTCGACTATAGTTTTCATACCTTTTTACTTAAGTACTTATTGCAATTTGAGACTGATAATGAGCTGTTTGCAAATAAAAAGTCTGATAACTACTTTATTACATCTTATTAATCTATTTTCAAGTTCCGATTCACAGTTGAATGTATTTTATTTAGATGTCGTAAAATTCGAAAACGATGGAATGACGAAACCTGTCGACTACTGACTCAAGTGATACTGTCGACTTCTAACACATGTAGGTCGACTACTAGTGCAAAACCATGTCGACTACTGAAGAAAATGTTGGTCACTGGTATCGACTACTACCTAGAGCATTGGGATTTTTTACAAAACTTGTTTTTCCCTTTTCAAACCATGTTGAATAATATTTCCCGCTGCCAGGTCTTTTGGGGAAGGATCTTGGGTACACAATGAACAGGTTTGCAATGAGAAAAAAACCGAGTGAATATTGAAATGTCATCCATTTCTGACCTATATTTAAAATTTCAAGTATCAAGCTCATCATCAAAATTTAATTTGTTTAAACAAATAGGTATTATTTAAACAATTTTACAGACAAGAAACCGAGTGAATATTGCATTGTGATCCAGTTCTGACCTATTTTTAAAATTTCAAGTCAATAGCTCATCATCAAAATTTAATTTGTATTATTACAAAAAGGTATTATTTAAACAATTTTACAGATGAGAAACCGAGTGAATATTGCAATGTGGTCTATCCCCGACTCACGGTTAAATTTTCTAGACTGTAGTTTACCGGGAAGATGAAAAAAGGTAGTTTTATTCTGGGCGTCTGGGGGTTGGGTCACATAACGGCCGTTTTCGACGCGAAAGTTTAGTGTTTTTCCTAAACCTTTGCGCGGTCACTGTGAACGAACGGCTGGTCGCAAAAAAATCCGATTGGTCTTAAAAGATTCGTAATTTTTCAGGTCATTCAAAAGTGAACTAAAAATTACACGGTTCAGTTGAATATTTTGAGATATGACATTGTCGAAATTTTAAATTTCGTTTTGAACCCCTTCCCCTTGACCTAGGGTTATGAAAAGTTTCGAGGATCATTGTGGGGCTGGTCCAAACCCAGAAACCAAATTTTGTAATTTTAGCTCAACGCTAACTGGGCAAAGTGGCACGGACGGCGGACGGCGTACGGGGGACGGCGTACGGCGGACGGACGGATTTTTTTTTTATTCGATTTTCTGAATCTACGTATCTTGAAACGTAAACCAACAAATGTTGAGGGGGGGTTAAAAAAATTCATTATAGGTGTACCACCACTGATTACTCGTGACCGCCAGTAATACTTATAATATAGTAATGCTTCAATTCAGGCTTGTTCATCTGGCAAAAAGCTCCCGCCAACAGCATTGAAAGAAGCGTAAAGCTCCCTGCTGGTGTAACAGAGGAAACATATTAGGTGAAACCGAGGGTGACTAAGGGTGAGAGGGGGTTGTGGGAAGGAGACAGGGAACAGGAAAACATTGACGGTGGAGGTTAGGGGTAGGAGGATCAGGTTTCTATATGCACACTCAACAGCGAGGTGCGAAGCACCGAGCATCCTATATATGTGGCTGGCGGGCAAAATGGATATCATTCCTTTTTGCGGCTGAGGTTTTTTGGCGGGCCAGTTTTTACAACGGAGTTGTTTTTGGGGGGATATTTTTATTACGTCGGATCGGAATTTCGTACGAAAACTGAAGAGACTATCACTGACCTAGTTACAGATTCTTTCCTTCACTCTTTATTCCAATTATTTATCACGGTTATCAAGAAATTAGACTGATCTAGAGGGAAAATAATAAACCGTTGTAGAAAACTTTGCAGCGCATTTCCAAGAGGGTCCAAAATTATGGGACTCATAATCAAGATTTGGCGTTCGGTCCTCACGGATATACTCGTACAATCCTCTAGCTCCCAGAGACTCCGATTGAGCGAGAATCGGCCGGTTTCTGTTTGGAACTAAAATAATCGCTGAGAGTAAGTACTTCAATTAAATTTCAATTACCATGTTTAACTGCATCTACTAGAATTATTACAGCTTTGCATTATTTCTCACATGTACGAGTATAATAATATTATTCCATCTGTTATGTTGTTTTATTTTCATTATCTCTTTATGAGGTGAAATTATTTCCATCACGAATTAAAATAATTTTTCAATGGAAATAATTTCTCCTTATAATTTAAGAGCTGATGAAAATAAAACGACATAACAGATTTAATAATATTATACATAGGAGAAATATTGTACAGTTGTAATAATTCTTTCTTGGGCGATTCTACCAGTTAATTAATGAAGCTAATAAAAAATTTTAAAAAATCAATATAAGCGTTTCGATCTCTTGATCTTTGTTTCACCAATATGTTTAATCTCCAACATCGTTGTTGCTCAATCAATGATGAACCACAATTACGAAATGTGTCTCAATGTGGATAATGTTGCTTTTGGTCAAGTGCCGTTCTGCCATTATACATGGTTATGATGTAGGTATTGATACTTTCGGGCTGATATTCACCATTGGCAGTACATCGTCAGTCAATATATCCGTTAACTACAATAACTGTTTCTACTGAATGCTACTGACGCAACAATTATACCCGCACCGTGAAAATCCGTTTTCAATTGCAATCCTCTGTCTCGATCGAAGAACACGTTTCTGTCACCAGAAGATAATCAACCAGAGGCCTCAGATCCGCGAAAACAGGAGAAATGGGGAGGAGGAGCAAGGACCTGTGTGGTCCGGGAGACGTGACTGGTTATCCCCATGGATTCAGGTAGTTATTAATATTTTGAGTCCAGGCTCCACGGTTCTCTTGGTTATTTCCAATCCCGCTAGCTCGGCTTCTCTTACTGTTCCATTCCTCCTTCTTTTACACCACAATTCCTCTTACTGCGGCGTACGCTGTTATCACTCTGGTTGGAGATATCCGATGTCATCCGCGATAAAAGCTGATTGTCGGATAGATATTTCCAGCTTTACAACGCATCACGGGGTGTAATTATGCAAATAGAATACTGACAATAAATTAGAAAAAACTGTTCTATTTGTATTTAGCAAATTGTTGAAGAAAAGGAAAAACATTCGGTCCAAAATTTTTAAAACTCCAATTTCTGAGAATTTGTTATGGTACCAAAATTTGCACAAGATATCTGGCTTGGCAATCGAAAGGCTAAGTTCGTAGATCTACCATCTATGGGCAGAATCGGGCCCCTCTAAGGAGGATTTAGGGGAGTTTTGGGAGGAGAAAATGTTCCAAACATCACATTTGAGGGGCTTAGAGCACAAGGAGTTATGTGACATTTTGTTCATTCTGAGATGAACATTGATAAAGTTAAATTACCATGGCAATTTACATGTAATGAAAATGGCGTTAATAGAAAATGTATGCCATCAGAAGACCTTCTAAAATACTATAAATGCCATTTTCATCCCATGCGAATAGCCATGGTGATTAAACTTTAACAACGTTTATCCCATAATGAACAAAATGTCACTCATACCCCTTGTGCTCAAAGCCCCTCATTTGACATAAAACCAGTTATTTCTTCGAAAATTTGCTCTCATAGGCATGCTACAAGACTTTTATTATTTTTTTTTTTAATCATTTGAATCAATTTCAACCTGAAATGACAGAGTGCGGGTCAGGGAAGTCAAAAACCCCATTAAAAATAAAATTATATGGGAGCTTCCATTGGTGACATAGGACAGCAATATAGTAGAAGGTTGGGTATCAAAAAATGTAACAATCACATTTTTTGAAACCCAACCTTCTACTATATTTACCGAAGAATTATTTTTTTGGTTCAAATTTTTCTTGCTGTTGATAAAAAACTACCTGGATAGTTGATAGTATATAGTTGGTACAAAACTTAATTAATACAAAGTAATAATTATTTTTTAGTGTCTTGATTACAGTTAACAAAGCATGCGCAAACGTGAGCAGTTCTGTTTGGTATTGTTAGTTTGTTGTGACAATTATTATATGGAAACTTCGCACTATAAAGTTCAAGACACTAATGAATGTCAATCGTGTACATTCAGCCTTTTTAGACTTCTTCAGATCATCAACATTGAGCATTCAGACGGCCTCTTCATCGGCATGTCCTTCTAACCTCTGTTGATGGGCTACAGCAAATCGTTGGATTTTCACCTGATCATACTTTACTTCAACTTTACAGTGAGTGTAACCGTTGCGAACATACTTCGGCATGTACTGAAGGTTCCAAATCGGGTACGAATATACGGACTTAGCTTCGTTCATTTTGCTCCACCATTGCTCCGTCTTTCTATTCAAGGTTTGAATATAATTATGAATCAACTTGTTAACGTCTTGAACATTTTCTGCTTGGCTTATTGTCCGTTTTTTGATATTTTATTTGGAGGGTTGTATGAGGTTCTGGACCTAAAAAATTATGAATAAAAAATTATGAATCAAGTTATTTCAAGTATTGCAATAGCAGACTATTGCGAATTTAATGCTTCAATTCAAAGTGACTAAAACATACGAATGTTCGAGTTGGTCATATAATTAGGATGAAGAATCACATTTGAAATTGATCATTTGATAGCAAATCTGTTTGCTCATGTGGCGGATGACAGTAAATTTTGGGATATTGGATGGCACTCCCAAACACTATGGGATTCGAAGAAGCAGAACACAATAAATTCAAACGACATATTCTTTCTTTCAATTTTTGCCCTTGCTGAACCTCAATGAGCGAAATGAAAACTTCGTACTCCATTTTCATTTAATTCGTTTTCTTTCAAAGATGAATCAGGACTGAACGGGAGACTGGAGGAGAGAATAAAAATAATGGAGCAGTGTGTAAGAGGAAAATGTAGGGGCGAGGAGGAGGAGGAGTTGAAACATAAACGTTTCCTTTCTTTCATTTCGCGGCCAGAACAAAAATTTGTTGATTGGTTTTCGGGATAAAGTAAATCAAAGAGAAAGTTGAGCCAGTTCATTATAGATGGGATACAATACATTCTCCCCATTGAAAAAGATGGGGGCGGGTGAGGTCTACCAGTAACTTTTGAAAAATCAATGGATTTAATTTAATATAACAATTACACAGTAGAATTCATTCGGCTGAACATTGTGTTCTGTAATTAAATCCCTATAGAGGCAGCAAAGAGTTCGTAATAAAAAGAACCCTTTCGTTTGCAGAATTGTTTTTTTGTGCGTTTTTTCTTCTTTTTCTACTTGGTCCAAGGAATCTGAACTGTAATTAAGTTCTCTCGAAGTTTCATTTAGGTGTCATATCTTAAGGCAATAAATACTGGCAGCTGGTGAAAATGAAAAGTGAAAAAAAAGGAAGTTTGAGAAAGGGGTAGGTTATGAATCATCTGATCTCCCGCTTTCTTTGGAACCGGGTCCCTGCTAGACCCCCGCGATTTCTGCTGATTGGCTACGCAGTTTTATATTTCCTTCCGCCGAAAATTAAATTTTCGGTTGGAGTAGAAGATGAAAAAGTCGTATAACAAGAGGAGGGAAATGAGGAGTAGAAGTGGTGAATCTGATGACACTTTTCTTGGAAATGATTTGGATAAGGGGTAGAAGCCCGTAGCGTTAGGATATATGGAATGAGTCTGAATGGATTTTCACCGTATCTCCCGTTTGATGATATAGTTTATTATTGGAATCGTCGACTGTACATTCTCATTAGAATCTCGCAACGACCACATCGTCGGAAAGTAACACCGATTCCGAGTGTTTGTGGAAACGAAAGAGGAGGGGTTATTGGCTATGACGTGTGGTAGGTACCTATGTCTCCACTAATTCCTAGACATTTTTCTCTGTATGGGTTATCTTCTGTATGGATTACCCTTCACGTGAAAAATCTACATTTGTTAATCTTATAATCATTAATCATTGTTAATAATCATAATTAGTGTGTAATAATAAAAATGAATAATATAAAACTCGAGAATTTGGGTTTTCATTAGGCTTATGAAGAGTTTTTAGGATCACTCTCGGCCCAGATCGATCCAGCGAGCTGAATTTCATTGTTCTCGGCTCATTTTAAATGAACGACATACAGCTTTTAGGGTAATAATGTTCAGTAATGAACCATTGGAATCGATGAAGGAAAAATGGTTCTGATCTCTCAAAATCGGATGATTCGCGTTTCCAGATTTGTAGAACGTTCTCAACCTCGTGATAGTAATATTACGACTGTTAATACTGCAAAAATCAATATTACTGATTCATCTGTGCAGAAGCAAAGCTGGAATTAGGTAAAAGTTGAATCTCACGCCACCCGTATCGACCCGATGACCGTGAAATTTTCTCAATATATATGCAAATTATTTTGGAGCTTGTTTTGATTGATATTGATTTACGACGATGATAGGCCGAGGTTCCCCTTCAAGTTCCCCTGTTTGGCTTATTCAACTCCTTTCACTCTACACTTGGTCACTGCTTGAAGACTACCAGCATTTATGAAAACTGTAATTCAAGTAGACAATTAGATTGTCGTTGGTACTACGACCCTTTTTCGTCTCCATTTCAGGAATCACATCCGTGATATTTATCGATGCAACAGGAGCTGGATTTGTAGACGGGATTTAACTTATTATAGAAGTACGTATGTAGGTTTGACTCTCTACTTCAACATGTGATGTATAAACAATCAAACACATTACACATAATACCGATCATGTCACAAAACTTAACCTCAATAATGAAATGTACTTAATATCGATGTGTAGCAAACTAATAATAAACATAATTGACAGCCTGATGAAAACTAGGGTCGAAGCACATACTTGTAGCTGTGCGGAGACGCATCAAGATGCATATAGGGCTTAAGCTATGTGGCCAATCGGTTTCGAATAGCATACATTGGAAAATAAACAAAAATGTTGCACTATGTGCAAATAGACAGAGTCCACATATTTATCAAATCAATTGTTGTACGAGTATTTCGATTTGTATTATAAATTTAACATTATAGTTATCACGTAGTTTAACATTATAGTTAACCTACTATCACAGATTGACGAAATTGAATTATTGTGACCTGGACAAGTGATTGATGTAGGTCGGCCTATACAGAATATAATAAAAATCCACAGTCATGCAGCATGGCTCTAATTCAAATGTTTGATGAAATTACTGGTTTTATGTAAAATGTCTCCATTGAAGGACTTGATGTCCATGAAGAACATTTCAAGTATCAACCACGTTTCTTCATCTTCAGAGCACTCCAAGAATGAGATATCGCAATTCTCATTTCACCATCGTGTTCAGCATAAACAAAACTTCTAAAATAAGGTGTCACTTGTTAGAATGTTTCCTTTCGGGGATTTATGGGTACATTTTCCCCCCTAAAACTCCCCAAACCCCCTTAGAGTGGCACTCTTCTACCATTCTACGAACTTAGCCTTTCAATTGCCAGAACGGATTTTTTGAGTAAATTTGAACTTTTTATCTCAATTCTATAGAGAGTTATCGTCCGGAGTGACACATACATAAATAGGTATATATACAGGGTGTCTAGTGTAACTATGTAACAAACTCAGGGAATCGATTTTGCAGGTAATTTGCAAAAAAAAAAAAAAAAAAAAAAAAAAAATGCTTCGTAGAGTTTTTTTCTTACTCAACTAAAAATCCAACTTTTTTAACTTTTAAGATTTTTTTCGTTTTCTCGACCTTATCTCTGTAAACGGACCCTAACTCTCTTAAAGTAATGTGTAAAATAAAAGTTGACGATACCGTTGGAAAGAGCGTTAAATTTGATATCTGCCTGATACAAAACCCGATTTCTTAATGATGGAAAAATGGCCAAACTCCAAAATGTGAAGGTTTTCTTAAAATAACCGTTTTTTCTTTAGTTGTTCGTTTTGTTATCACGGAAGTCATTCGGCGGGCACTCCTTGGGAAAAAACCCTGTCCAGAATCTCAGCTTTCCAAAGGGATAATTAGTTTTTATTTTTTGAGGTGAACTTCTTTGAGAAATTCGAGTTGTTATGCAAAGACACTTGTATGTTCAGGCAAATTTTCAGGTATATTTTAACCATATTTTCGAATTTAACCATCTGAATCGAATGGTGACGTATTCAGACCTCCCTAGCAAATAATTAAATGAGTTTTCAGTCGCAATATCTCCATTTCAGGGCGTAGAAAGTGTCAAGTCAATGGCATTACTTAGAATTTTTTTTTTATTGAGGGCCTTCATAAAATAAAATTTCATGTAGGTACTGTTCAAAATTTCCCTCGTTCTCGGGGATCTGATTCGCAGTGGTCCTGTGGTCGACTCCATTCGCAGACGAGCGACCCTCTGCATCCGCGAGAACGGGGGACATTTTGAACAATTCATGTAATTTTATTTTATGAAGGCCCTCCCTCTAAAATAAAAATAAAAATTCTTAAGTAATGCCGTTGACTTTCTACACTTTCTTTTTTTGGTTGAACTTGATGGCATTTTTAAAAGCTATTTTCACCCATACCTACCTGATCGTTCCTCTCTTTGGAAAAAACATTTGCAATTCAAGAGCTATCCAACGGTGTGTTCAAATTTATTTGCACTTACGTAATGTTTGTTACGTAGTGTGTGAAACGGCGTACAAATGCGAAATAATGCGGTATTTTGTTTTAGCAAAATTGAGGGTTTTGCACGAAAAATGATATCTTCAGGACTTGGCGGTAGGGGGTGTATCTGCTCGCCATTTCAATATTTTTTTACGCTGAACCGAATGGAGACACTGCCGAGCCTCTCCGTCTGAATTACAACAGAATTAAAAGGTGCTGCAATGGAATGAGGCAGCAATGTCAAGAGATTCAAGACGTTAACTCCTCTGTGTTGCGACGAGCTCCCCTGTGTCATCTACAAGGCGGTGATCACTTTGTGAACCTGCTGTGAAAATACACGCCATTATTACGAAGCATAATTCTATGCTTATTTCTTTATTTCCCTCAGGTCGATTTGGTACCAGGTAGTGGAACTCCCTACCTGTCAAGAAATCGGGAGAACAGTGTTAATTCAGACGGAGAGGCTCAGGAGTGTCACTATTCGGTTCAGCGTAAGAATTATTGGAATGCCGAGCAGATACACCCCCTACCTCCAAGTCCTGAAGATATCATTTTTCGTGCCTCGATTTTGTTTAAAAATATCGCGTTCTTCCGCATTTGAACTTCTTTTTTCTCAAAACATTACGTAGGTACAAATAAATTGAACACACCGTGTATAAATATATAGCCGTTTACCGACATGCATATAATTTTTGGTGTCTTTTGGCAGTGAATTCATGATGGTCTAAAACGGATTTTTCCGAAAATCTGAAATTTTTCGGAAATACGAGTTTTGAATATTTTGGTTCGAGAACAATAGCTTCATTTTCCTCGAAAATTCGATAACATTGTGATTCTACGTATATGGAAACGTGAAACCACCTCATTTGAGAGGGTTAACTTGCTTGTTTGTCGGCTCCAATGTTCCCAACGATTGTAGATTAAATTTCCTCTAAAATTGGCAAGTGACATTGTTCAACTGCTTCGAAGAACCCACCGTCACTAACAGATAATTACACTTGTTACCTCTCTTTATCAGTGGCGGCTCGTCCATAAGGCCAGCTTGGCCCTCGCCCCACCCAAAAATTTGCAAAGGAAAACAGAAAAAACATAGAACAAGGAGAAAAAAATCTTACCTACTACTACCCACCATGGAAGAAGGGAGATCTCCCTTCCTCCATGACTACCCACTTCCACTGAGTCGCATTTTGTTTCGATTTATCGATTAAAAAAGTCGATTATCGGATCGACCAGAAGTGCCCCAGTCTCAATGTTGAAGGTATAGGCGCTTCCTGGGGTGGGGGAAGGCACCCTGTGTTCCGAGATAGGAGGCGTTCCGGGCGGTGGCCAAAATATCGTATCAAGTTGAACGCCGAAAACAATCGATCGTTGAATCGTTCCTTGTCAAGGAAAAAGGGAGCTTCATTCTTCCATGCTTTCTTCCATGTTTGATAAGAATGATACCAAAACGTTGCCTGACGTTATAATATTATTTTGAATGCATTGACTGGTGGTTTTTAGCTTCGTATTTACTCATCATAGTAAAAGTGAATTATTGTCTCCATAATATTAATCAACTAAACATTGAAATTTAATATCTCACGTGCAACGCGTGAACGCTTTGCTAGTCGTCAAGACTGAAGTGGATCTCTATTCGCCCAAGGGAATCTCATTTGTTGATTTCTACATTCTGTAAGTTAATAACAGTTAATAACCGTTAATAACAGTAATATACATAATATTATTATGTAGCTCAGCCAACCGTTGAGAATACTGTTTTATTTGTTATCCCTGAAACTGATGGTGACTTCGTTGACTCGAGCTTTGTTTGAGCTAACCAACGAACTCTAAAAGCTAGTTGAAATCAATCTTGCTGTTCTGTGATCGTTCAAAATGTTTTGATACGATTGGATAAGAAAACGTATGTGCAATCTGGGCATAAGAGGACATTTTTAGAGGGGGTTTTCAAGGTACCACTCGGCTAGGAAGCAGATGGTCGCGATTGCTAATTTTTAAAAACCCCAGTAATAGAAACTCCAATAATATAATTTTTTGACTACCTTTATAATGCACTCTTTAAATAGTACTCGTACAGTCACAATTTCTCTTTTATTCTTCCTATCATTTTGAAGATAATTATTTGGGTGGGTAGGTGGGATTGCCTTGCAGCCACCTCCTCGTCGGTAATCCTGGATACTGGTCAGTAACCTTCCCTCTCCTCAAGAGAACTCTTTGGAGAACGATGTTTCCTGACTTGCTAAGAGCTGCATACCACTAATTATGAAGCAGTTTAGCTGTAAGGGTAGTTTGAGTTTAGTTCCTATAGTGAGTACCTAATAGGTAGGTATGCACCTAAATATTGCCCTGGTGCCCCACCAGTTTCTGAGCCCACGAGCCGCCCCTGCTCTTTATGTTGCAGATTCGATCACAATACCTAATGTTCAATATGTATTGTAACTTTCGTTTCCTATTGGACATTTTACGAAGTTCCCGATAACTTTGTTCTTACTCGAAATGGGTTAGTGGGGTATCATCATAAATGATTTCCTACAACTATTTCCAATCGATGCAATTATTTAGACGTTTAAAATAAAATGTAGGTGCGCTGTGTAATGGTTCAGCGGAGAAAAGTAAAAATCGCGATTTCGTCTTTCTTTTTTTGTTTAATTGTAATAATTACAATCGGGATTCCGATCAATGTACTTACAGGAGAAGGACAAAATCGCGATTTTTACTTTTCTTCGTCGAACCACTACACAGCTCGCCAACACTTAGCGAGATGAAGGTTCGGATACAGCAGGTGTGGAGTCGATATAAGAGATGAAACCATAATAAGAGCTTCCGGGTAATAAGCTCTCTGAGGTTGGCTTCTGCCGATGGGTCAGCCAACCGGTAGCGGGTGTAATCGCCGAAGCTTCCTTCATATATGACGTGCAAGTACGTGCGAATCAAACCACATCAAATGGCCCGGGACGGGTTCGATATTCAAATCCCGTGGCCGCCCTTCACGCTGGGTTCAAAGAGCGGGAGATGGAATAAAGGAATCATTAGAGGACTCGGCCGCTGCCTTTGATTGGACGGTAGAGAACCCGAGGGAAGGGGTTTGGTAATCTTCTGTTTTGTAGAGTTTTAGGACCAAAGTGTTCCAAATTAACTACCTTACCCCAAGGGTTGGAATCAGATCATAAAATATTCTCAGTCGTGAACTCGATTATGCTCTCAGTCCGTGGGTTGAATTCGATTAAAACCTCGGGCTCTCAAAGCTGTTTTGCCTATAATTAGTTCCCTACCCCCCTCACCGCCATTCGCTTTCCCGACCACCGGTTTTCCACAAACTTTTTGGTGTTACACCGCACACTTCCCAACAATAGTTTCGGCCCCTCCGACCCTCGCGACAGGAATTTTATCCGCCGCCTCCCTCTGCCCCAGTATCGGTATTAATTCCCATCTTCGAGTTCCCTACGTCTCCCTTGATGAGGTTTTATCGCACTTTCGTAGTACGATCCTCGTTTCACAGTCTCTTCTCTACTCATATATATATATATATATTCCCTATAATAATGTACACTACTAGCTTTTAGTCTGTAGAGGGATATATATCAAGCTCTTGAACCTACATGGGGTTCGAAGAAAAACAGTTCGTCCATGTTCAGATGGAAGGTACAGTGTTGGTGAAATCCACATGGGACCATACACAATTACACTCACACCTGCTGTCAAAATTAAAGCTTCTCTTGACCACCTTCAAAAGAAGATATTAGCGTTCCATGTAGAACATACTCAGGCATGTGCATACCACAGAGACCGTCTGATGCCGATTGAAACTCACATCGAATCATTACCTAGGGTCCAAAATTTGGACCCTAGGTAATGATTCGATGTGAGTTTTCCATAATCGTGTTCTAATATACGTTTTTTGTTGTTGAAAACTTTAATTACTTTGTATCACTATAACATACGCAGTTGGGAAAATCCAGCTAGTATTTAATATAAGTAATAAGTAAAGTATAAGTAAGTAGTATAAGTAGTATAAGTAGTATAAGTAAAGTAATTAAGGTTTTCAACAATAAAAAACGTATATTAGAACACGATTATGAAATCAAAATTTGATGTTTTCAAACCATACATATAAATAACTAATGATTACGTTGCAAAGAAATTATCAGGTACATGGTTACAAGTGGAGGGAAGGCTGGACTCAATGCAGAACGATGGAACCGTAGTACGGAGGGAGCTCTCTGTGCAGATCTCCAGTACCTTTCTTCTGCAGATGCCCCGTAATCGCTGTGTTTAGACTTCGGTATTTCAGTAAAACTTACATTGAATCTTGGGAGGTCATAGAAAGCCTAGAAGTTGCTGATTGGTATAGAATGTACGAGTTTCTTAGGGAGGCCTTGGGATACCGTGCCTTTTTGGTGCAAAATTTCAATTTCGTTGGCTGAGCATTGATTGTATTATGTTATGTAAAAAAAAGTAAAATGATAACTTGTTGTTTTAATAATATTAATTATCATGTTATGTTTGAATAATAATTTGTATAAACCATCGAAAGGATTGTTAAGATTACACCAACTTTGTGTCAGGGATGTCAAACTCTCGGGCAGATGACCAGTGGTCCGTGCCCTAAGGGTTTTCAGCGAATTTTTTTTCAATGCATATTGGCTGTTGTTTAATAAACATATTTTCTATTCTATTATATTCTAAGTGAATGTGTTTCAGATGCCGGCATTATATTGTCATGAACAAAACGGAGATTCATTAGGTGAGAACACGAAAACAGTGATGCAGAAAGAGTGACAGAGAGATGAACAGAAAAGTGAAGAGCAATCAATGCTTTTTTCTCAAGCTTAGTCTTGTTATGTAAACATATATTGGAATTCGCTACACACTTTCCTCTGTCTCATATGTGCATTTAAATTGACATGTGATGATTTTTGTTTATTTTAATGTTGATTTCAGGCTGCTCATCACGGTGAGATTTGCAGATTTCCCTGAATCACTTGAATACCGTATAATATTTTGGATACACTTATGATGACTTGAACTTCTGAAGACTTTGTATAAATAGAGGTGTAGTGCTATCTTTTGAAATACGGTGGAATGACGTTTTAATAGAGAGGTAAGTTAGCATGACAGTGTTTGTTTGAAACAGCCCTAGTTTGTTGATTCTAATGGACGCTCTTGTTGATTTTCGAGTGGACAAAGGCCAGATGTGCCTTAAAAACATATTTCCCCACGTAGTACACCAACAATGACTTCATAGTGGCAATAAAAAAGAGGGAGCTAAACGTTAAAAAGAAATCCTGAAACTAAGTGCAGTTTTTATGGGAGGGGGCACGGTGAGCATTATGAGCCAATAAAGTTATATCCATGTCGTGATGTTTGATGCGTCTCCAAGGCAAAGAAAGAAGTGGATGAGGCGTATTGGCGGTCCTTTATACTGATAACATATGATCTGTCGTTAGAAGTGGTCTCGGAAAGGTTGTAAAACGGTCGGTGTAGCCTAATATAAAGCCACTGGGCTCGTTGAAATGCTGGACGGAGGGAGACCCGAGAAAGACCTTGATTCTTGGGGAATATTCCCGTAGAATACTCAATGACCCGCCTCCTCGCCTACATCAAACGAATTTCAAATCTCACCGGGATCACATCCCTTCCCTCGTCTCGGTAGTGACTCACTCACCTACGCTGCTGGCCCAATCCTCCTAAACCACTTGTTTCCTCCTGAAAAATACGGCCAACATCCACCTGGCGATCCCACAATGAGCTCTTTCCCCTCTTGAATGAGTCATTTGAGCTGACCGAGTAAACAGAGGCGAAGAACCTTAATGACTGTCAATAAATGCTTTCCCGCTACCGGCCCGCGCTGTCATCAGCGTCGCAATCAGCAAGCATATTGACATATTCGTCGTATACCATTCAATAATTCACATACTTCTATGTACTGAAACTCGTGGAGACACCCGCATGGTATTGAGTCCAATATTGATTATCATAATGGTAAGTCATTGTGTTTAGGGCAATACAATCGCACACTAATATCTGCTGTATCTTTCTTCTTCACTAAACCACTTGTAGGTAACATTGTTCGTATTACAAGTGGATAACCCGAGATTTACAACCCCACGTTCAGTAGCTCTGCTCCACATCGTTACTTTTGGCCAAAATGAGTTATGCATACCATTCGAAGCGTCTTCCCCCGGCAGATCAATCTAACTAAGTATAAGTTAGGTATCCAAGTTAGGTAACACTAAATCTCACGATTTGGCAGATGGTTTTTTGGTGAAAAGCGGCCCAAATGACGATGTGGGAAGTTGCCGTGAGACCCTCGATATAACAAGTGATTGGTACGCGGTGGACGGCCTTGTGAACGGACTGTGATGCACAATTTTAAATTTGCATCATTCTGTTCCTTACTCTCAAGTACTCGTAGTACTTATTGAGCCCTTTCCCTTCAATTTCCCATTAGGTTAAGCATTTAATTTTATCACTAATGGAGTGGGAAAAGATAAAGTTACCTATTTGATCGATACATATTAAATTGACGTAGGAGGTTCGTCTCAAAAGTAAGTGCCACTTATTTTCGCAAAATGGGGGAGGGGGGGGATATCCGATTAAACTGAAATTTCTACGGAAATTTACTGTTTCTGGGAGGTCGAGAACTGACCCAAAAAGAGCCCCGTAGTGGTCGACTACTGGAAGAACGTCGATGGGACGTTTTTGGACATCCTCCCTATTCACCTGACATACCCCCCAGTGATTTCCATCTTTTTCCGAAGCTGAAGCAGTACCTGGAAGGACGATTTGCAAAGAAGAGGCGCTCAAGGCAGAAGTTGAGAGTTGGCTGGCTGGTTTGGCGCCAGAGTAGTACGAGGATGGACTGAGAAGACTAAAAACCGGATACCAAGTATCACGTATCCGATGCTCAAGGCGATTATGAAGAAAAATAATGATATATTTCTTAATGCAAATAAATTAGTTTGGAATTTTTAAACGCATTTTTCGATTTTTAAATTTTAGATTTTTCGTTTTTTAAACTAATTTTTTTGGATTTTTAAAACTTACTTTTGAGACGACCCTCGTAACTACTATATAACAAACACCACCAATGCATTATGACAATCAAAAATCAATCACAAAAATAAATAAATCGATTTGTGAGTGGATATAAGTAGTAAATGACTGGAAATACAACAATAAATTCCGTTTGGTTGGTATGCGTTGAGAAAAAATTAAGATATTAAAATGCTGTGGCACTGGTAAAATTGTGTATGTATATGACTCTTCACCAGATATACCAAGCTAAAGAAAAGGTCACGTGGTAAGAATGAAGCGGGTGGTACTAAGTGCTGTGCGAAACGGGTTGTTCAAGTTGTTTGTATCGAATATCAATTGGTTTAGACGGCACGGAACGGAGGTTACATATCAGTGACAGAAATAGATCACTAAAGCTTCGATGCCTAACGATATAATCAGTTGCGTCAAGTATGGCAAATTAACCCTTTTGGATTTCTATGAAGATGATTATCGTTCAGCTAGCACTATACATAGCTGTAATTATACATGGCATAACCTGAAGTCTCGCGCTATTTTCATTCGTCACCCACGGGAAATTATCGTTTTTCTGAAGGGCACTTGAGTGTCACATCTGATGAAGTGTGGAACATTACGTATAACTTCAAATGCGACAGTATTGAACCCTTGAGGTAACTAAACCCCTTAGAACTATACTCTTAACGCTTGGATTATAGTTCACTTTTTCTCTTTTGAGTCCGGCATTTGTTATACCGAAGTGAAATTAAGAAAATGACACTGAACCCTTCGACCGTGTTGTAGGTATCGCGCTGTTCCTTTTCATTCGCGTCGATAAATAATGTTCAGATTGTTTTTAGCCGCTATAATCCGAGAGACCTCGAGGCGTTAGTGCTTTTTCGCCCCATCCCTCTCCCATAAGTAACCAGCGTAATGGCCAATACCTAACGCCCTCAACGGCCGATTCCTGAGAAATATTTCCATAGTCCGTTCCATGAAATCGGAGTTACGAGGCGTAATTATTACTGTCACCTTTTTAACGTACGACGGGATCGGACCACCTTACCTTCTCCGGAGTTCCCGAACGTGTTCTCTAAAGGGGCTACGGAGGAGAGCCGGACAATAAAGGAAATGTTTATTTTCCCATTCAATCCGATATCCAATGGCTCAATCTTTATATCGCCACATCCGTGGTAAATTCCTTCCAATCCGTGGACACCTTAATAAAACTGTACATTGAATTCAGTCCATTCCATATTCTGGCTCGATACGACCACTCTTTTGCGTGGTAGAACGCGTGGCTAGGATTCGCGAATAAACGATTGTCATGCACCTTCTTTTCAATAATCGTGAAAACATACATATTAGGTGATAACGAAATTCATGTTGATGCTGCATATTCTCACCGTGCGCATTCTGCATCTTTGCTCTCGATATGAAACCACACCAGGTGATGCACTATGTAATGATACTCCACGCACGGTGAATAAAACTAAGCAATCTGTTAAGTACAGTGCTCATCCGTGCGTCTGCGCTATTCTAGCAGATTCAATAAACGGAGTCATAACACCGCCAACTCCATTCAAATTAGTCGGTTATCATTGTGGCTAGCCGAGTTTCCAAGGCTTTTACATGTGACACCTAAACCAGGACCTCCTTATGATAATTGCACTTCCTTTTTAAACTCATTGGCGGCTGCCGATAATAATAGTTGATGAGGAAGCGACAGAGAGCTTACGATCAACAAAGAGTGAAAATGAGTGAGGGGAGGGGGGAGGGGGGTAGTAAAGGCGGGAAGAAGCTCATTGTGAAGTCATTATAAATGAACATTAATTACTCTTAATACTCTTATTATTACTCCAGGATCGGATCCTCAACAATGCACAATGGAGTCCATTGTTGCCCGTAGAATTGACATATTTAACATTCAATTGACGCTGTATGTAGGAGTTGTCACTGAGTCATGGGTCTCCGGGCCGCTCATCCGCCGAGTTGTACCTGCTTTCTCTCTTATTCTTCTTTCCACATCCCATTCATTTCCTCATTCTCCGATTCTCATTCTTAATTCCAGTCGTCGCTCACCCACTCAATAATGTCTACGACAGCTAAATCTTACCCTTCATAGTTCATTGCAAGTTCTTCCAAAGCCAAGTTCAACGGACAAACAGATTTCGTATTTACTTCAATTATAGTTGACTCACCTGTTGCTGCCTGTTATTGGCTTCATCATTCTCAACTCCGTAATGTAGTGAGCCAACCGAGAACACATTTCTATTTCCTCTTCCCGTACTGCTAGTAGCAAGTAACGTCCGAGGAAAGTTCGAAATGAGATTAACAGTTTACAGAGTCTTTCGCTCAACGTTTTTAATATAGCACTTTTCACAATCATTTGATCTCGACTAATCATTCGAAAACCGAACCCTATGGACGTTCCACTAGTCAAGGGACGCCCTTAACTGAACGATATAATGGGAGTAGTGTGCAGAAATTTGGAGGGTGGGGACCAATTGGTTTGCGGACGTTCCTCTAGAATCTAATCAAATTCCAACCTCAAATCGTGTGCACTTGAGTGAATTAGTATTGCGCGAAAAATCTTGAAAACCTATCAGTGATTTTTTCATTTTATTTTGTTATAGTTTTAAATGACTTCATTGACCTATCTATACTTATCAAGTACATTAAGTGCAATAAGAATGACTAAAAAATCCAATCTTCTGCCACGACTCGATCAATGGAAACGGAATGGGATATTCCTCCAACAATAACAAAAGTGCTCAATGAAAAATAAAAATCAGTCTGCCACAAATGGCGAAAGAGCTAGAACAAAAAGTTCATCGAGTTGTAATTGAGTGAATAATTGATTATTACAATGAATTTATGATCGTAAAGTTGCGGTTTCATTATGCCAGACGGTTGAGTAACAATGAGCCCATATGAGCTGCTATATACTCTTCAAGACTACCGTACAGCCTGGTTCCTTGGTACCTTGGTCATTATTGGCTAGAACCTTGGGTTTGAATGAATTCTCATTTACAATAATGAAATATTGTATTGTGCGTTCAATGGTGGAACTAAAAAAGCAGGGAGACACAGAGAAACTCTAAAATCACGGAGAGTTGGATTCAGAAACGGATGGGCATCGAAAAAACGGAGAGACCCTCATGAGAGTCTTGAACCTTGACATGAAAATGTTTGTGCTAGACACGTTGTGTGGTTTTTGTGTGATTTTTCAAGTTTTACGCTTCTTCTTGTTCCTTTGCACACAACGTAAGCAGACGTCTTGACTGTGTGAGTGGATGACATGATCACTAAACTTAGCAAGTCCAAGTTTTGTTCTGCGGGATCCTCACCAAGATTGGTAATGGGAAGAGTATG
Organism: Stenodema calcarata; assembly: GCA_963920205.1. NCBI lineage: Eukaryota > Metazoa > Arthropoda > Insecta > Hemiptera > Miridae > Stenodema > Stenodema calcarata. The sequence continues at coordinate 13,184,160 of OY986048.1, read as the reverse complement.
AAACCAGAAGAGGCAGTCAGTATAGAGTCCAGGTTTGTTAGAAGATGCAGACCAACATACTGAATTAATCTCAATTACTAACTACAAATCTGAAACTCGTAGTTGTGTTACGGACTACATTTTTTACCCTCATTTTTTCATCCGACAGCGGAGACATACGGAGACTGAAGAGGACCAAACCATTGGACCTTGTCATGACTCACTAGTGTGGAGTGATGTGTAGTGGATATAGGTAGTGATCCATATACCACAGAAACGCTCTAATGTATTAGAAAAACGTTGCTAGATGTTGTAATACAGTTGTAACATTAATAAATAAATGTAGCATAAATAAATGATGAAAAAAAAAATTTTTTTTCATCCTGTACAGCTCATCTGCGACTGAAGGTACGTGCGTCTTGTTAAGATGAAACTATTCTATAAAATCTGACAATTCCAACGGGCGGTGAACGATTACCGTGGGATGCACACAAACGGAGTTACAATAGCTTAGTTACGGATTGGTTGTACGTGAAATCATGCTAAAAGGAGGATGTAAAAGAATCGTTACACAAAATCGGGGGGAGGCCAGAGCAAAGACATTCTCATGTCAAAAACTATGTTCAAGAAATGTTTTAGGCAAATCCAAAAACCGGCCGCCTTGCATTTGAGCCTCTAAATGTGAACTCGTTGAAACCAATGTATAGTTCAATTGCACATTGAGACAGGTGGGAGGTCAAATATACGGTTAGAGAGGGATTATAATATAGGGTGAAGAAGGCTGCGGACTAGCTGTGGCATTAGACACGGCATCAGGAATGGGGAGGGATTGATTTATCGGTAGCCTACCATTCAGCATCCATAACACCCATAAATTAGACGATTATACATTTTTAAGTCGTAAGGTCTTCTCGCACGTCTGTCTGTCGCTTCTGGCTGGATGGTTTGGGAACTACCAACAGGGTGAAGGGGTGGGGGAATGCGAAGTCTTCCCACATTAATTAATGATGGATTTGTAGAGCGAGGGGCCCCCACTCAACCCCGGAACCGTCGTAGAAATATCATTTATAACATGACCTGACTGACATCTTGTAATTAGGTTCAATGGATCTCTCCTGCCTCATCCAACCCCCTCCGAACGGACCCCCACTCGTACGGACAACGCGTCATTGGCAAATGGGAATTTTCGTCCACTTTCTCTCGCAAGTTTCTGATCAATTAATAATCCTCGTTGAGTTCCCCTTGAGTTATTATTCATCTCAAAAATTATTCATCTCAAGTCCCTCACATCCCAACCAAACCCCATTATAATGTTGACGTTCAAGTTGTGGTGGAAGTGGTACGAATAACCACGAGATTGACCCAAAATCATACGTGTTTCTTCTGTGATTTCCACTCCAAGGCTTTGCTGGCGTGTTTCTATTGTTTACTCATCGTATCTATGAACAGCGTTTCATAAAGGTTCATTAACTCATGTTGAGTCATCAACGTTTTATTACGGTCTATTACCATTTCTGCGATCGAGGTGTTGAGAACCATGTTCATTCACACCAAGTGCCCCTGTGTCACTAAAAACCCATCAACAGTATACAAATCAGAGGTTAGACATAGATATTAGGTTCGTTATTGAATATTTATCTCAAAAAACGGTGCTCCAGACTTGGATAAGGTTGTAATAGCTGCCCTTCTCTGAAAAAACAAGAAAACAAACCAAAACTTAAGGAGCAAATCAATACCACGATTCACGGAAAACTTAAACAATTGTCGAAGGGTTGATATCAATCACTCCAAACTGAATAATCCACAGTTATCTCCTATACCAGTTTGATTAGTTCCAATGTTGAAAAACGTGAATTTTCGTCTAATTTTGAGGACGTTCACGATTATGAATCCCAAGCTGCTGCAGCAAGCTGGAGGTATGAGAAGTAGAAGGTGTATCGATAACTTATCGATCATTCTCGAAAAGCGTGAAGTAAGTAATTTATTGAATTGAAAGTGTTGGATTGTTGGACGTACTTTATGAACACTGTGGTGCATATGACGAGTAAATGCATTAATTGTACACCCAAAAATTAAATACTTTCAATAGAAACGAACTGGAAGTCCACCTTCGAAGAACATTCATGCCCAACTTGAACCCGCGCAAGAAAACAACTTTGTGTTGAATGCATATAGAATTTGTTTTCCTGATAGCAGAAAAAACGAGGAAAGAGTGAAGGAAATAATTTACGAGTGCATGTACATTGAAGCAACGAAAAGTGAATAAACAGTAGATTTACTCGTGAAAAAGTTATTCAGTTCAAGGGAGAGGAAGGGTTAGCTTGATATTAGTCCTAACTTGGCCAAATTTGATTCACTGAGGTTGTAAAAGCGAATTAATTGGATCGAGCTTCCAATATAGTGTTAGTAGAACATCCGTCCTCCCATTCCGACCTGTTGTTCAACAGGCTTGGTCAGGCTAATCGAAAAGGGATGTGAACGTGCGAGCGTGTCCCTTCATTCTGTAACAAACTTGACTTCGGGTCACCTGTGGGGATGTTTCTGGGTGTGAGATGTGATTCCTAGGGGTGATGAGGGACGTGCCTCAATTATTGACGTTGATATGGGATTGCCATCAGTTTGTATTGTTAGCTAATACAATTGGTTGCAAACGACATGTCTGATAATATCTGTTAATCTAGGGAAAACCGAAGCGACTGAGACACTGATTACGCGACGGAACCAATTGGGGTTTTCATCCTCCCGTAGCTCGGCCCCCTGAGTGTCTCGAGAGTTGATTTTTGTAAGCTACGTATGGGATCCTTGAAGGAATCCTGAGGAGGCATCAAACTGCCTGAGTTTGTACTTATGATATGATAAAGCAAATTATCTCCGATTCCTATAAATTTTAAGTTCACACCGTATATGAGCCAGGAGCTTGCCAAAAGCATTAACTTACTGAACGCTTAACTCAACATACTATGCAACCGTCAATTATACATAATTCAAATTCCTGCTGTTGTCAGCATTTCATCATCACAGCGAAGAGCAACTCATGTATGGAGGTGGCATTTCAACAGTAAACTTTCCCTTTTATAGATGAAAAAGACAATGTGAGCAGGAGGTACAGTTTATCAATTTACCTTCCCTCCACACAAGTAAGTTTAGTTTTTTTTTCCTTTTCAAGAAGAATTTCCCTTAATCCTCGCAGGAGGTTTGAGGCTTGTGGAAAATGCAAATAATCCAGGAGGAAAATAGTTAGTGAGGGAGTGGACACAAAAGACTACCTCTCTTTACCCCACAAGGAAATATGTTTTTCATGTGAGGGCCCTGAGGCGATCAGCCTTTTTGGACATATTTTAATAAATTATACAAAGGACTTGTTGTTAATTTCCCCATCTTTGTGGTCCTCCAGCCCTTCAAACCAACGCCTTTGATGACACAAATCCCGCCAACCTCTTCCTTCCCGCTTCAAAAAATAAAAAAATACAAAAAAGAGGGACTTCAACCCCACCGCAGTTCCCTCTATACGTTGAGGGGTCCTTTCCTTTTTTCTTGTATTCTTCAGATGGGTATCGGGATTTCCGAAATTTTTCTTGCCTCCAGGAAAGTAGGGTTGGATTCCTTTAGCCCCTCTCGCCCCTTCGCCAATCCCTGCGTTACCTTCATTTACAAAAGCTTCCCATCTTTCTCATCCTATGCTTTCCTCTCCACTGATGAACTTTACTCCTCCTCTCTAACCTTTTAAAATTAGATAGCGTGTAATGCGCCTGAGGGATGAATTCCTTTCAAAGCTTTTAACGTTGGTTTGAGCCAGGTACCTACTGCAACAGGATTACAAGGACATCCGTACTTACCGCATTTATAACAATTTGCTGTGAACCAATTCGGCAACTCTTTCACCTTTTGTTAGATTATTCAATCCTCGGATATAATATTCGAAAATATGTCAATGTAGAAGATGCATGTTTGTTCTTTCAATATCCCAAAGTTACAAAAATCGATAATGATCAACAGAAATAGCCACATCATAGTGACAGAATTGAGTGGAGCATCCCAAATCAAACTGAGGCGGGATGATTTTGTAGCAAAGGGTCCTGCTGCCGATTGGCCAGTCACTGGTACTATGCTGCCAAACCAATAACACGCAAAACGTGAGACTATCAGCTTAGACCGTACCTACGAGTTTGTCCGAGATATTAATCATGATTTTTTCAACTCCACCGGTGATTTTGTGAGGTATTATTTCCTTAACTATCCATAGTATCGATAAAAATTATTATATTGTATACTTTTTAATAGGAGGAAAAATTGAATAAATGAGTTGAAATAAATACTAATATCCAAGAGTTTTCCCAAAAAATCCACAAATCATATAAAATAGCAGATAATATCTGTTCAAATGAACCAGGGAGAGTTAACTAAGCATCTATGAGTTATTTTTTCTTCTTGAGTTTGGATTACAATTATTAGGATAACTATCTCATCAATAGGATAATAATTATCCTGCTATTTTCATGGTCGATTAGTATTTGAGTATATATCCCTTGTATCCCGTAGATTGTCTTGCACTCCTGTTCAATGTATTTCAGTATGTATTTGTTGGTGCCAGTAACCTCTCCATTGGTAAATACGACCCCCCAAAAACAACTCCGTTGTAAAAACTGGCCCGCCAAAAAACCTCAGCCGCAAAAAGGAATGATATCCATTTTGCCCGCCAGCCACATATATAGGATGCTCAGTGCTTCGCACCTCGCTGTTGAGTGTGCATATAGAAACCTGATCCTCCTACCCCTAACCTCCACCGTCAATGTTTTCCTGTTCCCTGTCACCTTCCCACAACCCCCTCTCACCCTTAGTCACCCTCGGTTTCACCTAATATGTTTCCTCTGTTACACCAGCAGGGAGCTTTACGCTTCTTTCAATGCTGTTGGCGGGAGCTTTTTGCCAGATGAACAAGCTAACATAAGTATTACTGGTGGTCACGAGTAATCAGCGGTGGTACAACTGTAATGAAGTAATGCTTCAATTCAGGCTTGTTCATCTGGCAAAAAGCTCCCGCCAACAGCATTGAAAGAAGCGTAAAGCTCCCTGCTGGTGTAACAGAGGAAACATATTAGGTGAAACCGAGGGTGACTAAGGGTGAGAGGGGGTTGTGGGAAGGTGACAGGGAACAGGAAAACATTGACGGTGGAGGTTAGGGGTAGGAGGATCAGGTTTCTATATGCACACTCAACAGCGAGGTGCGAAGCACTGAGCATCCTATATATGTGGCTGGCGGGCAAAATGGATATCATTCCTTTTTGCGGCTGAGGTTTTTTGGCGGGCCAGTTTTTACAACGGAGTTGTTTTTGGGGGGATATCACATCTTTTTGCATGGCTAGTTTTCGAGTGGTACTTATACAATACGGTTCAACAACTTATACAATACAAAAGTACCTACGAGGTAACTAGTAAATGTTTTCCTAAATGAAGTGTTATCCTAGTCAAAATTTAGTAAAACTCGGCGCTTCGCGCCTCGCCAGGGGGGCAAGCTCCCCTGGACCCCCCTGATTTTTCTCTTCTATACTTTGTATAGAACGAGGTATTTGCTATGCAAAACATGAATAATGTTTTTGCGTCCCGTTTCCCCTTTTCCTTATCCCTTTTCTTTGTCTGTATGGAAAATATTAAGAAATGTGCGGAAAATTTATTAGTTTTTTTATTTACTCAGGGCTGTATCTCAGCTTCTTCGATATTTACAGTGGTTTTGGCAGTATATAATTTATGCATAAATTAAAGGCTTTCCAACGAATGGAGAACGATTTTTGTCCGTTGAAAACTAAAGAAGTTTCATTTCCCTAGAAACGGCTCGGTTGTACGTGAAAATCATTAAAAATCTTCGTGACATAATTTCGTGACTTAAACTTCGTTACGCTTTTCAACTCTGGTAGGCCACCGCAAAAACATTATTCATGTTAAAATTAGTACGCCTACTAATTTGCCTTTTTGTTTCTTGTTTTTGTGACAAGAATGATTATTTTTTGGAAATTATTGTTTGTTATCTGAAATGTGTTTGAAAAATAAGTAGTTTTAAAATTTTTGCGAATTGGTTAAATATTAGTTTTAAAATTTTCGATTAATTAAAACAATCAACAATTTAAAAACAATTATTAAAATTTAATACAATTATTCTTATTATTAAATTTAAAAAAATAGAAAGAATTAGAAATTTGAATAAATTTGAATTAGAAATTTTTTGAAAATTGGTTGCATTTTTTCTTGGGGATTGTGCAAATTTTTGTTGTTGAGAATCATTACAATAATTGTAATTATTGGTGTCGAAGAGAAAGAGGAAAGAGAAAGTTTGCAACTGGTAAAACGCACGTTTTTATACCAAAAATCGCGAATAACTCGAGAACCGTTGGGAAAAGTGCCAAAGTGCGCTACCCTCATTCGAAAGCCCATAAAATTTCCTATCAATCCTTAAACAGGCGCCACTCTACGACAATTTTTCTGACCACCGTTCAACTTTGATGTTTTCGGAAATTAGCCAAATCAGTAGATGTGGAATTTATTCACGTATTTTTGGCTGTGGATTAGTCAAATCGATTGAGATTTAGTTCAAAATTATTGAGCATATTCTAGACAACCTAGCGGACATTTTAAGACCAACCGCACCAATTTTCATCAATATTTGCGGCAGTTGTTGTTGAAAATAGAAAAATCACCATAACTCCTTTATTTTTCCTTTTAGGAAGCATTTTTTGATCTCAAATTAAACAGTTTGAAAAGCTGAACACAACTAAAAAAGAAAATCTGAAAAAGCTTCAATTTTGAAGGAGTTATGACCATTTGAAATTCCTAAAAAACACTATTTCCCCCCTAATTTGGGGTGAAATGGGGGGAGAGAGAAAAAATGGTCAAAAGGCACTCCCTTGGAGCATAACAAACGTGTGTGCAAAATTTCAGCTCGATCCGATTTGTCTGCTGGGCTGTAGCCCCGTCAATGAACAACAACAACAACAACAACAACAACGAGAAGAAGAAGAAGAACACGAAAAACGTGAAAAATAGTGGTTTTAAAATTGTTATACCCCCGACACCTGATGTTCCCGAGAGCTGAATTTTGGTTTACGTCCTCACGTGCCCCTGGAGAGTTGGTGTACAAAAAATCAACTCTCGAGACACTCAGGGGACCGAGCTATGGTAGGGTGAAAACCCCAACTAGTTCCGTCGCGTAATCAGTGTCTCAGTCGCTTCGGTTTTCAGGGCTTCGGTTTTCTTGGCGGGCGGGACGCTCCCGCGTCCCTAGATTTCGGTATCGTCGTTTTTCTACCGTGGCATCCGTATCAAATCCCAAAAATTCATAAAATACACCGAGTTGTATAAAATACAATGAGTACCTGCGTAAGTCCGAAAATTTGCTGTTGAACCCACGATACATATTATAATATACATACATAATATGTATCGTGGGTTCAACAGCAAATTTTCGGACTTACGCACGTACTCATTCCACCTTTCAATTTTCCATTTATTATTGGACATTTTAGACCGGTTTCAACCATAAGAATACTGATTCAACAATACCCACCGTACCCAACTCGGTGTATTTTATGAATTTTTGGGATTTGATACGGATGCCACGGTAGAAAAACGACGATACCGAAATCGTATTTACCAATGGAGAGGTTACTTGCACCAACAAATACATACTGAAATACATTGAACAGGAGTGCAAGACAATCTACGGGATACAAGGGATATATACTCAAATACTAATCGACCATGAAAATAGCAGGATAATTATCCTATTGATGAGATAGTTATCCTAATAATTGTAATCCAAACTCAAGAAGAAAAAATAACTCATAGGAGCTTAGTTAACTCTCCCTGGTTCATTTGAACAGCTGACTTCCACCGAGATCAGCGGGTAGAGTTGGTGAAGCATATCGCCGGTGAAACAGCAACATGCTTCCGCCAAAATGAGTTAGGCATCATTCCTTATTCAAATTTTCGCGCCCGATCGACTGGAGAAGTCAGTTTCTCGAAAAAACTCCCTGGGAAGTTATTGACAGTGTCGTCAACAGGCTATAAAAGGCAGTTTTAAAACCAACATTCTGTAAGTCAGCTGTTTTACAGTGCAGTTGTGGCGAGGCAACGACTCAGCAAATACACAACGTAAATTTCGTAAACAGTTTTTTGTTTCTCCTGAAAAATTAGGAAAAATTACCGACGATATACAAAGAGGCGTCTGATAGTACACTCCACAAATATTAAAACATTTAACCGTTCGCCGCCTGGAAGGTAACGTACGGAGATTGTGTATACACATGTGCATTTGTGCTGACCTACAATGCACAGCACTTTTTCTGCAGTTCTATATTGAATGATGAACTATTGTATATAAATTTAAAAAAACAAAACACACGTTCATCTCATCAACTCTGGTCAAGAACTTCATTCAAAATGATTGAACTTTTCCTCCGTTTCTTCATCGCTTGTTCTTTCCAATGACGAATCTGTTCCTTCAATTTCCTTATTTACGATTATTTTTTGTTTACATCATCTCGTTCCCTCGTTATGCAAATCGCTCATAAATTACAGAGACTGGGGCCTTGGAGAATTTCGCAAGACATGAACGGTGTGATTTTCATAACGGAATGACTTCAAAAGTCGTTCCGTATATTAATTTGGTTTTTTTTTTTTTTTTTTTTCAACTGAATCGGGAACAGAAATCCTCCCAGAACTCTGATAGGTTCTACTTCGTTATAATGTCCACAGTTTTATGCACTATCACAGTTGTATAAGTTATAAGGAGGGGACGGCCGAGGACAATATAAAATCACCGAGTTTATATCGTGTTCGTAGTATGAGACGATTAGCTGTACATTAGGACGGGCATCACACGTATTTATGTGATAGCATTATGGCTGCCCCTATCTACCTCTCACATAACATGCTGCGTTATCTTTTCGTTCCTTACTTCTCTTTTTCTATCCTCACATATCTTTCGTTTTGTGGCCCTTCGTTTCCCGATATAATCCATGAGGAAGTGTGACCGTTTTCAACCCTCATTCGATGGTGTAAATTGTTGGTCTGTAATATTCTTATTGGTGTGGGAAATAATAATTCACAAGAACAGTATTTTATTTAATTAATTCATTAATTAAGTTAAAATTAAGTTTAATTATTACAGTTATTTAATCCATTAGAGGTGCAATACGCCAAATAGGCTGCCGCTGCAACCTCTGTACCTGTTGTCATAAGTAGGGAAACAATTCAAATTAATGTATCTTCGCTATGCTAATCCTCTACATTGTTCTCTGGAAGGATTACCACCAGGGCCTGCGAGGATTTGGAACAGGATATCAGTCCTTGGAATATTCGATGGTGGGAAAAGGACGCATCTCAATAACCTTTGCCGATATATAGGGCTAACGGCCGTCATTCCGAGACCGTTTCGAATCCTGGGTTTTACCTGTTGTAACTAGATCCCTCGAGTCCAATACCCTATAATATATCTACGTATTATCTTGATAAGTATGATATATGTAACCGAACATATGCTACGGGTACGCTATAAATTATCACCAGTCTCTCCGTCGAACGGCATTTTCTTTTTCTTTTTTTTTTTTTTTGTTGGTTTCCTTTTTGTACCTATTGACGCGGTCCGGTCGTTCACGTTTGGATCTCGACGGGGTTCGAGTTGGATGAATCGCCCTCTCAATGTGATTGTGATATATGACATTAGTTTTAAGTTAGTAAACGCTGATATAAATGCATTGTGGTGGGTATTCCTCCTCGAACACTCTCGATCACAATGATGTATTGCACTTGTATGTAAATTGAGGGAAACATTGCAAAATCTTACACAACGAGGCAGTATTACGCTTGAACCCTTCCCAAACACTATTCATCTCATTGATTGGAGATAAATGGAGTACTTCAAAATGTTTGAACCAATTTTTTTTTTTTTCGATATAGTTCGAAGAAACCTCCTCGTTTCAGAGTATTTTGAAGCTTTTCTACATAATATGTATACATTATCCTCGTTTCGATATGTATATATTATATACATATTGAAAATCCCGAATTTCCCATAATTGTTGGTATACACCAGGCCTTCCCAAACTGTGGTCCGCGGACCCCTAGGGGTCCGCCAACCCTAAGTGGGGGGTCCGCAGCAAATGTAAATTTTGAAGCAAATTATACCTACAGCATAATCTCGGTAGTCCTGCGCTGTTGGACTTCCGAGAATTGTTTTCGTTGGTTCTATTGACTGGAAGAGTTCAAAGAAACAAAGAATTCTGAATAACAGCTGTACAAACAATCAACCTACTTGTGCGAATCCGGGTTCTCTATCTATGCTGCTACCAAATCCAAATACCGAAGCTGCCTTGATGCTGAACCTGACATCCGCCTCCAGCTATGCAAAATTAAACCCGACTTTTCAAAATTGTGCCAGCTGAAACAACCATACTCTTCCCATTAGTTCATCTGACTCAAAGTTACCATTTTGCTCAATTCAATTTTTTGTTTCTTACTTTGCACATTTTGTAAATAAAAAGTACGTAAATAAAGTTGAGTAGGTACGTTTTACCTAATGCTTATTTTCTTGATGTTATCCCTTTCTCCACCAACTAATATTTGGAACAGTTGGCTAATTCATGAAATTGATTTTTCCCCCTATCCATATTCAGGTAAGTACCTGATCTAACACCAACTTGATTGACAGGGGTCCGCACTTGAAATTTTTCCGTGAAAGGGGTCCGCTAGTTAAGAAGTTTGGGAAGCACTGGTATACACAAACGAAATGAGCAGTTGCGGATAACAAATATATGGTCCAATTTAAATGTTGCATTTGGAAAATACCCGAGAGAAATTTTCTTATTCCAACATGTATTACGAATACAATTAGTTGATATATCCGTGATTTTTTTTTTTTTTCAATCTAGGGTAGATTTAGGGTAGATTTAGGGTAGATCTAGGGTAGAAAGTCAAAGTCTGAACCCAAAATAATAGTACTGTACAAGGTATACCGGGAGGCTTAAGATTCCGCCCAGTGGGGCAATTAAAGGATCAGAGCAGCTTAATGAAACCTTAAGATTCCTCCCCCGACTACCTGCGGGCAGTTTGGAGTATCCTTAAGATTCCGCCTCTCCCCGAGAACATCTCCCCTGTGCACGGAAAACGAAGTTAGTAAAATATGGAAATGATATTTAGCAATTTATTAACGAAATTTGTCAACAAAGCTTACGGGTTCAAACATTAATTTCGTCCACTTGATCTATATGTCCAACTAATCTATATGGTACTAATCAGTTGATTAGGGGATGTTTTTATTCCGCAACCCCGTCCACTTGAGCTATATGTCCAACTAATCTATAATATAGATACAATCTATAATATAATATAATATATTATATAATCTATAATATAATACCATATTATGGTACTAATCAGTTGATTGGAGGATGTTTTTATTCCGCAACCCCGTCTACTTGATCTATATGTCCAACTAATCTATATGGTACTAATCAGTTGATTAGGGGATGTTTTTATTCCGCAACCCCGTCCACTTGATCTATATGTCCAACTAATCTATATGGTACTAATCAGTTGATTAGGGGAGGTTTTTATTCCGCAACCCCGTCGATGAGGGATCAGCTAGCTTTCTTCGTGCATTGTACAAGCAGGTTGAAAACGCAGTTAGTAAAATATGGAAATTATATTTGGCAATTTATTAACGAAATTTGTCAACAAAGGTTACGGGTTCAAACATTAATTCCGTCCAACGTTTCTAAATATATTAACAGATTAATTTCGTCCAACAGTTTCAGCATAAAACGACGATAGATTGGTAACTAGCTCGGCTCTCGAGATTTGTTGAGCAACATACAATTGGATTTGGTTTTGAAGAGCCGTTTTTCGAGCTATAGTTCGGGGATCGTGGAATCTATGGGGGGCCTGCCTGCTGTTCAGTTTTATGTAGACTCCATTTTTGAACTTCAACAACGTATCCGTGAAAGTGTAGATATCTGGATGGCTTTTGCTGAAACTGTCACCTAGGTGTCGGTTGGATGACTCACAGCAGTTTGTTGTTTTATTCACAACAGCACTAAGCTCTGCCCATAGATTTGGTGGGTATGTCGAGGTATTGATGTAGTTTTTCCTCAAATAGTTTATAAACTTTGTGACTCCCGCTGACGCTTGCGGTTTTTCTTTTAACAAATCCTCAAAAGCTAGAGGTACTTCTGATCGGGGCAGAAATATAAGACCAAAAAAGTTATTATTAGACTAATTATTAGCCATCGCACTGCCGTATCAATACTGAACGACATCACCAGGCGATACCCGATCCGCAACATGGGAGGTAAACAAACACGGAGGTACGGGAAATTCGGGTTCACCTGGCCACTGATAGACCGGGCGGAGTCTTAAGGTCGCTCTAAGCCGATGGGATTAGTGAGGCGCTCAAATCCGTCGAGCTACTGACAACACGGGAGGAATCTTAAGGCTCCCGGTATACCTTTACGGGATTTTACGTTTGCGCATGCTATTGTAGCACACCGTCCATGTATCTATGACGGAAGGCTTTTTGAGACGTCAGGACCTTTAAATGTATAGTTCAGTGAGAATGTGGCTGGAAAAAATCAACATAAAGAAAATGCTATCAGCATGGACCATGAATGAAAAACTCTGCAAATTCTTGACACAACGGTTTATTATTTTCTTTGTACAGAACACCCTTCTGTCTAGATCACTGAATGGTAGATTAATCATTATTATGAATAATAATTAATTATTAATAATTATTATCAAGTAGCGTAAATTATTATTTGCAATTATTATTAATAATAATAGCTATTAAATAATAATTAACTCAATATCTGAAAACCATGTGCTCCACCCAACAATGATCCTTGAAACTTTTCATAACAATAGGTGAATGGGAAGGGTTCAAACAGAATTTTTAAATTTTGGAAAATTTTCATTTGAATAGAGTTGACTTTAAAATTTTCCAAGATCATCCGGATGTTTGTACTACCAGCCGTTCGTTCACAATGATGGCTCAAATTTGGAAAAGATCGACAGTCGTCAACATGAGGGTGAATCATGCGGCAGCTTGTCGGGTCAATGTTCATAAGGGTATAGGGGAAAAAGATGCAATATCAGTCAGAGGAATGTTTTTGGAAATCAGGTTATTTGTTGAATATTGTCGATAAAATACAATTATCAGTGTTATTCTATTCTTAATTATTAATTCATTATTAAGGATAAAATAACACTGATAATTGTATTTTATCGACAATATTGAACGAAAAAGCTAATTTCCCAAAACCTCCCTTTGACTTTCCTAGGAATGTTAGTCAGAAAGTTAGAAACTTAGTCAGAGCTCTGACTGACATTGCGCCTTCTTCCCCTGTACCCTCCATTTATAAGGTCATATTTAGTTATTTTTCTTAATGCTATGTGTCAGTTTGATTTTGCTAAATTATATTTGTAAATAACCATTCTATTTATACGGCTGTGTAATGTGCATCATTAATGCCAATTAAATTTAGAAAAAAAAGCGCCTGATGAAAATATTGACAATCAAGCTTCTGTCATTTCCCAGCGTTCGTGTCATTACGGCTGCCGAAATGCATCAATTGAAAAACTCCACCAATCTTTCTTCGAATGCTCGGTCCCATCATCACGATATGCCAATTTTCCGTGTTGCTTTCACCGGTTTCAGCAACATAACGGTATATTCTCAGGACAGATAACACAGTTGGAACATCGTTTTACCTCTTTGTTTCATTTTTTGTTAATGAAACGGAGGGAAAGTGTCTCAGATCGATGCCTTTGTTCCAGATGCAGAGAGCGGAAGGGCACAAAAGACGATTCCCTCGGTTGATGGCATCTATATAGCCAGGAGACATTAAGCACAGGAAATGAGGGTATATAATTAGGGTTGGAAAAAAAAGCGGTTGAGAAATCGTGAAATACTCAGTTGTTTGGTTGATGTCATTGGCTCTTTACCTTTGACTATGGGTAAATGACCCCCCTCCCACTACTTTTGCCATCACCGCCCACTTCATTTGTCATTCTTCCTCGTGGTTTACCTTCTTCTTGTTTTTCCGGCGTGATATTCCCCGCGACCGGGGGCACCCATCTTCACCATTTGAAGGTTCAGGGAAATATGGCTTCGGTGATTGCGGGTAGCTCTGGGAAAACGCATATACATACCTCCGTGGAATCTCAGATCTAGCAAACAAGTTGACAAGAACGAATGGTACCAAGTGTATGTTTACCGGACGTCACGAAACGTGTTTTCCAGGTATCCATATCTCGGCTCCTATTTGACCGATCATTAGTGTAGATCTTTTTGATGTGTATAATAGAAATCCCTGAAAGTTTCGAGTCGCTAGGTCTAAATGAAGCCGAGTTATATAACTTCGAAAACCCGGATTTTCGCCTTTACCATGTCTTCTTCACATTCAGTTAGGCAAGGCAACAGCCTCTTCTTTAGTCTTGCTTAATTTTATCAATTTCATTAAATTATAACTTTATTAATAAATAAATAATTCAAGAATTTATTAATAAATAATTAGGTATCTTTTTAATCTCACTAATTTCCTGAATTTATTCTGCACATAGCCTTTACAAATATTTTCAACTTCAGCACCGAAAAGATGTTATATCCCCCAAAAAAACGCTCCATGGCACACATATATATTAGATGTGTAGTAATAAAAACGTGTTACCCAAGATTTAGAAACGGGTACGTCGTTTGTGAAGTTATTAGGACAGTTGGAAGGAAAAGGGCGGGGCGGGGAAAGTGGATATCATAACTTTTTCAGGCTGCTGTATAATTATATATGCGATGTCGGGGGGACAAGATAGTGTTGACCAAATTATCATGATACTACACGCAGCGTGACATGAGCAAATTTTTAAACATGTATGGACTCTACCTCGACCAGATTATTCTCTGAAGATTGTCACATGACGGGAGAATGTTCACCATTTTTCACTGTAGCTTGACCCGTACAATGCGCATACTGATATTAGGTTAGGTTAGGTTCAATTTCAATCATAATTCATATGAATCAATCTTGGTTGGGTGGCCCAGAATTTCGTTGAAAAATTGAAGGCATGATCTCCTCTTCCCTCGAAGAGGACCATCTGGTGAACTTTTCGAACGACCACAAATATTTCAGCTAGTATGGCTACATGGACCATGGCTAGCCCTACATGTATGGCTGAATTTGGATATGGCTATACACTCACATGTATCCATATGACACAGAGCAGTGATCTAGACAGAACGGACATCTATACAAGAAATAATGAATCGTTGTAGAAAAATGAGTAGCGTAGTTTTTTGTGTTGTGCCTATACCGATGACTTGATTTTAATTAACGACCAGATCGCAATCCATTCATCCATTCTCGATGCATAAATGTATTCATAACAAACTATAAAGTAGATTCATAAGCGTCGAATCAGATACATGATTGATGAGAAAGTGTACGTGTTCCTCGGTGAACTTGGCTTAGCAACACCTAAATAATAAATCAAGTCAGGTTTTCCCAAAAATTTTCGGCGGTGGTTGATTTTTCACCTGGGAGAGCCGAAGAGGAAAAAATGGAGATGGGAAGCATTTTTCAAATTTGTTGGTTGTTTGTTTTTGACTGATGAAAAATACAATACGCCGAGGTGGGCTGGCGGTGGGGGAACAGACGGGCTTCTGCCTGCTTAAGGCAAGAATTTGATTGATGTTGTGTTAATTAATAAACGATGATTACTGTATATCTCTACGTAAAGCATGTCGAAACTGACTAACTCTTCAACCGGAGCTCCTGACATCTTTGAAAACATCGCATAATTTGTTGAAGGGGCCCTTGCCCTTCCTCTCGAGCGGTATGATTGATTTCCTGCCCTTATTTACAAGGATGGTTTTTACTCTCCCACAAAACCCAGTGTAGAAACTGGAACTTGGGAGTTTAGAGGGAAAGGTATTGCGGTGAGCGGAGTTGAAGGGGAATTACTTGAGTCAACCTTCCTCTTCCTCCCTCTTCCTTCCTACGTCTTCTTCCAGTCCAACAGAACCTTTGATGCCTCGTTCGCGACTGAATCCCAACTCATAGTTACCATGGTTTCAATCGAACTATTCATGTGAAATGAAAACAACCATGTACTAGTGGTCAAGTACTATATTCGATAATGAACCATCGGAATAGCCCAAGAAAAAATTATCTCTTCTCAAAATTGGCTGGTTTATGTTTTAAGATAATATATCGAGGGTGGAGTGGCAACAAGGCCTACCTCAAATGGGGCTGAACAACATGGCCTACCTGAGATAGGGCTGGTCAACATGGCCTACTTCAAATGGTGCTGTACAACATGACCTAACTGTTTCTATAAAATTTTACAGCGTTGTGCTAAAATTACGAAATTTGGCTTACAGGTTCGGACCACACCCACGCGAATTCTCGAAATTTTTCATTACGAATTTCGAAATTTTAGTTCAAGTTTATAACAGAGTTTTTTCTTTCAACTTCCCGATGAGCTACACTTAAAATTTTAAATATAGGTCAGAACTGGATCAGAATTGGGTGAGGACTGGATGGGTGAGAACTGGTCCCACTCGGTTTCTTGTCTGTAAAATTGTTTGAACAATATCTATTGTTTCAAACTAATTCAATTTGGATGATGAGTTAGAGTCTTGAAATTTTAAACATGGGAGGATGACAATGTGATGTTCACTCGGTTTCATGTTTGTACATTTTTCTTTGTCTACATTTGGGTGAATCATACGTTAGCCTGTTGGTCATGTTCATACATACATGGTGAATTATAACAGTTAATAATAATAAGTATCGACAATTTATAAAAATACGCCGTCTGAAAGTTTGGCCTATTTTAAATTGCCGTGGAGATTTGTTGTAAATAGGGCAATTTCGAATATGTTTTGGTAATTAATACCCTTAATTAATTAATACGTACTTAATACCCTATTATCCTATTTTGGCCTATTTTAAATTGCCGTGGAGATTTGTTGTAAATAGGGCAATTTCGAATATGTTTTGGTAATTAATACCCTTAATTAATTAATACGTACTTAATACCCTGTATTATAAAAATATATAA
This sequence comes from Stenodema calcarata, assembly GCA_963920205.1. Taxonomy (NCBI): domain Eukaryota; kingdom Metazoa; phylum Arthropoda; class Insecta; order Hemiptera; family Miridae; genus Stenodema; species Stenodema calcarata. The sequence continues at coordinate 13,167,078 of OY986048.1, read as the reverse complement.
TGAAAAAATTGTCATTATTTTATTCATACTTCATAGAAATAAATTATCATTAGTTCTTCCTGGAAGTTTGTAGGTAAATTGAAGGGATCATAACTGAGCTAGAAGGGCTCTATCTTCTGAATTTTCCAATCTTTTCCAAATATTCCACTTTTCCAGCTCATAATGACATCGAAGATGTGTGTTTTTTCAAATGTCATTCAGGAAATTTGGTTGGACTTTTTCTTCAAGGTGCTCATGAAGTCATTCCTTCGAAATCTTACAGATTCAGGGCATCTGGGGACAGCGGAACTATGTATTTTCGACGGACAGGATCGTATTTATGCTGAAAATTCCGCTCGTCACTCGTCTTGAAGTTCCTCGCAGTTCAGCAGCACAGAGTCACGTGGTCAGTCTTGTCAGTTCGTTCCAAAAGCGTACATTTTTCTTCTCCTCAAAAGAATTTATTCAGGGAAAAGAATCTACAAATTATTTTGTTTCATATTACTAATTATTTTATACTTTCATCATCACCGAAATGGAATAGGTAACTATTTTGTACTGGAACTCCACAGGCTTCTAAATGTCATACGAGTATATTTCAATTTTTCATTGCAACCCATCAAGACAAAATAAACAATGTGTTTGATTAACATGATTAATATGTGATTATCTATTACTCAAATCCCAATCAAACTCCCAGGAATTCTTACGCAATCAAGTAAAAAGAATCAACATTTAATCTTAATTCCTTATCTATATATAAGAATACGTACCTACGATACAATTATTTGTATTTACTTTTGCAATACGGTTTCGGAGAACAAAGATTACCATTTTTATTTACAATAAACAGGTTCATTAAAGCATTCTTTCCATTGAAAATATTTCTAAGTTTGAGAAAATTCATCACGTTCTGAATTTGAAATGGAAAGTTCAGAAATTGTTTTGAAAAATACTGAATTTAGTTTAGGAAATTCTCAATTTGGTTTGAACAGTTATTAGTTTGGTTTGGAAAATATTGAAAATGGTATGGATAATTCTGAATCCGTTACTAGTTTCTCAAATCACAAGGATATTGTAAAGGATCTAGACAGAACAGTGATCTAGTCGGAAAGGTGATCTATAAAGAAAATAATGTGCCGTTCTGGGACAATCTGTTGCGCTTTACATAAATTTTCTTCCATCAAGCACTTTTGTCTACGCGAAACCATTCATGATAGGAATCGGCTCCTGATTGAAATCAAAATTTGATCACGGTTATTTTTGGCCCACATACTGTACAAAGAAAATTTTACCAGTATACACGACGATGACAATGGTGTTGCGGGTGACGACTATCGTCGTTATTCCAGGTTGAGCCTCGTAATGAATGGGTTATTCCTAACAATATGTAGATAATTTCATATGAACCGAACCATATTGTTCAATCAGCGTCCGTAGTAGAATATAATGTTCTGACCAATATCGCAGAATTCCACATACTCAGGTATCACGAAAACTTTCGATTCATAACGTAACTGAGGTGTCAATAAAGCGTGACGTCTGAATTGAGCAGTCCGTCTGCCAGTCGTAGCGTCCGTAGCGACAAGCCCCACCGAGTGAAGACGTGTTGACAGAGAGGTGTGAGGTCCCTCAGGATCAGGTAGGTATTGGTCGAAGTAATGACAGGCCGGGGTTCCCCCACGGGCTGTTATTACTGGCCAACTTCTCAGGGTTCACCTACATAGCATAATTGTGATCGGCAACGCCGTCGTAGGTGGTCCCTTAGACTCCATTGCTATTGATTACCAATCGCTCTGTTCCTCTAATTGTTTATCCATCACGATCCCGTCGAATCAAAAAGTATAGGTTCTCGTTTCCTAATAGCCTGCGCTCTGTAGGCCCCCCCAAACACTTCCTAATGTGAATTTGTAGTACCGAATCGCTGGAAAGACCCCTTCGGAACCCTCTCATTACGGCTGCCTGACTGCCCTCACCTCGTCTTGACAACGAAATACTGAGCTAACCGAATTGCATCACTATTTCCAATGGAGACATTAACTACATGCTAGAACAGTGATTACGAAATATCAGTTATTACCAATGAGAGTACACCTAATAAGACTGTGTTTGATTTTCTCGATGTTATGGCATCAATTTGACTGCTTCTGTATTACGTTGGCATATTCGAAATCATCTACTTACACCTACTGAAACATGAAAATGCGAGTTATTCCAAAATATGGAGAAAAAATTACTTCTTCTCAGCCCTGAGATGTGCAGATTTGAGTTGTGCACCGCCAAAAGAAATGCATGCAATAAGAGGGACGTCCCCAATTATTGGTTTTTAACGATCATTGCAATAATAATAATTGGTTTAATTATTAAAGCAATCGTTTGCTCCTACAATGTGGTTTCTGTCGTATCCCTACCATTATGCAGTTTTTTGTACATTCAGATCCAAAAAAATGGATTAAGAATAATTGTTTATTGTGGGTAGCACATCAACATAATTATGAGCAGATTTTCACTTACGACGGTTTTCTTCCTTTGGAGGAAGGACATGTTATGTTGTGATCTTCAGAATAGCCCTGTTATCCAATAACTAGGGATGGGTATCGAATATCCGATGTTATAAAATACTGGATGTTTTTCTTTCAACATCGATTTTTTCTTCCGACGTTTTTTACAGGCATCGATGTTTTTTCCTTTCTCCCAAAATTATTTTCTCCCTAATTACAGTCCTGTTGTACGTTTCAGTATGTAATTGCATTATTTCTGGGCTTCATTAGGAACTTTACTTACCTACTACATATTTCCTATTATACGTGGCCTAGCAGCTTTCATTGTTCTAGCAGCTGCAATGTTTGGGTTGGATATTTTTCATGTCAGTCATGATTGATTCGAGATAAGGTAGTAGGAATGCAACCAACACCACTACCACATCTAATGTAACCGTGCAACATTTAGGTTACCGTTATCGTTTGGCGATACTGAAACATGGTATTTTGCACGCGTCAATCCCTGACAAGCTTCATCTATGTTGAACTCTCCACTCAAAAAAATTCAGCAAAAAGTCTTGGCGTTTTGGATTTCAATGAAGAAAACATATCCTAACCTTAATGATGTAGTATGTGTACCTGCAATCGTCTCCTCTGTTCCCGCGGAGAGGCATTTTTCTCAATCGGGTTTTGAACCCTCTTAAAAATCGCCTCCCCGAAGATGTGGCTGCAAAACTGCTTTTTTGCATGGGACCAACAATAAATATTGGAGTACCTAAAGTAAATTGTTTAAGTGGTTGCTCAACCAATTGTTTGTCTTTGTCTACAGTGTTCATGTTTACAGCTAGGTCCTACAGTAGATAAGGTAGATATTTTCGAGAAAACCATCGATTTTTTTTTTTTTTTTTTTTTTTTTTAATACGATGTTTTGAAACATCGATGTTTTTAGATACCGACGGTTGCCGTGAAAAAAACCGATACCCATCTCTACCAAAAATTTCATTCAAATAATAATTATTATGGTCGAATTCTCAAAAACGTCAAAGTCAAAGAAATGATATGCTCTGTATTATATATGAACTTATCAATAATTGACGTATTGACATGTTGAAGATTCTCCAACGTACACTCGATGTATATTGAACCGACCTAACGACATCATCATCTTCCTGTAAGGTGTTAATTCGTGACAGAGCTAAAACCGTGAAATATCCATCGAACGTAAGTGATGCTCCTAGTCTTACGAGAGCTCAAGAAAGGAATAGTCAGGTGTCGGTATGATTTCACATGCCAGCATTCACCAATTTCCATCTGTTCTGGAGGAATGACAATATGAACCACAACGTGAAATTGAATATTAGGATTGTCTGGAATTCCAATAAAATGCACCGAGTGTACTTTTTATATTCATCCCGCAACAACCGTCTGGGAAGGAGAAGCGAAAGTAAACGTTCAGCTGATAGTCGTAGTAACGCACCTTGTCGAATATCACGTTATCCGGTGTCGGACAGTTGCAGGAGGGTTCCCCCAGGAATTTCGGGGAACTTGTCATAAGAAAAGAGGAAAGAACTGGTTGTTCTGCAAAAAAGAAAAAAATCGATTACCTCGAAGAATGTTAGTTTTTTTCCATCGACCTGACAGGGGATTCGGGAGATGTCTCGAGAAGTTATCATCTGTGACTGTGACAACCGAATGCTCGGCGTGGAAATGGGCGCGCAGGTAATGTCCAGTCGCGACGGGAGCCGAGCTTGAAGGGTATCGCGTCGCCCTTTGAAGGTTCACAGCGATTTCCCCCTCGCCCACTCGAATCGATTGACACGGATGGTTAGTGGGCGCCTTGGTGGCATCCGTGGAATTCACACACGGCCAATTATATTCTGACGGATCGAAAGGCAAGAGAAGGAAATGTTTTCAAGTCCTTCTGCTTCGGGGTTCAACGCCCGGAGAACGCTGCACATTGGGGCATAGTCTGCGGTGAATTTGAAATTGGCAGAGAGGGTAGAAATGAATGTTCAAAGAGAAAAATATGGATGATCTGTCATCAATAATTCTACCCCCTATACTAATTATTAGTATGCTGGTAAGTCAGCACTCGTGTCGTTACGTGAATTCATTTAAGGGCAGGGTCAAATTTTGAAATCCTATTGAAAAACGGTCATCTTCATGTTCCTTTTTCTCGGGCTGTACTGAACCTTTTGCCTTCATTTTTTTTAGATTGTCAAGCAGATAGTTCTTTATAAACGCTCCAATGGATTTCCCGGTACTATGAAATGGAAAACTGCTGAGGTTGATGGAAAAACCTCCAAATTCAGGCTTCTCAGCCTAGGACGCGGATAGCATTTCAATAATGTTTTTGTGAAAAATACGCAAAACCCATGGGAGCGTTTGTTTATTAGGTACTGATGTACATTTGAAAAAAAAATCAAGGCGATCGGTTGAGAAGAACCTGAGAAAAAGGAACATAAGTGCCCAAAAACGTGATTTTTCAGGAAACGCGATTTTCTGAAAGTGAACGATGGTTATCCCCTGACTTCATGAATCGGACTCGTAACTTTCCCAAACTCAGTCCATGTTGCTGTGAGACCGACTATGTCTGGCATGATCACGATCAAGACAATAAAATTAGAATCTGAAGAAGAATAATACAACACAAACCTAATTTTTTACCTCCACTTTGTTGTATAATATATTATATCATAATATAAAATATTATTTTGGTGTTGTGATTGTCAAAATGCCTCGTTCCAACCGTATTTTCAAAAAAAAGATGTGTGTCCCCCCCAAAAGAAGATGTGTGAGTTCTGTAGAAGGTGAATCGATTTTAATCGATCAGTCATATTCTGTAGAAAAATAAACAATTTTTTTTAGAAAACTGATTTTTTTTTTTTTTTTTCGAAAAAATTTGACCCTGCCCTTAAACATCTGGTGTAGGTAACAGTTTTATCCCCGAATCACCAGTATCTGAAAATTTTAACAAACCTATTCAGAATTCTTGTTAAAAAATAAATAAATAAATAAATAACGGAGAGACTTGACCTTGTGAGAGTTTCGAACCTTGACATGAAAATGTCTTTGGTTGACAGCTAGTTTTCGTGTAATTATTCAAGTTTTTCCCTTCTTCCTGTTAGAAGATTTTATAGTTTTATAGATAACTTGAACCGCTAGTAGTTGTGTTGCTGACTACATTGTTTACCGTCATCTTTTTCATCATGTACAGCTCATCTGCCATTGAAGGTACCTCCGTCTGGTTAAATTTCATGAAACTATTCTATAAAATCTGACGATTCCAATGAGCGGTGATAGATTACCGTGGGATGCAGTAGACGGAGTTACAATTAATTAGTTACAGGTTGGTTGTACGTGAAAATCATGCTAAAAGGAGGATGTCACAAAATCGTTACACAAAATCGCGGGGAGGCCAGAGCAAAGACATTTTCATGTCAAATTTAAATGTTAATTTTAAAAACTGCGTCCCGGCATCTTGTAGGTAGAAAATTTTGGGTTCAATGTTTTATTATGTCAGATGAAAACACTGGAAAGCAGTCAAATAAATCAAACACATTGTTCCAACCGTTGTTCCTTCATTTTAATAACTATGAATTAGCTATTAGGATTAATGAATCTTTCAGTGTCAAATGGAATGCCTAATTACTGAGCCGTGTCCATCCAACACGGTGAACTATTGTACGTTCTATTATGGCTCTTCCTCCACTTGAAACTCAAAGTGCACCAAGCTACAAAAACCACAGAAAACTACTGGTAAATGTAACTGTGAGTTGTAAATTGTATCGTAACGAATAAAAATAGTTGGAAATGCAAGATGCTGTTCGGAGAGTGACTTTTTTATGTATCCATTGCATTGTGTTCCTATAGCCAATATGAACTAGTTCTGGCAAAACTTGCACTTGGATGGAGTCCGACTGATCCACGATGGTTTCGACAACTACTCATTAAGTACCTAATATTAAAACAAGAAGAAAATGTCTCGACGTACACCATCACGTATCCATTCGTCGTTAACCGTATCCAGTCCTACTCACTTGTACACGAGTTTGTACTTAGCGAGAGGACAGAATGTTTCTTCTGGTGGTTTGATCATACACCAATGATTCCATTGTTGAGACTTGGACAATCTAAAGTTTTAGAAGTGCATACGATCTCAGATCTGCAGCGGAGTTATAGCCGCGTCTTCACTACTGTTGCGTCTCCCTCTGACCTCTCGTACGACTCTCGTTTTTTCCCAGATGCCATTCGGTATCGATCATCTAACAAACCGATTGAGACGACGTGGGAGTAGATCCCCTTCCCCCTCGCCTATTCAGTAAACACACTCATCACGACTCAGTTTCTCGCTATGCAGTTTCAGCACATCTTACAACGATATGCGGATTAATTGTGATAAGCGATCATAAGTACTTTCAATCAGTGCAATACAACTGAGTCTGCGATAAAACGGATGTGAAGTGCTGATGCTTGTTCCTGTGTTCCAACAACCGAAGAAGTAACACAGCTATTGCTATGAAGACGATTATTCATTATCTGTGAATGTGAGAACTCCTCGTTATAATGATAATAGTTTTGAAAGCTCGCATGCACTTTGACGGTCTATAAAGTATTCATACTTTAGATTAGTAAGCTTTAGATAAGAGTTAATTAATTAAGTAACCTTCTGACTATTAAAACATCCCTATATTCTGGTAATTATGCCAAGTGCAAATCACGTGCCAGACTATACGTACATTGTTACTTCTAAAGATGAAAGCATCCAGTCTGTTCAGCTATGCAGACTACCCACCAGTACACCGCACTGATTATATGTTTAATTGGAAGGTTTTGATTACAATTTGTTGTGTTTATTGAGGTTTATTGATACTTGTGATTCCGTCCACTATATCGGTAGAGATGCAAAATAAATCATACTAAGCCTCCCAAAGGGGTGTACTGGACACCCTGCATAACTTTGTAGCTTGGATGCGCCCTCTCTATAGGGAAAAAACTCATACAAATCATTACTGTGATTTCCGAAAATGGTAAGGTTACTTACATTGCTTGTGGATTTGTCACGGTCACAAAGTAATGGATGCATGTATTTATTTTAAAGCATTCGTCTAAGTTTATCCACGTACCTCTCTTGGAGAATAAATCGTTATCTCCCTATTCTGTTTGAAAAAAAAAATATATATCGTATATATATAGTATATTAGAAAATCATCCGGCATCATAATAGTCAGTCTAATTGTACCTCTGAATTGCAGAGGTAGTTTCACCCCTGCGTGGGAAGAATTATTTTGTATGAATTAAATGATTACTTACTTATGTTTTTCTTAAAATAATGTTTGCAATGCTACTCACCACTTTATGCCAAGACTTGTTCTTTGGGAAGGAGTTAAATAGTGAATGATACAATGTTAAACAATGTGCATTTTGCATTTTTACAAAAATTCACTTGGAAAAAAATACGCTTCTAGTGTTTTTCCTAATGGCCTAATCATTCTTAATGAATATAATTAAATACAAGAGGATTTCAGGAGAGCAAGTACCTACTTTTGTCATAATTTTTGTAGTTTGATAATAGTAAATTCTGCGTGCGCACATGGAAACTCTTCAATCGCACTGTTATTTGGTCCTAGCGGGTACCCATGTTATGATATTGGGTTCAGCGGTTTTTAATGATTTTAATTGAGCAATTTCCCTGTATTACAGCACTGCAGAGTGCTCAATGCCTCAAGCCTGATCCACTAAGTATTTCGTATTAAAGCAATTGATGAGGAACATATTATTGTCTCAATTTTATCACTTTTGTGTTGTAACTTTGTGGTTACACGAATGAGTACACTTTTGAAATATCATCGTCACTAGTGACATGCTTTTAGAACGTATCGTGTCCAGGCAGTATCCTAATGAGCGAATTTTCAGAATTACGGAATTTAACACTGAATAAAATTTCAGGTCAGTCACGAAATCTTCTTCAATATAATTTATACCACCGATTTGAAAAAATGTTCAATTTGAAAAAACCGATTAGGTAAGGTAAGGTTATAACTCATTATTAGCACTTCCGATTAAATAGGATAATTTGATAGTATATAGGTGTGTGATTTATTGTGAATTAAACTATAATTGAATCGGTTTTAATCGTCCTCATTCAATACAACGTTACCTATATGAAATTGGTACTTGAGTAATAATCCTAATCGATAAATTGTCAAGCCCACCACTGCCTGAGCGTTCAGCTGTTAAATAGGCGGCTGAGGGGGCGAGGCGTAAGTTATAAGTACTCTGTGATTTCCATCGATTATGAATTAGTCAGCCGGCACCGATGGGAAAGGGGAAGTGATGAGAAACGATCGGGAAGGAGACTGTGGCGGAGTTGAGGGTTCAACCCGGCCAGTTTGATCGTGTTCAGTAAACTGTTGATGACAGGCTTGAGTTATTGTTTGATCGAAAGGGATCCCTATAAACCTGATCCTAAATTGCTCTTAGGTGTCGATACACGGCCGTTCTTCACCCTCTGTGCCAAATCCTCGATCCCCGAAGTGCCTGTAGACCGCAGGAAGGGACATCCGTCCACACCCCTCTATGTCCACCTTTAAAATCCACTCGAATAAATTATCGCCATTACGGAGATCAATGGCATTTTACAAGACCATCATTAATTCAGAAGCGGTCAGTGTTGGTAGGGATGGTTGGACCTAGAATTAGTGTGTTTCATCCCGAGATTCATTCAGACAACTCAGCTGGAATGAGATAAATTGAACCAATTATAAGCAGATACCAGTATTTTTCAAATTGGAATCAGAAAATATTGTTACTCGGTGTACTCGATTTTCGGTTGATCATTTTTAATAACGAATCATTGAGATCGACCGAGAAAAATTATTATTTCTATTTTTTATTCCTCGTTAATGGGTTTACGTTCTCGATTTGTAGAATACGACAATGGTCCCTTACGGGGATACCCAGTTAAGACGGTATGATTTCTTTGTTTTCCCTCATCAATTTAATGAATTTCCGCTCTCATTTGTTTGTTTCTGAAGAAGAAATAAAAAACATCCTTTTGGGCCATCCTGTTGCTTCCATATTTACCCTTTCCACGCCCTTATTCCATTTTGCATCAAATTTCTTTGAAAAGAGCTTACATGGAAAAGTACTCATGCCTCCGCCCTCACCTCCCGTCCAACATCTTTTTCTCTCGCCGCAACCAATGCAATCTCGGTATATACGCCCCAATAGAGGACCCGTGAGAGGGGGTCTATTCATGGAATCCATCTCCAGCATACCTTTGTGCTAATTTTTAATTTCGAGCATAAAAGGATTTTCAAACCATTCGGACTGGAGTGAATTGGGAAATAGCGGATGGCGAGCGAGAAAAGGAGAGGTTATGTGTTATAGATAAGGCCACCTTTTTTTAATCTCTGTATATATTTTGCGAGACCCGCCTTGACTCGGTACTTTAGAGAACTCTTATCCGATCGAAATGAAATGGAAGACCCTCAGAGGAGAAAGAATGCGAAAAAAAACTGGGTTGCTCTATTCATATGGAAAACAGTGAAGAGTGAAAGGGGTAACTGCAAGTGATATATAACCCACCTCAATGGTTTTGAATACAAAAAACCTTATAGAAATATAAAGATCTCGTCCCCCCCCTCCCAGCTCCCGTCTAATATGTACCTTTGAAATTGGAAACAGAGGAAAAACTTCAGGAATCCCTACCTTGCCTTCACGTTTTTTCGAGGGTATATTCTCAATATGCTATTATTCGGAAAGCACAAAGCGATCCTCCTCCCTCGTTAACAGTCTTTTCATCCCAACCCATATTAATTATTAAGCTATTTATAACTTAACACAAGCCATAGGGAAATTTACGAGAGATTCTTCATGAGAAACTCGAAACTTCGTTGTTATACGTTTTTCAAATATCAGCAAAATATATTTTTTGAGAAAATCGCGTCAATATTGACGTGAAATTTATGAAATTCATTAAGCTTTCTTGATTGACTACTTGGGAGAACATACCTGCTCAGTCTAAATGATCAAATTATTTAATTACCATGTTCCTGACAGTGATTATACATGTTAACCCTAATTAGGTCAATGTAGTGTGTTTTACTAAAAACAGTTATGGAAAAAAGAGAAAAGAAAATGAAAGCTCAACGTCTAATTATTAATAGTAGGATGCAATACAAAATAACAGTTCATAAAACTGAAGGATATCAATAACAAACGTTAAGCTATCTCATTAGCTGTGATTGAGATAAGGCTTTCAAGTACATGGAAGAAACAATTATTGAAAGGAGGATTCGATACAATGATCCGAAATCCGTTTGAGCGAAATTACATAGGTATCCTCTTTGTTAGTGACGTGCAGAGAACACAGAACATGACCAGCACAGTCAGCCGGTTACATACCCTTGAAAACACGTTTTTGCTGGGTGGGAACCGCCGCTGGTATTCCCGTACAGCTTTACTGGTGTTTTGGTTTGTGAAACCATAAACCAGCAGCATGTCCGCATATTCTAGAATCGAAAAAATTGCCGAGGGACAAGTGGATGAGTAGACAGGTCTCGAACTGATCAATAAATGATGTTCGGAGCCTAATGTTAATATGAGCAGGCCAAAATTACCATACAAATCAACAGAAATTAGGACAATTTTCGGAAAGTAAATTGTACAAGATGTCAGTGACTGCTTTTAATAAATTCGCGAAGTCTTGTGTCATCATTTAACTCAGAGAGACAAAGCTTGCGAACAAGATTGCTGCCTAACTCATTTTACGGTGAAAATGTCGATTTTCGCGAAAAAGTTTACTTGTCGATTTATATTGAAAGATTTTCCACGGTTTTTGGCACGGGAACGAGTTCACTGTAAACAATTTTTTGACCATACCGTAGGAAAGCTGAGCTTTTGGGCCAACTTTTAGAGTTACAGTATGCAAGTAACCATCAGATTCGGTTAGGTTTACGAACGTTTGAAAAAACTGTACATTTGCGAGATTTTCGAGATTTTCCTGTTTGGGCTAATTTTTCAATATCTGAATCTTCTTTAAAAAGTTCATTTAGCACTTGGGAGGAAATTTGACGTTCTTTACACCGGTATAATCAAATTTGATTATACCGGTGAATTATACTCATTCTGACTGAAAAATGAGGGACTTATGGCCATTTTGGTCGGAAACACGAAAAAATCTTAAAATTGAATAAAGTCGGATTTCGAATCCCTAATTAAAAGAAAAATTTCAGAAATTATTTGTAGAATCGATCCCTAGTCGGTACTATTAGTCAAGTACTATTGGTCAAGAGGTCTGACGGAGCAAGTGCTATTTCAGGGAAGCTCTTCAGATGCTCAGTCAATTTGCCAGAAGCCTCGCCAACAAGAGAGGCGCCCTTATTGGAATTGATCAAGGAGGGATGTGGTAGCCTTAAACTGATTGAAACAATATAAACATGATCAATCCGTTTGTGACCGCCCTTGAACCAAATTTCCAATAAAAACGACAAGTGTGTGTGTACGTGTATTTGAGCAGTAAATCTTGGAGATGAATATATTAGTGCGGTGGGCTGGGGGAACAGAGGGATCGGTGCCTGTAGAATTTTACCAATTCCTGCCACAACTATCCATATTCTGGCATGCGGATTTCAATATGGCCTAGGGTCTAGGGGCGGAGTTGAACGCTCCTTACCAGATGATACATTTGGTGGGATTGACCATGTTCGTTTCTTCAAATTCTAACCGTGCATTTCAATGATATAATAAGGGCTCAACGGGGAAAAACGACCTCAGTCCAGTTTTACCGCAAAATGAGCTTGAAATGCCATCTAGTAGCAGTACTGTAGAGTACTGTAACATGCGTTAATCATAAGCATAAGTATTCTTTCCGGTTATTCATGGAGTGTGATAGGAATATGGGCCTGATTAATCAAAAAACTTATACTGAGACCCCAAATGACTGAAGAGAGGAATTTAAAAACTGTAGACTGAAACCCAGTCATTTTCAAATTATTAACCGTGGTAATGATTTTGATTGTATGAATTGGACCACCTATCTTTCTTCATTGTACCCTGTGAAATGTCCCTTCCCTACCCGGCCTGTAAGGATGCTAAAACTTGATACTAAACAGCCCAATAAGTTTTTTCACAAGACGACATTTTTAGGCATTTATCAATAGTCTAAATGAGTGAAAACAAAGAAGAAAAAGCAGTACTACACACAAGTACCCTTCAATAAGGCCAAATAGGATGATTTGCAAGAACTTGAAAAATTTCTTGAAAGACCAGACGCCAAAGAGTTCTACCAGCGATTGACCTACATCAATCAACCTGAAGACAGTGAGGATGATTACGTGGACGATCCACATATTGACGCCTGATCCTTGCAAAAACTAACACAAGTCCATACATTCCTGCAATATTCATTAAAAAAAAAAATAAATAAATAAATAAAAATAAATAAAATAAAATAAAAAATTAAGAGAACGAAAACTATAAATTGCTGATTTTCTCAAAATCAGTTTGAATGGACTGAATTTGTTTTTCCCCTGAGCCCTTCATAATATGTGATTATGTGATCATGAGTTGGATGCGTGAGCCACACCCAGTGGCTGACTTCATTCCCAGCAACTTGTTTGATTCACATCGTTCGACCTCGGTTTGATGGAACGATTTCAGTCGCAATTTCCATCCAAGGATATTTACTGCTGGATTGATGTTCCATCTTCCTTCACACGACTCTTCTTTCCTACGCCCATCAACGCCCTCCACTCCCCTCCTCCATAGCACGGGCAGATCCAGCAGAGCAGCTTGTAAATTAAACGAAACCAGTCTTATGTAGAGCGATGACAACATTTCATTTCATAAGTTTTTAATTGGCTTGATGATCAATATGAACGATCCGTGTTATTAATTAGAGAGACGGAGTGTACTATTAGAATATTGAGAGAGAGACTGCAAAGGCTCTTCTTGATCTAGTGGCCGTTGGAAACGTTTGGTTCGCTCATTCAAGTATTTTAGTGCCGCTGACTCAACGCGATCATTGGAATAAAATCAAGAGACGTGATGACGGGAAGCAGGGGACGAGGGGAGTTACCATCGTGAAAGGGTTTAACTTGACTAACTAACTTGATGGGATCAGACGGAATTTATGTCAGGGCGGGTGGCGAATCGTTCGCGCTGAACTCCGACCTCGCGGCTATTAGAGCCCTCCTTCCTCAGTTCAGCTAGACCCCTAATGATCCCCAACTGACGACTATTGGTCGTTCATGGAGGTATGGAAAGTTAAAAGTACTAATTCGTGTGAATAAGTAGGACGATGTTTTTCCTCATTACTTTTTGGTTTATTATCTTCGATAATGAACCATTGGAATCGCCCAAAGAAGAGAAATTTTTAACCCCCCCCCCCCCCCCACAACATTTGTTGGCTTACGTTTCAAGATACGTAGATTCAGAAAATCGAAAAAAAAAAAAAAATCCGCCCGTCCGCCGGACGCGCCGTTTTGCCCAGCAGCTAGCGTTGAGCTAAAATTGCGAAATTGAAACTTTTCATAATCCTAGCTCAATGAGAAGGGGTTCAAAACGAAATTTAAAATTTCGACAATGTCATATCTCGGAAAAAGTTAACTGAACTGTGTGAGTTTTAGTTCCCTTTGAATGACCTGAAAAACTGCGAATTTTTTAAGACCAATAGGATTTTTGTACGACCAGCCGTTCGTTCACAGTGAGCGCGCAAAGGTTTAGGAGAAACACTAAACTTCGCGTCTAAAACGGCTGTTAGGTCGGTCAACACCCAGCCACCCAACATAAAACTACCTTTTGGTTTATTATCGTCGATAATGAACCATTGGAATCGCCCAAAGAAAAACATTTTTTAACCCCATCTCAAAATTTGCTGGTTTACGTTTCAAGATACGTAAATTCATAAAATCGAATAAAAAAAAATCCGTCCGTCCGTTACGGGTTCCGACCAACCCCACAATGATCCTCGAAACTTTTCATAACCCTAGGTCAAAACTCAAAAAATTCAGATAGAACGGTGTAGTTTTTAGTTCACATTTAGTTAGTTATATCTCATTCCGTTATCAGATTAGAGCAGACTAACCATGAAGAATATGTGAAGGATCAACCACGTTTCTTCATCTTCAAAGTACTCAAGTTTGAGATACTCAAGTCGAAAACCATTAAAATGAGGTGTCACTTGTCAGACTTTCATTTTTCGGGTATTTTGGTATGCACGTTTTTCGTAAATTCGAGTTTTAAAAAGTTTGGATCAAGAGCAATAGCTACATTTTCTTCGAAAATTCGCTAAAACGATACCCAGACCCGGTGAACTCTGCACTAGGTCACTGGAAAGACAAGTTCGTAATAAACATATTCTTCAACATTCTACGCAGACAAGTTTCACGTATCCATACGTGCCTCTTTTACTGTAAGCTTATAAGAAGGTCTAATGTCTGCACCAAAATACTCGTGATTCCTGTATCTCAACGTAAGTGACGACATTGAAAGCATGTTGTAGCCCATAGACCTGACTCTAGGACCCAGTATGGTCAAGAAGTGTGTCCTAGAAGAACTCAGCCTGTGTTATTAAATCTAAAGGGTCGATGTTGATCGTACATTCGGGCAAATACTGGAAATTTTAGTCCTTAAAGGGCCACCGTGATATTTTTCAAATTATAGATTCCTGGGTGGCGACATATTCCGCGTTTTACCACGTTGTCAATAATCAGTTATCAATGAGCTTCAAGATTCCTCAATGTAATTCTAGGTTTCAGGATATATATAGGTACATCAGCGGCAAGTAGTGGCCTGTACTCCTGATACTCTTAAGTAGTTCAAATCGAACTATTTACACAGCTATAGGTCATGTACTCGCCTGGTTTAAGGCACGGGAATTCAAACACGATCCCAATCCAAATCCAATCTACGTTTTTTTGGAGAAGACTTTGAGTGTTGTTCTTCAGATCAGGTTTTGTTTGATAGGTCAGATGGAGAGATATTTCGAAGACAGCATCCGTTCCACGAAACAAAGAGACGGTCATTTGGAGAGACGTGAGTTCGTCAGGGGGAGCTTAGCCGCTCAAGGGATCCCCGTCATCATAGCATTTGTCACGGGAAATTGATACGAGGCTATTGATACGGATTGATGAGGAGTGTACAGAGGGCTTGGCAGAGTTTGGCCGATTGTAATTGGTGTTTGACGGGCCTTGGAGTCCGTGCGTTGCCGGTGCGGTCGAAAGGGGGCCGATCTTGCGGGTTCGTCTAATGTCTGAGTGCATTAGAGACGAGATTGAGGGGTAGATTACAGAGACCACCGATAGCTGGTCAATACGACGCCGAATGCCAGCATTAACAGCCTATTAGGTACCTTTCGGTTTCAAGTGGCGGGTGGCCCCTCGCCGAGGCACCTTCGCCTTCCCTTGAATCACGCCTCAGGTTATCGAATCAAAATCGAAAACTGTTATTGATACCTCGCTCCTTTTCGCGTGGGGGGTCGGGATGTTTAAAACCATCGAATAACTTTCAATCACGATACTGACTATTGATATAGTGATATTGGCTATCGAAGGTGCCGTGGCTAGTGAGTCATACGTGGTTCTTATGTACCTACTTCAAGATGTAGATTTGTTGGTGAAGTAGAATGCGTAGGTGCTATTTGGTTTATGTAAAAGACTTTGGTTGTATATAATTTGTGTTGCCATATTCAAATTCATTGTTGCAAAAATGGGGCATAAATGCACGGCCAGAATATAGTATATCAGTAGATTCAAAACGAAATGTGCCGCTTTGAGGTTCTTTACAAAAACTCTGCAAATTCTTGACACAACGGTTTATTATCTGTTTTGAGTAGATCATCCTAATCTAATCAAAGAACTGATAGATGAAACTCTAGCTCATCATCCAAATTTAATTTAAAAAAAAAAGTATTGTTTAAACAATTTACAGACAAGAAACCTAATGAATAATGCATTGTAATCCATATCCAACCCATTTTCAAAATTTCAAGACCTTAGCTCATCATCCCAATTTAATTTGTTTTAACAAATAGGTATTGTTAGTTTTTAATAATGTTTATGAATTATTTTTGATAATTATTATTAATTATTATGAATCAAATCGATATTTGAAATCCATGTGCTATTAGATTCTAGAACCGACAGGCTGCCGCATGATTTACCCTCCTGTTGACGAATTTTGATTTGCTCAAACTTTGAACCCTCATTGTGAACGAACAGCTGGTCGTACAAAGCTGCAGATGGTCTTAAAAAATTCGAAAAAAATAACTCTATTCAAATATTAACTGAAAACTATGCACTTTTCGTGTTATGAGATTTTGTTTAAATTCGATTCTTGGAATCTACGTATTATCGAAGATAATAAACCAAAAAATCCACAGTCATGCGGCATGGCTATAAGAGCGAATTTTCGAAGAAATAATTGGTTTTGCGTAAAATGTCTCCATTAAAGAACATGATGTCCATGAAGAACATCTCAAGTATCAACCACGCTTCTTCATTTTCAAAGTTCTCCAGTTTGAGAGCGAAATAAGATATAGCAATTCTGACGTCCCCAACTTATTCAGCGTGTAAAAATGAGGTGTCACTTGACAGACCGTTTCAATTTTGGAATTTATTGGTAAACTCACCCCCTCCCCCCTCCCCAAACTCCCCTTCATTTCAACGCTGAACACGACAGCGAAGTCAGAATTGCGATATCGCATTATGTCATCAGATTAACGATGAAGAATATATCAATGATCAACCACGTTTCTTCATCTTCAAAGTACTCAATAAGTTTGAGAACGGAATGAGATATCGCAATTCTGATTTCCTTATCGTATTCAGCATAAAAACCCCTTGAGGTGTCACTTGTCCAAATGTTCCATTTTGGGAATTTAAGAGGAACTCCTCCCCCCCCCACCCTCCTAAAACTCCTCGAACCCCCCTCCCTCCCTATATTTTGGGGTTTTTTGCCAGTGGATTCGGGATGGTCTGAAACGGATTTTGGTATGAAATTCGAGTTTTAAAATTTTTGGACCGAGAACAATAGCTACATTTTCTTCGAAAATTCGCTAAAACCAAACTTTTATTTTCTAACTTTTACCGGAGAGGGTTGTCGTTTCCTTTACCGGGGAGGAATTCTCAAATCAAATATTAACGACTTCATTCCTCCAAAATACAATCTCTGCTCTATCTACTGACAATATGATATGTTCATATCAGCTCCCTGTAAGCACATACGAGTATACATGTGAAATTACGTACTCAGCCGGCATCAATTTTTCCCGAAATGTATGTGAATGTTAGGTATGGTGAGATATTATATTATATTAAAATATAATATATATTATATATTAGATTATATTATAATCTTCAATATACCAGGATATAATCAACGTTTTTTGAAGGCATACGTACAACATATTTTCTGCCTAATAGACAAACGAGCAAAGTACTTGAAATTGATGTACGTGACGTGATGGTACTGTTCAATGATATATATAAGGGTAAGGTTATCGATAGCGGTGTCAACGGTACACTGATTGCCACTAATAGCAGGTACCTCGCAATAATCACAGGGAGCCGGTTGATGAAGAACGGGTGACAGTATCGCTGGAGGCTCGTGAGGAGCGAATCTGGCATCCGCTTTGGAGGTTTCTGATGAGACCTACAGACAGTTAGTGATAGGAGGGGTGGGGGATCCGCCAATCGGATCTTCCCGATCCCGTCACTCGCGGACCTGCCAACCCATGTCCTGGATCTCAGCATCCACTGGCCCTCGCAACATTCTGAGACGTCCTCTTTCTCATTCCCTGCAGTTCCAACCTCTACCTCCAACCTATTGCTTTTGGATAGTGAAAATTATATTGTTTGAAGGAATCAGCAGAAAATGAAAGACTGCAATGGTGCATACAAAATTGGAGCAGTTACATGAAACCTTTAGAAAATTCCTGGCAGCTCTAGAAAATGCACTCCAATGTTCCGATATTTAAAAGCTGCAAAGTTTTTCTAAAAGCGTGCACAATAACACCGCAAGGTTGTGCAACTTGTTGTCGTGGAGTCCCGTAAATTTGAACATGAAAGCAACTCAGTTTTCGGAGGCCTTCACATGAAGGTGGAACTACTACATACTACCCAAAAATATCAAAATCAGGTTACATGTTAACACAATGTGTGAAAGTTCCATTCAGTTCAGTTAGTGAATCTCTCCCCCTCACCAATGCAGTATTAGTCGAGTTATAATGCGATCCCATATCTATGCCTATGATATACTCACCAATTCCACCAACTTTTGAGATCCAAGTCACTAATAAAAATTACAAAGATTTCATTGTATGGCAAAGTGACGCTGTCTTCTGAATGCTGTGAATTGTGAAAAGCTGGGCGGCAAGGAAGGAAGGTTGACGTAATATGGTACTCCTCACGGAAACCGAAAATCCCGTGGAATGCGGTGAAAAGTGGTGTGTCGGAATGCGGGAAACGACGATTTTGTGTGATTATCCATTGGTTGTGAAGGCAGTTGACAAGTCGGTCACCGATATGCGCACGGCTCCTGCCTATCAACACACAATGGGACGTCTTCAGTTCTTATTCAACTCCTTCCTCATCAGATCGCCTGTAAAATATTTCAAGTCAACAATGACTTGTAGTGCGGTACTATACATTTTTAGTATTTGATACCATTTCTTTTCTTTACAACCGAAATTCCAGCAGACGGTAGCCACTATCGTCAGCCCTCGAAGAAGGGGTCTAGAAAGAAAATCTGCGAGTTGTTTATCGTCAAATCTCAATGTCGGTAATTGGCTCAGTGAAGATCTACAATTGGTTTATATGTATAAATAAATAACTGTTTAGGTACATGATTTGTAATTCATTTGTACTCGTATTTATATAATTGAGAGATTTTTACTTGCATTACGCCGGCATAATAGCAACAAGTTCCTACCAACACATATCTGAAAATACCTTCTTTCTATAGACACAAAAGGTAAATCAGAACAACAAACTCAATATCACAAACCCATGTGTTGTTTGAATCAGCTGTTCGTCAGCATGAACTTTTTTTTTCTTGGCTGATTCCAATGGTTCATCATTGAGAATAACAAATTAAACCCCTCTCTTCAGTTGCAGAAGTTGGAAGGTTTTGTTGTGCTGAACACGATGGTGGAATCAGAACATGACATGATGTTCTTTAGTGGAGACATTTTACAAAAACCAATTATTTCTTCGAAAATAGATTTTATTAGTTTCATCGCCAAAACCAGTCAGTCAGCCCATTGCTTTATAGACCACGAAGTAGACCACTTTTCAATAACCACCTGAAATTGGTTTTACGAGTATTTCATTCAAAAACATCGGAAAACAACTAGCTCCAGTGATTCATTGAGATGTAAACGCCGGTGACATCCACACTTTCATCCAATCGCCCGACATCCTGATATACGCATTTCAATGCCAAGCAATGAAAAATAGACGTTTCCAGAAACCATTCGGGAGACACCGTAATGACAAGATAGAAGCCAGACATCACCCGCTTGCTCTATTAAAGGGAGATAATGAATAAATCGGCTGATTGAGGAGTTGGTTGAATTAGCCGTAGCAGGGGTGGTCTAACAATGTCCCTGGGAATCTGGCCTTAGTGAAATCTCACGATTCGAGATTCACCACGGCCGAGGCAACGAGTGATACAACAGCTCCGTCTTTTATTAGGTACCTATTCTGTAGCGGGAGATAACAACCTTTCACCGATACAAACAATACTTAATCCATTTCCTATCACAATTTGTAAAGGGGGCAACTTGAATGTTACAAATTAATTTGAGTATAAAAGGAACATAATATGTTCCTTTTATACTCAAATTAATTTGTATCATGATTTGTGTCATGATCGCACTTAAGCGACGCAGCTTTTATGGCATATTTTAGTGACAGGGTACCTACCCGATTTGATGAGCGCATAGTAGACAAGGAACTGTATACCATTACTAAGTAACAAATTTTGTTACTTAGTAATGGTATACAATTCCTTGTCTACTATGCGCTCATCAAATCGGGTAGGTACCCTGTCACTAAAATATGCCATAAAAGCTGCGTTTGGGAGTTGTATTAGTTCATTATCTTTGATAATGAACCATTTGGATCGAGTGATAACATAGAACATTTTAGACCCCTTTAAAATGTGTGGGTTTACGTTACAAGATATGGAGATCGGGAAAATCAAAGAAAATAAAAGTCTGTCCGTGCGCATCATTTGGTCCAGTTAGAATAGTCCTGAAATTCTGATGTTCGGGTTGTTAGCCAGCTTGAGGATGATCCTCGAAATTTTCCAAAACCTTATGTCAATAGTTCAATAAGGTTCGATGGATTTCTATAAAGTTCAAAACGACATATCTCGGAAGTTGCAGATAAGAAGGTACAGGCCAGAGAATACATTAAGACCACCTGGGGCCTGTTTCACAATAAGCTTGTAATATCAGTGAAATTTACAAGTTTACAAGTGGTGGTATTATGAGTTCTTTAATTTTTTGTAACACAATAAGATTCCTCAGGCTAGAATTACAGGAATACTTTCACCCGTAAGTTATGAAAATTACTTACCCAGCTGATGATAATTTACAAGTCAGCTGATCAAAAAAAAAAAAATGCTCATCACCGTTTCCCCCCCCCCCCCCGCATTTTCGTCTCAACACCTTGTTCACTCGCCATTGTTTTACGCTAGTGGGTTTTTTTTTCGCGCGTGGATTTCTATTTCATCAATATTTCGTGTCCGAGTCACTACCCTGTTGAATAGCCGAACGTTGACTGCAGCCTCCACTTTCTTGACACTACGACAATGTGCCAATTATCATCAGCTGGGCAAGTAATTTTCATAACTTACGGGTTATGTTTACGACTGCATTGCTGACACTATGCATGTCTGCTGCGACTTGGTACTGGGCTCCTCTTCCCTACCAATGGAGCGCCAAGCACAACTGCTGCCGCATAGAGAGAGCACTGGGTGCAATGAGCGGTCCGATTTCATCAGCTAAGAAAGCGATTTTGTCCGAAGTCAAACGGAATCTTTCATTGCACTCTAGTTCACTCATAAAATTGAAGTTCTTTTTTTAACGGATCACTTTTCTTCGCCGCAGAGCACTACGTGAATGATTATCCCTCCCCTGAATGGCTTTGTCAGACTCAAAGGAACCAAATAACAAATCTTTGAGCATTTTTTCACTTGAACGACCAAAATAGAAAGTCCCAAAACTCGCGATATGACAAAATTACAGCTCATCAAAGGTTGGTAGCATTATTACAAGGACTTACTTGTATTAATGGAGGTTTTATTTTACAAGAGATGATTGTGAAACAAACTCCTTGTAAAACTACTAGTATTACAAGAGTCTTTACCATCATTTCTGGCACTAGTAAAATTTTATTGTGAATATGTAATTTATAAGTTACCAGCGCATTTACTCGTAATAACAGATACTAAAACATTGTGAAACAGGCCCCTGGAGCTTTGTGGTACCAGCCGTTCGTATATCCAATAAAAGTCGTCAATATGAGCCTTAAATCAAATGGTAGAATTCAGGGCCATTGTTCATTCAGAAGAGCAAACGCTTAAAACAACACATACGGCGTATCGAGATCAAATCCCGGTCAGATCTACTAATATAATTAATCTTATTATTAGCTAAGTAGGATTTTATACTGCACAATTAATTACAACTACCTGTGGGGCCCGTCACTGACGGGCAGAAGTCGGGGTGTGTCCATCTACCTCTGTTACCTGTCCCGGACCGGCAGAACTCGGGATGGATCCATCTGCCAATCTTACCTGTACGGATTTTCCGTGTCCTTTCACAAGCCCTTATAATCTTAAATACCAAAAATAATATTCATCTGTCTCACGGGAAGGAAGAATTTAAGATTTTTATATTTCGGCTTCCCTACAAAACCCCCACCCCTATGCATCGGATTCGGAAGTGAACCCCCCTATGTCCTACTCTGATCACGGAACCATTTAAATACGGGAGAAGGGTTCGATCCATTGAGCCGTTTTTGCGTGATTGAAGGACAAACAGACAGACTCCATTTCACGCGAAACGAATAAGGAGTGAAAACTGTAGTGAAATTTTTCGAAAATACCCAAGGAACCAGAAAATCGTCTCTAAATTTAGTTATACAGATAAGTCTTCATTTTCTAAAGTATCAAAATTTAACGTATGTACACCACGAGGACTTTCGAACAACCAATCCCTACAAATACAGTGATGTAATAGGATTACATGTTTTCACGTTTTTACTCCACTTCAAACGTTCAGTCTGTTTTATACTGCGTTTTTTGTTCACATCTTTACTTTGATTGTGAATAATGAAAAACTCACTTACCCTCTTTCTTAAATCTCTTAAACCTCTTTCAATGTAAAATGATAAAGTTCCACTTGTGGAATTTGCTGGTGGAAGTTTGGATAACTCTTTCACTATACTCATTTCAATTCACACTGATGGCCACACTTCATGTCTTCACTATATATATTTAGAATTGGCAAACGTCTCCCATCAATTCAAACGAAGAGGCGGCTCCGATGATTGAAAAGGACTGCGTTTCCCGCAGACTACGATGAACAAAAAGACTCGAACCTTCACTAAGCGCGGAAGATGATTGATAGGAATATGGGACGTTGGCCGAGCAAAACGGTACAATAGTTTGATTTGTGTCTCTTTCCCCGCGTTATTTATGTTCTCTCTCTGGTGTCAGTAAATACATCCTGTCTTTTCGAAAGACCGCGCGGCCACGAAGCGCCTGCCTTTCAGAAATATCCGAGGCTTCCTCGGCAGTCGGTTGGTTGAGATTTTTTGCGCCTTCGGGCGGATCTAGGGGAACGAATAGCGACTTGGCTGCGTCTAGTTAGAACTTTATCCCTCTACGTTTTGCTTAGGATTCCCAACTCATTTTGCGTTTTACATTCCGAGTCTCGGGTTAAGAAACCTCGAGTAATACGTCCACATTATGTTCCACATACATCACTTGTGGTTGCTAACGATCCTTGATTGCGGGTAGTGGGGTCTAGCTCGGAAATGTTCACAAACAATGGATGCCGAACTCTTCGTCATAAACCCCACCAAAGATTCTGATTTTCGAGCTACAAAATGTCCAAAACGATCGGATCTATAGAAGCAGTTCTTGGACACTGGTATATTATCCTCTGTACAGATCACCGATCTGTCAAGATCTGTTTTATCTTATATAGTTTATATATAATCTTATATATCTTATATATAATCTGCCATTTCAGACCTTTGTATTCAACCAAAACTTATAAATCCGGTTTTGTATCGGAGGCTTGTCGGTAATACGCTAGTTGTTGTGGAAAAATGTTCAAATTATCGCAGTTGGCGCTTCATGTAGTTGTAGTTTTTTCCGTATTCATACATAAAACTCTGCAAATTCTTGGCACAACGGTTTATTATCTTCTTTGTGCAGATTACCCTTCGGTCTAGATTACCAAAATTTGGTAATTTAATGGTAGATTGATTATTATTATTTTTTTATTTTTTTATCTACGTATCTTAAAACGTAAACCCAAACATTTTGAGGGTTTTTTTTTTGTCTTGGGCGATTACAAAGGTTCATTATCGAAGACAATAAACCAAAATGGGGTTTGCACGAATTTGAATTTTTAATTCGGAGAAGATTTCATGACCGTTGGTTTCGTACGACCAGCGCATCGATCACAATCGAGCCCTCGTATATCAACGTATGTTAGAGTAATTGTGTGTACACCTTTAGAAGAATAATTAGAAGATTGTATGTAGGTACCTGAAAATCAAGAACGGAAGTCCTGGAGATGAGTAGACCATGACGACTATGATGAACACTGAATTCATCACAACTCAACCAAGTTTCACGTTCGACGTTGGGACTGAAACTAGGGATGGGAATCGTTAATCGATTTTTTATAAAAATCGATCTTTCACCACCGATCATCGATTTTTCACAATCGATTGTGAAGCTCCGATTTTTTCCGATGATCGATTGTTAGGCCACGATGCATTGATGTTTTCTCTACAACCAGGATCCAAAGTTGAAAAACTCTGCAAATTCTTGACACAACGGTTCATTATCTTCTTTGTACAGATCACCCTTCTGTCTAGATCACTAGGTCTAAATGTTTAGATCCTAAATTATTATGAATTATCACTAATTATTAATAATTTTATCAAGTACCTACCTAGTGAAGTTGTATTTATTATTAGTAATAATAATTATTAATTATGATTAATTAATACGATATAATTCTGGGGTTTTACTACGTTGGTAATAATACGATATAATTCTGGGGTTTTTAATACTACGTCGGTAATAATTTTTCTATAAAAGAAGTACCTACCAACAAACATTCAAAATTACCTTTATTTTCGTAGCACGAAACGTACCTCAGAACAAAAAACTCGACATCAATAAAACCATATGATGTTCCAAACAGCTCGTTAGTATGAAAATTGACCTGTATTTCAGCCGTTTGATTCACGATCGTGTTGACAGGCTCAACCTTTGAACCGTCATTGTGAACGAACGGCTGGTCGTACAAAGTTGCGGATGGTCTTACAAAATTCTAAGGAATAAACTCTATCTAAATATGAAATAATAAACATACCGTTCTATATGAATTTTTCGAGTTTTGGAATTTTAAAAATTTCAAATTTCGTTTTGAACCCCTTCCCCTTGACCTAGGGTTATGAAAAGTATCGAGGACCATTGTGGGGTTGGCCGGAACCCATAAAACAAATTTCGTAATTTTAACTCAACGCTAACTGGGCAAAGTGCCGTGGACGGCGTACGGCGGACAGCCACTATGTTACGGTTGATTTTAAGGCATTTTTGGTCCAACTTATGGGTGATATAAAAGTAATGGTTACAACCTTCTTGAAGATTATGATAATTAGGAGGACATAATAGTTAGATGTAGAACATACCTAAGAAGAACTGAGGTTTGTGTTCTGCTGGTACAATCCTGCTGTGATCTTGTAAGCACCACCGGAAGCACTAGTAGGTCACACCCGAGCGAGTTTATGGTAGACACTGACGTAGTGTGTGGAGGGTTTGCCGAAGACAAACGCTGGTGCGTTTGCGCAGGAGAAATGGGAACTGAACGATAGGAAACGGTTTTCGGAAAACATGTTGGTACTTGAGAAGGCCGGACCCACGTGGAGCCCTCGTCGCCCCTTGAAGACCTGGTTGACCTAAGTTGACTTGGACGCATTAAGAGGGCGCCGTACGTGACAGCTCCCATAAGAAATCAATGTATCTGTCCCGCCATGTAACTCTGCCAAAACTGCACCGATTTCCTTGATTTTTTTTTTCTTTTTCAAGTTAGATCAAGTCCTAGTGATCCTACTTTTGCGATTTTTGATATGACGTCCCTGAAGACAGCCATCATCTCATGAAGTTGGTATTCCGAGAGAGATGGGAGGTTGCCCCAGTTGGATGGTTGTTTCTTCCTTATATGAAGTGATATGGAAATTGTGCTCCGTAGGATCTCTTTTTCAGATCCTAAGCTTCAATTTGAGTGCTCAAGCGATAAAAACGGTTCATTTTTGGGGATGTGGTGTCCCGGGAAAAATTGACATCTGATATTGAAGCAGTTTGAATGGCGGGACACAGGCGGGAACGCCAGTAGTTCAGCCCTTTACCGCTAGATCCCGCTGACTGAGGAAAGTGAGAAAGGGCTAATTCCCAAGTACCTGCGGTCCCATAATCTCTATACCTACCAGTCAAACAGAGGTGCAGACTCGTCTGAAAGCAAAAGTTGTTCTGCATGGGTTTCCCAAATCCCAATAGCGTTGTGGGGGTTATCTGGAAGAGTTGAAGTCATTATTGGGAAAAAGGGCCACGTCATTCATGGCTTGGCTGGTCCCTACTCTCTGTTGTGAAAGGGCGAGGGAAGATAAATTAATAAATGAGTCATTACAGTTGAGTTTACTACAGCCAACATGCCCGAAAATATGATAGTTTTTTTACTAGGAAATGTTGATGCTGGGGCAAAATGATCAGTAAATCAAGAAACTGATAGCATCACGTGAATCAGCGTCAAAAAATAATTAAAGTTCACAAGCCCCACTTAGGGTTTCCTTACGTTCCGTTTTTTGTATAATCTCTGGGTTGTGGCATCTTTGTGCCCTCGCTCTTTGTAGCACCATTGTGCTCTCGCTGAACGGTGTGTTCCCAATTAGAAACAAATCGGTTGATGGGTTAAATTTTATGAAATTTTGCGTCAAATCCGCATCCACAATAGAAAAGAGGGCCCATTGGGAAAAAAGTTAATGTGAATTCCAGAAAAATTGCAAATTTTATGACATTTTGCGTCAAATCCGCATCCACAATAGAAAAGAGGGCCCATTGGGAAAAAAGTTAATGTGAATTCCAGAAAAATTGCAAATTGCATAGTTGGATGCAGAATAAAAAAAAACTCTGCCAATTCTTGACACAACGGTTTATTATCTTCTTTGTACAGACCACCTGTCTAGATTACTGAATGGTGGATTAATTATTAATTAGGGATGGGTCGGTTTCGGTTTTCGGTTGTCGGTTTTACCGGTTTTTGGGAAAACCCGAAACCGAGAACCGATCGTCCAAAGTCGGTTTTTTCGGTTTTCGGTTTTTTGTCCGATCGACATTAATAAATTTATCTTTATTGATCGTCTACGTTGTAAATCAAAGCACACAATTAGTTATAACTAACGGTTTCAGATGTTATTCCTTTCTGCTTTTAACATTTACAGTTCAATTTATGAGATTCACAGGTTTTAGTAATAATTGTTGTTTTTACAAATACTCGGCATCAGCATCGAGTGTTGCATTACGATTACAACACAATGAAAGAAGAGGATCATGATTTATCTTATTAAATGTATGCTGTTGAATGTATTTTATAGGAAACAATATTCAATACATTTTGTGATTTTTTTATTACCTACTTGACTTAGTAATGTTTTGTATTTTATTAATTGTATACTAATTGAAGTTCCAATTAGAGTTCTAAGCGCAACTGTAAAAAAACCCGAAAAAACCGAGAACCGGGAACCGATTTTTAAAAAAACCGAACCGAAACCGAACCGGTAAAAAGTGCAACCGACCCATCCCTATTATTAATATTGTCGCGCTTTGAACATGCGCACCTGGCATGCGAAGAAAAAAGTGAAAGCTCATGATTTTTTCAGAAGGGGACCTGGGATTACAGGGACAACAATTGATTTTGAAAGTGTTTTTTCCCAAGAGACCCAGATGTGTTTTTCCCAAGGTGATACCCTAGGAGATTAGAAAGCCAGTTAGTGACAGGTAGGATTTAGGTTTTAACGGGATAACGGGAGAATATCAGATTTTGAATGTACGTTTTTCCCAAGGGACGGTAATTATCCAGATAAATAGTATTTATTAATTCGGTATTTGAAAACCATGTGCTGTTTGAATCAGCTGGGCCAGTTTGAACCAACAAAATTTTCTCCAATGGTTCATTATCGAAGATAATAAACCAAAATACTATTTGAATGGTTTCCTAACAAAAATGTTTTTGATTTCAATGATGATTCTAAAAAAAAGAAGAAATGGGTAATGACTAAATTATTCATCTTCAAAACAGCTCTAAATTTTGAGGGAAATGATCGTTTTCATTTTAGACCAATATTTAAAAATATTATTGAAAAAGTGTCGGCAGTTCAGTTCTGATATCCCGGCTCCCGTTTTGGCCCAGCGTCAAGGCAAGGAGGTCGGTAGGTGGTGGTTTTACCCTTTCCTTTGTTGCACTCGCAGGGTGAATGAAAAGGAGGTAAGCCATCTCAAGTACGTCATCGCTTTGTCAACATGTTCCCTGGGCAGTCCCTAACGGTAGGTAGAGCTACGACAAGTAGCTGTACCTGCCGGGGATTTTCCAAACTTGAACCTTGTTCATGTCAGAAACATAGTTCTCTCGGAATCCACTGCAGTAGCAGGCGCCACTCTTACGGCGCGCTCTTAAAAGGAGCTTTTGCTTTCCAGGAACTTCCTTATGCCTCTTTCAACAATCGCAAGGTCCTGGAAATCTAAGGGACAACAGAGAAAGGAAGTTCCTGGTAGAAGGCAGGTAGAAAAATAATGGAACGTTACTGGTGAAACTTTACGCTCCGGAGACTCACACCTTCAGAACCCACAAAACTATTCCAACCTTGCCAAAAACATTGTCGAAATTTTAAATTTCGTTTTGAACCCCTTCCCCTTGACCTAGGGTTATGAAAAGTTTCGAGGACCATTGTGGGGCTGGTCCAAACCCAGAAAACAAATTTCGTAATTTTAACTCAACGCTAACTGGGCAAAGTGCCACGGACGGCGTACGGTGTACGGCGTACGGCGGACGGATTTTTTTTTATTCGATTTTCTGAATCTACGTATCTTGAAACGTAAACCAACAAATTTTGAGGGGTGGGGGGGGGGGGGTTAAAAAAATTTTTCTTTGGGCGATTCCAATGGTTCATTATCGAAGATAATAAACCAAAAGCATCCTATATTTCTTTATTGATTCAGAGTCACAGGAGTTACATCATGGACACCTCTCAGGTAACCTTTGTGTCATAAGGGATCAACACAACCTCAACTGGAGAGTTTGTTGAAATGTAGGCGGGCATAAAGATGTGATTATGTTGCTCAAAGCTTACAATACTGCTGCGTGGCGTATTGACCATTCGACGAAAACCCCTAATTTCCTCCAACAGTTGACCTTGACGAGTTCGTCTTCGTGAGGATTCAGGGGCATCCTGAGGGTCGCCCGTCTACCGGAATGGGATGTCATCAGAGCCAAGTTCCATTGCTACTAGTGTTATTAATCTTCTCGTCTATATTATTTGTGGACTTTCCACTACAGTCAGTTACCCTACGTTTTCTGAATTTACTGAGGGCCACAATTTGTTCTGTTCATTAGAAACTCATGTTATTTTGGATAATATTACAAAATGTGTTTATTTTTTTATGGTTTTGATTTGAAATGATACCTGTGTACCTTAACTGTAACAGCTGGGATCGAGATTTCAGAGCCATCCATGATATTTTACTAGAACAATATGATTAGAATTCGGAGTATGTTGTTATCGGATATAAGAACGCCTAGATTGGCACTAAACAGTAATTGCCAAAAGAATTGAACATCCACTGGCGCGGTTGTAGAGGCCCAAAATGTAACGCATGAGGAGCTTGGGCTTGGAGCGGCTGAGTATGCCCCGATGAAAAGAGCTGGACCTTCCACAGCAAGACAGCCCTGGTGGAATTGGGATTGCAGGAAAACCAGGGACACGGAAGTATAGGGCGACGTTGGTGGCAGAGTTCAACTGGTTATGTACATAATAAATACAAATTTATATTTTGATAGTTTGCCAATATTGTGTAATTCCATTATTACTCTAAAATTTAGCTCATTACACGACAGACGGGCGTACCTACTGCATTATTTATTTATCAGCATGTACATAATATGTACATGCTGATAAATAAATACAAATAAATACAAATTAATAGCAAATAAATACAAATAAATACAAATTATACAAATACAAATAAATACAAATTAATAGCAAATAAATACAAAGATTTTACCACAAAGTCTACTGAAGAAGATGAAAACGCATTTTATTTCAACATTATACAAATACAAATACAAATACAAATAAATACAAATTAATAGCAAATAAATACAAAGATTTTACCACAAAGTCTACTGAAGAAGATGAAAACGCATTTTATTTCAACATAAAATATTATTTTATGTTGAAATAAAATGCGTTTTCATCTTCTTCAGTAGACTTTGTGGTAAAAT
The DNA here is from genome assembly GCA_963920205.1 of Stenodema calcarata. Taxonomy (NCBI): domain Eukaryota; kingdom Metazoa; phylum Arthropoda; class Insecta; order Hemiptera; family Miridae; genus Stenodema; species Stenodema calcarata. Next base: position 13,136,805 of record OY986048.1, on the reverse strand, counting down.
CTTTGTATTTATTTGCTATTAAATTTTAGTAACCGATGTAATTGCTTAGAAGTATGTCACTATCTGTAAGTATTGTACTCTTTGTGTTTCGAAATATTTATATTTTTATTGCGATTCGGTTTTTCATGGAATTATCTCCACTTTGAATCGTGAAGCAAGTGGGACCTCTCGGTCGGGAGAGGATCGAAGAACAGAGCAGTGATGGTTCATGAGAGGAAAGAAGGGGGGGGGGGGGGTCCTGATTAATAGCGAGTAAAAAGAGAAGAAAAGAAGCGTGAGCGGCGAAAGGCCTGAAATAAGACCAGTGACACGTATTAAGGCTCAAGGATTTAAGCAAAGCTATACGACAGTCGTATCCTACAGCCGTTTGTCGAGAGGAACAAAAGGAAAGTCAAATCGGTTTCAATGACGTCGACCGCAGCGCCTTTTACCATACAAATACGGAGCGATCATTGAGTTCCAGCTATTAGAACCTCTTTTGTAATGGCGAACAATAAGGGAAGGGTCCAACCATCTCTCTCCTTCGCCATCTTCTACATTCCACCTCAAACGTGGCATTTTCGATTCATCAATAGAGAAAACTGAATCGGAGCATTCTGACAGAGTCGCTAATTGCCCACCTAGGCAAGGACGAGTTTTCTGTTTGGGTTACACTTTTAGGGGGGGGGTGGGGGGTGGTGAATTACCAATAAATTCCCAAAATGAAACAGTCTGTCGAAAGATTTTTAACACCTTACTTTAAAGGTTTTTTTTTAAGCTGAACACGATGTTGAAATCAGAATGAGACTCAGATTCAGACTTGTTCTTCAAGGACATCAAGCCCTTCAATGGATACATTTCACATAAAACCAGTTATTTCTTCAAAAACTCGCTCTTATAGCCATCCTGCATGACTGCAGATTTTATTTTTACAATGAACATGAAGTTGAAAGAATAGCCCCCTACGAAAACGGTAGATACGAACAGTCATAAATGGAAACACAAGGGTTCACATATTCACATTAGACTGCAAAAACACTGAAACACTTGCCCAGCAATACACACAAGAGCTCAAGAGTAATGACGATGCTACCTGTGGTTTCGGTTGTTTACTATTGTTCATTCTAAAGCCTTGCCTAGTGTTCCCATCTATCGGTTGAGCAATGACTCACATTCAATAATAGAAGTGGATAATACCAATTTGGATGTAAGCCCATTTGCTGTGGAATGAACTTCATAGATACCAATATCAAATGGATGAAATCCACTTTGATGAAAACGATTTAATTGGACATGTGAGGGTGGATATTGGCCATTTTGACGATAAACCGATTTTCAGCGAGCTTTTGGAGGTGGATTGAAAACGTTTTGGAAGGAAATCAACTCAGGAGGTGCTAGGCTTTATCCCAAAGAATCATTTCCCATGGAAAAAAAACAAAAAACAAAAAAAGTGTAAAAAATGGATATAAGCCCGTTTGTAAGAAAGCTTCTCAATTCTCCAGCATCAAGATAATAAGAAACCATCAAGCAACTATTTTCCGTCTGGTGTCACCGTTGTGATGCCAATGCTCTGTCCAAAAGCTAAACAAATGGCCGAATTCGAGGATTCTAAACAAAACCTCCTAAAGACCAGATCAGTTCCACGTGCTGAGTGATTTGAAATTACCTAACGCATTTGCTATTTTTGCTTATAGCTGAAACATGATAATTCAAATTCAATCCACTTGTTGAATTCATACATCTTTGAACCTATCCTGTATTATGACTAAAACCTCGGTTCGGGCAAATTTGGTAGGTACTTATACTGTTTAGTCACAGATAGAAAACGCCTTAATTCCCCTACCTCGCCTCGAATTCTCCCTACTAATTTTTTTCCATCATGCTCGCTACCCAATTAAATCCCGCTATTTTACAAACTAATCAAAAGTATCCCCCTTGAGTGCTCATATCATCAATAATTCGATTATTAAGCCTAATGAGGGCCTCAATTCGCAACTCATCGTTATGGAAAAATGGACAATTTCAGTCCAATTCCACCCCCCCCCCCCCCCTTCTTTCTTCACAACGGCTAACTGGTTTTCGACATTTCCCGATAGATTGATGTTCGGGACGTAATGAACACCTACAGCTCTCACTTTTCTGGAATTCGGATGACGACCGCGGGTAGACACCTACATAAACCCCTCTCAGCCTCTTTATCCGCCTCAGAGATCCGCTCATCGCTTTCCTGGTTGCCGACGCCTCTGACTAGACAGAACGTGTAAAAAGTTAATTAACTTTTGCGAGAAAAAAATCTCATAGGCGGGATATCTCAGGCAACTTAAGATCTCACACGCGTTTTGCTATTTTATTTCATCTTTAGTTGACACTTTTTTAAGTTAAAAAATAATTATTCTCGCGTTATTAAGGGATCGCTTCCCCTTTTTGCGGGAAAAAGAGGGAAATAAAAAAGTGGATTACCTACCTCCGGATGTGTTTGCTTTGTGGTGTGAAGAATGGGAAGATTAACACGTGAATTCGACAGGTTCCCACACGCAGATGAAAATGTTTGTGATGCAGAAGCAGCCAAAAGGGTGGGATTGGTAACAATTGAATGAACATTGAAACTAACTCTGAAGAATGCCGAATACATTCTGAAGAAGTAAACCTGGAGTTTAATAACGTTTGTTGGCTACTAAGAATGGCATGCGTTCATAGGAAACATAAATGATTTGCAATCGTTTTATTACAGGAGTGAGGTTACCACCCAAGGCTACCTCTACGTACAGGTTACCTTAATCCTTTCTAAAAAATTGTAGGCATCATTGTTACCTTCTGGTAGGCTTGATATGAATACGGGTGCTCTGGAGGACATCCATTACCTACTGTGTTAGTTACTTTATTAGTGAAAAGGGTGTTTCGAACGAAATTACAACATTTCACCTGAATACTTCCTTAATAGTTATTCAATATTAGATTACCGCTCAAGTTTTGCAGACTGCACTAGTTTTCATAGTAAGGAATGTGACTCACCTTATACAATCATCCATCCATACCGGAGCTCAAAATCGGAAAATACTCACCGTATTTATTTGCATTAGTCAAGATACAATTAAAACGAAATTACGCCAGTAATACGGGCGTCGATTAATTATATATTTCTTTTGAGGAGGCGTGATAGCTTAGTGAGTGGTTGGCTGAGTGCAGAAACATCTGTGATGTATGATGCGTTTAACAGCACGGTGGCGGGCTATTGATGTCTAGGCCCCCAAAGACCAAACTCGTGACAGTGGCAGTAGCTGTGTTTCGGGGAGTTTAAAATTCTGCTAATTATTGACACAACGGTTTATTATCTTCTTTGTACAGATCACTGAATGATAGATTAATTATTATTATGAATTATCATTAATTATAACTAATTAACAAATTATAACTAATTATTATCAAGTAGTGTTAATGACTATTAACTATTGTTAATGATTAATAATTATTGTACACATTATTGATTTTTCGTTTTCTCTGTCGCTCATACTTTTTTCAAAGTCGCCTACCGTGTGTGCGATTCCATCTTATCCTGAGGAAAATTAGCTTCCTTCATACGCGTCTCTCATACCGATCTCCTCCGTGTGAACCCGCCCTAAAACCGCCGAGGTGAGGTGTTTAACCTCCTAGAACATAGCGAAATAGTGGCTCAAAATGCTTCAGGTGTCAATAATAATTGACATTTTTCTCGATTTCGTCTTACATTACGTTTATTTGAGTTTCTATCGATGTACCCTCAAAAACCTGAGTCGTAATAATGTTCTGGAGTGAACTTATAGCGAAGTTCATACTGAGAACTTTGAAGCTGATATCTGAAAATTGCACTGTTCGACGTGAGGCGTTCTTCATCCTAACGGCATTGTAAGCTGTTACTCTTCCGTTTGAAAGTATAAAATAATTGGTTAGTGTAAATAATCGAAAGTATAAAATAATTGGTTAGTGTAAATGAGAAGGTTGGTGGTGGAGTACGTTATTATGAATATTAGCTTATTGTGCAGTGCTGATTGGGATTTTTCTTTTATTCCCCCCATGTACCGCGTTTGCTGCGGGATATTGCCCAATGGACCGATTGCACGACGAGCACGATATAGACGAAGATTTGATGGAGGAAGGAGGTAACTGTTGACGGCAAATAGATTGATCGAGATTGATAGGGCTGTTAGGCCAATAAGAAGCCTAATAGAGTCAGAGTTGAGGGTTAAGTGATTTCCCATTGACGTATTGTCAACCAATCGAGGTGGTTAGAGGTGAGGTGCTCCCTCTCACCGCGGGAGAGCGCGGCGCTTAGTTAGCGATCGTCACCTATTGAAACGTCTTCATCCAATTATTCCCGTCTCGTCTCGTTAATCCCCGAAGTAGACCACATGCGCCCAACGAGCTGTATCAACCCGATTCAAATATCTCGATTTGCGCCATTATTTACTACTTCAATCATCATCGGTTTTCCACATCACTCGACCAAACACATACCATTGGTAACTTGTTGTTCAATTTATGAGGTTTTATAAGAAGTACGAACGGGTGGGGAAGGGTTGAGAAACAATCACACAGTTGGCCCTACAGCTCTTGGTTACTTCCAAGATATTTTGATCTCTTGTAAGTCCCTCCACCAATGATTCAAATTTTCCTCCATTACGATAGTCATTTTTTCACGGTCAACTACTTGAGACATGTTTCTTCACCAAAACCTTTTTTTTTCCAAATTGAAATAACATTATTGAAATTTTCTTATTACATTACAGTTTCGCTGAAGCGTACAACTCAGGGGTTACCCCCTAGTTGTACTTGTTACGGGGGTACTATCCAGTGATAGCCCCCGTGAGTGTATGTAGCTATTTGACAGTGTACGTTATTACTATTGGACAGTATTACCTACTTAAATATATGATTTACCTAGGTACGTAAATATAGTAGAAAAAACATATAGATTGAGATCAATTCACACATATTCAACATATAGATTGAGATCAAGATTTAAATTTTGCAAAACGAATAAGTACAGTACCAATAGGAACACAAAGACACGTTTATAATTATACAATACAATAATAATACAGTTGAGTATATAGGACAACAATAGATGTTAGAAGTTTATGTTACAAGTTTAGTTTTTTGTTAGGTAAAAGTTTTAGTTGAGTTTTAAGTTTAGTATAGGTAAGTTTTTGTTTAAAAGTTATTATTATAGTTTTAAGAGTTGAGGAAATCTGGTGGTCGTGTCCGCTTAAGTCGTCTTAGGTGCCTTGGTGGCGGTGGATTGCTGGACAAATGTTGCAAAAGGACGTTGAATGGGTCGTTATAGATTCGTGTAGTTGGTGATTTCAAAACCTCTTTCACTTCCGGGATGAGTTGGTAGGTCTTTATGGGTAGGTCTTTACTGTTGCTCATGTACCATAGGGCCCCCATTATAACCCTGAGTACTACTGTCTGGAATGTTTGTTACCGAACACGCACCAGTTGTCGATAGGTGTGGGGGAACCGGGACCAAGTGAGCTGGGAAAATCAAATAGAAATAGGAAAATGAAACAACGTTTGCTGGAAGTTAATTACCACTACGTTTTGGTTTCTGCCTCGCCTTCTCCGGCTAATCATATACGCAGCAACTGAATTCCAAATACGTCAATATTAATAAATTCATATTATGAACGTTTGGTTATTGTGTATAACGTGAAGAAATTGATTAGCTCTCAAACATTCACGTCAAACGACGTAAATAAACTTTTACGACAGAAAATTGTAAAGAATGTACGAGTTCAAAAAAAGCGTGGGAAATTTGAAAAAGTCGAATAAAAACATACGGTTAAAAAAAGCTGGTAATGATGAAATGCTGGTAAAGTGTGGGCATGATTAGCCGGAGAAGGCGAGGCAGAAACCAAAATCTTAGTGGTAAATTACTTCCTGCAAATGTTGAGTACTAGATATTTCATTTCCCTATTTCTACCTTAATTTTTCAGCTGTTTCCAGTTTTTGATTTTTTACATTTATATATGATATCAGCAACTGAATTCCAAATCCCTCCTCAGTCAGAGGTATACTATGCCAAAGGAAATTAACATGGGCCTAGCCAATAACTTTGATCGACGCTCAAATCAGTGAGCAACGTGGAAAGGGGACAGCGTAACAGGCGAAATTGGGATCAATGAGACGCCAGAATGAGTAGGTAATTTGATATACAGTTGTAACAACAGCCTGTTACAAAATTCAAGTCATTGGATGTTTCAATCCCAATCCTCCATCAATCAATCCCAATTCCCAATTCTCCCAATCCTCCATCAATGGAGGTTTGTAACATTTGGTGGGGAGGATGTGGACATACAAAAACCTTAAATAAATACAAATTGTTTGTCATCTTTCATCAGAAAATGTGTTATTCTCAAAATGAACAACAACTGTATACCAAACGTACAAGATTACCAAAATTTAATATATATAAAATCACTACCTACTCGAAAAGTTAAAATCCTGTGACATGCGCAAATTTTGTATTATGTATTATTATTTTTTCATTTAGTGATTTAAAAGACGACTCAAAACTCCAAATTGATAACAAACTCGTGTTTCTTGCCAAAGGTCACCAATAGCGTCGTTGCTGCGTCAACCGTTATCAAACGCAATTGCTGAGGGTACCTACATAGATTATTAATCAAAGTAACTCAGCAGTTCTGGAACTGTTGACACTGCATTTTGTCACACGAGTGGGAACTAAATTGGACAGACAGAACTAAGTGACTAGAGTTCGGGACACGAAGTTTAATGATCGGTCTTCAAAATCGTGACGATTCAGTCGTTCCGTCATTACAACCAATTGAAGAGAGAATCATTAACGAGGAATTTGATCTTCGGAGAGAATGACGTGTTTTTTTTCCATTCAAAAAGGCGATTGATTACTAAGGGAATCGTCACCGCCAAGAATAAGTGTCAATGTTGTTTGTTAATCGTGAGGGAGCCAGCAATTAAATTGAAGAGGCTGAAACTCGCTTGTTGAAGTGATCAGAGTTACTTATTTCTAGCGGATCCCACGGCTAATTGATCGCCTACGAATGATTCAGAAGCCACATGTTGTTTCCCTCTCACAACATATGTGTAGCCGTCGAACGACTGGATCCAGCTCTCTTGGTGTTATTCCAACGGGTTTAAAGGATATTGAACTCCGCTCATCGCTTTCTAGTTATGAGGAATTAATGATAGATACTCCTAATAATTTGCCTGGCATTTTGCAGTTATTTAATAAAATAATTCAGGATTTGATTTCATAGGAATTGAATGCTTGTGGAGTTCCATGCTGTACAGCGATTTTCGGAAGTCAATTACGCTAACCCACATTGTTCTATTGTAATGTATTAGCATGTAATACTATCTTCAGCTGCGCCATACTGATGTCTGCGTTCTCTATAGTATCCAGTATTATGATGCAAGGACAACAAAAGCCTACAAATATCGCCAAGTGTATTGCCTACAATCCTGCAGAGTCTGTTGACTGAAGTCTATTATTGATATATAAATTAGGTATAGTATTTTTTAACTTAATGTATTTTTACTGAACAACTATGATCCAACCCTGTATGGAATCGATAGTAGATTCGATATACTTCCTCGATACTTCATAGTTCCTAACTGTACGATTACCATTATAGATTAAGTATGGCCTCCAAAGTAAATGGTGATTCGAAATTGTGATTCGATCTATTAATACTGTAATGCAAGACAATTGGCATGTTTCTGAAGTTTCTCTGCCAATGGAGCTACCATATATTTGTACGTTTGCTCGTACGGCACCACGTGATATCTGATTAAGATAATAGGTGAGGGATTTACCCATCAAGAATAGTATGTAACATATTACCTATGTTAACAATACAATCCAAACAATTGTCAATCTCTATAAGGCATGTGTCATCCTGCAGGCCCATCAGTATTAGGTGCTCCTTGGCGGAGGTGTCTTTCCCTCAGACACCAATTGCATTGCGGAACGTCACTGTCTTCTAATTTCATCAGAAATCTAGATCCATCACGTATGAGTTCTGGTGCATTTACTCACACGCATAGGTCAAAACCGAAATAGTTGATGTTAAAGATCCCGTGTAGAGGCGTGGATTTTTGAAATTGAGATGGTCATTGTCAACAAGTTAAAACGCATATCCTCGACTAAGTCTCCAAGTTCTCCCTCCGGACGATTCGTTTAGCAGTGGTGTGTGGACAAGCATACGTACTGACATGTGGAAAAATATTGATATATTGGAGCCGATCACCTTTACCTACTTAAATGTCGTAAAACTGATCAGAAACATGAAATTTCTTGACTCAGAATGATGTGTTTTGCTCTTTCGTAATGTTGTGTGTGGTTTCAGTGATACAGATAAACAGATTCTCTCGAATACTCCAACTATCACGTCACTGGTTCATGGGGGCCTGGTCACAAACGGTTATGACACGCGGTTATGAGATTTGTTTTTTATCATTCCTAATAAATAACGAGTAGGTATAGTTTTTGCAGATTAAAATTGAGTATTGACTAGCTGTCGGGCCCGTCGCTGACGGGCAGAACTCGGGGTGTGTCCATCTACCTCTGTTAACTGTTCCGGACGGGCAGAACTCGGGATGAATCCATCTGCCACCTGTCGCTTTACGGATTGTACCTCTTACATGTCCCTTTACAAACCCTTATAATCTTAATACCAAAACTAATATTCATCTGTCTCACAGGAAGGAAGAATTTAAGATTTCTATATTTCGGCTTCCCTACGAAACCCCCACCCCTATGCATCGGATCCCTGTGTCCTTCCCCGATCGTGGAAACATTTAAATACGGGAGAAGGGTTCGATCCATCGAACCGTTTTTGCGTGATTGCAGGACAAACAGACAAACAATAATGTAGTGAATTATTCGGAAATACCCAAGGAACACGAAAATCGTCCTTAAATTTAGTTATATAGATTATTAGTCAGGGTATTTACATGCCCTTGCATTTCGACGGAGCCCCAACGACCCTCTAATGGTCAGTACGATGGATAGAAAATTGGTGGTATTGATGTATGATGATAGGTCATCTTCTGGTGCAGTCTGGTTTCTAGATCACGTCTTAAGCTAACGATGATTTAGAAATAACTTTATTGTTTTACTGCCCTTGATAGACCAAGTATGTTGAATATCGTCCAACGAAGAATGATGGGGTAAACATGTGTGATGGACCTCTGCCTAGAACTTTATTGATATTATCTGTTTTGTTCGATGGGGCAGACTGTACAATAAGGCTAGGGGTGGGCAGCTCTTCATCAGCTGATTTGATTGAAATTCTCCTTCGATTAACAAAATCCCGTCTACAGACTAGGAGGCGATTTCGCGGGGACTCGAATCACAAATCAATGGTAGTTTAACACTCGGACAGGTTTGGGGAGAGATACCGACGGCGTGACCTGGCTTTGATTTAAATGAACCCTCGGTTGCTATCGGTTATAAAGAATGTGAAAGGTTCCATGTAAATGGAATGGCCGTGAGGAAGGCTATAAATCGATGATGGGAATCAGTTGAAGGTGACAGCAGATTTGTAGCTGCTATCGGGCGAGATTACTCAAACCAACCACAACTCCCTTCCTAAATAATTACCAGTGAGGGCAAAACGTATGAAATATCCTTGTCATTCCTGGCCCAAGGAATAATTTTATTATGTATAAATAAATGACTGAGTGTGTCGTTGTAGAGTTTAGATAGATTGGACCACACAGCCAATGTGGATTTATTCTTCGGTAAGATATACTGAGCGGATCCTCCCGAGATTTATTCCTTATTCAGTGGATATAAGCACACAAGCAGACTCAGGTTGATAAATAAGTCTACATTAGTCCTGCATTATCGGCTTCGTCCACCAGTTATTTATATATTCAGTCGATTCCTCCCGAGGAGTGCTCGGGATTAGGGGACCATTTCCCTCCCATGTCGGGTGAATCAATCCTCTTTTGCGCTTCTCGGACCTTCACCCAAAACAAACCTCAAACGCAGGAAACCCTGACTTATGGCTTGGCCTCGTCTAATGTCCTTTAATCCTCTGTCCGATCCCTCTCGACGCATCTTTGATTTAAAGGATTTCGAAGTTTTACTAAGTTCCTATAGCTGAAAATCCCCAAGCGAGTAGGCGATGAATTATTTGCAATCATTATTTTTGGATGAGAATTAGTTTTCTGTATACATCGTAATTAGACCGACTCACAACTCCTACTGTAGGAGTACTGTAACAGTTTACGGTGAATAGTTGATGGGGAACTAGAGTACAGATAATTGCTTCTTCAAACCCATTCAATCTATCTCCTCCGGCATTGATTTTGTATACTGCCCACAACGGAAAGAGGAAATTTGGGGATAACCCATGGGTGGAATTCACCTGGTTTCTATCCAGAATTTTTCATAACTAATGGAAATAACAATACACTTCTGAGAAATACTTCAACAGAAATATATGGAGACCATATGGAGACAAACCCGTGTCAGGGAATGAGAGATGTGTACATATACATAAACATCAAAATATATACAAATAGTAAATAAAAACCGATACTATAACGTACCTAAATACGACTGTTTATTCATTTATTTCATTTAATTATTTGAATAATTTTTCATACGATTCAAATAAAAACTGTTACACTTTGGTACGGGAGGAAATGTTTCGCCGCCATGCTTTCAACTCCTGATATTTCAAGGTGATTATTGTTTGAAAAACGAGTGAAAAATGCATGGTTAGGCCGAGAAATCTCCTTATTCCTCAGCAACTGCAATACAGCGCTTCTTTTGTAAATCTGATTTATATTTTATGTATAAGCTTCTGAAACGGAGGGATTCATTTTCTCTATAATTTGTTTTTGCTACCGAACCTATACAATACTTTTAAAGGGAAACCATGCTTTGGAGCAACGTTTGACATCCACTTTCCCACATCGGCAACCCATACAATAGGATAGACTGCACGAATGACAATAACCCTGTTCGAAGACAAAATAAATTAGCCCAATTAGTCGGAATAACAAAAGCACTGAGAAGAGAAACTTCTGATATTCATCTGCGCTAAAAATACTGTTGAACTAAATATTTAATTTGGAAACTCTGGATTGAATAAACTGCTTCTTTTTTGTGATTAATTTATTGCAACTGACTACATTATGTGTTTCAACTAGCAAAGGGAATATGTGAGAAACCAAAAAATCGTTCGGTACTATGCACACAAGATGGGTAGGTACCACTTGAAACTTACATTCAGCTACATTCATATACTGGGTGTCCCCACTACGTCTACGTAAAATTATATCCGATCAGGTAAATATCGACATTGATTAAGCAGTAAGAGCATGATTCTCTGATATGATTACAAGGAAACGATACTGTCCGACTACTAGACATCCATTTATTTGCTAAATATATTCAGCAAAGTTTGGAGAAGCGTCGAACAGCGATCCCAAACTCGCTGTGCACAGTGAGCTGCGGTGTTGTTTTGAATATGACTGAGTTGGCAACTCAGTTCCAATTCTTGTAAGCTCGGAGGTGGAGCCGCTAATCCGATCATCAAAGGGAAATCATCCGTTTGCTGGTGGTGAGAGTTGGGAATCAGGAAGTTTGCATGCTGCTCCCCTCCATTCAACAATCGCCCCTGATCTCCATCTCATCTTCGGAGAAGCAAAAAAATGATTTAATCAAAGTTCTTTGCTGAAGGGGTTTCAAAACATTCCACACGAAGCTCCTTTGAAGGCCTTTGTTGTAAATGGTATTTAGAAACTTCAGAAGCGAAATTTATCATTTTCCTATGGGCGGGACTCAGGAATTAATCTGGCTTGACGATCGCTGACAGTTGGAGATTTTTTTGCGGTTCCCCGTGCTTGATTATTTGTATATCTTCCCCGCTGACAGCTCCTATCTTATTGTTGAGGAGGCTCTTGTTGATTTCAATTCATCTTTCTGACGTAATGAACCGTTTTTCTGATTTCCCCCAATTACAGGACAGCTCCGAACGGGAACAAATACTTTAGGGATAGAATTATGACCTTCGTTGTGCTACTATAGCATTATAGTTAGTGCATTTTTGTTCTTCAAACAACCAATTGCATTCTCTCGTCATTCAACTAATTTACGGGTAGTGTGACACCGAAGATTTGATTATACATCATACAAGCAAAAGGGGCTAATATCAAAAGAGGATAAAAAAGATACGATATATAGCAGATGATTTCCTAGTACTTAGATTTGGATAGCATTGCAATTCATTTAGGGTTCACCCATAGGGGACCAAACTGCGCAACGACACATAGTTTTTGGCGATTGTGTTAGTTTGGGGTTTGTGTTATTTTCATCAATGTAATTCAGGGGTACTTACACCCACTTAAGTCGGTGGTAACTTATAACAAGAAGCATTTACCTACAAATATTCAAAATACCTCCTGTCCAAGACAAAAAAAATGTGTCTCAGAAAAAGGAACTTGATATCACCAAACTACATGTCGTTAAATCAGCTGTGCCTGGAGTTCCATCGTTTGATTCACGCCCATGTTGACGATTTTTTGTACAAAACGTTTTTTCCTGACGATTTATAGTAACATTCAGATCATGCAATCAGATACCTCAAAACAAGTTGAGATCTTGAGACCAATGATCGAACAAAATTTCACGCTCATGAGAATTGTTCGCATACTAACTGTCAATGAAGTCATCAAGGCTCAAGCTATTGCTCACCACAAGCGTCTACAAATACTCATCAATGAAGAAGCTGTCCAGCTGCTCAAAGTTGACGACCTACTCAGACGTCTTAAGAGAAAGAAACCTCATGACCTGTGGAAGTGAGTGAAGGTGTTCTCGCGATTAACTCCGTTCAGTGAAATCAGTGATCGGTTTAATTGCACGAAATTGCACTCTTAACTTCCAAAACTATCAGCGACTTAGTTGAGTATCTAAGTTTTATTACAACCAATTCAAATGTATATCGAAAATATGTTGCTAATAAGTTGTTACTATTGACGCAATAAATCATTAAAAAAAAGGTGATTTGTTGGAATCCAAATTTTTCTCAAAACAGCCACCTGTTGGATTCGGACCCCTTAGTGAATTGTAGGTTTTGGGTGGGAACCGTATCCTTCTTCATATTGGAAATCAAGTCAAACATAATATTTTCATACATTTCCAGCATATTATCACAGCATTGGGGAGAATGAAGCGGAAAGAAATTAGTTGAATGTACGTGGGAGTATACCAAGAGTGTTCTTTGGCTTCGCTACAGTGTCACGTCAATTATTTCTAGACATAAGAGTCAAATAAACTCAGCCCTTTGTATGGAAAAGGACGTTTATTTTATAAACCAGATGAGACCAGGGCGGAATGAAATGCAGACTTGTTCTACATCGTGCATTAAAGTCAGTTTTTACTCTTCTATTTGTCATTTACATGTTAAAAGATTATGCAAAATGTTCTTCCCTCGAGATATGCATGGTGAGTAATATCGTGAAATGCTAATGTATTCATTAGGAAAGCTAATTGTTACTGCTGCACATTTTTTGTAGGATTTTCCCTCCTCTTTCACTCTTATAGGGGAGAGTGGACAATATTAATATCGTGCGATACTCGTAATGCTATATACCGATACTAAACAGAACATTCTTGATGCTATTTTAGCGAATTTCCGCTTGGTTCAAAAATGTTCATACCAAAATCCTTTCCAGACCATCCTTAATTCACTGCCAAAAGACAACAAAAATCATTTGTATATATAATTATGAATGTGTATGTGTAATCATGTATGTATTATCAAAATTTAGATAAAAAGTTCAAATTTGCACAGGAAATCTCTCATGGCAATCAAAAGGCTAAGGTCGTAGATGGGCGGAATCTCGCCACTGTAAGGGGAGGGGATAACTCATAAATTCCAAAAATGAAATAGTCTGAAAAGTGACACGTCATTTCGAAGGTTTTTCTATGCAGAGCACGATGGTGAAGTCAGAATTCCGATAGGTACCCTATTTGGTTCTCAACCTGGAGTATTTTGAAGATGAAGAAAGGTGGTTGTTAATTTGGATGTTATTCACGGTTCATCAGTATCTGATTACAAAATCTATAAACTGGTGTTACTCGGCAAAAAAGGAGACAAAATTTGTTATAAAACCAGTGATTTCTTCGAAGATTCGTTCTTATAGCCAGGCTACATGACTGTGGATTTTTGGAATTTATGGGTTATCCCCAATAACTTCCTAAAACCCCCCTTAGTGTGGCCCAATTCTGCCTATCTACGAATTTAGCCTTTCGATTGCCAAAGCAGATTTTGGTGCAAATTTGAACTTTTTATTTCTATCATGATCAGCTGTATCAGGTTATATTTTTGTTTGGTGTCGCTATACTTAACTCTCTTTGCTGTGTGTTTTCCAGTTTTCCTTTTTATGGTGATGGAAGAAAAATATCGATTAGACGTGGTTTTGGACGTACAACCGGATTTCAGTAGCCTCAATCGATCAATATAATAATCGTAAGAGAAACGTGTCCATCCTCGGATTTTGAGATGAAAGGCCGAGAAGAAGAGCACTCGAAGAATAATTGTTGAAGATGATGATGGACGACCGGAGCCTGAGAAGGATGTTGTTTTGGAAGTCGATGGTTTCTCTATTTGAAGCTGGATACCCCTGAATTGGGCCCGAATGAGCAAGCGCATTAAATTGCCTAAGTGACTGAGATGATATCACCGAGGAGAGGATGTGGGGCTAAGAGGTGTCGCCGGCTGCCCACGCCGACAGGACCGTTAATGGGCACAAACTACCCCATTTCAATAATATACCAAGTCCCAACACGTGTCCTGCTTGCCACCTCTCCCGCCCTCGTAATTTTAGGCCTCCGAATCCACAACGCGGAATTTCTGTCTTCTGTAGTCGGCTTCTTGATTTGAGTCCTCAGCAAAATTCAAAAGGAAACTGTCTCTTCGACGTAAATTGCATAATTTAGTGTGGTTGGTACATGTTATAAAGTATTAATCTGCAGAAGTCGAATGAACTACTTCTGCAAACTATTTCCGGCACCCTTCCATCCGAACTACCTGCACCCTCGCATTTAGTACGTGGGCTAGCCCGAGATGAGAAGAAATTTGTGATTGAAGGGTTGAATTGGGTAATTTGAGGCTTAGTAGCCCATTTCTCAAACTTTTCTAGTTCTTTGGTCCTTGATTTTCACACAGAAAAATGATAAGGATCAACTCACAACTCAAACATATGATTCCCAATCACTAGGTACGACATCTAAGGAATTTAAATTTTTGGTCCGTTTCCATCCTCATCGGAGAAAATATTCAACAGAGACATTAATATCAACCATAATATGGGTCATTCTCCAAGAAAGCGAAATTTTCAAATCTCAATGTTAAAAGAAATAAAAATGCTTCGAACTGATTGAAAAAAATAGGTACCATAAGTGATGATTATTCATGCCAATCCACTCACGAATACCATTTATTTTGAAGAAAAAAAAGAACGATAGCTAACATTAATTTTAGAATCACATTTTCGATACAAGAGTCAATTTTCCCATTTAAAGTCATGTTCAGTTAAGTAGGTGGGTTCATCCTCCCTCATCCTCGTCATCCTGAACAAATGGATTTTCTTGTATATCTTCACGATGCTCCAACAAATTCTCTATTGATTGGAGTAAAGTATTCCACGAGCTCTTTCACACTAAAACGAAGAATAACATTTGTTTCCAACAATTCGTGAAATCACCGACGGGAGAATGACGGAGGGTGATTGGACAGCCACGTTCAAGGCGCTTTGAAAAGAACTGAAACGAACTGCTAGCCAGACTTCTGAACAGCTGAGATCGCGAGAATCAAATTGCGGGAGAAAATTAGCGTGAAAAAACAGCTGCGTCCGTCGAAATTGAAGACGACGAAATTGAAGTCCATCTTGGGCGAGGTGACACGTGCAACAGTTCCAGACAAACATACAATTCACCAACTTCATTCAATTTGGTATCACCAACTTACAATTCTAAATAATTTTAATAACAAAATAAACCTGACGAGTAGTTTATTCTGAAAGGAACAGAGACTGGGTCGAGGAAAAAATACCTACGTAAGTCAGTAACTGTATTATTAAAATCATTTAGAATAATTCTACAATTATTGTAAGTTGGTGATACCGACAACGGTCAAGTCTCAGCAGATTGTCGTTATATGTTACAGCCCTGAAGATGGCTTATTAAAGCCAAAAGCTCGGAAAGAATTTTCCGTTTTCTTTACAACCTCCTACAACCCTCCAAATGAACAAAGAAATTAACTTAAAATTATGAGAACCCCTGGTTACGGACGGAGAATGACGAATTGACTATTTAAACTTTTTTTTTTATATTGCATTAATCGCAAAAGTGTGAAAAGTGGTTCTAGATAAAGTCAAATACAATAATTAAAAAAATTCAACTCGAAAAATTATGATGGGGCTTGGAAAACGCTCCGGATAAATTATTGGAAAGTATACATTGAATTCATTTTCTAATCATTGATTAGCAAATGAATTCAATGTATACTCTCTCCAATATTTAAAAAAAAAAAAAAAAAAAAAAAAATGGTACAGAAGAGTTGCCACGTGTAGGAAACCATCTAGTTCGATAATTTGTAATGCCTTATTATTTCGGTCATAAATAATTGTATGAATCAACTCACAAATCCGTTATACTATTCTATTCCAGAAGACATCAGATATCGGCTACAAAAGACTGTTAGGGTTTGCATTGTCAAAAATCTAGGAAAATCTAGGTTTAATAAACAGTAGCAGTTTGAGGACAGACTCCTTGCGATATTTCGGACAACGTCAATGTACGTTTTGATCGGTGTAGGGCGATTGGGGGCCAACACACTGATGACGCTATCACCATTCGCATTTTCGCTGTTTCTCCAACTAAGTCACTGTACGTTTGAAGAAGATCTAAGTATCAACCACGTTTCTTCATCTTCAAAGTTCACCAGTTTTGGAACGGAGTAAGAGATTTCACCGTCGTGTTCAGCATAAAATAACTTTTGAAATGATGGGTCACTTGGCAGACTGTTTCATTTTGAGAATGTATGAGTAATCCCCCCCCCCCCCCGTCCACAACAACACTCCTTAGAGTGGCTCGATTCTGTCCATCTACGAATTTAGCCTTTCGATTGCCAAAATGGATTTTTTGTGCAAATTTGAACTTTTTATCTCAATTCTATATAATTTCCGGTGTCTTTTGGCAGTGGATTCAGGATAGTCTGAAACGGGGTTCGGTATGAAAATTTTCGGAAATTCGAGTTTTAAACATTTTGGACCGAGAAATGAATAGCTTCATTTTCTTCGAAAGTTCGCTAATAGGTGATTTTTTTGCATATTTCATTCATTTTCGTTTAAATATTGTTAAGAAGTGACAGGGACCTAAGAAACAGGTTGTTGTTGTGAAAACAGTCAGTCCGAAAATTGGTTGTCGAGAAAAGGATTCCCAAAAAAAAAAAAGATAAGTGTTTTTGTCTTAAACTATTAGTTGCGTTCAATAAATTAAATCAATTTAATACCCTGCTCTGGTCATTCCAACAATATGTAGGTATTTCAAAGTATTGGACGTTGGGTACTGCCCGACGGTTCACTTCGAAAATTCATTCGAAACATGTTTCTCTTCGAAATCTTCGAAACGTATTCATTTGAGGGCAATCATATAATACGTTTGTTTACAGGTGGGTGTCGAGAGAAGACAGAATTTTCCTCTGATAGGGTCCAGTTGGTGAGAAGAGGCTACACGTAGTTCTAGAGATCATTAACAGTAACTAAGCGAGGGTGGGAAGGCCGAGGAGATTAACCTGTAATCCGAGGGGGGTCTCGACTAAGGGCGAGGAAGGACGTCGAGGTGGGGCATTGAAGTAGGGTTTACCGAGGTCGGGAAAGGGGGTCGAAAGGTATTGAAAATGACCCAAGGTGTGAAGTATATTAATGAACCCCAGGGAGGACCCGATGGAGTGGATCGGCAGACGCCAATTAGATGGCTACCAACTAATTATAGAGGACCTCTTCCCTTAACTACTACAAGTATTGAGTCCAGGAGACGTCCTGCATTAATTGATAGAGCCTCAGCCACTTCCCGTTCCTATGACTTCATCAATCAATTAACTCTAATGATGAGGAGTTTTTTTTGTCTTATTCCTGTCACCTACTCCATGCCTCGTCCCCACTCCATCATACCCCACTCCCCTTATGCATCTTTTCTTTTGTCCTCCCACCCTTCCAATTAATCCCCAGCAAATAATGTATCTTTTGTTTCCAGTAACCCACGCTTCCTCTCTGATGGCTACTTCTCTTTTCATACGTAATTTTTTCCTTTTTTTTTCAACCTATTTTTTCTCACGGAGATGCCCTAAATGTTTTTATCTTCACCCCCCCCCCCCCCCTCGCGAGTGCGATACCTGAGTATTTTTCTTAATCTCTCTTGAATCATTAATCAGACTGACCAAGGCAAACAATTGGATGAGCGAATGGACAACAGCTGTTTCTAAAGGGTCAGAAAAAACGCAACTCTTCGACTAACTCGGGATAATTCATTCGGCTGGAAACTGGCGGTGAGAGGGCGATAGCGTCATCAGTATAACACGAATAGTAAAACACGGAACGTAGAAGAACCAAGTACGTTATACGACAATGTCACATGACTATGGCCCTTTTCAAGAGAATATTACAGCTAAAACTCTGCAAATTCTTGACACAACGGTTCATTATCTTCTTTGTACAGATCACCCTTCTGTCTAGATCACTAGGTCTAAATGTCTAGATCCTAAATGTTAGATTAATTATTATTATGAATTATCACTAATTATTGATAATTTTATCAAGGACCTATTGAAAATTATCGATACCTTACCTACTTCACAAAGGGAATATGTCCTTAATAATTTATTATGGACATATTCCCTTTGTGAAGTAAGGTATCGTTATTATAATTTATTGTTAGGTATTAATAATTTGTATTTATTATTAATAATAATTATTATTAATTATGATTAATTAATACGATATCCGGCTGTTGGAATCGCCTGGGTTGCTTTGTGCAGAACCTGAATGATAGAGATGATGAATTAATTACAAATTAAATGTAACGATATAATTCTGGGGTTTTTTGTTCTACGTCGGCAATAATTTTTCTATAAAAGAAGTACCTACCAACAAACTCTTGATTCGTGTTGACAAGTTTATATCGGCTCAACCTTTGAGCCCTCATTATGAACGAACGGCTGGTCGTACGAAGCTGCGGGTGGTCTCAATAAATTCTAACTAAATGTGAACTAAAACCTATACCGTTCCATTTGAATTTTTCAAAATTTCAAACTTCGTTTCGAACCCTTTCCCGTTGACCTAGGGTTATGAAAAGCTTCGAGGACCATTGTGGGGTTGGTCCAAATCCGTAAACCAAATTTCGTAATTGTAGCAAAACGCTAACTGGGCGAAGTGCTGAGGACGGCGTACGGATTTTTTTTCAGATTTTTATTTTTATTCGATTTTCTGAATCTGCGTATCTTGAAACGTAGACCAACAAATTTTGAGGGGGTTAACGATTTCTTTCTCCGGTCGATTCCAATGGTTCATTATCAACGATAACAAACCAAAATTGGAATCGATGATATTTCGCAACTTACTCGTAAATGTTTTTTGTTTGTCTAACGGAACGTGGAATTGATTCCATGTTTGTGTTATACTAAACGAAAGATTCATTAAGACCTTCGTGGGAGACGTAATATCCCAATCTGTTTCCTTCCCAAAAGTGATAACACTGCTTCCAGTGGGTCCTCCGATAACTGTGACAATATTGTTGAATTCTGGATTTCAGGATACAAAGGATTCCGGGAACATCGCGTATTCTTACTCATACTGATAGGCTGTTCGATTGGTCCTTTTGGCATCGGATATCACATCATTTCAATCCGCTTTGTTCCAAACTGGAGGTGTCACAGCACAATGAAGACGCAAATAATGCGAGGTCCCGATTTTCTTGTTTTCCGATGCGTCAAACGAAAATGCGTCTCTCATGAGAAATAGCCTACGGCCTACCAGGAAAAGTTTCTGTTGGTTCTGCGACCCGATAGAAATTGAGCCCCGTGCGCTTAGTCGGTGATTGAATTGTTTTCTGTTATTGATGATTTAACGTTATTATAAACCGCGACATGAAATCAGCGTATTTTATCCACGCTTATTGGGAATTAATTTGGTTCCCATCAGCGCATCAATTTCTTGATGACGAGTCTGCATTGTGCAACGAGATCTTCACCGCCTCAAAAATCAATTATCATTTTCATGTTATATACAGTTCCAATCTTCTTGAATTAAATTCAAGTACCAAATTCGAAGTTAGTGACTCAAAGTTCGGTTCATCAACAAACTTAGTCAGCCTGAACCACTGCCTAACGTTTCGTAGTTCCAAAGGATCTTTTTATTTTTGGCTACTCCTACACTCAGCAAATCAAATCCCTGAATTTGTCATTTGTGAGGTGATGTCTTTGTGGTGATTTTTTCAAAAAACAACGCGCATTTTGCCAAACCACAGACAGCCGCAAATCGTCATCGATCTCATTTCTGATTTTGTGGTTATCGGAATTTCGGGATTGTTTAAAAACATTTTATTTGATATCATTCAGATTCTGGAAACGGGCTTTTGAACTGATGAAAGATGAAGCCTTTCCAAAGAGGAGACTACGAGAGCTCGCTTACGTGCGAACTTGACCCTCATGAGCTGACCTCTCACTGATAACGAACCGATGAGACTAACACCTTATCGTTTAACCACTCCCCTCCTCCGGTCACCGGGTTTGAACCACTTCACTGGTGTTTCTTATCAAAAAACTCTGCAAATTCTTGACACAACGGTTTATTATCTTCCTTGTGCAGATCACCCTTCTGTCTAGATCACTATGTCTAAATGTCAAGATCCTAAATGTTAGATTAATTATTATAATCAATTATCACTAATTATTAACAATTTCATCAAGTACCTAGAGAAAATTATTATAATTTATTGATAGGTATTAATAATTTGTATTTATTATTAATAATTATTATTATTAATTATGATTAATTAATACGATATAATTCTGGGGTTTTTAATACTACGTCGGTAATAATTTTTCTATAAAAGAAGTACCTACCAACAAACATTCGAAATTACCTTCATTTCAGTAGCACGAAACGCACCTCAGAACAACAAACTCGACATCACTTAAGCCATATGATGTTCCAAAGAGCTTGTTAGTATGAAAATGGACCTGTATTTCAACAGTTTGGTTCACGATCCTGTAGTGAGGCACAATCTTTGAGCCGTCATTGTGAACGAACGGCTGGTCGTACAAAGCTGCGGATGGTCTTAAAAAATTCTACGGAACAAACTCTATCTAAATATGAAATAAAAAACATACCGTTCTATATGAATTTTTCGAGATATGAAATTTTCAAAATTTCAAAATTCGTTTTGAACCCCTTCCCCTTGACCTAGGGTTATGAAAAGTTTCGAGGACCATTGTGGGGCTGGTCCGAACCCAGAAACCAAATTTCGTAATTTTAGCTCAACGTTAACTGGGCAAAGTGGCGCGGACGGCGGACGGCGGACGGCGGACGGCGGACGGCGTACGGCGGACGGACGGATTTTTTTTTATTCGATTTTCTGAATCTACGTATCTTGAAACGTAAACCAACAAATTTTGAGGGGGGGTTAAAAAATTTTTTTCTTTGGGCGATTCCAATGGTTCATTATCGAAGATAATAAACCAAAACAACCGCCGAGCTGTTATTATCTTCGCTTACACAAAGATTCGTCGGCAGGACATTCATAAACACATTTTTCTTGGAACGGTTTCATAGAGAAAATAGTGGAGGTGACACATTTTTGTGAATTTCCTTTATCTCGGAGCACTAACTAATATTAGAGGTTTTTTTTTTCTTTTTTTTCACGAAGGTCCGAAATGTTGATGCGCTGAAATCTTAATCGGTTGAGTTATGAGAATTAAGACACCTGGAATTTTTTCGGATTTTTTGGACCACCGGAAGGGGTCCCGCAAAGCACTCTTGGTTTTTCTCGTGTCACAGTTCTCCTTGATGGCAGCCTGCTTGACATAAAACTCAGTGACTTCTGCTCGAAGCAGTCCCTGCGTATCTTCAGAGCCACTGCGATATCCTCTAAATTGTTTTTACAAGGATCTGGAGCTATGGAGTGCAGATCTAGGAACGCGGTAACGTTCCGCCCCGCCAAGCAGAGAAGTTGAGAAAACGAACGGTGCCGAGTGTATGTTTACCGGACGTCACGAAACGCGTTTTCGAGGTATCCATATCTCGGCTCCTATTTGACCGATCAACTTGAAAATTAGTGTGGGTCTTCTTTGAGTGTATATTAGAAAGCCCTGAAAGTTTCAAATCGATAGGTCTAAAGGGAGCCGAGCTACATAACTTCAAAAACCCGGTTTTTCGGCCTTAGATTGTTCTTCTCCTTTTCTTTATTCTCCTTCTCCTTCTCCTTCTCCTTCTTCTCCTTGTTCAGACAGGCAAGGCTGGAGCCTCTCCACGTTCACCGATTGACTTGAAATTTTGCACAGAGCTTCATTTAACCTTGAGACAGAGCCTTATATAAGATTTAACCCATTATCTCAACCCAAAAAAGTTTTAGAAACAAAAGAACAGAAACTTTAGGAAAATTCTGTCCACTTTGACGAGTCTACAGCTTGGGTAAAAGGACCAATCGACTTGAATTTTTAGACATACCTTCTTTATAGCATGTCTCAGTGCCATTTGAACGAAATAACCCATTATCTCAACAAAACAAAAAATTAGGGACAAAAAACTAAAATTTAGGGTATTTAGGCTAATTTTGGCCATATCTCGGCTCCTAGTAGACCGATCAACTTGAAATTTGGTTTGGATCTTTTTGGTGTGGATAATAGAAAGCCCTGAAAGTTTCAAGTCGCTAGGTTTGAAGGGAGCCGGGTTATATAACTTCAAAAACCAATTACCATGTTTTTCTACTTTTTTCAGTCGGTCAAGGCTACAGCCTCTCCACCTTCGCCGATTGACTTGAAATTTTGCACGGAGCTTCGTTTCAAGTGTAGCAAGTGCCTTTTGAAAGATTCAATTCGATATCTTTAAATGAAGCCGAGTTATATAACTTCAAAAACCCGGTTTTTCACCCTTACCTGTTCTTCTTCTCCTTAATCAGTTAGGCCTTTCCGCCTTCACGGATTGACTTGAAATTTTGCACAGAGCTTCGTTTCAACTAATACTTGTATGAAAAGTTTGTATTAAATACAAACTTTTTATACAAGTATTAGTTGCTTTACAAATTTACGAATTTTGTAGTATTGTTATTACTTTCACTACCTACAATCCCGATCCTCCTTCCCCTACCCACCACCATCAAGTATTAGTTGCTTGTGGAAGTAATAAAAATGTCTCGCAATAGCGCCAAGGGGAGATTTCGAAAGGGGTACGGTGCTTGTGAAGTGGTTAATCTTTTCATTATACTTAGCTCCTTAATGAGGAAAAGGGCGGGCGGGGAAAGTGGATATCATAACTTTTTCCGGCCTCTGTAGAATGATATTTGCGAGGCGGGGTGATTTTTACACGGAGTGTTTTTTGGGGGGATGTTGACTACCTGCATGGTCTGAACATTGTGACTCATTTAGAAATATTCAACGACTGTACCGAACGCGGCGTAGCGCTGATCACCAAATTCCTAAAAGGGAATAAGTTAACTCAAGATGAAGAACAGCTGCAGTTACTTATGTTAGTTGTAGCTGAGGACAGAAAGAAAAATAAGGTACGCTAGTACAAAAAGTTCTGTACAAGATCAAGTCCTTGTAATACAGAAATGTCACTGAAATTTTAAAGAAAAACCTGTAATTTCAAAGCACAACCTGTAACTTGCAAAAAAAACCCTGTAATTTGAAAGAAAACCCTGTAATTTTAAAAGAAAAACCTGTAATTTTAACAAAACAGATTATTTAAAATAATAAATGTAATCATACATTGACTAAAAGTATTGTACTTACCATTCTCATCTTTTCGCCCCTGAAAGGTAGGCAATAATTTTTCAAAATTTCAGAATTTGACTGCTCTGAAATTTTCATTAGACTAAATGGACATTCTCGACAACTTTTTTCAATGCAAAAAGTCTCCAAAGTGGATACTAACCGCGTAAGTAATTGAATATCGTCAGGTACCAAAGGCCTAAATAACAAGTGCGTTGAGGGCCCCTTCCAGTGGTCCAAGAAATCCGAACAAATTCCAGATATCTTAGTTTTTATACCTGCACCGATTAAGATTTCAGCGCATTAATATTTCGAACCTCCATGGAAAAAAAAAAGTGTCATCCCAAGAAGATCGAATAGAATGCCCACACTGCGACAGGACATTCACACGCAGAGGAATGAGGCGTCACATACAAAGCTCTCATAGGGAAAGAGAAAACGCGTCGAGACCAACTCCTTCCTCACGCACAGGAAGCCAAGGGTCGCATACCCCGGAAACCTTCCAAGAAAAATTTGTGACAGGTTTTGGAGCCCCTATGGTAAATTCACCAGGAGGTATCCCGTCAACTTGGAACATCCGTTGGCAGAAAGCCATGAAATTGCAAGGGAGGCAGTACGATCTTCCCCAAGGAGCGGTGGGTAGACAGTTTACATCACTGCTAGCGGAAGAAGTAAAAGCAGTCGCAGAAGGGACACAGGTTTCCGAACGAATTTTCTGTTTGTGTGCGACGGTACTTCAAAGAGAGAAGAATGTAAGAGCAGGGGCCGACATACGACGGGTGCTGTGCAATAGGATGGACATGTGGCGGCACGAAAAGTACGATGAACTGCTGCAAGAGGCTGGAAGATGTGATCGGCAGCTCGGAAGGGGGCGTGGTAGAGGCAGGGACAACACTGCAAGAGTCTTTACTAGACTAGTCTCCAGAGGGAAATTGCGGGACGCCACACGACTGGTTACCGATCGCTCAGGTGGCGCTGTACTGCATCCGGATTCCAGAGTAGAGGGAGACACAACAGTCCTGGAAGTGCTCAGGAGAAAACATCCACCCCAGTTCCTCCCCTCACCTGACACATTTCTCCCCGAGAACGAACTCCCACTACTAGTGGATGTAAATGTAACAGCCGTCCATATAGAAAAAGCAGCACACCGGCTCAAAGGCAGTGCGGGTCCAAGTGGGACAGATGCGGAACAGTGGCGCAACATGCTACTACGGTACGGTCCACATAGCACTCGACTCCGAGAGGCAGCGGCAGCTCTCACCCGCCGCATAGCAAATAGGATTGTAGAATGGGACTCAATCAGAGCATTGCTGGCCAGACGAGGTGTAGCCCTTGACAAACGTCCCGGCGTGCGTCCCATTGGAGTTGGTGAAGTCCTTCAAAGGCTCTGTGCTAAAACCATGGCTATGCTAACTGGAGACGATTTACGAGACGAATGTGGGGCGGACCAGCTGTGCGGGGGTGCCAAAGCGGGTGTGGAAGGTGGAATCCATGGCATCTCTCAGTTGTTTGAAGAGGATACCGACTGTGACGGGGTACTCCTCATGGACGCCAGGAATGCATTCAATGCGCTGAGCCGCCCCTTGGCTCTATGGAACGCGCGAATTCTGTGGCCCCGGTGCTCCCGATTCCTCTTCAACACTTACAAAGGCTTCCCCCTAACATTGTTCAGACAGAGTGAGGGAGTTATTCACAGCCAAGAAGGGACCACACAAGGCGATCCGTTAGGGATGCAAATGTACGCCGTTGGGACCCTCCCCCTAATCAGAAAGCTGAAGAGCTCAAGATGGCACCAGAACTGGTATGCAGACGACGCAGCATGTGCAGGCAAGCTCGAACGTATCAGGGAATGGCTTGACATATTGCTAGAGGAAGGACCAAAATGGGGGTATTTCCCAGAACCGGCCAAGAGCTACCTGGTGGTAAAGCCCGGAATGGAGGAGATGGCGGGAAGGATATTTCAAGGGCTGAATATACAACTGGTCAGTTCCCACAGGTTCTTGGGGGGGGTCCTAGGCTCCCCCGATGAAAAAAGAGAGTACGTTGCGTCCAGGGTAACCACATGGGTAGAGTATGTCAGAAAGTTCTCCGAAGTCGCCCATGTCAGCCCCCAGGCCACCTACGCCACATTCACAAAATCTCTCCAAAAAGAGTGGTCGTACCTACAGCGGGTGGTAGATGGATGTGAAAACCAATTCACACCACTGAGGGAAGCCATTCGTGAGGTTCTGACACCTGCCATACTGGGACGTGACATCTCCGAATATGAGCACCAACTCTTTAAATTACCTGTCAAGCTGGGTGGGTTAGCTTTGGAGGATCCTGTGAGTAATGCAAATCAGATTTTCACGACCTCCAGAAGAGCCGCGTCAGTTCTAACGGATGCCATTGCAGCGCAAGGCACCTTCATAGCGTCCAATCATGAAAATCACGTGAGAGAGGAGCAAGTGGCTCAGAGGCAGGCTCAAAAGGAGTCAAATTTGGAGAGGAGTAGAGAAGCAATCGGAAACCTACCACCCCGTGAGAAGAAAACCGTGCAGAGGGTCGTAGAGGGAAACGCATCACAATGGCTCACAATTCTTCCATTAGCCAGCGATAACATGGACTTGACAAGCACGCAGTTCCGAGATGCACTAGCCATGCGATACGGGAAGGAGCCCAGCGGCCTCCCAGCGACTTGTGATGGATGTCCCGCAAATGCTGATGGAAGCAGAGTGACCATGAGCCTAAATCACGCCCTAAACTGCAAGAGAGGCGGACTAATCAAGCAAGGACACGACATGATCCGAGATGAGGTAGCAAAAATGGCTGACCTGGTGTGGGGCAACGTCGTCTTGGAACCGGTAATGCAGGAGGGAGACGAACGAACCCCCGGATTGATTGCCGACATCAAAGTGCAGGGAGTTTGGAGTAGGGAAAGGGCGGCTTTCTTCGATAACCGCGTTATTAACGCCGACGCCCCTTCCCACTCCACCCGCGAATGGGCTGATGTGGCCGAGTCAGCTGCACGATCAAAGCACAACAAGTACGATCTGGCGGCAGAAGAGTTGCGTGGCTCATTTACACCCTTAGTGTGTTCATGCGAAGGCGTGATCCATCGGGAGTTTGGAGTGTTCCAACAACGACTGATCTCAGGACTGACAGAGAAATGGGGGAAGCCCCAGTCCCAGATCTCTGGGTGGGTGAAGGTCAAATTACAAATGGCCATCATCCGGGCGGTGTCCCTGAGGCTGCGAGGGTCCAGAAAGAAGGTAAGGAGCCTGGAACCCTACAGAGGCCTAGGACTCGAGGATGGCGCACTTCTTCCACTCCCAAGAGAATGATCATATCACTTCTTCTTACATCTCCTGATCACGTTCATTTCAACAAACCCATAAATTCGAGAAAAAGTAGGTACAAGGAATAACCCATAATAATAATAAATTTTATAAATTAAAAAAATATAAAAAAATTCTAATGCGATATGGATCAAAATACCACTTATGTTTTATTCGCGTTCAATTTTATGATTTCAATCATGAATTTTATTAACAGTAATACAATACATTTCTCTTTATTGTTACAAATAATACCTACAACTCCCTTGAAGAGAACGAACTATTGGTTGGAAATTACTCTTTAAATACGTCCGTTCAATACGTGCTACTCCTTAGTAGTGTTCGGATAATGATGCTATGAAAACGAGGGGACATCCAGGCGGAACATCGTCGGCCTGTCAAGATAACTTGGTAATTAGCTCCGCTATTAGAAATGGATGAAGAAACGCAGGTACTTCATGAATAGGTGGATAACTCGTGGGTTGCACCGGTTATTATGAGTATCTCGTATATTGATAACAGAAGAAACGTGATCGGAATCGTAAAGTACCATTTGTGTAATAAGGATGGTGCAGTCGAAAAGGTCGAGTTTGTATCTCGTACGAACATGTTTGGCGATTATTTATGATGCTTAAATACGCTCTATTGTGGCTTTCGAGGGCTCTGAAAGCATAATATTGAAATTTGAGCAAGGGCGGAG
Source organism: Stenodema calcarata (assembly GCA_963920205.1). Taxonomy (NCBI): domain Eukaryota; kingdom Metazoa; phylum Arthropoda; class Insecta; order Hemiptera; family Miridae; genus Stenodema; species Stenodema calcarata. The sequence goes on along the minus strand of OY986048.1, from coordinate 13,108,783 downwards.
GATAATTAATATTCTGCGATTCAGTTCCAGTTAGCCATCGAGGCTGAGGTAGCTTGTGCTTATTCGTGATGTAAAGTACAGACACACAGATGTCACCTGATGAACCGTTCGATTTTGCGCTCATCTTCTAGTTGTTGAAGACTAGTCAATACTGAATTTTCAAGAAACGTGCTGGAATTGGAAGGAAAACTTCCAATTCTAATCAGCTTTTCCAATGGTATGGTCAACTTTGCGTCAAGTTTTCCTAAGATTTGGCAGCTTCCTGCAAGTACAAGTATTTTCGAAAATTCAATTTTTTTAAAATTTTCAATGGTTGAACTTAGGAGTTTGTGTTGGAGTCCGAATGTGAATTGGGCGTATGAAATGCATAGGAAATAACGCTAAATCCGAAAATGTGGTCAAAAGTAGAAAAAAGTTGTTTCAAAGTGAAGAAATGTGGGTTTTTATGGCGAAAACGTGGTTTTCTGTAAAATAAATTTAAAAAATAATATCTTGAGAACGGATTAAGATAGAAAGGTGCGGTTGGCGGCGTTCTACTTCATTTTCAGTCTAGTTTCACCCAATCGTTTTACACCAAGTGGCGAACACCCTGTATATAATACCTACTACTAATCTGGAATTTCAACAATATGCTACCACTTTTCCGTTTGTGGTTGTCTGTACGTCATTGCTGTGCAATTCCTTTAACTATATGAAAAAAGGGTCTTAGAAGTGACGGAGAGGGGTGTATTGGCTCATATTTATAGGAGAAACAAATCACAACAACTGACCTTTCTGCAATTTCAATTTTACGCGTACATAGCCCCTAATTACTCTAGCCGCAATTGGATTCACAGGGGATCATCCGGGACCGGGGATCTGATCCACTTGCTCCCTGGAAATCACATAAAAGTTGGTTCAGTGATTAAGGAGTTACGACCGTTTTCAGGATCCCACGTTTGCGTCTCTGGGATTCTGATGAAACTCATTGGGGGTACCTGTGGACCAACCCGACTTCACCAGCCACCAAAAAGTTCTAGACGCAGCATTCAGCAGGAAATGTGAGGGCTTCAGTGTTTTGGAATGTTTAATCATCAATGCACAGACTTACTGCAATACCCTAAAAAATCTGAAACGAAACATTCAAAACCGACGAAGAGGGATGTTGACCATGGACTCTGCCTGCTTCATGACAACGCTAGGCCCCACAGGACCTGCTTGATTCGTTTGGATGGTATATCATCACCCACCCCCCCTTACTCACCCGACTTGGCGCCTTCAGATTTCCGCCTCTTAGCCAAATTGAAAGAATTTTTGGTTGGGAAAAGATTTTCCAACGACGACGAAGTCGAGAAAGATGCGAAGAAGTGGGTAAACGAGTTGGCGGGAGAGGTATATGACACTGGTATCTCGTCCCCCTCCTACAGAAATGCATCGAAATCCAGGGCGACTATGTTGAAAAATAATCAAGTACACAAATTTTGTGACGCATCATGTGAATTTCATTCGAATACACGCCTTTTTGAATTTTTAAAAAATGTCGTAACCTCACTATCTGTGTGACCCTCGTATTGAATTATGTCAAAAGCCCGCACGCGGATCCACCAGTGGGCGCCACGGAAGAATCGCTGTCTCATAAAACTGATGTCGGTAGTTACAGTGTCAGCGGTGACCATTTTGATAAAACGAAAAAAAAAATAACGAAACGAGTTGCCATTATAAAAATCTAAGGCCAAATTGAAAATCGGTTCCCTTTGTTCTGAAACGATCTGAGAGCGGCAGGTTCATTAAGTCCACCTGAGGAAAACGATCATATTTTTCTCGTTGATTGGACGGATTCCACCCTAACGATCGGCATATTGCATTGGCGAAAATAATAATTTTAGGCTATGAAACTGTGGGTGGATAAAGGGGTAGGGACAGCGAGGGTTCGAGCACCAAAGCCTGAGGGCTGGGCCTTGTGATGAAGGCACCTCGGATCACAATGTAATTTATAAGCAATAAATTGTCATTACCGTCGCTCCTCTCCTCCTTTTATCCACTAATTCTATTGGAAGGTCCTCCCATTCCCTCCAAGTCTTTGGAGGTTCTTCGGAAGGAGAAAATCGAGGAGGCTTTTTTACTGGATAATCAATCATTCTCTCATAGAGCAACCTGAAGACGACAGAAAAAAAAATTGAATGGGAGGAGGTCGTATTTTGGTTCCTCGCTCAGCCTGATCCTATATAACCTGAACTAGGGATAAACTGTCATAACAATCGTGGTGAATGAAATCGAAATCTCGTCTCCGTGGTATGAGAATATCGGATTCTTCGCTTGTTAGTTGTATATTCAAATGGGTTAGATAAATTTACTCCTTGCTATGGAATATGGATTATGGCTCAATAGTTCAACAGTTAATCATTTTGAATTCAGGCGCTTCATGACGTCAAAGCACAAGTGAGCCCATTGGCTCGTAGGACTCTCCCTATCGATGCATTCCTAGTGACTCTTGAGGTTTTTGCTTGTGGCGTGATTGTTCTGACGGGTTGTTGACGGAATCTCATGTTCTCCTATGGACCAATTGAACAAGAAGAATATTGCTACCAATTACAACGTGCATATAGATTTGTATCCCGAGGCAGATGTTAGATTGCTCTTGCCGTTGTTAAGCAAAACTAGAAGTGCGTGGGAACAGACGTTCCTTTAACCATGTAATGCATATGAGAAGCTCAAGCCGTAGACGCTTGTTCGGCATTTTACAAATATTATCTATTTCAAACTACTCATATGTACCTAGCATGATGATGATTTGCACAACCTATACCTACCGTTGATTTTCATGCTGCGTAGTTGGCCGTGGATGGGGTAAATCTTATTCTAATCGGGTAACAAGAAGAGTTAGGGGAAATAGTAAACTGTATTCTTCGAAATCATTCGTTTCCCTGCTTTTATTAAGATGCCATAAAACAGCTATCAACGTGCTACGCTTTCATGATAGTACCTATCTCATGATAAACGAAGGGCGAATGGATCTCAAGACACTGAAACACCTGCTATTCCTTTGTTTTTGGGTTTGACAAATGAGGATTATCTCCGAGTTTTATGTTCAGGTCTTGAGGAACTCATCGGGGGTTGGGTAAAAAATCATTAAGTCCAGGCTCGAATCATTACTTTTTAATACCCACCCAATAAAAGGTCCAAGATGCAGAGCTCTGGGTCTTTTTACTGCCCTCATATGTGAGTTCTAAAGAGTAACATAACCCGTACTTACCGCCCGGGTCTTTTTCCTCACACCGCATGCGGAAAAGAAACTTTTTATTTCGATATCATCTGCAGTCGATTGCTTTCCTAATTACTCAATTGAACGGAAAACTGGTTGAAAAGGAGCTTGGCGTTTCGAGTGATATTTGAGAAGTCAAACCTACATTTGGATGGGCGTTTCTTCATAAGAATGACCAAGGTTGATCTTCGTTCATCATAGTTTATGGGTTTACAACTGCTAGGAGAATCTAGTTAGTCGAATGACCGAGTGACTAGTTTTAAGATCCTTAAATGACCACCAGTACGAGGTCGGCTTCATGTTGACTTCACCTTCCTCTACGATACACACTTCACCACTACTCCCAAAATTGCTACCGAAATGGGTATTCAGTTTGGTTGTCCCCCAAAAGGAGTTTGGAGTCTATAGAAATGAAGTTTGTAGTTGATTAGTACGAAAACGGGTAAATATGGGGATCAACCAGATTCATTCATATTCATTTAGATTCATTTATTCATTGCTGTAGATACAATCAGTATATAGCATCGTCAATAACAATATCATTTCTAAAATCTCAGAATTATAGTTATTCGTCCTAATACACGTTCATTTGTAAAAACAAATCCTCGACTTGGACTGCCTAGAGATAACAAATAGTTAAAACTTAAAAAAGCAAAATTCATTACAAATAGCAAAAATATCACAGATAAAACACATCAATCACAGGTTAAAGTATCACACTGCCGAAATTGAGAGAACAAAGAGCAACACAATTAGAAAATATGGTCCAAAAACTCTTTACAGGAATAAAAAGCTCCATCCTTCAACAGCTGGACGATATACCGCTTATAAGTAACAAGATTTTGATCTCGGGAGGAGAGTGGCAGCTTATTGAATAACTTGAAGGACCAGTAATTCAATGCATTCTGAGATCTCTTCTGACGATTATACTTAGGTACGTAGTTTTGGCAACCTCCAGTGAAATGGTTATAGATGTCGTTGCCCTTACACCAAGTTTCTTTTTTGTTATGAGCCAAAATGAGGTTCCTTTATATATGTGGAAGGCAAGGTCAATATTCCCAGTGATTTAAAAGTACTACGACAGTCGTCTCTATAGCCTAGATTGGCCAGAACTCTCACCGCTCTTCTCTGTAGGCCAAATGCCGTCTCAGAAGCTGGTGAATACCCCCAGGCTATAACCGCGTAGGACATAAGAGAATGGAAACATCCATAATAGCACTGCATCAGGACGCTCTGAGAAACATGGCTGGACAGACTCCGCAGTGTCACGTGGTGGGCTCGTCCTTGGTGGGTTAATCTTTTCGAGAGGAGTGTGCAGTGGTCATTCCAAGTTAACTTCGGATCAATTTGTAACAGATTTTATATTTTGTTCAAGAGGGTCTGCATGACGTAAGGCTAAATCCAACACTGCCGTTTTCGAAACATTGAGCGAAAGTTTATTGCAGTTGAACCATTCAGAGATCGCTTCCTGCAAATCACCGCTGAGTGCCACGGACTCGGCAAAAACCCTATTTGAGACAAATCTACAGATTTCCTTGAAATTTCAGTCAATTACAGTCATACTCGTTTGAGCATGCGCAGATGAAAGTTTCAATCCAATCTACGTAAAATTGATAAGGAATCATCTGTGAGCAGGTATCCTCTAAACCTCAGTTGAAATTAGGGAATGTGTGGTCTTAAACTGCTGATTTTGCGACTTAATATTCACTTTATCGTTGTGTACAGTTTCTGGTCTGTATCTTCTGTAAAGCATACATTTCAAGGTGAATGCCGTTCGGTAGTGCTCAGTCGACCTTGAGTTTATTAGGTTACTTCGAAAATTCGCTCGTTACGATATGCAGCGTGAATGAAATTTTTCTCTATGTAAGAAATCTCTGAAATGAATCCATTATGTTATATCCTAATAAATCCTATCTCTGAAATATACGGGCTTAGCAGCGTTTGAGGGAATGAGCCTGAAAATGTACTCAAAACCAGTTTTGTAGTCGCTTAGGTATTTTCCTCATATCCCTTAAGGTAGGCTCATGTATAAATAAGATATATTATATTATATTTTATTTATACATGAGCCCTATAAATATTTATATAAGATATTATATAGAGCCGATTTTATTTGTATAAGATATATCTTATTTAATATTTCGTATACTATACGAAATGCTGAACAGTTAATTCAATGCTGAACAATTAATCATTATAACAGTTTGTACATTCTTCATGTGCAAAGATATGATACGATCATCTTGTTTGACCTAATGAGAGAATGTCCAAGGAATGTCTCGCGCCTCACGATATTATTATTGACGATCTTCAGTTGCAGTCAATTACAAGTGTTGTTTTTTTGGCTAGTTGGTTTACATAACGGATGGTTGGTTGCCATTATGTGAAGTAGGTTACTCGAAAGTTTGGTCCGGAGGTTTGGCCAAACGTTGAAGGCCGATTCGAAACCGTAGGTGCCTATTAAGATATTGACGCTTAGGAATGCCAACCGCCGGTTATAAATGTGATATAACGACGGCGAATGGTATTAGCTCTTGACTCATCCTAATCCATATATTATTAGCTCTGGTGATTCTCGGAAACCCTTTTGGCAATTCATTGGCGTACAACAGATCTATCTACAAAAGCTTCTTTCGTCCAACGGTTTCTGTATCGCGCCAATATCCTCACAAGGGTTATTGATACTGACCTAGTTTTCTCAATTTTTTAAACGAGATGACGTTATAAATCAGAATTTATTTTTCGCGTGTTTATCCTAGTCTCTAATACTGGAGGCGTTTCCGAAAACAACAAAATATCGATGATATAGGTGAACACGTCATTCATCGTGCTTAACAAGGTATGTATTGAAACCTAAATGGATTTGATTTGAACATGAGAGCGTTGTATCGTAGTATCGTTCAATCATACAAATCAAACAAGCAGATCATAATGTCACCGCTTCGAGCTGAAATGTTTGTTTCGCAGACTCACAAGGGTATTGTATACTGAACAGTGATCCGGAGAGGTGATCCATACAGAAAATAATAAGCGGTTGTCAAAACTTTTCAGCGTAGTTCTGTCAATACATGGAAACACAGAATGCGCAATAGGGTATACGTCTTTTGCTTGGTGTGGTTGATAATCAGAGGTTACGTTCGTAACTTATTTCTCCACAAATATATTGAATAGATAATCGTAGTATAACCTTATAATAAAAATGTGTGTTCTATTGTATTACACATCGAGTACGAACACACAGGTGAAGAGGTGAGTCACATTATTTTTTCCTTTTATTTCAAGGTTTGTGCATCATCAGCACTCACAGCTCAGTTGTCTCAGCAGAGTAATCTTCGCTCTGTAATTATCTTAGTCGATTCATGACATATCGTCCTCACGCCACGATCACTTGCATCAAGTGGAATCGGATCGCTTAGCTGACACCGGAACTTGTGAAGGTTCATCTTTTAGTTTTATTCTATGTCTTTTTCCTTTTTCGTTGTCTACTTATTATCAACTAGGAGCTAACATAACCAGCTTATCTCGGTGATACCTCAAGCGTTATATAATCCGGGTAGAGGATCCTTACGCCGCTAGTTTATCAAGAATGAGCCATGTCCAGGTATCTACCTCACAATTGCAACGAGGATTTCATTTTGCCCTGATGTCATTGAAATTATCAATCTGAATCAATCTGGATCACTACAACGGCAAACACCAGAAAATTGAGAATGCGTTTGTTAATTTTCTGGTAGGTACTCGCATTTTTGTATGTGCCTACTGTTTTCCCGCATTCAAACTTGAATTTGTCCATGAAATCGACAAGGAATCGCAATGTTGACCGTACTTACATCTATATTTGTCGGAGCAGATTGAGGTCATACTTTTGGTCCATTTTTGAACAAAGGTCCTGACTCGGGGAAGGTGGAAAACAAAATGACAACTCCTTCAAGATTTAAGGCAAGATCCCAGGAACACGATAAAACATGCAGAAACACGAAACAACGCTTCCGGAGGCGTCCACTGGCGCGTGATTGGATCTGGTTCAGCTGATGCCATATGGGTTTCTTGGGCGTAGGTATCATTACCGTATGTATCGTCACGTAGGCATCACCAAAATTTGTTGGGCCGATAAAAATACAAACAGTTGAACACCAATTAAATAAATATTAAAAAATAATAATATAAAAATATTTAAAAAATTAAAAATTAAAAATATGGAAACTGTCAGTAAATTGAAGTTACACCTAAAAAAGTTATTAGGTAATCAATTCATGACATTATGAAGAATTAACCCTACAAATTATCTACAATATTTAATAAATAATGTTTTAAATACAAAAATAAATTATTAATAACATAATAATACCATCGAAGCAGGAATACAGGATGGAGATACTCCTCCCCTCAGCACAAGGTCTATCACCTCAAAGAGGGGAGAAGCATTTAATTTAAGAGAAGATGTTTTATTTTGTACAAGTTATCATTTATTGTAATTATGAAAATTGACTTCATGTGATATTATGATTAATAAATGAATTAAAAAAAAAAATTAACTTTCTCCATTTGTCCCAAACTGCGATAAGGTGATTTAATTATGAATGTACTTCAGAATGACTCGTAGTTAGAGTTTATTAAATTACACCCATATTTAGATTATGAATGATGAGAAAATGGCGCGCTTCATATTGACCACTGGAATTAATTGAGCTGGTCGATAAAAGAGAAATTCACTGCAGCGACAGGTATGAGATCAAAACACTGTTTCATCCTCTTCGCGTATTTAGTCCGTATCCCATTACATTGTTCGAACCCAGGCATAGACGACGAGCACACACTTCCCTTCATGCGACGCCAACTGCGTGGGGCCGAGCAGTCAATGTTGCTTTTGAAATACTACCTATCGGAGCGGCTCGTGATTCATTACCTACCCTCCGGGAAGGCATCGGGACGGTACAAGTAGTAATATACGGATGGAGCTGAGGAGTAACAGAGGGGTGCCCAGTACCGGGAGTCGCGGGTTTGACGGTTGAGAGCGTACATCAAATCAATAGGTTATGGAAGGTACCGCCGCTGCCCAGTAGCTTTACTGCATCCGATCACTTACCTGGTTATTAGGCAGGCGAATTACGCGGCCTTCAGAAACCACTTACACCTCAGCCGACGTTCCCCCGATTTTCTCTTGCGCATTTCCAGTGGCTCTTCCCTCGTGCACCGATCGTTTCGCTGTCCATTGTATTTCTGTGTGGAACGTTTATTTGGAGTCTTTAATATTTCACACGGTAGTTTTCAAGCCACACATGCTTCGAAAATTTCATCTAAATAACTGAGGGAGCCTCCCATCCACCGAATCTCTTCATAGTTCCTCATTCACTGATTCTGCGTAAATGTGCTACTTTCCTGGTGAGGGTCTGCTCACTCGGATCTCTTATCAGGAGATAAACTATTCTAATATGTTTAATATGTTCCGAATACCAATTGGACATAAGCGGATAGACATCGATCCTTGTAAATTTCTTCAAAAGGCTGTAAAGATATTTTAAAAAGTTCGGCCTATAAAACACTTATTTTCTTAGATCCTCGAGGATCTAAGAAAATGAGTGTTATATAATAAGAGGAATACGACAAAGTATTTTCTACACACTACACCCTTTCATCAGAACGAAAATGAAGGCCCCACTACAAGAAAGACGAAGGTCCATTTTTGTCGGAAATGAGTTAAGGGTAGCAACACGTCCTTCAGACCAAGCAGTTTCTGTGGGAAACTTCGTATTTGCAAAAAAAGATGACACTCACGCCACAACGTGGGGACAATACAAGACGGATGAAAACCTCATCGAAACAATACAAAAAAGATGATGGTAGGTCGGATCATGTTGGCGGACCTGTTTATAACCTGGTTGCTGGTTTTCAAAATTAACAAAAATTAATTTGGTAGGCGAAATGCAGATAAGTGGGGAATTTCTTTGGCCACCTCAAAAGTTCAAGCGCTCTATCCCGATTACCAAGGAGAAACAACACGATCTTCAGCACCTCAAGCAGTTTTGTGGAACAGCAGGCAGAGAGGTTATTACTTCGCCACAGAATCAACCCCAAATCAAAACCCAAGAAGCCATCTAAACAGCCGTTAAAGAAGATCTTCAAGAAGGCTAAAGGCACCTTGAAGAAAGCCAAGAAGGCATGAGGGAATACACAGAAGTTAGTTTAGTTAGTTTAATTCAATTTTTTTTAATCGTGTTTCATTGAAAACTTTTTTTTAACAATAAAGTAGTATTATTCCAATCTCATGAATATCTTCCATTGTTATCATTTACAACCCATGTACCCCGGGAATTCTCAACAGCCTTTTCATACTATATTTCGCTAGGGTGTTGGTTACTCATCCTTCTTGCACGGTATTTGGGTGACATTCATCTTTTTTTGCACATTTCTGAAGTGGTTATTGATAGTTTACCCACAGGTACCGCTCCAGCAAATTTTCTTCATCTAAAAAACTAAGTCAGATAGTATCTTTGGGAGTGGGAGAAAAAGTTAGCGCTAAACAAAGTTGCCATATAATTTGTTGGGTAGTCAGTGTACGTCTTGAAACTTTACAAGTTGATTTTCTGAAAATTCGGATAAGACAACCTACATCTTTCTCGTAGTGAGGTCTTCAAATGTAAATACTGGACAGAAAACTATGTTTTGTAATAGGTTACCTGTATAACTAAAATTGGTTCAATAAAGCGGGGACAAGGAATAAGAGCGTTGTTCGCCGACAAACAGATTTGAATTCCAACGAGGTTAACCGACGGGAGCGTCCTACATGGGTTTCGCGCGCGAAACCGATACTCCTTTGATCACCCCGAAAACGCACGTCTAGATTTGATTTTTCGACGCTCATGGTTTGTTATGTTATTTGTTGCTCGCTTGCTTTCATTTGCTTACATTTGTTCGTTTTTTGCTTTCGTTTCTTTCGCTGTTGTGTCACTAATCTTCCTGTTCTTAGTTTTTATTATCTATTGGTTTATTATCCTCGATAATGAACCATTGGAATCGCCCAAAGAAAAAATTTTTTTAACCCCCCCCCCCCCCCTCAAAATTTGTTGGTTACGTTTCAAGATACGTAGATTCAGAAAATCAAAAAAAAAAAAAAAAAAAAAAATCCGTCCGTCCGTCCGCAGTACGCCGTACGCGGCACTTTGCCCAGTTAGCCTTGAGCTTAAATTGCGAAATTTGGTTTCTAGGTTTAGACCAGCCCTGCAATGATCCTCGAAACTATTCATAACCCTAGGTCAAGGGCAAGGGGTTCAAAACGAACTTTGAAATTTCGGCAATGTCATATCTCTAAAAATTCACATGAAACGGTGTAATGTTTAGTTCACTTTTGAATGACCTGAAAAATTACGAATTTTTTAAGACCAATTGGATTTTTCTACGACCAGCCGTTCGTTCACAATGAGCGCGGAAAGGTTTAGGTGAAACACTAAACTTCGCGTCTAAAACGGCAGTTAGGTCGGTCAACCCCCCAGACGCCCATCATTAAAACTACTTTGTTTTCATCTTCCCGATAAACTACAGACTGGAAATTTTAACCGTGAGTCGGGGATTGACCACATCGCAATATTCATTCGGTTTCTCATCTGTAAAATTGTTTAAATAATTTTGTAATAATAAGCTATTGACTTGAAATTTTGAAAATGGCTCAGAACTGGATGACAATGCAATATTCACTCGGTTTGTATGACATGGTATATTATTGTATGTATGATTTGGTATAGTACAGTATGGTATGATATGAAAGAAATTCGTATGGTAATTTAAATTTAATTTGGATGATGAGCTAGAGTTTCATCTAACAGTTCGTTAATTGGATTAGGGTGGTCTGCTCAGAGAAGATAATAAACCATTGTGTCAAGAATTTGCAGAGTTTTTTTTATAAGGAAATTCCTAGTTTCCTAATAGTGGAAGTTTCACTGATTAGTGGATTAGTGCGTAGTTGGTATTGTCTTACTTCTGAAACACGAGCGCAACCGCCTCGACCGCTAAGGAGTGATCCTACTTCCGCTACAAGTACATGAGTTGAAAGCGATAATAAACTGAGCAGATATTATATTGAGTTCACACGCACTCCAACAAAGATTCATTTTCACAAGGAAAAATAACATTTCCTTCTATGAACACCTTTGCCTGCACCAAACACGATCATGCGGGAGCGACAGGAAACAATGTCCGTTGGGGTTGTGTTAACACTCCCATGGGAGTGTATGGAGTGCTTCCCGCGACTATGATAACGGTTATAACTACTGGTTCTGAATATTTTCTTGATGTGAGGCATATAAATAGCACTAGAGCCTGATAACTGGATAAATACGAAGGTAAATCGACATAAGCACAATATTGGATTGAGGCATTTGTCTGAATTCGTCAATTAATTTGAAATATCTGATTAATTAGAAATATTTGATTCTGTCCTCTCATTAGGTATTGAGTTCTGATATGACGAGGTTAGAATTCGAAAATTATTCATAATTAATCCATCAACTGAATCGTTTCTGAAATCAATGAATTACATGCCGTTCTCTTTGCAATCGTAGTTTTAACTGTGTGTGGGAAATGTTACCGGACTCAAAGACGCAGGATGTAGGATTTCACGTATGCATCTTTGAAATAATAAAAATTTGTTCACTTTTCTTTTTTTTTTTTTTAATAATCGATATATGTTTGGCATATCAATAACATAACAACTGAGCTGCAGCCAATCAAGTTAATTTTCTATAATATTATAAACAGTTTGTTGAGTTTTCAGTCCAGTGGCTGTATCTCAGGAGGACACTCAATCACTACACTTGCCACAATCTCAAACCACAAGACCAAGAGGTTTTGTTCTATCAAGCCACCGGATGACGTTGCTGTTGTCTAGGAGACGAAGATCTTCCGGATTCATGTGATCATGGAGCCGCTGTTCGTGTTTTACATCATGTTGCTTTGCTACTTCGCTGACATCATTAGGTTACGATAGAGGTCATCATTTCTGATGTACCAAGGGGCGTTGATAATACTCCTAAGTACCTTGTTCTGGAAAGTTTGGATAATCTTACTGTTTGTTTTTTTTAGTGCAGCCCCAGAGCTGGATACCATTAGTCCACACAGGTTTTAGGATTTGCTTGTAGATGAGCAATTTGTTGTACGCTGATAGTTCAGAATACCTTCCCATCAGCCAGCAAAATTTTTCGAATTTGATATTTAGTTGTTCTTTTGGTTTATCATCTTCGATAATGAACCATTGGTATCGCCCAACGAAAAAAAATTTTTTAACACCCCCCCCCCCTCCCCTCAAAATTTGTTGGTTTACGTTTCAAGATACGTAGATTCAGAAAATCGAATTAAAAAAAAAAAAAAAAATCCGTCCGTCCGCCGTTGGCGGCACTTTGCCCAGTTAGCTCTGAACTAAAATTTCGAAATTTTTGTTACGAGTTCCGACCAACCCCACAATGATCCTCGAAACTTTGCATAACCCTAGGTCAAGGGGAAGGGGTTCAAAACGAATTTTGAAATTTTGAAAATTTCAAAACTCGAAATAATCCCATCAAACGGTATGTTTTTTTTTTTTATTTCATATTTAGATTATTCCTTAGAATTTTTAAAGACCATCCACAGCTTTGTACGACCAGCCGTTCGTTTACAATGGCGGCTCAAAGTTGGAGCAGATCAAAAATCGTCAACATGAGAATGAATCGTAAGGTCCATTTTCAAACTGGCCCAGCTGATTCAAACAGCACATGGTTTTCAAATATCGAGTTAGTGAATAATATTTAATAATTAGTATTAATAATGAAGCATAAACATTAATAATAACCAACAATAAATATTAATAATTTACACTACTTGATAATAATTATTAATAATTATTAATACCTAATTAGTAATTATAATTAATGATAATTCATCATAATAATTAATCTATCATTCAGTAATCGAGACAGAAGGGTGACCTGTACAAAGAAGATAATAAACCGTTGTGTCGAAAATTTGCAGAGTTTTTTTAATAGCATGCTTCTTCCATCTTAATTTCGCATCAAGCGTCAGCCCTAAATACAAAAGTTGTTCACTGACACCAACGAATCGTGGTTGCAGCAACAGTACATCATGGAACGACTGGATTGTTTCTACTATTAAATGTTTTGGTCCTCGTTTTGTATTATGTCGAACAGAATACTTCACACTGCCATGGGCAGTTGAACAGTGTCGGTATAATGATGGAGGGCTTGGTAAGGAGTGAAGGGCCCGGTCAGTATATTAAAAAGTATAAACCAGAAGCTGGGCAACATTGTTCCACGTGTCCAACAAGAGATGATTAATGGACATTGATTATCTGAGGAGGATATTAAGTGAATAAATGATTGATGCTACTGTATTAACCGATCACCTAGTGAAAAAAGCAAACCCCATTGTCTTTGATGCAGGGCTCAAGGTTTTCTCGGATATCGTCCCCTTGTCACTCGGATATTGATACTTCACTCTTCTAAAATATGATAGATCCTCAACAGTTGGCCATTAGTGCGTATGCGGGCTTTTAATAACTTCATCACGTTTTCTCTCCGCCCGGTTCTCCCTCGTTAATTGTCGAGGTCGTTTCTTTATGGAAAGACCATACCTCCAACTAGCTTGTCCTGCCTCTGTTTCCCGTATTAGCTAAAGTGAGGCTAATGGTCTAATTCGTGCCGGTGTAATCCGAACGGCGCCTCGTATCGGTCAGCCTAGAAGACCCTGTCGCGGCGGAAACAAACAATCACACCTTCCCTCCCACTTGCTTATTCGCCGACGCCTTTTCAGGATAATTTTTTATTGTTCAGCTTCTGAGGACGGAAGATCGAGGTATTGAGCTTGTCCGTATTGAGAAACACCGAAAAGGAATCGTCGCCGTTAACAATAGTTTTTCCCGTCTCGTAATGCGACAATGATCGCCAGCCTGCAGTGTAGGATACCTTCTATCACGTTTGCCTGAGACAGTTGTTAGGAAACCGCTGGATGACGCCGCTCCCGAGAGGCGGTTCTAAGAGTCGGGTAGAATTGGATATCCTATGGTGGGTAAGTTCAATTGTGCTAAATGTGCCGTTTGGATCAACTAGTTCACACTGACTTCCAGTGTTTCACAAACCATAAGAAACCAACATCGACGTACACGTTGGTTGACAAAATAAGAAAACTCTGCAAATTCTTGACACAACGGTTCATTATCTTCTTTGTACAGATCACCCTTCTGTCTAGATCACTAGGTCTAAATGTCTAGATCCTAAATGTTAGATTAATTATTATTATGAATTATCACTAATTATTAATAATTTTACCTAGTACCTAGTGAAATTATTATAATTTATTGTTAGGTATTAATCATTTGTATTTATTATTAATAACTATTATTATTAATTATGATTAATTAATACCTTATAATTCTGAGGTTTTTACTACTACGTCGGTAATAATTTTTCTATAAAAGAAGTACCTACCAACAAACATTCGAAATTACCGTCATTTCCGTAGCACGAAACGCACCTCAGAACAACAAACTCTACATGACTAAAACCAGATGTTGTTCCTCCCCTGGCTACATTATTATGATAATTGACCTACCTTTGAGCCAGGCTCAACCTTTGAGCCGTCATTGTGAACGAACGGCTGGTCGTACAAAGCTGCGGATGGTCTTAAAAAATTCTTAGGAATAAACTCTATCTAAATATGAAATAAAAAACTCTGCAAATTCTTGACACAACGGTTCATTATCTTCTTTGTACAGATCACCCTTCTGTCTAGATCACTAGGTCTAAATGTCTAGATCCTAAATGTTAGATTAATTATTATTATCAATTATCACTAATTATTAACAATTTTATCAAGTACCTAGTGAAAATTATTATAATTTATTGTAGGGTATTAATAATTCGTATTTATTATTATTAATAATTATAATTAATTATGATCAATTAATACGCTATAATTCTAGGGTTTTTAATACTACGTCGGTAATAATTTTTCTATAAAAGAAGTACCTACCAACAAACATTCGAAATTACTTTCATTTCCGTAGCACGAAACGTACCTCAGAACAAAAAACTCGACATCACCATATGATGTTCCAAACAGCTCGTTAGTACGAAAATTGACCTGTATTTCAACCTTTTGATTCACGATCGTGTTGACAGGCTAAACCTTTGAACCGTCATTGTGAACGAACGGCTGGTCGTACAAAGCAGTGGATGGTCTTGAACGATTCTACGGAATAAATTCTATCTAAATATGAAATAAAAAACGTACCGTTTGATGGGAATTTTTCGAGTTTTGAAATTTTCAAAATTTCAAAATTCGTTTTGAACCCCTTCCCCTTGACCTAGGGTTATGAAAAGTTTCGAGGATCATTGTGGAGTTGGTCGGAACCCGTAACAAAAATTTCAAAATTTTAGCTCTCTTGGAAACTCATGCAAACTTCCCACAGGGCAGAATTTGTAATGGAGAAGGATCTCAAATTGCACTTCTTTAGTTTGATTTTCTGGGTAAA
This sequence comes from Stenodema calcarata, assembly GCA_963920205.1. Taxonomy (NCBI): domain Eukaryota; kingdom Metazoa; phylum Arthropoda; class Insecta; order Hemiptera; family Miridae; genus Stenodema; species Stenodema calcarata. The sequence continues at coordinate 13,093,028 of OY986048.1, read as the reverse complement.
TTTGAACTATTATAGGTAGTAAAAGGTAATATTTTGAATTTCAGACATTGGTTGCTAAACAGGATGTGAAATACATGGGGCATTTTCTATACTGGTCCGGTCAGAGTCTCATCAATGTAAACAAATCCGATTGAAACCTGTCACCCAGCTATAAGACTTGGAAGTAGAAAATAATAAATTAGGCAAATTAAAAAAATATTTTTAATATGTCACCTTAAACGGACTAAAAAGTATAAAATAATTTTCCAAAAATTATTTTGAGGGAGGTTCGTTAGTGGCTATAAATTGTGACGGAAAATGAATTGAAATTGGATTGTAGTTTCCAAAAATTTAAAATTACCAGGCTAAAGGAAATCAAGAAACAATGAAATTAAAAAGTTTTGGTATGTATTCTTCCATACAGAATAATTAAAGTAGTTATGCGAGATTTCTCAGAGTATTCACAGATATAATCATATAAACGGTACGAAATCGGTATACAGAGGTATAATTTATTAATACTTTTACTCCCAGTTCCGACGGCCGTGGACTTTTCTCAAGCAATACTCTAAATGTTTTAGAAAATTAATAAAATTGAAGGGAAAAGTGAATAATTTGGGGAAAGGAATTTTTCCTTGGAAAGATGTTGCGGACTTCACGACGGCGGCACTTCAGCAATTCTATTCTATTCGTTGATTTCGGCTCCAACCTAAAACTGAGCAAGAGAAACGGAAAGTTCCTTAATATCTCGCTCGGAAGCACCACACGAGGAAGGAAGTCGAAATCGAATTTGAAACATAACGGTACGATTGGTGTAGGCGGATCAATCGGCGTTCTCCGAAGTAACAACTGCTCCGGCAGCAATAAATTTTACAATTTGAATATCTGTCGGAAAACCCAACGTGACGAGAAGAGACTAGAATGATGAAAAAAATGATAGCGATTCCAAGTAAAACGACAGTGATTCCTCGATCATCAACGGTGAAGTAGTCTGCAAAACTTGCACGAGGAAGACTAGAATATTCATTAAATAAACGGATTGTTTCGTCACTTCCAAAATGAGAAAAATAATTACTAAATTGGCAGACATTTAAATTTAATGGCAAACATGATCATTTGCCGGGAAGTACGTTCCTTCTTCTGGATGGAACCGCCGATACGGCGTATTTCAGCCAGCGGGATATTCAAATATATTATGTAACGTAAACAAATTGGAGAGTACTTGGAGAGAATAACGTGGGGCGCAGCCAGTAAATAATACAAGTGGACAATCGGAAAATTCACAGCTAATTTCAGTGAATTGGAAATGGGAATGATCATCTATGATAGTTAAGAAATCAAAGTATAGTGAGTTGGAAACGGAATAAAACGTCGTTTATTAAAGAACATTCCTTCAACATACCTAATAATAATTTTAATATTTTAAAATATTTCTACTCAAAAGTGCTGTACAAAAATATCGTCATAAACATTTTCATTTAGATCAATTTCCCTCTGACAGAACGATGAGAATGTATATGAAGGAGATCTGTTAGATAGCTCACGTGTAGAAGAAAAAAAAGATACCGGGAAAATACCGGGAAGCACGAATGAAACACCGAGTTCCGAGAACTTGCTGCGAAATCAAAACAACTTTATTTCAAAGTCACATAGCCTTCGAGTAACTACAAGAACCTTCATATATTTCACCAGGGATTAATATAATCCTTCCTTTCTGAATTCTCGCAATAAACGTATATTTAAAACAACTGCAACTAATCTACTAAGCAACAACTCGGTCACACGTCATTATTTGATAATAAATAATACAAACTGCAAATATTTCCACAACGGTTTATTATTATCTGTATAGGTCCCTCTTCTGTCTACATAACTGTAGTGTAGGCAATATCGTTTAGTCCTATAACTATACGGAATCCCTGAAACCCCCCCCCTCCCCACCCAACTTACTAAGGACTCTCCCTACCTGGTCAGTAGCCTTCCCCAATGTTTACACAACACAATTTCAAAGTTTCACTCCAATTCGTCAAGTAGTTTTTGGATTTCCGATACCCCCCCCCCCCACAACACACATACCTGTACCCCCCCCCTCCTAAATTGGTCGGAAACCTTCCCCAATGTTCACTCAACGTATTCCCGAAGTTTCATTCAGATCGGTCTAGTAGTTTTGAAATCCGGTAATACCCCCCTCCTCCTACCCTAACTGCCTTTAAACCCCCCCCCCCCATAATATTGACCCACCCTACCTGTTTAGAAACATTCCTCAATGTTCACACAACAAATTCCCAAAGTTGCACTTCAACTGGTCAAGTAGTTTTGAATGGCTATAGAACACCCCCCCCCCCCCCCTACTCACAACCTGCCCCCCCCCCCCCCTCTCACTAACATACAGATTGAAGTACCACTTGAAAGTACTCGTCGAGCTGAATCCAGAGACTACTTACAATCGGATTTACGTTCATCCGTTCAAAAGTTATACGCAGATTTGGCTCCGTTGTCAAGGTGATTTTGTAGTTGTGAGCAGCTTCTTCTGCTGTGTCCCTCTCGGTCTGAATGCTGTATCTTCAGCAAAATTTTCTGTAACTCCACTTCCAACAGATGGCAAATCCCCTGTGTACATTAGGTATAGCAGAGGTCCAAGGTCACTACCTCATGGGACCTCTGCGCAGATATTCTTGAGTCCAGAATACTCTTCTTCATACCTTACTACTGATGTAGGATTTCAAAGTATCTATAGTCAGGCAGATATTTCTGTGTGCATGGGACTACCCTCTCCTCGACACCCTTCTAATGAGCACGTAAAGAGCCAGTTGGTAAAGGTGGACGACTGATAATTACTCATGCAGGTAACTCACAAGGGTTCATTCCCAATAGTTTTTCTATGTTTCGGTCAAAAAAAACGGGAGAGGGTAGGGTAGTCCCATGCACACAGAAATATCTGCCTGACTATAGTAGGCAAATAACGTTGCAAGTTGCACATCAAGCCATCATGCCACACCTTATCAAAAGCTTTTGAAACATCCAAGAACAGACAGGCCCATACTTTCTGTTTTCCTGATGTTTTTTCTAGTCCGATGGAACTGATCAATGGTTGAATGTTGTTCACGAAACCCAAACTGGTGATCAGGGCTCAGATTTCACTCGTGCGTGGCGATATTCTCAACAGTAATATTACCTTCAGTTTAGATAATACTGGTAACAGAGATATTGGTCTGTAGGACTTCTTATCACTGGGATCCATCCCTGGTTTCAATATCAATGACTTCATAGCGGAACATAGCGAAGCCTGAAAGATGCATTTATTAGGTTCAATACCTTCTGTTTAGCCTTCTCTGGTAGGTTCTACTCTACCGGCCCTGTGATGAGGTCAAATCCAGGTGCCTTTCTTGTTTTCAACGCCCTCATTTCTGCCCCGTCTCAGGGAGTCCAACAGGCTTGATCCCAAAAGTCCCAATTTATGTTTCTCTGGTTCGAGTTTTCCTCAGCATTTCCCTAGGGAGAGGTTTGAACGGTTCCTCAAGGTGGTCGGCAAATAACTCGGACTTTCGCCGTGCGCATTGAGCCCAAGTTACATCATCAATTTTTATGGGAGATAAACGCTCAAGTTCCTTGGGGCTTTCCATGGGGAGAAATCTGTACCTATGTCTGTCTGCAGTTACCCTATCGATGAACCGTGTAAATGTTTCATTTCTGTGATCAACACGCTCATTCTATTTAAATACGCTTTGTCTTGAGGCACCCTGTTTTTTTTCACTCAGTAGTTCTCTCATCTTTAATGTATATATATATGTGGTGTTATTAGTTTCCTCCTTCTTTCCTCCCTCTCCCAATGGGATGTGCAGTGCGATAGTACTGGTAACCTCTCATCTTGTATATTGTTTGTCAGGTGGAATGGGATTCAACTATTAGAAAAATATTTATTTTCTCATCATTAAGAACACTTCTAGCTCCAGAATACGCTAGTCTCCTTGCATTCCAGGTCTTTTTTTTTTTTTAGTTTCACTTTTTTGCCAACTCTTAGCTTGTTGGATTGTTTTTGCTCGTTGACCATTTACATTACCAGTTTGATAATGATAAGAAAAAGCTCGAGCATCACCACTGGACAGTATTCAGGGAATACATGAAGGAATATCACACAAATTACTAATATCGGATGTGATACAGCTCATTCATGATATCATGATCCGAATCAATAGTACTTCCAAATAGTTGCTTGTAGGTTTAAAGTCGGATCAGACGCTGAAGACCTCAAGTGCCATAACTACATATTATGTACTCCATCGACTCCCGTCAACCTGCTATTGATCATTTTTTAATTGAACTTTAATACGTAAATTGCAAGAAATGTTGTGCTTTTAGCTTTGTTAATGTTCCGGTCCAATCAAGGATTGGCAAAATGAAGCCACTAAATCTTCAAGTTCTGAGGTAGGCGTGATGCGATGTATTAGAGTAACAATCCTTCCTGTAGACCACATCCTCCCATTCTTTCACACGGGGGTCAGTTCGAATTACTATTGTAGCATACATGTGAGAAACCTCCATAAAAGCTCGAAATGTGTTGGTAATAATACTAATTGAGCCCGTTTTACAACCAGTGGGTAGCGGATGGACAGAAACGACTCTGCGCACATTGTCTCGATCCCGACAATACACTATAACACTCCACCATTCATACCATAATGAGTATGACTGCACGTTGCTCCTTGGGTGGTTTGGCGAAAAACGCGCGGAGGTGGCAAATAAACGACTTCCAAAGGCTTATCCTCCGGGTAGACAACATATTTCAATGTTACGGCTATGTGAGCTGAGAATTGATTTATGATAATCTATAAGCGGAGGTCTTTTGCTACAATTTAATGTGTTGCAAACCATGTTCAGTACCTACCTTTTATTTGGAAACTAGGAGTTTGGCAACGACACAATGCAGAGCCCTAGAACTCTAAGAGATTATTGACTTCTGGACACATCTTATCGGATTCTGAAGTATGGACACATGAATCAAACTCTCCTCGCTTTGAATGGAGAACTTGGAGATTGTATCACTGATTGATGGTCGTTATCACAAAAATTAACCTGTTTTATATTTATCGTTTTATTTTTTTCAACATTTATCTATTTATTCAAGAGCTCTTTACCGTTTTTTCATTATCATACTGAAAAACAATTGGTAAGAATTGAACTCCAGGACAGCAATGTAATAACCGGTACACTCTACATCATATGGTGGTTTCACTTCCTATATCAACGATTTGAATAAAATCTGTAAACTGTACTTTCTAATATGACCATTTGGTGTGGTCATAATAACCAACCACCATAGAACCATCGAAACTTATTTTTAATGAAAACCCGTAATGAGTGATAACTTCCCATTGCTCCCTCACATGTAACCTGAACATGTCAAGGTTAGGGATTATACTGGCGTTGCGTTTGCTGCCGTTGTTTGGTCGTATTGGGTTCGTAATAGTCGAATGATTGGGCTGAAACGGTAATTGCCTCGGCAAAACGACCGGCGATAACTTCCTCGAACGCCAATGGGCGGATATGGTGGCTCATCACCAATTACGAAATTATATCAATGGCCTCAAGTTGTTTCCTGTGCGGCATCTGGAATTGGTCGTTTTTTATTGGTGTACATCGAAATAACAGACATCGCCTAAGGCTCATTACGAAATTAACTGCGTTATGTACAAGTTTGGTATAATTGTTCAAATCAGTGGGCTATACTTTATCAAGTACTAAAATCCTTGATTAAAATGTGTGCATAGAGGAAACCTCGTACTTTGGATAAACCGCCCGACATTGTACAGATTTATGGGGAAACGTGCGTGAGCGCGGTTCTCTATATTTGGAGGTTGTGACGTCCCGATCAATGAGGGCGCGAATTTGTAATTATTTCATTCCATACTATATGCATCAGGTATTGAAGTGAACAGCGAATAGATGGAATACATTTTTAGTTCAATTAGAAAAACATGGAGTCAATAGGGTGTGGCTCAGCGTTCATTTCATTCATTCATTCATTCATTCATAACTTGTATACAAACACATTGTAATCACAATTTTCCCTTTTTCTTGAGTGAATTTTGAATCCGCAAACCTAAATTTTGAGGTTCCACACGTATGACCTGCAGAATTAGCTGTAGGTTTTTGTTTCCTACCGCCCTAGTTTGAGAAGGACTTTGTTGCAGTTCCCTTATTACTTCATTTCTATTTCATCTAGGATAATTTCTATTTTTTTGATCTGCGGTAAAATCATCTTCAGGTAGCATAAAACAGGGATAAAACGGAATCAAATGGAATTTTATGGTTGTAATGGATATACAACAAGTCAGCACGTATCAATATCTAAAATGTGACGCAACGAGTAAGACGTTTTCCCTCGATATTAGTATTATTTCTTCATTATTTGACACCGTCATTGAGTTTCAAACGGTTTCGTTGATTCAAACGTGCCGAGCCGTTGGAGGCAGCGCTGAAAAATTCAACTAGCGAGACGATAACTTCAAACTCGGTCTAATCGGCAGAACCCTTTTCGCATAAATACGCTCCCGAAAACGAGGGTTAATTGTATTTGCACACGTGAGCGTAGTCAAAGCCCTATCAATGAAAAACAGCAGCGTTTCAGTAGGGGAGGTGGCCTTCACAACAAAAAATGGGGGAGAGATAAAAAACGATGTGTGAGTCCGGCTTTCCAATACTAATTGGCCGAGACGCGAATAAAAATCAAAGCTCGGTCAGGTGGATCGCCGTTGATAGGGTATCTCACTGAGTATCACAACAGGTAACTGTTTGTCTTCCATTATACAATGGAGATATAATTAATGGGTGTATATTGACTTTTAGTGATGTACAAAAAGCTGCTCGTGACCCACCCCTCACCCTACCGGACATGACTACCCCTACGAGCACCCATCACGCCGCCCGTTATACTTTTTAATCGCTCCTGCTGTTTAGCTTGTCCCAATATTACCTTAGCGCTGCCCATCACTTTTGTGTACGTTGTACGACCACTCGTTCTAATATCGATACGTTCCCGCCCATGGTAAATAGCCGTTATCTTAATAATGGAAACAATAAATCAGATTTTTCCCCTCTTGTAATGTTATCTTTTGCCGGTTTTAATGACTTTTTCCTTGGCTTTTTATGAATTTTAATGATGGACCCTACCATTGATCTAATGAGAGAGGCAGGAGAAAGCGCTAAACGGACATTTTTCTGGTTTTTAACCCATAACTTTCAATCCTGGTCTTGGATACACTGAAAAAATCCTATCTCGATTTTACCTAGCTAGTGAAGCTAAATGACTGCAACTGCTATGTAGGGGCAACATGAATGATTATATTAATTATCAACTCCTGTTCGTCGTGCTTTAGATTGATGTATGTATGTCATTCTGACTGGTGTTTTTGAGCTGAATGAATTCTAAACAGATTCACGTCTAATTTACAGGTTACAGATGCTCTAGAGTATTGCTCATAGCTAACAAAGTACAATAAATTCATCAATTTGGCTCGTCAACATCTATTCTTAGAAGATGAATTATAGATTAATGGTTGCTGATATTTCCCTTTTGGAAATCATTGCCGCATATTTCAACGGTACTGATTGATAAGTCTCAAACATAACTAACGCGACAGCCTTGAACTGAAAGGACGACACATAAAATCACCTTTAGGAAGAGATTCTACGTCTGTTTCCCGAGTGACCCGAGTGTTCACAGGATAGATGGATCAAGATGATACTGAGGTTACAACCCTTGTGTTATCATTATTCGTTTCCTCTACTCTCACTCATTTCCACCAAAGTTGACCCACGCTTGAAACTCCGATGTCCCAAACATTACTACTATTCTTCGTATGTTGCATAGGTTTGACCAAAAATGTGTGGCAAATACAAGCTGGAACGCCGAATGAAGCAAACATAGTAACTTTCCTACGATCATTGAATAACCAGAGTTAATTTGTACAAAAGAAAGTAGTAATTTAGTAAACTAGTAAAGTAGGTAGTAATTTCAGAGGTGGGGTCATAATGAGGATCAGGATGTATTCTGTTCGTACCGGTCTTGGTAACCGGAGAAGAGTTTGCCGAATTCCAAGTACTAACCACGCTCATGTTGACGACTTGTTAGCGTACCTTTGAGCCCCCATTGTGAACGAATGGCCAGGTCAAAAGAAGCTCCGAATGTTATTTCAAAATGTTCAAGATTTGGAGGTTGACGTTTTTTTCTCAGTCGATTGCACTATATGATAATAAACGAAAACTACATGAACTACCATTTTCAGTGTAGCTCAAAACTATTTCTCCTTGCGATTTGGCAACATTATTATGTAATCTATAGATCAGCCGACGTCGGAAATCTGTATGTAAACCACGATTGTACCGGCTTCAGATTGTGAGTCCACAAGTTCTGTAGGTTGCGCCGTACACGGATATCTGTAGTACGGAATTATGAGGGCGTCATAAAGTCGGATATCTACTAAACAACTGTCGTAAGCCGCTGCGAAGTCAGGTATCAGTTCGTTCTGTGGAAATCATTTCTTCAATATTATTTCCTTTGTGAAACATGAAAAGAAACCAGTTTTCTCTGAGCAATTACGACGATTAGCAATTCCGACTTGAGGTTGTTACATTTATATGTAAGTCTCCATTATAAAATCAATCTTTTTCTGATTCACTTACCATGGGTGGTTTTAGAGGGGCCGGTTTATTCCACTTGATGAGGGTGATTTGATTTGTATACAGCTTTTCTTTCTTGCATAGTTCCGACGTTTTGACCTAAGGAGCTAAGAAGTTACCACTTTGTTTTACCAAGTTTTAGTCGAACGATCTAAACGTCACACATTGTAAAATGTAGGTTTCTACACAGTACTACCTATCAGAATTATTCGTCAAGATTAAGACCTAGTTCCTTAGGTAGACACGTTGGAGAAAAAGGTAACATATCCATTTTCCAAAATTGTTCTAGAGGCTAGAAAAACGAATCCCGCTACCTGCCAAATAGGTTTCCAGTGTTTTCTGGATTTACTCGTAGTATTGAACACAAAGGAATCCCAGATCATGTCCCAGAATATGAAATATTTATATTCAAAACTCTGGGAGGAATCGCCATTTTAAATTTGGATACGTGCCATTTTGATTGCAAAACGGTATTATGTCCCCATTTGAACGAAAAGCTGAATGGTTATAGGTAGAATTTCCTCAAAAACGCCAATATTTCACCTCACGATACCAAATCCAAGTATGCTAACCGAGCGGATCTGCAGTCAACATCTGAACACAAAACTCAACCGCCAGCTGGAATCTCAAAGGTTTTGTGTATGTGCCCTTTTGAAAAAAAAAACTTCATTCAATGGATTTAACCGAGATATGTTCCCTTTTGATCAAAATTTCCAGGAAAAATTATGAGGAAAGGATAAGTCACCTTTTGATTGAAAAGCAAGATTTAAGTTTAAAATAAACTGGGATTTAATCCGTTTGGAGTGCTTGAGCCTGAGGGGTTCAATCAAGCTCATCTAAAAGATACAGAAAATGCAAAAAAACGAGTTTTTCCGAAAAACGGATATGTTCCTTTTTGGTAGATTACTCCTTATACAAGTCAAGTCTGGCTTGTACAAACCCACCACCTCATTAATGTATACTCCGCGAGGCACCAATCAGTATCACTCCATATATATATTAAAACAACGGCTGTAATTAATTGTGCTCGGTTCATCACCAGCTGAAACACGTGTATCCGAATTTGGCAACCGATTCAGTTGAATAGTGGTCTGAAGCACAGTGATATCTACCGTAATCAGTAGACGCAAGGTGTGAAATAGGTACGATTTCAGCCCGGAACTGTGCCATAGAACCAGAAACCTTGATCCGGAGACTTTCCGAGCATGTTCCGTTGTTTCAGCGGGAGTTGAAAGGCTACAAACGACCAATTAAACCAGCTTACAATTTCCCATTTAAAGGTTCTACGACCTTTGTTTTGCCAAAAGGAGGTTTAGTCTTATTCGCCGTATGGATTTACGTTGCTCATACTATATTTCAATCGACTAACGTCTGCGTTACGTTATGCAAGAGTATTCGTCAGAGGGTAGTATTGCAATGAACGGATTTAGTTGATCTCAAGGTATACATTATTGAACTTTCAAAACTATGATTATCCGATAATGGTTCTCGGCTGAAATATGAATCCTCCTCCTGAGTTTTCCTAGAAAACTATAAATATGAGCGAGTAAATAAAACCCACCGTACATCAAACTGTCGCGAAGGGTGGCGGAAAACCACAATAAACCGCAAGGAATGTAATTTGGGTTCACAACTCCTTTTATTTTTGGAGCACCCTCCTTTGAAAGATTTATCGTAAACCAATTATTATTCCCGTTGTCAAAGGTGGAATTGAGAGATAGTGTGACAAGTGGCATTAAGTTATAGTCGCGGAGTTGAGACGCGAGTATTTATAGAAACCGCTGCACTCAATCCGGGAGGTTTGCCAATACCCACGCTAGTATTATGATCCGTAGAAATAACCGGTAATGCATAAAAGGGTGTTGTGAGGGGGGTCTGGTGTAGCGGCTGAAGGAGGAACCTTAGACTATCCGAACGGATTTTAATGATCAGTGTCAACGTCTAATGCAGCCAGCTTTTCCTCGCGTATGCCAAACCCTTGACGTTGAGTTATGGGAGCGGCTAATCAGGAGGGAGACTTCAGGAGACGAGGGAAACCTTTCCCAACTGTTTGTTTACGAATCTCTGCAGATCTGCAGATCTAAAATGATTCCAGAATCAAACTTTTTTTCTTTCTCTAAAATGATATTTGTTCCCCCAACTTATTAGCCCACGATGAGTCTCCATTGGTAATAAGTACGCGAAAATGTGTCTTTTTCGTAATCTCGTGTCATATAATACTCTGACGTCCGTTTCGACCGTCCGGGAAAGTTTTTCCTTGCACTAAATATGTTAACGTCACTCAATAACTCTATTTTATGGCAAAACTGACAGGGAATCATGAGCTGGAAATCGTCACAGTAGTATTAAATTTTCTTTGTGACACCACTTTGAAAAACTATGTTGATATCAACGATCTTTTGACAAATACACACTATTTATTATTGTCATTTAGAACAACGCCACGCACAATAAGACCAGGTTTCGGTGTGGTGGATGGGGATCGGTCAGATCCTGAGTGCCTGGTACAAACTACCTTGTCATCAGAACATGAATTTATTAAACATTAAAAAAAATCTCAATGAAACATGTGACCTGACAACTGTTGTAACCAAACCTTATATCGTGGGCTGAAAGGTAAAACTGACCAAGTGCTCAGTATTATTACAGCACTTGGTCAGTTTTACCTTTCAGCCCACGATATCAGCTCAAATTTGAGTTTCTTTGTTTCGAAAATAGTAGATTAAATCTGGGTTTTGAAGATTTATTCATGGAACTTAGGGAACTTGGCGTTACAACAGTGGTTCTAGTGGTATATGACGAGTAAAGAATGTTCTTCATGAGTATCGAAATGCTGAATCTGTTTTGCACCAATAAGCGTCATCGTAACATGGTCATCGTATAAATGCTGGCTCACAGTGGGACGAAACGGCCAAAAACAGCGACATTGAGAAATTTCATAAATTTCTATTTTGAGTCGTTAAACTATATGAACTTGCTCTATATATAGCTCAGGTTCATGAGGGTTTCCAAACAAGTACGAAATAAGGAATTTTTTCCGAATTTTTCGGGAACACGGGAATGGTGTGAAATTTGTATTAATTGGAGGGTCTTGGAAAATGGTGAATTTGGATGTGGATGTTGCTCATTCAGGGCTGAAAGAGCGTTGAATATAGCGTAAACTTTTGTTTTCTGAAAAATATTGTTTTTAATGTAGTTTTCACAAAACATTGCGATTTCTCGACGTGTCCGGACTCGTCCGGAAAACGGACGTTTCCTTCTTATTCTTGAGGTATTGAGTGAGATGAATTGAAAACAATAACATCCGCCGCGATCCGCCTGGGGTAGATAGGTTATTTCAAAGTCGTTATAAAGAGGTTAACATTACAAAACTAGGCCAAAATTCATTAGATATTTACATACCTACCTACTGATGATTGTTTATACGACAGATGTCATCGGTTCATTACCATTTCACGTGGAAAGAGGTTTCTAGGTGCAATGTGCGTGTTTGAAAAAAATTCGGATCTGTTCAGCGCAGTTGACAAACCGACTGGGAGCGGAAATATGCGGCTCCTAACACGGAATGAGAATTGGCTATCACTTGATTTCGAACATCCTGAAGAATTTTGCTGTCGTCCCCAACCAGAAACTACTAAATTCTCAGAAGAAGCCCAGGAAGCTTTAAATAAAATATTCCGACATGCTAGAGAGTTCAAACCGAGAAAAATGAATAGGATTTCGACGAACGAAGATATTTTGCACAATCTCCTGATTAGTTCCGATCCACTAATTTCTCATTGGAGACCTTGTAGTTCCCGTAGTTCATCGCTCCACCCTCTGTCTTAAGAAACTCTGACGTTAATGAAGGATCCTCATGATGTGCCTTAAATTCAAGAAGAATAGTTTTCGTCAGGCTATATGGGATTTATTGAAGAAGATGATATAGATATAGACGATAATTCGATGCAGGATTCTATCAATGACTCAGGATGTCCGTTAGAAGAAAATAATGTGGAAAATCGGAAAATGATTATTGTTGATTAAATCAAAACGAATAATTTTCGCGATTGAAGTAAAATTCATAAATAAAAAATCATACGATTCTTAATTGTTTCTTTTCTCGTGAGAATTAGTCCATTTTGACTCCATATTCTTGATTCCTACCCTTAAAAACATAAAGGGACCAAATATTGGATAATTTCTCACGATTTGTAAGAATGAAAGGTCAATGTCTGCAAATATATGACTTTCGTCCCACTGTGCGGCTCCCCTGGTGCTACCACTTGTATCGTTAAAAGTATGGAAGGATGGTACTAGTGAAAGAAAATGTTTGGTATTCATGAGAATTTGGGTTCTTTATGCATTTTGGATGCTGAGTCGATCATCAAACTCAAATTAAAAAGTTCAAGTTGGTTATGATGTCAATAATAGTGCCAGTATCATATAACTATGTAACAGTATGAGAGAGGTATCCTATGTACTCAATTTTGTGTTAACCAGTTACACCATTATTTCTTTGTTGATAAATTACTTTTACTACAGCTGAGGTCTCAGTATGAGGCTACGCCGCCCGACTTTATCACATCTGGGCGAGTAATACCCGCGGGCTGATGTATCGGTGGCGACAGCTACTCGACAATAGGGTGAGTATCCAAGGTAGGCGTTAAGCCTCCTTGATAAAGAGGGCTACTCGACAACGGGGCATCTTTGAAGGTGATGAAAGACCGCTGGCAATAACGCCCTTCCTCCAGTAAAGATTAGAGCGATCCAGTGCCAATGACAAGTTCCAGGGTAAGTCTTCAAGATCGTTACACTCGTGGTAGTCGAGATAATTCCCGGGGGAAGAGGACAGAGTGGCTCAAGAGATACACCAGAGGCGACGATGATAGGTTCTCCACAGAGTTTTATGGTCCTCGAGTTGCTGTTCATCACAGGCCAAGTTAGCGCAGGCTGCGTCATGAAGCATTTACAAGCCAGATCACGTTACATTACTACCCACCCGTTTTACGCCTAAATAAATAGACATAAACCCCACTATTATAGGCGAATCAACCCCACCACCTTATTGTTTCACATTCGAAGTGCTCATTGTATAAACCTGAGGGAACAGCTTTCACTGGAGGGTCCCCTGTCCGAAGAAGATGTTCTCAGTGTACGTCACATCGTAACATCAATACGCTTTTATTCTTCTTGACGGCTTTTGTTTTCAAGCCATTTTACCGTTCGATCCGTGCGAACCGGTGTCTTGCTGAATACATTATCTCGAGACCCCAGGCATTCGACATGGCAAGTAATGGGTGGCCATATCCAGTAGTTGAGAGGTGAGTGTATGTGTCGATACCCACACAAACAAATGTGAATAACTCGGATTGCAGGTTTCATTCTTTTCTCGTCGACAATAAATTACTGATTGATTCATTATACATTACACCTCCTCATCTCGCATCTAACCTTTTCATATCACGTTCTAATAATGGGAATACGTAATGCAAAAGTAAGACCTACTCATAGAATCTACCAAAAGATCAAGAGAGGCTGTTTCAATCAATAGTGATTTTTCTATTTTCTTCAAGGAAATACCTAAACATTTTTGAAGAAACGTGATTCTATTGATCATTCTTGGGATCTACAGCTACGATTGTCAGCTCATGACTCCCATTACCTACTCGCTAACAGCTAGGTTATTAGGGTTGAAGGGAATGACGCCTATTCTTACTCCAAGGACACAGATACCGTGTTATCATCCGCAAGAAGTAGAGAAAAGGTGTAAAGGTTCAAGGAAAACCTCAGGACACCGATATCGCAATATCATTCGCTGAGGTTTGAAGGTTTAAGGAAAAATCTCAGGACACCAGCATCGCAATTACTCATTATGGAAGATGATAAAGTAAAATACTCCATCCTTCTACAAACAAGAGCAATCTGAAATAAAATTCAAAATAGTGAAGAGGAGAAATGAATAAGTATTGAATGGATACGACAGAGTGGGAAACAATATTCATTACTATGATTGGAATCCAAACTGACCACAGCCATCAATGTAATTCTGGTATCACCACGAACCAAGTAAATTTAGGGCTACGCATAGTGTAGAGGGTGTGCACATGAAGATAGAACGTACTTCCTTGAAGCCTCTTCGGGGTGCTACCATGCACTAATGTCTTGATCAATCTCGAGCCTCTTCGTCCAGACAACTGATAGTGAAGAAACTTCAGAATAGTGTCCAGGTGAGAAGATCCTCAGTGACAAAGGCAAAGAGATTGAAGAGGAAGCCTGAGCTGTTCAAGATATTCCTACGGGAACATCATTTCTCACCTAATTTCTTGGCCTCGAAGAAAGTTGAGCAAAGTTGTATTGATGTTTGGTCACATCTGCTGAGTAGGTGTTGGTAACCGAGTCTTAAGGGCCTCGCTGACTAATCTAGGGGTAGCGCTGATGGATACACCACCCTCATCTAATGGCACCCCCATTATCAATTTCTGGCAAACACTTTGCCTGGTAGTTAGGATTAAGCGATGTGTACACACAGTATGGATATTAATGCTATATTTTAGTTGGACGCGGATTAATGGGTGAGTGTGAGGTGGTGACCAAGGTCTATATCTCAAGGAGATGTCTTAGGGACCCACGGAACCATTAATAACAGGGTCTTAGGGGCGACTGATATATGCAATGAGAGACATTGTCTTAGAAGGCTGCTATGGACACAGCCCATCTGAGTCTCCTCCTTCTCACTCTAATTTATTAAAGGGCTTACCTTGCTTGACATCGTCTCATTACGACGCCGGTTCCTACCCCTGGATTATCCCCCATCCGCAGCCCTTCACGCCCGAATAACAATTGTTGGCACCTATGTATAACTTGAGACTTACCTCAATGCGAGAAACGGGCCTCGTTTATAGTGCCTGGACTTTGGATAAAGAGTAGCCTTATAAGTAGTCCCAATGTTCTAGTGATAAATTTGAGATCCTCAGTTCACCTGTTCTGGAAGAGGTGATTGAGCGTAAAAAATGATTTTCAAATTTTAAAATGAATATCAATATTTTGTTGAAATTGATCCTTGAAATGGTCCTTGCTCGTTCAGTACCCCAACTGAACTCAACCTGAACTCAACGTTTCTGAAGTTTACCGAATCAATGCGGCATTCATAAACTATAAAATTCCATGTTCAACGCACACAATATTCACTATACATCGAAGTTTGTTAAAAGTGTAGGCCTTAATTTGTTGGCTGCAGCTGATGAGACTTCAGCGTCCTACCTACTTTATCTGGTCAGCTTCCAGTGATAAACTGGACATGTGGTTGAATTACGATTTTTGAGAGCACAAATTTCTACTTTGAGAAAATTAGTCGCGACGTAACACTGTTGCTGGTGACTGTAACCATTGTGGATTTGTTGGTTGACTGTAGGCCTATCAATGCGAGAAAATGTAACAACAAATGTTGAATATTCACGAGGCGCTGCGTAAGAAATCCGAAATACTGGTTTTAAAAAAGGTTTAAGGTTTAATGCAAGTGTAAGCATGGATAACCAAATGCATTCCGATGCGATCGAAACGATAGTAGCTTCTGTGTATTATGTGTGAACCACAAAAATCATTCACCGCTGATAACCCCGGTTCTATGTTACAGATTACCTATACGTTATATTGTCAATATTGAAACGGCGGATGGTGGCTTAACATATCATTACATAATACTGTAATACTGAACTGCGTATGTTTTATTATAATTCCTATTTGTACATTGAAAGGATCGATTGTGAATTGAAGTTATAATACTCGTAGTAGATGAGGTGTGAGCGCCATCCTATAGTGCGGTTCACGAAACGCGAATGGCGAGAGGGGAGCATTACTGGCGTATAGATGGTAAGCGATAGAGCAAGTTAATTCGGTATGTATACGACGGTGGAAAAGGAAAGGACTGCTATGAATCCACCTCCAACCTTAATACCTAAACACATTTCTACGTAGGACAAATGTACACATATTTCCCGTTACAAGGGATCCACTATTACGTGTGATTTAACTACAGAGGACCTGCCCACCCCTTACTTAACAACACTCTCACGTTACACAATATTACTCGCCCTGATCTGTACGCCTGTGCCTTCATTTATTCCATTTATTATGTTATACATCACCAACTAATGTACCTATTGCTACGGAGCTCGGATAGCGTCCCGCAATTTCATATTAAAACGTTATTTTAACAATAATGCTGTGTGCTTTGGGTTCAGGCAGCGGACGTCCATTCATCCACGACACCTAAGTCTGGGTAAATCATGACAGTTGTGATTCAAGATTTCATTAGGAGGAGTAATTGTTTTGCGCATAGGATTCCGCTCAACCCAACGACTCAGGAAGCAGGCTGGCGGGAGATATAGAAGCGGATTTGGAAGAAGTTGCTGCATTAGTGTTGTAGACGAAGATTACTTCAGTATAGAACATTAAATTACATGGCACGATAATCCACATAACAATCACGTCTCAACGCTCTATTAGGTAGCCGTCTAAAACTAGATACCTAAATCAATTTTGGTGCTTCAAACGGAGGTGCAACTTAAATTCCTATAAACCATCTGCTCTCCCTAGCCTAGACCGCTATGTATGAATAGAAAGTTGATATTCCCCTAGATATTTTATAATTTCTAGTAATATTCATGCATATGCACTGTTGCATAGTTACCTACTGGTGTCTCTAGAGTTTACGAGCACAGACACATTCAACACTTTGAATTAGTGTCGTCAGACTCATTTTCAGGATTACCTAAACTGGGAGGAGACGTGTATTAAATACACGTCTCCTCCCAGTTATCATAAATTTTATGATCAAACTACTTTTGTTCCAAAAAAGGCGAATTGAACACCACAGGCTCGGCCGCTTCTGTTAGAAGCGAAATAATCGAAATAATAATACCTAAATCGAAATAATAAATAATATACCTACATTAAATCACCACACCATTAATCGGATCCGGTATCTTAGTTCACGATGACTGAGATCTTCCATCGGAAATAATTATCTACGATTATCAACACTCACCTCCTAGCTAGGGGTGGGGAATATTTAACGTAATCGCTGCAAATAACCTAATACTGTCCATTAACCTAATACCAGAAAACCTATTACCAGAAAACCCCTATTACTGGAATAACTGTTTTGAGACCTTGGGTGAAAGGGCTTTGAGAGCCTCTTTGTCGCCAACCATTCGGGATTCCGTGATAATACGAGTAAGTTAGCTGGGACTATTCCACCAGGTAATCAGTTAGGGTAAACGAATGCGTGAAAGGTGTGCGATCATAACTGTCAACAAGTTATTTGAGTAAGTATTGAATTAGTTTCGTGTATCAGCGACCGTCTGGTAATAGGTTGTGGTATTAGGTTATCATGGTAATAGGTTACCCGCGATTCGAGAACCTTTCCAGGGCCCAACGCGGACTGGGTTTCCGAATCGGGTAACCTATTACCTATTTTCCGGTAACCTATTACCAGACGGTCGCTGTTACTCGATAACCATGAAATAACTGTGTTAGCCATGCCTACTTTTAGCTTTATATCTGTCTTTGAGACGATTGCGATGAGCCTAGATCCAGTTAAATCAGGTGCAAAACCTCCTAACTACCTTTCGAAACAACCTACTCGCCTACAAGCCTGTTGGGCAGTGAATATCAATAGTAGCGAAATGTTTTTGTCTATCGTATATTTATTTGAAAATTGAGCTTGTGTGGATAATTGTTTTTGTTTTGTAAGATATCAATTCTTGGTTATTTAAAATTCTTTGATGGCGCCCTGTGAGGCTTCAAACCGTGGATAATCTTAGGGATATACACTCAGGGAAGTCCAATTTCTCATTGCAAAGGTCGTGCTAACTCATAAACACAAAAAATGTAATTGTTTACTTTTCCCACTATTAATCTAGGCGTGCATGATGTACTGCAGAGGGACCACCATTGGAGCCAGTACGTCCAATATCAGTGAGATTATTGTTCTCTAATGTATTACAACATATATTTTTCCTCTAATTTCAATTATCAATAAGACGGTCATGATCACTGGAACTTCAGGCAGTTATAACACCACTAAGTATACTTTATTTACAAAATGTCTGATCTACTTGTACTTTTATGTGTATTTTGTTTGTTTTTTTCAACATTCGGCTAGAGTTATCGATCCGATCAGCGCGGGTATTACCGGGAGCCGACTGATGAATAAGTTTCAAGAAATAAGAAACCAACCGAAGCGAAACTAATCGTGAAATCTTCTTGAACGGCACAAGCACGCACACCCAAGAGGTCACGCCTCAGTATAAATTATAGACTGATAGCACAACATCAATTAGAGCAGTGTTATCGGCATCACGGGACGGCGGGGTACCTGGTGCCTTTGGAACCTCGAGGTACACTACATGGACATAGGTTTCCAAAACAAATACCCAACCTCGTCTACCATAAACGGGAATTCACTCATTAAACTGACAAATGGGCCCCCACCAAGTGATAAAGTGGGGCCACAATCGATGCCTCATGAACCCCCTTCGGATTCCGAAGGAGACGGAATGCAATAAAAACAAGAGTGTTACTGAGTATTCCGAGATACATGCATTAATTTATAGGGTTTTTATGTATATGTAATCGTTGCGAATAATTTATTAGGTGAAGCGTGAGCGAAAGCCGACGTTCGTATGAACACCGTCTTAGCAGTGCGGCCGGCCACACGTTCGTCGGGTAATTAGTTGCAGAGTCAACCCTGCAAGGCCGTCGCTAGGTTCTCTCGTACTCTCTAAAATACCATAAATCTCCGTTTTCGTCCAGTTCTACGGAACTCCTACCGCCTTTAGTGACCGCCGGAACTGGCCGCTCGCTGACACAGCATTGGAACGCCACACAAAGGGATGGATCGGCTGAAATCTTCTGACTGGAGAAGAAAAAAACACACAAAAATAAACAGCATGGACTTGTAGAAGGGGTGAGTAATAACATGAGCGTGAGGGGCGAGTCCTTATAGCCTTTTCAAGGCTGCGCCCCTACATCTGTTCATGCGCAAATGTAAACCTTATCACATATTTCCGGTTATAGCAATGCTCAGCAATGGCTCTGCCTCTAATCCCCCAATTTTGATGATATTTCCAAGCGTATCACTTGATCAAATAAGAATAAAAGGCACCTCATGCGCCACCGTAAAAATCTTTATAACTCGTGAATTTCATTTGTTATAATTATTGTGCAAAGCAAGAGTAACTGGGATCTTGTTACAGATCTGTAACTTAGTAGGGTTGGAATAATATTGAAAAATAAGGATACAACATGGGTACTCAAATACCTTCTGTGTTGCCGTCCAGTACGTATGTATACCAAACCGTAATAGAACGTATGAACATTATCTACATTATATGGAAGGATATTTTTGCTAAATCCGAGAGGCTTCAACTGCAAGGTCCATCAGCACAACAATAGAAGTTGAATAAAAATAACGAACATGATATGTTTTTAGTGAGCAGAGAACATATAAATAGGAGTGACCGATGATTAATCAAGAAAAACTGTGAATTCTCGTACAACGGTTCATTTATTTATTAATTAATTTTTGGTTTATTATCTTCGATAATGAACCATTGGAATCGCCCAAAGAAAAAAAATTTTTAACCCCCCCTCAAAAATTTTTTTTTTTTTTGCGTGAAAAATAACCCTCATATTTATGGAATAATTTTTGTCGAATTTCTATGAAGAAAAAATTAGAAAACAATGGCATGTTATGATGAGTTATAGAATAATATTCATGACATATTATGACTACCCCCAATTTTCACCCAACTCCTGCCTATAGACTTGGTTATGAATAATTAAAAGGTCTTCCTTATGATTCTTAACTCACAAGCAGAATTTCAATCTTCTTGGTCAATTTCGAAAACTCAGCAAGTTCTTCCAAAACGGTGTATTACGAGTATCTTCTGGACAGATCACACCTACTGTCTAAAGCACTGCTCTGTATACAATTACCTTGAGAGACCTATAACATTCGGAAACAAGTTGAGTAATACGCGAAAATACTTGTCCAAATAAGTGACAAATAATGAGGGGAGGGGGTCAGTAACCAGCTCAGTGATGGTTTATGAATTATTTATACGGATGATAGATAAAACATGCACGTATGATGAAACAATATTTAGAATTAGTTTGTATTTATATAATACTGGGATTTCTACTTGTCACTACCGACGTCGGATAAATAATAATGGGTAGTAAAACCACCAAATTTTCGAAATGACACTCTTTCCGTAGGAACGAAACGTATCTCAGAACAAGCAACTCGATGTGCCAAAAGATGGTTGATTGAATCAGCTGTTCACCAGAAAGAACGACGACCCTACTTGCCACCGTTTTATATACACTCTTGTTGACGGTATAATATATTACCATTGGTTCATCCTTTGAGCCCTCATTGTGAAAAAATGTCTGGTCGTAAAAAGCGTCGGACGGTCTTAAAAAATTATCTGAACTCAACTTTAATCAAATGTGAACTGAAAACTATACCGTTCAATCCGAAGTTTTCGAGACATCAGTTCTTCAAAATTTCAAAATTTATTTTGAACCCCTTCCCGACGGTTATGAAAAGCGTCGAGGATCATCCTTGGGCTGGTCCGAGCCAGTGACCTAAATTTCATAATTTTAGGGCAACGCTAATGGAACAACGTTGTACGGCGGACGGGCAACATTTGTGGGGAGGTTATCATTTTATTGACATTTTATGTCTTTACTCTGGCACATAACTCGAAAAACGTTACACGAAATCGTCACGAAAATTTCTGATGATTTTCGCTTACAACCGATTCGTTGCTACGGAACTTTATCTTCGCCAGTTATCATCGTACAAGAATCGCTCACCACTCGTTGGATAGCTCTCGATTTACCTAACCATATTACGTTAACCACTGCGGAGTGCGTGGCCGACAAGCTGCGGTATGAGCGTGATAGTTTAAATAATTGTTTACACACAGGTGATCATTCTCAATAATTTATATTGTCTATTGATCATTCTCAATTATTTATATTGTCTATTCGAATGCAAGCTTCATAATAATTATAATAATTATATAAATTATTTATGATGAACCCTACAATTAAGTATAACAACTACGCTACTGGGGTAGGTGATGTAGCATTGTTCGAAGGTTCTTGAATCACTTCTTTAAAGACATAAAATGTCCCAATGTGTTGCAGACTCGTATGCAAGCATTTAATTCTCGACTGTATCAACAACAGGATGGAGTTGACATTCTTTTGACATTTTCATGTCTTTGCTTTGGCACATAAACTGAAACGGGAAAAATTTGTTTCCTTGATTCACCCTTTCCCTCAGATCACGTCAGAACACAAGCGACAAACGGGCCACTATGTCAGAGCCTATGACGCACGAGCGTATGACGTCAGACGGCTGGCAGGAGGCCAACTAGTACGTAAGAGCCTATGACGCACGAGCGTATGACGTCAGATGGCTGGCAGAAGGGCAAGTAGTACGTCACAGCCTACGCCGTAAGATCCTATGACGTCAGGGGGCTGGCAGGAGGCCAACTAGTACGTCAGAGCCTATGACGCACGAGCGTATGACGTCATTCGGCTGGCAGGAGAGCAACTAGTACGTCACAGCCTATGACGTCAGAGGACGGCTGGCTAGGTGATCGGTTTTTAATAAGCCTCTGGAATTCCGCTCCTTCATTTTGCATTCATTTACATCTTCACGTTGAAAAATCCTTCATCTTGTCGCTAATTTCCTTTGTTATGTAGATATATCTTTTTTACCTTGGTCGATTCCAATGGTTTATTATTGAAGATTGGATTATTGATCGGTTTATAATTCAGTCTGATGTTCGGATTTAATCTGACACAAATGTTACAGGATGGAACTACCTAGTTTTCTGGTCCATTCAAAGACGGTTCTAGCAACTGGAATCCAACAGATGAATCGAAAGTTTTCACTATTTGGTCAGAAAAGAGGAAAATGTAAAAGGCAACAGTAAGTTAAATTGATAATGTTGCAATCGAGGTTATCACAATAATATCCATTTTTTTGTGAATAGATAATATTGTAAAACTCCGATGTTCCTAGTTTTTTTTTAAGATCAATACCTACTCCAAAAAGTTCAACGCCTCGTAAGAAATCATCTTATCTTCTACACTTCACTTGTGTCTTATCAGTTATCTTTGATAATCTCGAATTCTTCTTGTCTGTATTGAGCTAGAACACTGAGTAATTCAGTTTCGGCTTCATCGTTCCTCTGATGAGGGTTCTATCACAATGTCATGTAGTGTGCAAACGATACAAATGACTATGGTTACCAAAGTTGTACTGTGGGGATGAAGCCATAGGCCAAATATCGGAAAACACAAGACGAACGGCTGATTGCACCATGAAACGTACTTCCTATATGGTATATCCTATTAGTTTTGTAAGAAAAAGGGACAACGTGCTCAGAAACTTGTGCAGTGGATATTCCTTCGGTATCAAATACATATAGGAGTAGGAAGATGCTTAATTAATACAAGATTGCTTTTTCTGAATATGTAGAAGACCGTCTCACAGCAGTTAACCATATAAGAACAAGTCGGTACGGTAGAACCTGCATTCGATAGTCGAGTCGTGAATGTCTGAGCCTTCATAGAGTGCAGCAGCTGATAGGGCTCGACCGAAAGAGCTTTTTTTCAGGACTCAAAAGTTTTACGGCACTGTAGCCCTTCGTCCTCCTGACTTTTTCCGTAATTACTTGCGGGTTAGGATCCCTAAAAAAAACATCAAATGATCGACATTAAACGTTGAATGAGCGGTATATTTTGATCGGCCTTCGGCCGCTCGCGTGGACGGCCTTCACACCACCTTTTGAGGAGACGAAAAAAAGTCATGTCCGTTTGGCATTCTCCCATTACATCAAAAAACAGATGACAGCCCCTTCGTTCCTTCCGCTTGCACATTGCCTTCACTGATCAGTTCCGAAGTAGCCAAGGTGTCTTGAAACGGTTAGTGCCACCTTCCTACAAGATATGTTAGACAAATATACCTACTCATTCTGTAAGTATATTATTATCATATCCATATTGAAATTCGAATAATCGTGATGCTGTAGCAATGATGTGGTAACCAGATCGAATATCTCATACAAATATTTTCAGACCCTGAAGAGGCGGCTGAAGATCTGGCAAAGACTTTGACTTTTTTTCTCATACGAATCCGGAAATTATAGACGATATAGACAGCGATATGTCAACATTTACATCCCGATCGAGATCATGTTTCCAAAGTTTAATACCATAATTATTTCATTCGTTTTGTAGGCGGATGATGATTGATGTTTGAGTATATGAATTTATATCATATGTTTCAAGTTCTGATTCCAAGTAAAAGATCAATTTTATATTGGAGAGAACTGTTCTCATCATAACCCTAGGCAAATTTTGAAAAATTCGAATGAATTCGTATTTCATTCGAATTGTCAGTTCGTATTTAAATAGAGTTTAATTTTTGGAATTTTTCAAGACCATCCGGAGCTTTTGTACGACCAGCCGTTCGTTCACAATCTCGAAAGTCGTCAACATGAGGGTTAATCATGCCGCAGCCTGTCGGGCCAATATTCACACTGGTCCAGCTGATTCGAACAGCACATGACTTTCAGATATCGAGTTACTTATAATAATTAATAATAGTTACTAATGATAATTGATACAACGTATTAATAGCTAACAATAATTAATATAATAATTTACGTTCCTTGATAATAATAATTAATAATCATTGATAATTCATAGTAATGAATCTATCATTTAGTGATCACGACAGAATGGCGATTTCATGGTTTTCAAGCGCTATCAAAACTCGAGCAAACAGTGGTCGGGGCAGTTTCTAACCAGTTTAAGAGGTGTGACTATAATAGCAGCGGATGGTTAAAGCCAAACAATCCACAGGTCCCTCTACTGTTCATTGTTCATCCATTTTTTCGTTGACCTTGGAATGGCTAATGCCTACTTACCTTATTTGAAAAAAAAAAAAAAAAAAAAAACAATAATGAACATACTTCCTACACATACATACATCATGTGCTTTGCAAAAATATTTGGAATTCATACGTTTTCGATTGTCGGATCAGTGCTCGAGGTGGTAATGATAGGGGAATATAGGTAGTTATTTCATCACAAGCGTGTATACGATGTTGTATAGCTCACACACAAGCAGTTCCCAGTTTAGGAATTCTAAGCTGATAAATCTCGGTTGAGTTTATTTCAAGTCCCAGATTTCACAAAAACGAAAAATCTATTAGTAGAAGCCCATAATTTCCACTCTGCCTCAGAAAGGACAAACTTCCATCTCTTGCATTTCCCTCCTTCGGTATCCTATAAATTTTATGAGGTTGATATAAAACAAGTCCAAACTGTTCGCTCAAGAACATCCTCCCGGCGAATGACGTGGACATGATACTGGGCCGGCGTGGGTTTTATAGGATTGGTCTATTGATGAAAGAACATGATGGGAAAGAGGCGATATGACAACGCGTTCAGGACGAAGACTACACGCATGTTAAGAGCCGTATGTAGACAGTGGTGAAGGGACAGGGTTGGCCAGGAATCATATGAATAAAGAGGCTGGACCCATCAAAAGCGATGACTAGACGGTGGAACAGTGAGGTTGTAACATTGTCGCGCGAGTCTCCCAGACAGTGACGATTGGGTGAGATCGACCCATCTGCACCAGTAGCCTTTGCTATCATCTATCATCACATCCTTCTCAAGATAACCGAGTCAACTGTTCTTTCATCCGTTGGGGACTTCTTCGAGAGTAGCCTAATAACTGAAGGGGTTTACATGCGTCATTGAATATGGTTGGCATAATGTTTAATTCCTAATGCGTTTTATGCATAAACGCGGTTGAAAAAAGAGTGATTATGAAACCATTAACTGGTGCCTTTAGACAATTTTGATTAACTGTTTGATTATCAAACGAAATTGATTTATTACTACAATTCTCCTCTGACACTTCCCATTGCTAAGTGTGTTATCAGCATCAGGAGTAGTAACTGTCACCACTACGGGTAACACATTCTTGCTAATACTCATCTGTGTTTATTTCTGGGAAAGTTCTTGATGTTCAGAAAGTGAAGTCTCCGGATCGTGTTTCTAGAGAGAAGGTAGGTCTGAAGGAGATGCTGCTAAAAACATCTTATGGTGTTACGCAGATCAACGATCATTTAATACCCTGTTTACAGCATAACTTGATATAATGTCTGTGTTTTCTGGGCTCCTCCATAGGCTTTTTCATTCGGGGAAAACTGGTGTATCAGCAAACTTGATCACCATGACCAACTGTTTACTATTGCTCTTTTGCAATGCACTGGAATAGATACCATAATACCTGTAGATCTTCCGACTGTAGTGAGCCAATATAAACATCAACTGCACCAAAGAGCTGCCAGTTTCTCCAGCCATGGCCACTAATTCGTGGCAATTCAGTTGAAGATGCTACCTCACATTGATTCACGCCCATCTGCTGTAGAATAGACAGCAGCTGCGAGTTGAAGCCATTAGGTCTTGCTTGCTTCCAATTTTTCTTTGCAGCTTTCTTGTAGTTTTTCCTTGCAATGTACGCTCTTCACGAAGCGTGAGGCCATCTGCTCGTGATTTAAACTGCACTTTTCAATTTTCTCCTCCGGGAACTGCAGGTTTCATTTCCATTCTGCGTCTCATCAGTTTCATCTTGTATAACATGATTCATATTGAACTTCTTAACTGACCTAATTATATATTTCACCACAAAACACACTACAGCTCACCATAAGTACAGCCATTTCCGTATCAAAACTATAGCGATTGATCATTTTATATCTACATAACTGCGTTCTGTTTTAATAGTGATTAAGTACTCATAATAATTATTCATTAATGGCAATATAGTTCAAGGTAATACCACGTATAACAGTTAAAGCGTTAAAACATAATAGTCTGATCATGAAATGAAAAAAAAGAAGAAAATCGTATCCGAAAAAGTAAAAAAGGTCTGAGACGTGATAATTACCTCTTAAAAATGCGTGAATGCCTTATAAGCGGTTCAGCCATGCAAGAAATTATATATTTGAGGGGCATATTTTTCAAGGTAGAAACCATTCCTATTCGGAATAGTATATTATACTATTTTATGTATGTTAGCTAATTTTTATAGCAAGATTTCTGGTCGAGCACTCCCAACAATAGTGGTTCGAGAACGATTGTTATCAGATGTAATTTTAATTTCTTGTAACCCTTACATACGATTTTCTCATGGTTCGACTAGTCACCATTGATGATAAATGCTCCCGGAACTAATTTATGAAGACAGGCTGGGCCGTGCGATGTTTTCAAGAGATAGTGAAAAAACCATCTCATTTGTAATTCCAATACCGCGGCTAGTTGTAATCGTTGTTCACTGATGGTTCAAACTGTTTGGCCGAATTATAATGAAAACAGGCGAGATTTGTTACATCCGCACTACGCTGAAGCTTGTTGAAACGAGGCTCATCTAGGCAACAAATATGACTAATTTTTCCTCTCACTCATTTCACCCGTGTAACCCCCCCCCCCCCCACTCATCTATCCAAAAAGCCTTCAGGAGTGCCAACTTTTATATTGTGGAGCTTCTTATAAATTATACCTTATCGCTTCATCCCCATTATGATCAATATTATGTTTTGGCCAATTCTAATTGTAGTTCAAAATTTATTAGGAAATACAAATAATATAGTGGTAATTTAGTCTTTTCGTAACAAGGGGCAAGGCTCCTGAAATGGATTTTTTCCGCAAGGTCCGATTGGGTCTTTCGACCCCGTGTTTGATAGACTGACCAGCAGCTGAATCGGCGACGTAGTCCCGAGAAAATAGGTAAAACATAAACCTCTAATCATCTGGATAAACTTGACAAGCTTTTCCATGTATACGAAAGAATGTATACGAAATCTAGCCTCTGTCCATGCTGATTCATCAGCTGAATATACGTGTTTAGGAATAATACGACTTAGATCTAATTTGTAGAGTATAACTAGGATTATCCTAGTTATACTCTACCAATTTGATCTAAGTATCATATCCCTTATTGAGATTCAGGTACGATAATTGAAATTTCCAAAGAGAGATTTTCAAAACTCTGGTAGGCATGTGATATATCCAATGATAACATCTAATTGATCACAGTTTCGATTAGGCATGTGTACTAAATGAGTAGGAATATAAGTATAAATATGTACGGTTTAAAAAATGGTTTTGCAAAAACGCAACATTATCGTGATACTGTTATCGGATCATCATGGACTAGCAAATTATTTATTAGGTGGCATTTTATGATTAAGAGCTACTGTATTGAAGATGGCAAAACTGGAAGATTTACAGGCGAAGAGGTGAAATTGAAATGGCCGAAAAATCGACTAAATCCGGCGAGATACGAAGGCCTCGTCACTTTTACTGTCATATCACTGAGAACGGTCACACGTTTGTCTTATGTGATACGCATTTACACTCCTGCGTTCAAATTTTCGAAAGGTAGTGGAACAACAAGCAAACACGCGAACAACAAAAAAAGAAGGGGGAAAAAAGTTGACGTGACAGACAGGATGAGATGAGTTTTGCGGAGGCTGAGTGGAGCGACTTGGAGGATCAGGGGAGGCGGACATGCAGATGACAGGACTGAGTGACAAGTTGTGCCCACAAACTGAACTCTGACTGATACAAGTTGAAGCAGCGATAGGTGGCCAAGCGTACTCTTACCTTCCCAAAGTAATGACCCGCTCGCCCGGGACGCTTTTTTCCCTTCCATTCACCATCTGCTCTTCAATTGAGCTCCAATTTTTGTGTCCATTGTTCGGGGCAGAGAGGTCCGACGGATTTTGATGACTCACGGTGAGTTTACTAAGCTTCCACGGAGCGGCTTCGGGTTCTCCTGACTCAATGAAAATCCTCTATCGCTTCCCAAGGTCGTCAACCTGCGTGAGTGAAGCGGCGAACGGAATCAATGTGACGACGGCCACCTTGAATGGTCTTCCAGCCTTCTTATTACAATCCATTTGTACATGATTAGCCGCTTACGTAGTATTTCTTCGCCCCTTGTAGCTCTTTGGACCATCCCACCTCCTGGTACTGATGCCTTCCCATTCACTCTGTATCTCGCAAGAATCGTCTCGTCACCTTGCGGGCTACCGAAGCGTTCAGTGAAGCCATTACATTCTGTTCCTTCCAAGGCAATTGACATTTTGCCGACCGTGCCATTCTTTTCCACAAGTCTCGATAGCTATTTGCCAACGTATGCGAATATCGGAACCTTCCAGAGTATGCAATTCAGTACGTTATTTTTTCGTACAAACTCTCCTAGTGTAAGACTATATCTTGTTATATTATTTATTGTATTAACTGTATTATATTATTTATTATCTGATCAGGGACAACCACTGGGTTGTACCCAAACTCAAGTAACAAGTTAATAAAATTTATTTACTATAAACAAGCATCAAAACTGTATAATCATTGAGTTGATAATAAAGTTAAAATTATAAAAAAAAAGAAAAAAAAAGAGCAACGTATCGTATAATAGTAATTATTCTGTTTTTCATGAACTGCAATCATTAGTAAAATATGCATATTCACCAAATAACTCATGAATTAAACATATTTAATAAAGAAGTAAAATAAGGAGAATTGATTGGGATTACATTACATTACCCCATATCCATTGCAAATCATGTCCATGAACATATCGATAATTGAATGGAGCTCAGGGCGTCTGGGCGTCAGCGTCATCGTAGCATTCCAGTGAAGATCACAAATACCTAGCCGAATGGCGTATGTATACTTCGGAAGTTGATTGATAGGTCCTCAGCTATGATGGTACCAACCAGGAACATCATAATCTACGAATTTTATAATCACTACGAAAAATCGTGAAGTTATTAATAAATTCTTCTCCAAATTTATATAAGTAATGATAATTTGTCTGCAGGCGCTTGCATACAAAATGTGGTAAGAGCGCTCTTGCACCTCAGAAGGCGGTTAGCGATCATTGGAGCGGATGAGTTTCCCAAGCATATTATTAGCCTCACTTCATAGGACTTGCAACGGCAAAGCCTCACATGTGGTGCTATCATTCTACGAGCCTGGCGTTGTCGTCACGTCATTGGGAACCAACGATGAATCTAACTTTTGTACTTTTACAGTAATAAACCACGTTTCTTCATCTTCAAAGTGCTCCAGTAGGAGAACGGAATAGGATATTGCAATTCTTGACTTCACCATCGTGTTTAGCGTTACAAAATGTTAGAAGAGCAGTCAAGGGTGAGTTACGCCCATTAATTTCATTCATTCGGTTATTGCTTCCTTTCTATACAAGATATGTAAAGAGAGGCTGCTGGGGGTTTCGGCCAAACATGAGGCAGCAACGATCAACTCTGCATCATTATTGGCGTTGACCCT
Organism: Stenodema calcarata; assembly: GCA_963920205.1. Lineage (NCBI taxonomy): Eukaryota > Metazoa > Arthropoda > Insecta > Hemiptera > Miridae > Stenodema > Stenodema calcarata. The sequence continues at coordinate 13,062,920 of OY986048.1, read as the reverse complement.
GGCTATTCGAATTTGAAGTTTCACACCATGAATGCATCGATAGAGCTTGTCTACCATCCTTAATGCTCATCTCAGCTGATATCCACCTCTTCTGTTAGTAGAACTATACTAGATGATGTTGAATCTGGAAATGAGTGTTAATCGTCCACATTAATCGATATTTTGGTGAACGAATGTGGAGCGAGGGTCTGATACTCTGTTCACATGTTGTTATTTCATTGTGAGGATCACCCACCGGAGTCACACCAACTGTGAGAATGTTTTACCCTTACTTGCAAATCGGCTCTTTGGGCCGAAAGCGTTGAGACCCGTTTTCAGAACGGAACCGTTGTCCAAGCTGTAGACAACGAATGCATTAATGGTTTCTAGGGTGCTCGTGAAATAATCAGTAGAGGATGATTCCCCATGGGGCCTCGGCAAAGGTAACCCCCTAATGACTATCTCGACTCCTTACATCGAGATTGATAACTTGAGGAAATGAGCGCAACGGTGCTCTCTCCTTTGTGTTTTAATCCTGATCAAGACCCGATAGCCAACGACATGTTCCGTTCGTTCCGCTCTCCTGCCTCCTCCACACGATCCGCCCTAAAGGTTATGCCCAACTCTTATCTTTCAAACTCACATTGAGCCGCATAAATTTTACGGCTGCGCGTGGTAATTGGTTTTAGTGTGCGAAAAAATAGACCCCGAACGGGGGTAACCTTTGGCGTTCGCACCCTATATTGACTGATATTTTAGTTGTTGTGTGATAGATCACAATCAATCGATTGTGATTAATAGGAAGGTGAAAAAACATTTCGAGCACAGACACAAACAGAATAGTACAAACAATCTATCACAACCTACTTGCAACAACACCAAAAGTACCTCCTGGTTTTGCAGATACACTCACATGTCCTGCACGTGGTCCAAGAATCTGCGATCGCAATGCCGTGTCCAGAACCCAAGCTAAGTTGCAAGCGTTTTAAAGGTTTCCTTGTGAAAAATCACGAAAGTATCCATGCGAAAATCGCCGATTGGTCGAGCCAATTTGTTTTTCTCATGCAATACATTCTCTCTCAGTTTCTCACTTGATCTTTTGACCAAAGACGTGATGAACGCTAACAGGTCATTAACTATAAACGCTACTAGTCTTACACACTACCAATAACCTTGCCTACTCCTGCTCTCATGAATTATACATAACTTGCACAGTATATTTGTAATACGTCAATTAAGCCCATGGTTAGGTACTAGTTGAAATAGTGTGAAACCACCTGATTACCTCGGGGTCCTCCTCTCGACTGTAGACCCGACGTCCGTAGAAGATGCGTGACTAACTACTGCACGAAATTGTTGGATGATGAGACGCATCCTTTCTCGTTGAACAGACGACTTCATCGTTCCGATTACGTTCAATGTAAATACTTAGATAAATAGCAGATGATATTCTATCACAAATAATATGGAGATATTAAATATCTCCATTTTAGTTTAATTTTAAATATCTCTATTTTAATTTTAATTTTAAATATCTCCATTTTAGTTTAATTTAGTCGATCATGTTACAACAAATTTTGTTGTAACATGATCGACTAAATTAAACTATTGAATTAAACTTCTACCGGTTCCAACAGGAGTCGGAATGGGCAGGAATGCACTTTCAGAAGTTTCTGAAAGCTGCCGCGAGCATTTACATTATCCAAAATCAGATAGGTACGTTTCGGGAAACGCTTATTACTGGCCTAGAGTCTATTTAACCGGTGGATAATATATCACGTAACGTCATACACCCTCTCTCGTCGCAGATAATTATTATAACAAGACTATGAACATTCGATTACATTGAATATCGGCAGTTTTGTTACTTCCAAACGTTGGATTGAATTAATGAAAATGTAGAATTAAAATTATACGAAATAATTATAATATAACTTCCTAAATAAGTCTTGTATGATCTTCTGAGTTACAAGATTTTTCCCTGAATGGATGTTAGTCGTTATCTAGGTCAGTGATGCCCGCGAATTTTTAATTTATTTTTATTACGATAACTTTATTGTCACAATATTCCATTCTAGTTGTGTTCAATAATGAATAATAATAAACATGTAAGGTGGTGTGAGGTTCCTATCCAGTGATAGTCCTCACTGGACTATCACTAATAATAATTATTATAATAATTATTTTATGATCACATACATATTCGGCAATTTATACGAGTACCCACATAACAATTCATAGTGCCAAGTCACTGTGCCACTTTCTTTTGAGCCTTCGTGTGGAGGGAGGTGGGATAGTTTCCAGGACGATCAGAGGATTCGGGTGCTCGATGATTATATCAAGGAAGCGATCAGCTGCTGTCTGTATGACTTCCTTCACAGTGGGTATTTCCAGGTCCTTTTGAATGTGGTGATTGCTCACATACTACGGTGCATTGGTATTCAAACGAAGCGCACAGTTTTAGACGGTTTGCACTCTCTTGATTTGCGTATCACAATTAGAAGCCCATATTTCGCATCCATACATCCATATGGGTTGTACGGTTGATAGATAAATTCTGCGTTTGAGTTTAGTGAGGCGCATACGTAACATTTGGACTTAGTGTGATATGTGTGGTTTCCATACAAGTTTTTAATCGAGTATTTAATAGTGTCTTCTTCGGGTATAATTGTATTGCTTAACATTAATAGTGGACTTTCATAGACGCACTTCCTAGACTTTGCTGGATTGACCGACACTCTCCACTTTTGCACCAGATCCACGTCGTTAGTGAAACGTTGCAGTTCTTATACTGCTTCATATGAATCTCCTTTTGCTAACGCTGCCAAATCGTCAGCAAAGGTCTATACGATATTCAGATTCTCCTATCCTGAAACAGTAACGGACAAATTTTTAGAAAGGAATTGAAATTGTTCCCTCATAATCTATACTATTATTTCAATACTGGAAATAATGGAAGGAAACTACCGTAACTGATTTCGTAATGAAGTTTTCAGTGTCGAAAATGTATACCAACACAGCAGTAATGTAAACTTACCCTTAATGTGAGAACATGGTAGATGTGGATTAGATAATATTTTTCATCGTGGATAAGGAGTCCAATATCGTAAATTATATTCCTGTACTAATCGACGATACCTGGTAAGATGTAAGAGCTTTGCATGAAGGGGGCCCTTCTCTGATTTACTTTCCAACCAGGGCGAATTCGTTGTTATCACCAGCTCAGGCTTCAAAATGATATTCTTCCCCTTAAGCAAACAGATCTATTATACGTCCTTAGGAAGAAAAGCGACTATGATCCAGGAGTAGAGGTCGTAAATAACTTAGGCCAATATATTAAAAGGGAAGCCTCTGATTGGAAAAGGAGCGGAGCCTTCGGAACCCCGCAGCGGTCTCGAGGGTTTCGTATAAATTATATGAGGATTCAAGTAGCACCCAGCTAAGAAAAATCAATCAAAATTACCGCACATGCAATCGAAACGGAAAAAAGGCATTCGAATGAAAGACGAAAAAAAAAATTCTCGAAAAGAAGAAGGAACATTAAGGAGTGAGGAGCCTCTATCTGTGATTTATAGGCACCTGGGTAATTTATATCACCCATAAGGCCCACTCTTGGTGTAAACGGGTCAGGCTTGAGGTATCATTTACAATCTTGAAATAACCAGCTTACTTCTCTGATAATGTGTTGGTCGGTTTATTACAAAAAAACAGCGCTTAAGCACGTGTTATTTTTATTTTACTAACGCGACGTATCATGTTCGTGGGTTGGGCTCCAGCAAGTTGTTGGAAGTGATGCGAGTTACTACAGATTTTGTGGGCATAAGACAGTGCAAAACGTGTGGTGTTAGAACCCCAGCCATCATTCGATTTCCATCAAAGAGAGGAGTTTAGTCTGAAACTTAATCAGTGTACCGTAAAACCTCAAGTATAATATTTAGTAATATTATTTCATAACATTGAAGGATTTACTTCATTTATTGGGTTTGTATAGTATATGGTGTATGGTATAGTTCAGCTAACAATCGACCGTCAAACACAGGTATTCGATCGATCAATTGGGACCTACAAATTTACTCCACATCGATTATGTAGAATTCGTAATGAGAGCAAGTTATACAAATTTTCTTCTTTTTTTTTTCATTCGTTAGAGAACCTCGTGCCTAAGAAGCCCCAAAGTTCGGAATGAGGGAGCGCATCCCATTATTTTCCCTATACCTCAGGGATCCAGAACTCTTCTGATTTTCCGGTGCGTGCCCTCAACCGCACTGCGTCGCTAATCGACATTGTTGTTCATTTGAATGGTGCCAACCTAGTCTACCAGTATTTCCTCTCTACCCAATACTTCCTGATATCCCAATCGGATATTATCTGGTCTGTAAGCCTGCTTTTTCCCTGACACCAATGCCGACCGGTACGATACGTAATCAGCGATCCATGACTGAAGTGATTATTCGTCCTTCTTTGTTGCTGTGTCAGTGATACTAAATATCTCGTCTTCTCTTCTTGATGAGTGTAGATAGATTCAGAGGTTTGTTGATACAGGATAATTTCATGATTCCACAACTTTTATTCGTCCACTTTCTTAGTCATGTTGAAAAACAATACTGACAACATTCTTGTTGAAGGACCACAACTGAGCATTTGATGAGCCTTTAACTCGTGACCATTGATGAACGCGTAAAACGTTCTTTTATATATGTGAGTAATTATCGAGAAATATAAATGGTAAGTCAAATGCTAAGTCATATTTCTTAGTCAAAAACTTTTGATGTTTGACCATCTCTTGGATAAGCCTGGGTGTGACAGAGCCTAACCGAATAGTAACAAAATGTGTACCTTAGAATGTAGCCATGTGACAACATTTATATTCCACTAATTGAAGATATATATATAATATATATAATATACCTAATTTTGGGGATCTAGGTGTGTCGGATTTAACACTTTTTTGACCGATGTGGCAATTTATAGGTTACTGATTCGTAATGCCAATATATTCTGAAAAACGCACTCATCATAGTTACTATCCTTATTACCGATCCTTGGCCGGTAAACCGGTCAGTTGTCCACTTTCTTCCTAGTTACCTGTTTTTCATGTAGTTACCTAATTGCTGAAGAAGTACCATTTTTGACAAATCTTCTGGAAAGATGTCATAATTTTTATTTTGAGGTGAAAAAAAATCCAGTCATTCAGCTTGGCTATAGGAGCGAATTTTGCCGAGTAAATCCTCAGTTTATAGATTATCCAATGCAGAACACGATGGTGAAGTCAGAATTGCGATAGCTCACTCCGTTGTCAGATTAGAGCAGATGATCCGTGAAGAACTTCTACGTAACAACCACGTTTCTTCATCTTCTGAGTGCTCCAGTTTGAGAACAGAATAAGATATCGCAATTCTGACTTGACCATTGTGTTCAGTGTTAAAAACCTTTAAAGTGTCACTTGTCAGACTGTTCCATTTTTGGAATTTATTGGTAATTTCCCCCCCTTCAAATTAGGTACCTTAAATTCCCCTTAGTGATGAACAAGCCTGAATTGAAGCATTACTATATTAAAAGTATTACTGGTGGTCACGAGTAATCAGTGGTGGTACAACTATATCATCTGGCAAAAAGCTCCCGCCAACAGCATTGAAAGAAGCGTAAAGCTCCCTGCTGGTGTAACAGAGGAAACATATTAGGTGAAACCGAGGGTGACTAAGGGTGAGAGGGGGTTGTGGGAAGGAGACAGGGAACAGGAAAACATTGACGGTGGAGGTTAGGGGTAGGAGGATCAGGTTTCTATATGCTCACTCAACAGTGAGGTGCGAAGCACTGAGCATCCTATATATGTGGCTGGCGGGCAAAATGGATATCATTCCTTTTTGCGGCTGAGGTTTTTTGGCGGGCCAGTTTTTACAACGGAGTTGTTTTTGGGGGGATATCACATCTTTTTGCATGGCTAGTTTTCGAGTGGTACTTATACAATACGGTTCAACAACTTATACAATACAAAAGTACCTATGAGGTAACAAGTAAATGTTTTCCTAAATGAACTTTTATCCTAGTCAAAATTTAGTAAAAAATTAGTACGCCTACTAATTTGCCTTTTGTTTCTTGTTTTTGTGACAAGAATAATTATTTTTTGGAAATTATTGTTTGTTATCTGAAATGTGTTTGAAAAATAAGTAGTTTTAAAATTTTTGCGAATTGGTTAAATATTAGTTTTAAAATTTTCGATTAATTAAAACAATCAACAATTTAAAAACAATTATTAAAATTTAATACAATTATTCTTATTAGGTATTAAATTTAAAAAAATAGAAAGAATTAGAAATTTGAATAAATTTGAATTAGACATTTTTTGAAAATTGGTTGCATTTTTTCTTGGGGATTGTGCAAATTTTTGTTGTTGAGAATCATTACAATAATTGTAATTATTGGTGTCGAAGAGAAAGAGGAAAGAGAAAGTTTGCAACTGGTAAAACGCACGTTTTTATACCAAAAATCGCGAATAACTCGAGAACCGTTGGGAAAAGTGCGAAAGTGCGCTACCCTCATTCGAAAGCCCATAAAATTTCCTATCGATCCTTAAACAGGCGCCACTCTACGACAAGTTTTCTGACCACCGTTCAACTTTGATGTTTTCGGAAATTAGCCAAATCAGTAGATGTGGAATTTATTCACGTATTTTTTGCTGTGGATTAGTCAAATCGATTGAGATTTAGTTCAAAATTATTGAGCATATTCTAGACAACCTAGCGGACATTTTAAGACCAACCGCACCAATTTTCATCAATATTTGCGGCAGTTGTTGTTGAAAATAGAAAAATCACCATAACTCCTTTATTTTCCCCCTTAGGATCTCAAATTAAACAGTTTGAAAAGCTGAACACAACTAAAAAAGAAAATCTGAAAAAGCTTCAATTTTGAAGGAGTTATGACCATTTGAAATTCCTAAAAAACACTATTTCCCCCCTAATTGGGGGGGAAATGGGGGGAGGGAGAAAAAATGGTCAAAAGGCACTCCCTTGGAGCATAACAAACGTGTGTGCAAAATTTCAGCTCGATCCGATTTGTCTGCTGGGCTGTAGCCCCGTCAATGAACAAGAAGAAGAAGAAGAAGAAGAAGAAGAGCACGAAAAACGTGAAAAATAGTGGTTTTAAAATTGTTATACCCCCGATACCTGATGTTCCCAAGAGCTGAAATTTGTTTTACGTCCTCACGTGCCCCTGGAGAGTTGGTGTACAAAAAATCAACTCTCGAGACACTCAGGGGACCGAGCTACGGTATGGTGAAAACCCCAACTTGTTCCGTCGCGTAATCAGTGTCTCAGTCGCTTCGGTTTTCAGGGCTTCGGTTTTCTTGGCGGGCGGGACGCTCCCGCGTCCCTAGATTTATGATTTTCTTGTGTCTTTTGACAGTAAATTCAGGATGGTCTGAAACGGATTTTGGTGTACAATGTTTTCGGAAATTTGACTTAAAAAATTCAGGACCGACAATAACAAGTAAGTTAAGCGACTTGAAACATTCAACATTATACAACTTTACCAATATTTTGCATTCATAGCATTTTAGTGTGCTACAACATGCTTTAGCATTGACCAACAAACTGAAAACGACAAGAAGTATTGTCACAAAATTCCGGTACGAAAGTGCCGATGGTTTGGAACCTATCTCTGACTTCCTATGTGATTCAAGACGGTTGAATTCGAAATGAAGCCTCTTTGGAACTGCAGGGTACGGACACACACTGGCCAGCTGGGTGTGCTCGGAGGCTAATTTCCTTCCTATCTAATATCCGCCGATAAGCTTGTCAATCAATAAAAGGCAGCAATGCATTGATTGATTATTATTTAATCAATGTTTTAAATAATTACACTGAATACATCAGGAGCCAGCAGGCAATATCATTTTCTATGTTTGATTATCTCATGTATGAATTATCTTTCAACTGATACAACTCGAATGTGAGGAAGAGCTGTCCTTACCACAATGTTAAACCACTTCTTGTTGTCTTTTGGGCATGATGTACGATTATGGGAGGGCTGCAGATAAATCATGATGCTAGATTGATTTTCAGAGAGTTTTCCGCCTGCCTCGCATGTGGTGCCTTTCAGTAGCTTATTACGAGATTAGCAGTGACCATAAATACTATTGTACGAGCATTGCGGGGAAGGGAAACGTCCCCCTTTTACGATATTTTTCGGTTAATATGAGATATTCGGTTTGGTTCTCCTAAGTGGGTGTGTTATTTGGGGTTGGTATCAAGCTTCGGCCTTCCATCAACACTTTATTGGTCTCGGCCGAGGTAATTGGTGAGTTTTCGTAAGAATCTTTGGTGTTGACCGTCGCGTTCGTTGCTGTCCGCCTTCAAACCGCCATTTGAGGAGACTCATAAGAAGATGGAACATTAAGGGTTGCGTTTGTGTGAGGGGAAATCGGAGTGTGACGGGGGATGAAAGATAATACCGTACTGCATTAGTGGACAATAACAGAAGGGATTCCTTCAATGAGCCTCGCACTGGCTCCTTATTTGACACAAGAAACACACACCCTCCTTCATTCCAATCTTGGGAGGGGGACCTTGGGGCAGCTTAAGTGTTACTATAAATCATAATTATTAATCGTACTGGGCTCAGCGCGGACCACCCAGTCCTCTCCCAACGTTTCAAAACATTTATTTATTTTAGGCATTACATCCCGAACGTGACCGCTATGTAAAACTGCTCGTTTGAGGTTGTCCTACCTGGAAAAACTTACAGGTCTTCGCATTGGTTTGATTTATAAGTTGACACGACATTCAGAATATGATTCACTAGTGACTTTCGATATCCCTGCCACCTTCTTCATAGTTCATCATGGTTCGCTAACAGTTTTTTTGGCCGATGGGTTAAAAATCATGTAGATGCAACACACAAAATCATGGTGATCAATGTCCCCTTCTACTTGCAGCATTGTGGAAGATCTGCTCTGAATGACATCACCGCTATACAGTATTTCCTATAACCTTTCAAACGGGAGCGGATTTTCAAAGAAAAAAATAAAAAAATATTAATAATAATATCATAATATGATATTCTGCCAAAAATAGGTACAGGTAGCTAATAATATTATTAATATCATAGGTCTATGACTCAGTCGAAAATAATGAACCAGTAGCAAATTAATATGCCGCCGTATTATATTCACACTGTGTCTTCGTAGACAATATCTGACCTTGGTTATATGATAAATAGTCCCAAATTTCTTGAGAACTTGAATTTGTATATTACAGGGGAACCAATGCTGATCCTTCACTCGTTCATCAGCACGGTCGACATCCTTACCCAGCACGTATAACCTCTAACCACATATGAAGACTAACTGGACACAATGCAAGGGTAAACTGGAATACAAATATTGGTCATGCGATGGACACATTCTGTGGTTGTGTTGTCATCAACCCCGCTGAGATCTCTGAAGGAAGGCAAGAGAGAAAAAAAGGCGGCAACCTGCCAACACCAAATAACTCATAATGACCCCGCCTTCACCTGCTTCACATTCATCCCTTCGCCCCTCAATGGGATCACCTATGTATATAAGGAGAAGACCAGTAATCGCCTCTCATTTCGAACATAACATCCAACATATTCGGTCCGCTGCTCGCCCGACGCATCACTCAAAATAATTGACGGACGAGGAGGGAAACGAAATAAAATCCCCTCTCCCAACTAATCACCCACGACAATTTTTTTTTTTTTTACGATTCAACCAAGTCACTAAACGTCTCATATTTTTAATATAATATCACATTTTGGATCCACACTGATGAAAACTCGATATCAACGTCATCATTTGGTTTGTTTTCCAATTTTTATCGGTAATCATCAGGACGATTTTGACAGACGGACAGGGGACCGAAATTCATGCGGACATATCATATTGAGAGCGAGGGTTCAGAGCCATTTCTCCGTTGGGTGCCGGTCGAAAAGTTGAGAAATGACTATGGAAACGGGGAAGAAGAAAAAAGTGATCACCGCCGGATCCCAGTTGGCCTTGAAGTCGGTCTCCTGCAGATGTCATCAGGACCAATCGCTCTGCTAAATCTAAATCCGCTTTCTGTGTTTCCGCCTACGGGGTTTGGCGTTTCGACCGGGACTCAACCCATGCTCATGCTCGCCAGCTCTTCGTATGCATCTTGTGACGGACAATGAAAAGAGATTGGATTGTAGTTTCCAAACCAGGCTGAAGGAAAAAAAGAAACAACGAAATAAAAAGTTTTTGGTAGGTACTTAGGTATCTATTCTTTGATACAAAACAATTAAATGAATATACGAGATTTCTCAGGTTTATATCATGTTTATATCATTCACAGATATAAACAAATGAACGGTACAAAATCGATATACAGAGGTATAAATTACTAATAAATTTACTCTCGGTTCCGGCAGCCATGGACTTTCAAAATCAACATTCTAAATTTAGTAAATAGATAAAATAAAATTGAAGGAAGAAGAAAAAAATTAGGGAAGCGAATTTTTCCTTGGAAGGATGCTGTGGGCTTCCGCGGCGGCATTTCAGGAAATCGGTGATTTCGGCTCCAACGGTACGACAGGTGTGGGCGGATCAGTCGGAGTTCTCCGAAGTAACCACTGCAACGACTGCTTCGGCAGCGATGTATTTATTCGAAGAGAGGACAATTATTGGAATCCCAAATCCAACAATTTATTTTACAACTTGAATTTTTCTTGTCGGAAACCTGACGAGACGAGGCGAGAATGATGAGAAAACCAATTACGGTGATTCCTCGATCACCAACGGAAAAGTAGTCCGCAAGACTGGCGAGAGGAAGACTGGAATCTCCACTAAATGAACGGATTGTTTCATCACTTCCGGAGTGAGAGAAATCATGACAAAATTTACAAACATTTAAATTCAATGGCAAACATAATAATTTGCCGGGAAGTGCGTTCCATCTTCTGCATGGAACCACCGATACCGCGTATTTCAGCCGCAGCGGGATATTCAAATATATTCTTTCACGTTACAATCTTCTTGCCTGTAACAACTTCTAGGTGCTACCAGTATGGCAGCTAAATTTTCAGATCTTCACAGTTGAAATATGCATATTGTAGGCGTTTCAGCGTCTCAACAGATTTCCAATTGAAGGACTTCGCCGTGAAGAACGTACAGTAAACGTTTACCAATAGCTTGGTAAACCTTCAGTTCATACTTTCCGAAGATAATTAACAAGAACGGTTAAAACAATTGCTAAAACCAAGATAATAACATTAACTGAAAAGGTCTATGACATAATGAATAAATGTTAGAAGGTATAAAATGATGAAAGGAGGCAATTTGACAGTTCAGTTTGATATAATCGTATTTCTACCTCTATTATAAAAATTAGATTCGGTCATTCGTCATTACGTCATGGTCATTCCATAATATAACGTATAAGTTTTGTTTATACTCTTCTTTTGTTGTATTAGGTACCTCTGCTGCCGTGTGAAGGAAGAACGACTCAACTCGAAAATGGTCGAAAATGGGGTTTTTACGTATCCCCAATAATTTCCCCCCCACCTTTCCGATGGACGAGTCAAAAATTCGAAATTCACCCCGGAAGGGGTTGAAATTGTTAGGGGTGTAATTTGAAAATTGCCTAATTTTGAGCAAAAACGTCTCAACTCCATGTTTTTTTAGGAAAAACACCTCAACTCCTCGATTGAAACACCCTAACTAGCTAGATTTACTATTTATTTGTTGAGAAAAAAGACTCAACTCGCTGAAAACGCCGTTGAGTTGTTTTTCCTCCACATTGTTGGCTTGAAGATCGGGTTGAGACGTTTCGTATGGTTTTCGTGAGTTGTTTCTCCTCCAAATGTGTCCGCAGCTGGCCGGATTTGATTTGTTTCTCATGACTCAATCAGGTGTAATTCGGACGTCGTGAATTGAGAACATAATTTTTTAATGATGACACAAGGGTTTAATATTTACCAATCTAGGGTCATGGGTCATTTATCGGCCCATTATTTTTGGCTTATAGGGAATTTAATTTATAAAAAAAAAAACAAAAAAAAACGGAAAATCCAATTTATATTCACCTCATTTTTACCCCCTCTTCTCAAGGGGTTAAGGGATCGGATTGCCCAGATGTTAGGACAAACTAGACCCCCGAAGGAGTCTTTTGCGAAATTTCAGATTTTTTGGATCAATTTAAAGGCATAATGTGGTTCGCACGGAGGACGGCGAACGGACATTGAATCTACGCATCTTAAAACGTGAAGTGACGAAGTTTGAGGGGGGTTACACAAATTTTTTCCGATACGATCACATAGGCTTATTATTAGAAATAAGAAACAAAAATTGGGTCAGGGTTCCAACCCCCCTCTTATGGAAGAACTCAATAGTATTAAATGACGCCAAAAAACCTCAGCCGCAAAAAGGAATGATATCCATTTTGCCCGCCAGCCACATATATAGGATGCTCAGTGCTTCGCACCTCGCTGTTGAGTGTGCATATAGAAACCTGATCCTCCTACCCCTAACCTCCACCGTCAATGTTTTCCTGTTCCCTGTCACCTTCCCACAACCCCCTCTCACCATTAGTCACCCTCGGTTTCACCTAATATGTTTCCTCTGTTACACCAGCAGGGAGCTTTACGCTTCTTTCAATGCTGTTGGCGGGAGCTTTTTGCCAGATGAACTAGCCTGAATTGAAGCATTACTTCATTACAGTTGTACCACCGCTGATTACTCGTGACCACCAGTAATACTTATGTTAGCTTGTTCATCTGGCAAAAAGCTCCCGCCAACAGCATTGAAAGAAGCGTAAAGCTCCCTGCTGGTGTAACAGAGGAAACATATTAGGTGAAACCGAGGGTGACTAATGGTGAGAGGGGGTTGTGGGAAGGTGACAGGGAACAGGAAAACATTGACGGTGGAGGTTAGGGGTAGGAGGATCAGGTTTCTATATGCACACTCAACAGCGAGGTGCGAAGCACTGAGCATCCTATATATGTGGCTGGCGGGCAAAATGGATATCATTCCTTTTTGCGGCTGAGGTTTTTTGGCGGGCCAGTTTTTACAACGGAGTTGTTTTTGGGGGGATATCACATCTTTTTGCATGGCTAGTTTTCGAGTGGTACTTATACAATACGGTTCAACAACTTATACAATACAAAAGTACCTACGAGGTAACTAGTAAATGTTTTCCTAAATGAAGTTTTATCCTAGTCAAAATTTAGTAAAACTCGGCGCTTCGCGCCTCGCCAGGGGGGCAAGCCCCCCTGGACCCCCCGGATCTTTTCTCTTCTATACTTTGTATAGAACGAGGTATTTGCTATGCAAAACATGAATAATGTTTTTGCGTCCCGTTTCCTCTTTTCCTTATCCCTTTTCTTTGTCTGTATGGAAAATATTAAGAAATGTGCGGAAAATTTATTAGTTTTTTTATTTACTCAGGGCTGTATCTCAGCTTCTTCGATATTTACAGTGGTTTTGGCAGTATATAATTTATGCATAAATTAAAGGCTTTCCAACGAATGGAGAACGATTTTTGTCCGTTGAAAACTAAAGAAGTTTCATTTCCCTAGAAACGGCTCGGTTGTACGTGAAAATCATTAAAAATCTTCGTGACATAATTTCGTGACTTAAACTTCGTTACGCTTTTCAACTCTGGTAGGCCACCGCAAAAACATTATTCATGTTAAAATTAGTACGCCTACTAATTTGCCTTTTTGTTTCTTGTTTTTGTGACAAGAATAATTATATTTTGGAAATTATTGTTTGTTATCTGAAATGTGTTTGAAAAATAAGTAGTTTTAAAATTTTTGCGAATTGGTTGAATATTAGTTTTAAAATTTTCGATTAATTAAAACAATCAACAATTTAAAAACAATTATTAAAATTTAATACAATTATTCTTATTATTAAATTTAATAAAATAGAAAGAATTAGAAATTTGAATAAATTTGAATTAGAAATTTTTTGAAAATTGGTTGCATTTTTTCTTGGGGATTGTGCAAATTTTTGTTGTTGAGAATCATTACAATAATTGTAATTATTGGTGTCGAAGAGAAAGAGGAAAGAGAAAGTTTGCAACTGGTAAAACGCACGTTTTTATACCAAAAATCGCGAATAACTCGAGAACCGTTGGGAAAAGTGCCAAAGTGCGCTACCCTCATTCGAAAGCCCATAAAATTTCCTATCGATCCTTAGGCTGGCGCCACTCTACGACAATTTTTCTGACCACCGTTCAACTTTGATGTTTTCGGAAATTAGCCAAATCAGTAGACGTGGAATTTATTCACGTATTTTTGGCTGTGGATTAGTCAAATCGATTGAGATTTAGTTCAAAATTATCGAGCATATTCTAGACAACCTAGCGGACATTTTAAGACCAACCGCACCAATTTTCATCAATATTTGCGGCAGTTGTTGTTGAAAATAGAAAAATCACCATAACTCCTTTATTTTTCCCCTTAGGAAGCATTTTTTGATCTCAAATTAAGCAGTTTGAAAAGCTGAACACAACTAAAAAAGAAAATATGAAAAAGCTTCAATTTTGAAGGAGTTATGACCATTTGAAATTCCTAAAAAACACTATTTCCCCCCTAATTGGGGGGGAAATGGGGGGAGGGAGAAAAAATGGTCAAAAGGCACTCCCTTGGAGCATAACAAACGTGTGTGCAAAATTTCAGCTCGATCCGATTTGTCTGCTGGGCTGTAGCCCCGTCAATGAACAACAACAACAACGAGAAGAAGAAGAAGAAGAAGAACACGAAAAACGTGAAAAATAGTGGTTTTAAAATTGTTATACCCCCGACACCTGATGTTCCCAAGAGCTGAAATTTGTTTTACGTCCTCACGTGCCCCTGGAGAGTTGGTGTACAAAAAATCAACTCTCGAGACACTCAGGGGACCGAGCTACGGGATGGTGAAAACCCGAACTTGTTCCGTCGCGTAATCAGTGTCTCAGTCGCTTCGGTTTTCAGGGCTTCGGTTTTCTTGGCGGGCGGGACGCTCCCGCGTCCCTAGATGATAGGTACTTAATGAAGTGTAGGTACAGCAGCAAAAAGGTAAACTAACGAAAATGTCGAGTCGTTTTTCATCAAAATCTTACCGAGAAAACAGCAATTTAATGTGGAGGTAAAACGACTCAAGGGGGATTGAGTTGTTTTTACTTCACAAACAATTAACGAAACAGCCAGGGATAATCGATATTTGACTCAAATGCCATGAATCGATTGAAGGTACGTTTGTAAAGAGGAATGATTGTACCAGTCAATTGAGTTGAACATCACACGAGGTCTGAAAAAACATGGGGTCACGGGAGTGATCTGGAGTGAATTTATGGCGTGTTTTCTCAGAAAAACTTCGAAGCTGATTTCTGGGATTTCGAAAATTTTGAGTTGAGTTGTTCTTCCTTCACACGGCAGTCTGGTTCTAAGAGAGTTTAAATTATGCATACAATACAGTACTTGCAAGTTGAACAAAAAGTTGAGGAGGGCAGTGAAAGTTTTCGGAGTGGTTGAAAATAAAAGATACAGCAAAACCGCGTAAATTTTATCAATACTATCCCAGCGTAGTTGAAAGAATGCTGTGAGAATTCGCCCGGCCGCCACAACTTGGGGAAAATAAGGATGTTCCTTTCAATAACGTTCATGGTGCTACAGAAGTTGGGGATTGTTCATTTCTATTGTGCGATTGATTTTTTCGTAAACAAGATCTGTCGTGTCATTACGGTATAGTTAATCAAATTTGTAGCTCAGAAAACCGTAGATGGTCGTAGATTCTACAGGTTATCTGAACACAATGATATCGGATTCAAGCTGCGAACGAGGCAGTCAGACAAGAATATTTGTTTGGAAAGTTGAAGTTGCCCAGATAATATATAATACGCTATATCAGATATCTAGTTGGAGTTGATATTATTTGTTGGTATGTTTTGGAGACAATAGGGGTGGATGTTTGAAATGTATCCGTCTCTGCAGGGATATCATTAGCGGTTGTTTATTAAACGAAAGTGTCGGGCAGAATGTGAAATGATAAGGCTGACGTATGGTGATATCGCTACAAAACTAAGTTTGAAACCCCACTGTCTGAAACGGGGGTTCTCCTCTACGGAAGGGCACCCTGGCATATAATAAAATATCGCCTTCAGGCGGTGGCATCCCTCTGCTTGATGGGTGCGGAAGTAGGCCCGATGACGATGAGGGTGAGGTGGAGATTTGATAGGTACTTCATCCCGGATATCAAGTGCACTCGGGAGTCTCGGGCTGAACTAAGAAATAGGAATGACAAACGGTATTGAAGGGTTCTGAGTCACGATTGTCAACAATTGCTCACAATTAATGCGATCCATCATAACAATTATTGTTCATGGGGAACCAGCTGAAACGTGCTTGTATTTCTCTTCATTAGTGGATCCTTGAATTTCTTTTAGCGCGAGATCGCTGTAGGAGGTTGACCATGTGAACTCGATTTTATTCCTACTAATATACAACGGTATGCGGCACGGTGGATGCAAAAAATTATGATTGGTCATTTCAATAAAAGCCTCCCTCATCTCTTATTTGACGAGAAAGATCTTAATTTATTTAGATTGTTACATCGCGTGTTACATAATAGAATACTCTGTTTAAAATGATGCATCGTACGCCATCTGCATTTCAATAAATAGATTAATATGACCTCGGAAGTAGAACCAACGGATGCGTAAAGCTCTGCCTTCTCCATCATTTCAGTATATACCGCGTGTAAGCGTCAATGTCGCACCACCGTTAGGCTTTCATTTTTTTTTTAATTTCTTTTAGTAAAACACGTTTTTTTTAGTAATGTTTAGCTTGGCCTACCTAGTCTCAAAAAATTACCACACAAATCAACAGAAATTAAGACAATTTTCGAACAGTAAATTGGACAAGATATCAGTGACTGCTTATTCGAAAAGTCTTGTGTCATCATTTGGCTCAGCGAGACAAAGATTGCGAACAAGATTGCTGCCTAACTCATTTTACGATAAAAATGTCGGTTTTACGAAATATTTTACTCGTCGAGTTTTACTGAAAGATCCACAGTTTTTGGCACGGGAACGAGGATTTTACACCATGAGTCCACTGTAAACAATTTTTTCATAATACCGTTGGAAAGCTGAGCTTTTGGGCCAACTTTAGGCTTTCAAAAGTTTGAAAAAACTGTACATTTCCGAGATTTTCGAGACGTTACCATTCAGGCTCATTTTTCAACATCTGAATCTCCTCAAAAAGTTTCATTTAGCACTAAAGAGATAGTGAATTCAACGCTCTTTCTAACGGTATTATCACATTTGAATTTTGACCTTATGGTCATCTTAGTGAATTACGGTCAAAAACACGAAAAAAAATTTTTAAATGATAAAAGTCGGATTTCAACCGGTATGAAAAAAAATTTTATGGGACACTTTTCATCAGAAATTAGTTGTAGAATCGACCCCTGGCCGATGGTACGACCTTAACGCTTACACCTTGTATGATTGATTGAATGTATTTCCATATCCAAATCAAGTCCGTTGAAAACACTGAACAAATGGGTGACATTTGGAATGAAGGAACTACTATTGCTTGGGAAAATAAATTACTATTGACGAAATCCAAATGCACAAAAGGATAATATTTTGAATACAGGTACAACAGATCGTAAAACAAAATTGAATAGAGGACACACAAAATCGTCCATCCCGATCTAGGTAGAAAACAGATGATCCCTCTTGATTACGTCAGTGCCTCAAAAATATCTAAATATATCATATATATATATATATATATAATCAAAATTCACATTCTGCATAGCTCAACTAATGTATCATCTAGGTTGATTAAGTGTTGTATGTGCATTTATCATCGATTGTTGCTTCACAGTGCTTAATTCTACTGTTTACTCGTATCTTCGAAGAGCTCTCAGGAACATCTTTTCCGTATCTTTTTTCTCAAACCGCCACGTTACCGGAGAAAAATATCACGGTCAAAGGCTAACCAGGAAAATAAATGAGTTAATTAATCGACTCAAGCTCTCGGGGTAATTTGTAGCCTCCCGAGTGTAGAAGATTTCTGAAACGGTATAAATCGTGTAGTAGTCTCCAATAGCCTTATCAAGACGAGGGGCTCCGGGGCACAGGTTTAATATTTCACTTAATTTATTGCACCTTGATTCCATTTGCATCGGACTTGGGAGCAAAAGGTTGAAAAAAGGGGTGAGGAGGAAGGCTTGAAAACGCGACGGGACGCAGGACGAAAAACCTACGTGTATCTGTTTGTATACTGGTGCGTGTGTAGGACCAAACCAACCAATTAGTTTCTACCGTGTCGATAAAATGCTTAATGCCTTCGATTAGTCACCAATAAAATGCCTTTCGGATCGATCTTGTACCTCTGAGCCAACTCATCTCCCTCGAGGCTGGAAATCGGAGTTTTACGGGCTTGGCTTATCCATCTTCACCATCTAAACAGCCCTTTTTGCTATTTAAATGTTAATGTATTTTATATCGACAGTATTTCTTGCAGTTTGCCTTTCTTATTTATTTTATTATTATTTTGTTCAACTGTGGGGGGGGGGGGGTCTGTTCTCTTTGATTTTTTTTTTGTTTGGTTGTTTGTTACTGTTTTTTTTCTCCTCCCTCCTATTTCCCCGTTTCCCTGGACTCCGTAGGATGTTTTGGGTTCGACTCAATTTGTTCCCTCTCCCGTCTGTTCTCATCCGATCCGAACATTCTTGTTTCGCTTGCCTGTCTGAACGAGCAAAGGTCCTGGGGAAATATTTGAGATTCCGGTCGGGCGGCTTTGGACCTCGAGTGGTCTCCGAGTAAAAACCCAATTCCCTTTCATCCGCCGATGCACTTTTGGATATCTATCAACTTCTTCCAATGTTCCGTCAGTCCGGTTTTTATCCCTCCCGCGCCAATGATCCCCATCGGGGTCTTCGGATCGCTATAAATGTCCCAATAACGCTTCTTCACACCTCCTTCCGATCTCCCGATCGGGGATGGTATTTAGCTACCATTGATCTGATCATTTTGAGTTGATTCAATTAGTTTTATATTCACGGCGAAGAAAATGGTGCGTCCCTGGACCTGTTAAAGATTGATGATAAAGAAGTCCTTAGGGCGTCTTTCCGATCCAGCCAAACTATGATTCTACAAACGGCAATAAATAATATTATGAAAATGAGTATTCCAGGTGTTTGAACCTTTCTACGGTCAGCGGAAAACGATGCCACGCCAGTGGATTTCTTTTCTTCCATATTAGCCAGTTGAAAATAGAAATCGAGGAACCATCGGAGTTAAATATGAAAAACTGTAATACAAAAGTTGACATTACTTTATTTGTAAGCCAATATTGATGAGACCTATCAGCCCGAAGAAATATAATGGTGGAAAAATTACATAAATCCTCAATAGAACCCTACTAGTCTGATGCAGACTGTTATACAACGATGTTCGTTCTTTCAGTAGACTTGACAAACTTTTTTAAAATCTCAAAGGGACCTAAGGATTTTTCGCTAGTTGTCTGAAATCTATAAAATTCCCCAAGGAAGTACAATAAGCAACAGGGTTTGCAAAAGTCTATAGTATTTCGCCTCGGATGGCACTTGGAGGAATTATATAATCTAGGATAACAGTTTCCACAATAAATGGGTATGTTGGTATGTTGGCGTCAGATGCGACCTGAGGAAGCAAATCAAGTGTGGGGGTTACATGAAATACAAACGTATCGTCGATCATTGAATTGCTTATGATAAGATATTAACGATGACCCTCCTTCGCCCTGCAGATGCGTAATTCATAAAATACAATATCTACTATCATATTATGATTTGGTTCGTCACGACGGAACTGGTGTGCGTCATAACTCATATGTTTTCAGTTTGAGCACTTAACATATCCTGTGCACCATCACTAGTTATCCAACAAGTGAAAAGAAAGTATGAAAATTCATTGTATAATTTAGGATTCCACATGCTCAAAGCTGGTCTCACGACGAAATTCACTGTCCTCATATTTTCATATACACCTTGGTTAAACACGCCGACGGGGATTCTAATACAGCCTTGAACTGTTACTCCTGTCGATGTACGTCTAATGAGAAAATTCGTTCAAAAGCTCCATTTGATCGCTATTAAAGCCTCGATTGACTGATCTTTTGTGTAATTTGCTAGGACTTAAAAGCCTAGAGCCGCAGCCAGTGAATTAAAGTCAATCAATCATTGACCGGACGCCTTACACTCCCTTTTCTTCGGAGCGAGTCGAAATGAGACGCATCCCCTCCCCAAAACAATAATGATGTCAGACAAACAAATAATTAATAGAAGTTGATGGGTCGCCGCGTCAACCTACCTGATTTATCGGTCTCGCCGACCGTCCTATCGGCATGAATAGAGACAAGATATTGTTTTCAATAAGTGAAACGCCCAAACAAATCACGATATTATAATATTCATAAAGGAAGGCGTCAATAGGGGATTGTTGACACCCACATTCGTGTCTCTACTGCCTCTTTCATTGGGCCTGTGTCAACAAAATAATGTGCCACTAAGATGTGCCAGACCAACATCGTTTGGCGCCCAGAGATCTGTCTTCAAGATTATAGATTTGTTCGTTCATGTTTCCTGCCTGTTTGTTACACTAGATATCTTTTTGATCTGTGCATATATGCTCCTGAATATATGCTTCTATTTGGCGTTCATTAAAAAGTCGTATCTTGCCTTCCCCATTCACGGATTTCCAAACATACCCACTTCTCTTACTACTTCATACTGGAGTTTGATAATCCCTTAATACGCACTCAAGCAATTCAAACTGAAATCCATAACATAAACACATGTGGACATGAGTGATATGGTCACTTTGTGTCGAAATCATGGCGAAACACTATCTACTGCAACTCGACTACTTCTATATTATAGTTAGCGAATTGAAACTGAATCTAAGACATTGATGAGATTTGAATGTCTACATAGCACACACCAAGAGACTACGACTATGAATCAGCGACTATCAAGGATCAAACGAACAAAATACCAAGTTACTTTATCACAATCTGGGTATCTATTACATTGTTGAATGCGTGAGAAGGACTAGGGGTAGGGAATATTTAATGTAACCGCTTCAAATAACCTAATACTGTCCAGTAACCTAATACCAGATAACCTAATACCAGAAAAACCCTATTACTGGAATAACTTGTTTTGAGAACTTGGCCTTTGAAAACCTCTTTGTCACCGTCCATGCGGGATTCCGTGATAATACGTTGGCTGGGACTATTCCAGGTAATACCAGGTATCAGGTTACGGTTGTGGTATTATTTTATTTAGGTATCGGCGACTTTAGGTTACTGGCGATTCAAGAACCTTGGAAACGGAGTCCACGTTGGGGGCTGGTAGCCTATTACCAAAACAACCTAATACCACAAACTATTACCAATAAATAACCATATTAGCCATGCCTAATAAGGAGTGGTAGGTTACCACGATCCCAACTAGAATAATATTGGTCAACTCGAATGAATTTAGTCAGTAGCTGGTGAACAAAACCGGAGCTAAGGACTTGAGAACATCCACCCAATATAATTACGAATACGAAAATGCTGCAGGAGCATTGCGTTGAAGGATATTCAGTTATTTACTTGTAATTTTAGAGAGCTGAAGTGATACAAAATGCCCATTAAATCCCATTGAATTTAATAAAAAAATAAATCGTATATAGTTTCAATAAATTAATATAGAGCTTTTGATGTCAGGATTGAAACACTTTCCTAACCACTTGTTACGGTCGTTGATTTTATAAGAAAGCGAATACCTAATCAAACACAAGCGAATATTCAGCCGGACGCTTCATTTCCATAATAATATATAGCATCGATTGAAAATGGCGTTGCTAAAGGTCATTCTCACCTGTTGGTAGTCAGTTGGACCATCACCGGAACGAATGTGAATCTAATGAATAATTACAAATGGTAATAATAGTGTTTTTCTCAAATAGCTTCATAGAAATTAACTGCTCAAATCTGCAAATAAAATGTAAAATTATCGTTCGAAGAGTCTCAGCATGAGAGAAGGTATAATGAACTCGATTACGGCTTCAATGGACCTGATCATCATGGCATTTTAATTCATTATGTTAGTTAATTTTAATACCCAATAAACCACCATGAAGCATTCTTCAATTACGCATTACGCTCTTAATTCTTTTCTGGAGGGTGGCATTGAAACCATAAAAATTAATGCGATCGATTGACTCATTGGGTTTTCCTGTGATAATAGCAATATCCTGTGATATTTAATCGATAGCCGCTCGATCTATATTTATACCTCATTGGGTTCTATTCACCGTGAGATAATGACTCTTGAAGTCTCCTATATAATTATTCGATTTGTTTCACACCTATGTCGAATTCATTATCGGTATTATTAATTAGGCGATCGGTTGTGGTCTTCCTGGGCGCCTCCTTCACGTATCATTGAGAGATCTTACTCTCAAAATTACTCCAAAGTGGGAAAAGCGAAATCAGATATGATTAGGTATCTGGAAATACTGGGTTCCGCACTCAGTAACTTGGTATAGAACTCAGTTTGTCGAGGTTTAGTCTTTATTTCACAAAATTCCGGGATTATTTTAGGACATGTCATGTAGTATACATATAGTTTCAACTGATTCTAGTGGTCTCGTTCTCATAATTACGATGTGTTACAACAAATTACTAGACTAAAACTGTTCCGATGAGTTACTAGGAAAGTATTGAATTGAAAAGTTACGCTCTAGCTACAAATTGTACAAAATTACGTAGTAAATTGTAGCAAATTACTTACGACTAGATTTGAAACAAATAACTCGGAAGGATTGTATCGAAATGGCAAACGCATGCAATTGCTTTGGGATGGTACGTACTTGGTGGCAAATTGTAGCAACCATCGAACAACGAATTACTATAAATTACACATGAAAAATTGTTTGTAGTGTTTTGTGTGTGTGGATGGATTATATCGCTTTTACTACATGTAGAAAACAGCCGTCTAATTCGGATGTCGTATTACTTATTTATTTTCATTTTTGAATTATAGAAGGCATTTGAGTTTGTCGTTGTAGAGTGTACCTACGTATCAGTTCTAGGGAAATACTTACATACCCTATCAACGTTTCCCAGATCATTAATAACAATTTGTCTTGCCAATGCAGTACAATATGCTTCTCAGTTCCAGACTCCCCAAGTATCCATCAATATCTACGAACCCCCAGATCATACGAGTAATTATACATCCCCCCAAAAACAACTCCGTTGTAAAAACTGGCCCGCCAAAAAACCTCAGCCGCAAAAAGGAATGATATCCATTTTGCCCGCCAGCCACATATATAGGATGCTCAGTGCTTCGCACCTCGCTGTTGAGTGTGCATATAGAAACCTGATCCTCCTACCCCTAACCTCCACCGTCAATGTTTTCCTGTTCCCTGTCACCTTCCCACAACCCCCTCTCACCATTAGTCACCCTCGGTTTCACCTAATATGTTTCCTCTGTTACACCAGCAGGGAGCTTTACGCTTCTTTCAATGCTGTTGGCGGGAGCTTTTTGCCAGATGAACTAGCCTGAATTGAAGCATTACTTCATTACAGTTGTACCACCGCTGATTACTCGTGACCACCAGTAATACTTATGTTAGCTTGTTCATCTGGCAAAAAGCTCCCGCCAACAGCATTGAAAGAAGCGTAAAGCTCCCTGCTGGTGTAACAGAGGAAACATATTAGGTGAAACCGAGGGTGACTAATGGTGAGAGGGGGTTGTGGGAAGGTGACAGGGAACAGGAAAACATTGACGGTGGAGGTTAGGGGTAGGAGGATCAGGTTTCTATATGCACACTCAACAGCGAGGTGCGAAGCACTGAGCATCCTATATATGTGGCTGGCGGGCAAAATGGATATCATTCCTTTTTGCGGCTGAGGTTTTTTGGCGGGCCAGTTTTTACAACGGAGTTGTTTTTGGGGGGATATCACATCTTTTTGCATGGCTAGTTTTCGAGTGGTACTTATACAATACGGTTCAACAACTTATACAATACAAAAGTACCTACGAGGTAACTAGTAAATGTTTTCCTAAATGAAGTTTTATCCTAGTCAAAATTTAGTAAAACTCGGCGCTTCGCGCCTCGCCAGGGGGGCAAGCCCCCCTGGACCCCCCGGATCTTTTCTCTTCTATACTTTGTATAGAACGAGGTATTTGCTATGCAAAACATGAATAATGTTTTTGCGTCCCGTTTCCTCTTTTCCTTATCCCTTTTCTTTGTCTGTATGGAAAATATTAAGAAATGTGCGGAAAATTTATTAGTTTTTTTATTTACTCAGGGCTGTATCTCAGCTTCTTCGATATTTACAGTGGTTTTGGCAGTATATAATTTATGCATAAATTAAAGGCTTTCCAACGAATGGAGAACGATTTTTGTCCGTTGAAAACTAAAGAAGTTTCATTTCCCTAGAAACGGCTCGGTTGTACGTGAAAATCATTAAAAATCTTCGTGACATAATTTCGTGACTTAAACTTCGTTACGCTTTTCAACTCTGGTAGGCCACCGCAAAAACATTATTCATGTTA
The DNA here is from genome assembly GCA_963920205.1 of Stenodema calcarata. Taxonomy (NCBI): domain Eukaryota; kingdom Metazoa; phylum Arthropoda; class Insecta; order Hemiptera; family Miridae; genus Stenodema; species Stenodema calcarata. Next base: position 13,038,367 of record OY986048.1, on the reverse strand, counting down.
AAATTAGTACGCCTACTAATTTGCCTTTTTGTTTCTTGTTTTTGTGACAAGAATAATTATATTTTGGAAATTATTGTTTGTTATCTGAAATGTGTTTGAAAAATAAGTAGTTTTAAAATTTTTGCGAATTGGTTGAATATTAGTTTTAAAATTTTCGATTAATTAAAACAATCAACAATTTAAAAACAATTATTAAAATTTAATACAATTATTCTTATTATTAAATTTAATAAAATAGAAAGAATTAGAAATTTGAATAAATTTGAATTAGAAATTTTTTGAAAATTGGTTGCATTTTTTCTTGGGGATTGTGCAAATTTTTGTTGTTGAGAATCATTACAATAATTGTAATTATTGGTGTCGAAGAGAAAGAGGAAAGAGAAAGTTTGCAACTGGTAAAACGCACGTTTTTATACCAAAAATCGCGAATAACTCGAGAACCGTTGGGAAAAGTGCCAAAGTGCGCTACCCTCATTCGAAAGCCCATAAAATTTCCTATCGATCCTTAGGCTGGCGCCACTCTACGACAATTTTTCTGACCACCGTTCAACTTTGATGTTTTCGGAAATTAGCCAAATCAGTAGACGTGGAATTTATTCACGTATTTTTGGCTGTGGATTAGTCAAATCGATTGAGATTTAGTTCAAAATTATCGAGCATATTCTAGACAACCTAGCGGACATTTTAAGACCAACCGCACCAATTTTCATCAATATTTGCGGCAGTTGTTGTTGAAAATAGAAAAATCACCATAACTCCTTTATTTTTCCCCTTAGGAAGCATTTTTTGATCTCAAATTAAGCAGTTTGAAAAGCTGAACACAACTAAAAAAGAAAATATGAAAAAGCTTCAATTTTGAAGGAGTTATGACCATTTGAAATTCCTAAAAAACACTATTTCCCCCCTAATTGGGGGGGAAATGGGGGGAGGGAGAAAAAATGGTCAAAAGGCACTCCCTTGGAGCATAACAAACGTGTGTGCAAAATTTCAGCTCGATCCGATTTGTCTGCTGGGCTGTAGCCCCGTCAATGAACAACAACAACAACGAGAAGAAGAAGAAGAAGAAGAACACGAAAAACGTGAAAAATAGTGGTTTTAAAATTGTTATACCCCCGACACCTGATGTTCCCAAGAGCTGAAATTTGTTTTACGTCCTCACGTGCCCCTGGAGAGTTGGTGTACAAAAAATCAACTCTCGAGACACTCAGGGGACCGAGCTACGGGATGGTGAAAACCCGAACTTGTTCCGTCGCGTAATCAGTGTCTCAGTCGCTTCGGTTTTCAGGGCTTCGGTTTTCTTGGCGGGCGGGACGCTCCCGCGTCCCTAGATTTCTTGAATTATTCATATCGTGATAAGGTAGTTATCGTACGTGTTAAACTTTTGATAATTTCAACTTCGACATATTCCAACAAGTTTGCGAATATTTCAAGGTTTACAACGGCTATAGCCCGCCTAGCTACGGTCTATTGTCGCCTAATCATTAGGGCATAGCCCGAATCGACACTTGGAAATAGCCCAACTCGTCACTGAGCTCAATCGTTCATGTTTGCTCAGGCAAGGTGTTAATTCAGATTATAAAGCCCCACATGAGGATATAATAATTTTTCACGTAGTTACTTGAGAATTGTTAATACAAGCCGTCCCAGTACTGCCATTATTAGACAAAGCTACTGCGCTGTATTATTAGACAAAGTCAAAAGTGGTAGAATGAACTATGTCGATTTCGTGAAATTCTTGGTGGTCAACAAAAATATCGAGCCAATCATACGAACAGAAAATGTTCGGTAGATTGATCTGCGTTATTATGTAGGGGTATATTATTTGTTACCCGTATGAATAAGAATTTAACCCTTGTCCGAGAAAATTATTCAATAAAATAAATTAAAATACAATTTATGGACTGATTAAATATGTAGGTAGGGTCATTTTAATGTTCGTTTTTTTTCTGGAATTACCTATTTATATAAAAATTACTTTATATAGTTCAACGCGTATTCTAATTGTGGTTTCGTCGGGTTTTACGTCAGATTTGGTGACTGGTCAAAGTCGGCCAAGATTTTGAGCCTACTGGCTTGACAAACGCCCGTGGCATGTCTCATCTACCTTTGGCTAGATACGGTCCTTTCTTGGTAATAGGTTATTGAGTAAACGTGACCGTCTGGTAATAGGTTGTGGTATTTGGTATTAGGTGCCCGACGATTCGAGAACCTTTTCAGCGCCCAACGCGAAACTAAGTCAATACTCACTCAAATAACTTGTCGACAGATATGATCGCACACCTTTCACGCATTCGTTTTCCGCAAACTATTACCTGGTATTACCTGGAATAGTCCCAGCCGACGTATTATTACGGAATCCCGAATGGCCGGTGAAAAAGAGGCCCTCAAGTTCTCAAAACAGTTATTACAGTAATAATGTTTTTCTGGTAATAGGTTACTGGAAAGTATTAGGATATTTGAAGCGGTTACGTGAAATATTCCCCAACCCTAGTCTGATCACAAATCTAATTCTGGACTGTGGCTAGTCTGGCTATGATTTGATTCGCCCTAAGTGGAGCTTTTTCGGTTGCATTGCTGTTGCCTGTAGTTTGGCTTTGCTAATTACAGTTACCCGGATCCAGAATTTTGTATAGTCGTATTGATACAAAATAGTAGAAGATGTGGGTGAAACGACAAATGTGTCCCACCACTACGACTGTACGTAGTGATTGTCATGAATAATCACCTGGTTCCTCAAGGCATAGAGTAGCAAAAGCGAATGGCCACGACAGTGGATAGTCCATAAAAAGAGGGTTAGACTGCTGGTTCAGGGAAGGAGAGGGAGGTGATGGTACGCACTTCATACATTTATTAGAGCTGAGACAAGACAAAAGGCGAGGGTTGGCGCGCGTAGGCAGGAGAAGCGTAAGGGAGCCTTGATGTATTTGATGTGTATAGAAGGAATAGGGCAGGAAAAGGACCCCGAGAGGAGAATAAGTCGAGCTGCTATCTGGATGTCACACTCATATTGAGCACTCTCTCTCTCAACCCCCCCCCCCTCCCCCCACCACTTCATACTACTCTCCTTCACCTCCTATGTAGATGAAATTGACGCCTGGGGACATATTGTGAACTCCGTCTCTCTGCCAGCCCTTGGAACCCCAAGCCCCCTTTGCCGCTTTTCAACCCTTTCTTACCTCTCAAACTCTTCCTCCGGAAGAACCAAAACAAAAAAATAATAAACACAACGAATGTCCTCCAAAACTCGTTCAATTGATGATTCGTGAATCCCGAACCTGATAAATTTCAAATGATGAAATGCACATCGACCTCATGACGGTAGAGGCAATTACAAACTATTTATTTGTTCAATCAAACATAATTTCCTATTTAAAGGCATCAGAAGCTTTACTCAAGGATCCCTAGTCATGCGCGGACTATAATTTCAGTATTGACATAAGAGCCTCAGGCATTTGACCCCTCCCACACACAATTTTAGGTTGTATAGATTGACGTCCTACGTCCTATATAGTACATATTTTTCCGATTTTAACAATAAAACCAAATATGAAAATAAATTATTATTGATTGAAAATTATTAAAGGATTTTTTAATTTTACCAACCTACGTCGGTAATAATTTATATCAAATTTCAAGCGCTCGCGTAGGCGGCAGCTTGGCCGCCATTTCCGAAAACGTCATTTGAAAATTCAGGGACGGTTCACTCTTCGGGTATGCTCTTCTCATAACAGACAAACAAATCAGTTGAGAAATTTGTTAACCCCAGTAGTATGATTATTGTTACCTGGTATTCTAGCCTTGAAGAAAATGAAATAAGATTGATAACTGATGCATGTTGATGGTAATTTTTTTCGAAAAAAAAAAAAATCGATTTTTCAAAAAACCTATTTTAATATTCAACATTGTGTTGTGAACTCGAGGAAAACATAATTTTGTCAAAATATCAGCGAGAATGTGATATTTTCATTATTTGGTGGTTCCACTTCGGGTGCTGCTGTACAAGTTTCCTTATTATTGACAAGAAGCTTTGATTTCGTCATTTCAATCACACAAAACCTTGCCGAAACAGCGCACGACAAACAATAAAGAATCACCTTACTTACAATCAGATAGTAAACAAGCTGATGAGTTTCCTTCTTCTTCTTTCTTATCTTACGATGCCATGGATACTATAACTTAGATCCAGACATCTGAAACATGTTTGAAAAAACAAATCTATTACTAAATGAAGTTTTTCAGCACAAGCGCTCCATTATCTACGTTATTGTTCAACTGATAGGGTCATTCATTTTCCAAAATGTTTGTAAAGATCTAAAACACAAACTGTGCCATGGATTTTGCGTTTTTTCCTTACAACCCCAGATAACTTCAATGCTTTCCAAAGGCCCTGAGCCTAAACTTGAAGCTTTTTTTTTCAAACTTCCAGCAATTTTTTATACTCATCAAATGGGAATTCCCAAGGCACTATCTCTGGAGAATAATATTCTCAGACAAGAAGAAGGTGATCGGTTGAATAGAAACTGAGAAAACGAGTCATTAAACCGATTACTTTTCAACGGGATTTCATCAGTAATAAACATTTACCAGCTACCCTTAAAGACTTGATAAAGACGGATTGATAATGTTAAGATATGAAAGCGTGTTCCGTGTTTTACTAGAATTATTCTGATTTTACCAGTCGGATTTTGATTTTCGGTTTATTATCGTCGATGATGATTGCCAAAAATGTGTCTGCCGATAAAAACTCCAGAATTATATTAATAAAAGTGTTTCATAAAAATATTTTAATATTGAATCTCCCAAATTTTGAAGGGGTTAAATGCTCTTGATCTATGGTTCATATTGAATACATTAAACGAAAATTGTGGTCAGGAGTATGCTGACATGTCTCATTATGATTGATCCTCCTTATGTGGTCCTACAGCACATTCCTGTCTAGGAGCATTATGATAGGTCCTAAGTAAGAACCACACCAGTATAGTTAATATTCAAGGATCTGAACTGTTAATGATCCAATTATACATATCCGCCAATTGTATCCAATTATGTCTCATTCAATGTACTATAATCCTCTTGTCTGTTACCAACTGGTTGATGGGTTGCACATACTCCTCCACTTCAGCGTATGTAGTGGTATGAGTGGTCAATGTCTCACAACAAAATCAGGCTTCCCTATAATACTAGTAGTTAGAATCTCATAATTTTAAGTTTCTCACTACCACGATATTCGAGCATTGGCCTTTGGATACTCCAACTTTCAGGACGTGATATTACGAAACTAAACAAAAGTGGCAGACGGGACATCATTGAAAGCAGTAGTGTTGTGTCAGAAGGTTTAGGGTGTGGCAGGTTGACGAATCCATTGTTTGTGATCGTTTATTCAGAAATGAAATGAGTCGCCCACACAGTAGACTTGAGTCTCACCTCGTAGACGTGATAGGTTTAGTCTCGATGGGAAGATTATTACTGTGTCATTCAACGCATTGTAACCCCCCCACCGTCCGGAACATACTGACTATTTTTACAGTGGTCATCTAACATCAATGAATTCAGACGAACCTACCAAAGCAAAAAATATGTTGTAATTACTATAAATCATTCACGATGCCAATTTTCGTTTCAATGTTGGATAATTCTCATCGAACAAAATTAACCTCAGTAAATAATGAATCCAAGAAAATTTCTTGTTAAAAAATGCGTTGGTCATTTTTAGCGTCTGATCCCGCTGAATATCGTACAAAATCATGATGGAATCACCGATTCTCCAAGAATCCTACTAATCAAAAGACATGCGAATAGAACTGTGCAGCTACGATAAAAAATTACAATAGCCGTGGAATTGGTAACTAGTTAAGTATTCGATTGTTTTAGAACTTCTCTCACATAAATTCGTTTCAGGTCACAACGGGATGAAATGTCTGGGACGGAGTTGAGACAAAGGCTTTCTTCCAGCAATATCAATGGCTTACTGAACCGATCTTTTCATCAATTCACATAGTCGGGCCCGTACATTGTATGATAAGTGTACCTTGTAGATACGTTACAGTAGGCGGTAAAAGGGTTAATGTAGATATGAACTAAATCTATTTCAAATTTATTGAGTTGATTCCATGGATTGTCAAATTCTACAGAAAAATGTTTAAATTGTTTCAAAAAGGTTTTAGCTCATCTTCTGAATGTCATAATCAGCTGGTTGAAAGGTGGAGGTGAACAAACAAAACCTCATATTCTTCGAAACTGCAGAAATTGACATTTATGTAGCATGAGTAGAGTTACCTAAACATCTGGAAGAAGATTTAAAGATTTCAACTTGTCGTACCAAGATTGATATCCCTAAGAGTGATACCAAAATGATACCAATCGATTGCCGAAATTCTATTCGATATGGGACTCTTGTAATTGATTTACCTGGTTAAGGTTGACATTGTCAGTTTTTTTTTGTTTTTTTTTCATATTCAACCGAGCTCTCATCTTGTTCGTTTGGTCACCTCCTGATCGGATACAACTCCGAACAGTATTTTCATATTAACGCTCGGTAGGTAATTACGTATGCGTAGAAAGTAGGAGCTGTAAGGAATCTGATCCCCCTCGCATTCGACTTAATAGGAGATTAGCTACAAATTATTGGACTCCGATGTCCAGGAGCCTTTGAAAGCGGGGCCTTTTAAGAAACTGCCCGCTCCGACTTTGTATTGGATTTTCGAGCCTAACAATCCGTTATGTGTTGATTCGTTTTGTATACCGAAGCGTGATGTTTTTTTCTTCCTCCTGGAATAACTATAATTTTTGACGCATCACTTGAAAAATCCAGTTCGTATCCATTTCCTTCATTTCAACATTTTGGGAAGATAGATGATCAATATTGAGGGATGTTCAAGGTAGTCACGGTATCATGTTATTGGTTTTGCATGCGTAGGTACTCGAGGAAAATGTACAGGATAGATATACCCTGAACCGACTTAAGCCATCCGAAGACCAACATCTGTAGTACCTACTAAGAAAACATTAATGAAAGATGATAGCGTTTATATCCACCTTAGTCTGCACACACAGCATTCCAACGTCTTCAGTGGCTGAAACATATGTTATGTGATAAATCCATTGTACATCTTGTAGTAGCTTTCATGTCGTTTTAGCAACGTTCAATATCGTTGTACGAAAACAAAATGTCTTTGAAACGACACCTCCAAGTGTATCGTAGTCGGTTGAACGTTCGCCAGCGCGTCGACATTTGTACTACAATCAAGTCATGGTTAGGTTTCGTTGTGTTTCTCTGTCTTGTGGAGCCTTATCAACAGCACCGAACTGCATGTCTCCACCTTGTGTGTGAAGTATGCAGAGCACCATCTGTGTATCATTTTTGGTTTATTATCTTCGATAATCAACCATTGGAATCGCCCAAAGAAAAAAATTTTTTAACCCCCCCTCAAAATTTGTTGGTTTACGTTTCAAGATACGTAGATTCAGAAAATCGAATTAAAAAAAATCCGTCCGTCACCCGTACGCCATCCCCCGTACGCCGTACGCCGTACGCCGTCCGTGGCACTTTGCCCAGTTAGCGTTGAGCTAAAATTACAAAATTTGGTTTCTGGGTTTGGACCAGCCCCACAATGATCCTCAAAACTTTTCATAACCCTAGGTCAAGGGGAAGGGGTTCAAAACGAACTTTGAAATTTCGACAATGTCATATCTCTAAAAATTCTCATGAAACGGTGTAATTTTTAGTTCACTTTTGAATGACCTGAAAAATTACGAATCTTTTAAGACCAATTGGATTTTTGTGCGACCAGCCGTTCGTTCACAGTGACCGCGCAAAGGTTTAGGAAAAACACTAAACTTTCGCGTCGAAAACGGCCGTTACGTGACCCAACCCCCAGACGCCCAGAATAAAACTACCTTTTTTCATCTTCCCGGTAAACTACAGTCTAGAAATTTTAACCGTGAGTCGGGGATAGACCACATTGCAATATTCACTCGGTTTATCATCTGTAAAATTGTTTAAATAATACCTTTTTGTAATAATACAAATTAAATTTTGATGATGAGCTATTGACTTGAAATTTTACAAATAGGTCAGAACTCGATCACAATGCAATATTCACTCGGTTTCTTGTATGTAAAATTGTTTAAATAATACCTATTTGTTTAAACAAATTAAATGTTGATGATGAGCTAGATACTTGAAATTTTAAATATAGGTCTGAAATAGATGACATTTCATTATTCACTCGGTTTGTATGACATGGTATGAGTATGGTATGGTAGGTATATAATTGTATGTATGATTTGGTATAATACAGTATGGTATGATAGGAAAGAAATTCGTATGGTATGGTATGAGTACGGTGAGAATATGGTATGGTGCCGATTTGCAACACAGTCTGGTATAGACAAAAGGGTGATCTGCACAAGGAAGATAATAAACCGTTGTGTCAAGAATTTGCAGAGTTTTTATAACTGGTAATAATAAAAACTGACCAAGAAGAGCGCACCAGCGCGACCTCGTTCTTTGGGATCATGAGCCAGACACATAATTGTAACCAGATATAAAACAAGTTTTGTTAGGTAGTAGGTACCTATTTTTACTTCCAACAGCACCACTATACATAAATTGCAGGTATAGGAGTTGAGGTAACAGGAGTTGCGAATTGCAGGTAACAGGAGTTAATATAATATAGTATGATATAATATATATAATATATTATAACATATTATGTTTACATGACTAGTTTTCCGTGAGTTCAATCATAGTGATAACAGTTCACAGCAACGTAAGCCATTTCCCAGATATTATGTGGCATGTAAAACAAGTACGCTGTTGCAGCAATTTAGCATTGATACGGCAATGCAGAAATGTAATTGTTACTACTGCTGCAATATAGTACAGATATTATATACTTATATGATGTACTCGTAATTGGCTTCAAAATGAAATTTATGCAACTTACGTCCTCAATTGTATGAATAAGTTGTGCTTAGTGAATATACTGTCCCTCTCATCGGCAGCGTTTTTATCTACCAAACGGATAACAAGTCGAGATTTTTTTCTGGGTGTTCAACGATTTTGGACATTCGAATCGTAATTTTATTCAATTCCATTTACTCTTTGAATTTTCGTAAATTTGAGTATAATGATACTCCATATATATACTTCAAAGAAAACTTCCACGCCTTGATTTTCCTGATAACAACTCAAAACCCCTTTCGGCTATAATTATCCTGAACCAACTCTGATAAACGTGAGTGTTATTAAGAGGGAATGGTCGTGTTTTGAAGGTAGAACTTTGGTGAAAGTAAACAACGTAAGATTTCAACACATCTCTGCTTTCACTGATGATGGAAACTTCATGCTCATTTCGTACCCGAAGTTGTAGCAAAAAAATAACTCCAAATTAAGGCCAGAGGTTAACGAACGTGATGCGAACTATTCTGAACATTGGAACAATCATAGGAGATGGTTGCATCGCACTATGCTCACTCAGTTAGTCAGACTGAGGACATCCGTTCCAGGAAAATCATCCTGATGGTTAGTACTTTTCCCATATCGGTAATTAGTTTTCCTTCACTGCGCCTCACGATCCTGCATGATAACTCGTATTAAGTGCTGCAGGAACCGAAAAAAAAAGTCGGGATACTTCCTCCAGGCCTTGTCTTTTGGAAAGCTTTATTACCGGGATCCCAACAAAACTCATTTATTGGACACTAAATCAAGGCTTTTAGCCTCCCTTTCCATACCTTATCTGAAAGTCATCGGCGATATCGCCGCAGTTAGCGGTCAATTCCGATTGTGTTCCAGGTCCCGGAGAAAATATAAAAATAACCAAACGAGACTCTTAAGTGACTAAATAGCTTTAATTCCCATGCCCTCAAGGTTTAAAATGGGTGGACGCGCGGCATAAATAATAAAGGATTAACAGTATGATAGCAAGAGATTCCAAAGCTTTAACGAGGTAATACAGCTCTTCAAGAATTGTCTCCCCCGCCATAAAATGTATGCTGAACGGAACGACAGCGAATGAGCCCAAAACGATTGGTTGCCGGACGAATACACTACTTAGCGACTCGGTATTTTCGAGGAAAAAACTCACCGCCAATGTACATTTGTCTACGACTGTTCAACTAGACCCACCAATGAACTGTCCTTCTGTTTAAGGATATAATATATCCTATATTATAGAAGGAAGGGAATGATCCAAAGTTGGAATAGACGGACATGTATCCACTTAGTGTGTAATTTAAATTGAATGTAATTCACCGAGATTATGATGGATTGTGTGTGTGTGTGTGTGTGAAATGGTAACATAATTAAATTGAAATTAAAATATCAGCAATTAAACAATGTTCATAGTTCATCATGATATTAGGTCATTCATTCATATTAAAATTCAGTCATCACCAGTCAAAGTTTCTTCACACGATTATCAATTCAACAGGTTTTTTTTTTTTCAGTGAAAACAACTGCTTGAATCTACATTTATCGTAAATACCGAGCCATGGTGAATTTAAACTGAAAGCTGGATGGCATATTATTATCATATGACTATAGCCAGACAACTTGTGAGCTGTAACTTCCAGTAATTATTGATGACATAGGAAACGTATCGATTATGTAATATGCTCTCCAAATTTCTGGAACTTGAAATGTTGAGTATAAATTAATATATATCTGTAAGAATAACCCCGCTGGGCTGTGTAACAGAATGATGGGAGAATAACATCTCTCAGAAATGCGGTTCTAACTGTCTAAATGTAACCCTAACTTCTCAGGGTTCTGACCCATAGAATGACGAGCGGTTTGAAAATCCGAGACATACAATTTTCAGTACTGCCGTTACGTACCAAGTACCAAGTATTATGTAGGTACCCAAAAATACAACCATCGGAATTGCGGTGGAAGTTTCAAGATACGAAGATTCAGAAAATCGAATGAAATAAAATCCCTCCGTCCAAAGTACGCCATACGTCGTACGCGCCACTTTGCCCAGTTAGCGTTGTGCTAAGATCACGAAATTTGTTTTGCGGGTTCAGACCACGCCCACGACGATCCTTGAAACTTTTCATAACCCTAGGTCAAGGGGAAGGGGTTCAAAATGAATTTTGAAACTTTGAAAAATTTATATCGCGACAAATCTCTTTGAAACGGTATAGTTTTTAGTTCACATTTAAATGATTGGCCGACTTACGTATTTCCAAATACAAATAAGCAATAGTAATCTAACTCAGGTATGGTAAAACAAAATAGAAAGAAATCGGAAATTTATTCAGCATTTCAAAACCATGAAGAATAGTAGGTACTAAAGACCGCGATCACTGGGGCCAACAATGTCGAGCGTTTTTTGTAGGGTGTACGGAGTACCCTTGAAATTCAAGTCCTTATTTGTAGGTTCAATACGTTCAAAATCCGACACTCACTATTAGTTGTCATTGCTGGTGCGATCGAGTAGTTTCGTGGTAACACAGTGGCACCGAAAGCTGTACGAAACATTCCGAAAGTCTTGTGAGTGATTACTCTTCATGTGTCTCCTGATTAAGCCCCTGGACCAAAACGTTTGGAATTTTGGTGTATTTATCCATTCATCCTCTTCAAATCGCTCTCTCTCTCTCTCTGTTTTACCTTCATACACGATTATACCGGCCGAGTTGGCTGCAATTGGTGGGCGATTTGAGTACTTTCCGAGTCCACTTACTAACGCTGCTTGGTGTTTATCAACGAGGAGTCTCAGGAAGGCATGAGGGCCTTGCTCTCCAGGGGTTGAAGAGTGTGAGGGGGAAGAAGTGGTTGTGTCGTGGTGACTATGCGGATGTAGTAGTGGCAGTAGATTGGGGTAAGAAGCTTTGCCTGTGGTAGAGCAAGCAACCCCTAACCCAATGACCCACTGAAGCTCACTCTCTCCCCTTCCACTCCGTTCCAGACCCCTCATCATCGTTTCACCCCCTTTTTGCTTCCCATTCCAAACATCTCTGCCCTTCTGCAGGGTGACGAACTTCGTCCCTTGTAACCGACTTCGCTGCTCTCCTGGCAGCACGAGTCAACGTGGTTGCGGGGACAAGGAACTGTGATCCCCGTTCTCGTTACGTCACATCCGTGAACTAAATTCAAACATTTGTTGGATGTACAGTTGGTGTGCAAACCAGTGCAATCCCGAAAATCCCACTCCTAGTCGACACCGGTTGCGTTTTTTCAAGAATAGATCCATATTGACCCACAGTGGACTGTTGATTATTCAAACTTCGACCTTCAATAACATTTCACCAGCCATATTCGAAAAAAATGGGGGGGAAAGAGTAATTTTCCGGAATTTCAAATGGTCATAACATATTTAAAAATGGAGCTATTTCAGATTTTCTTTTTTAGTTTATTCAGCTTAGTACAATGACAACTCAGCTTAGTAGAAATCACAATGAGCTTCCTAAGGGGGAAAATAGAAGAGTTATGATTATTTTCTTATTTTCATCCATAACTGCGGTAAAAATTGATCGAAATTGGGCCGATATGAACATTGACTCGACAGGCTACCGCGTGATTCAACCTCATGTTGACGACTTTCGATCTGCTCCGAATTTGAGTCCTCATTGTGAACGAAAGGCTGGTCGTACAAACCTCCGGATGATCTTGAAAAATTCCAAAAATTTAACACTTTTTAACTTAGTTGGGAGTTTTAACTTAGTTTTAACTTAGTTTTCATGATCATTCCCCATTCCAACAGAACTAAAATGTAAATACCTTTTGCTCATGTATAAATAATATTTGTATAACATTTGTATTATGTTACTCTTGAAATGCCAATATCTATGTGGGAGCATTATTGTGATGGGTTATAGAATATAAGGACCTCATATTATGAGGTCCACAGATTGACCCATGTCAATTCATTAAGTTTACAAGTCCTGTGGTTTTCACAAGGTTTACACAAGCGCAAACTTTCGTCTCTTGGAAATATCGATTTTTACCGAACATTCGATTGATTTGCAAAATCTGATAAGGCTCATCAGGGCCAATTTCTAAGAAATTTCAACGAAAATTCGGGATTTGTCGTATAACGTAGGTATGGATTAATTTGAAACAGAGTCTTAATTGAATTATGGACTCATCATCTTGGCCACATGATTTTCCACTTGCCATGTATGATTATTGCATAGACTTGGCATAACATAAACGAGTGAAAAAACGTAAAGGCTAAGTTTCGTGTGCCACATTCTCCTTTGTTCCCACTATCAATGAACACTCATAATCGGATGAAACATGCGTCTTTTTGGCCAGAGCATTTGTTAACCTCACGGTTGGGCTCGCAACTAATGAGCTGCAAAGCACCATGACCTTATTTCATGAGGCGTGAATGGTCCAACCACCAGTCTTAGACGTTATATAGTCAGGTGAGATGGCGATATAATCAACGAACATTGGAAACTTTCGATATATATTTTACTTCACTTTTTATCATTTGCAAATTTCGCTGTATTAGTTGCTGAATAAAAACGGTGTCGACTGAAACAGAGGGAGTTAGGAATAGACCAGCAAAGAAGTGGATAGATGGGTGTCTAATCATATAACATACGTGGCTTGCATATACGTGAAGCTAATTTTGAAGAGTTCATTTGAGCTCCTTTACATTTTGTTTCATGATTCATATAATTGAAGAACTACTTAAACACTATATTTTGTGCTTAGAAGCAGCCATTAGACTAGGTTGATTGACCCAGTGAAGGCTGGCCTTTCAGAATCAGCATGAGTATTTCTTCCCTTCGTATCTCAGCTTTTTGGCAAAATGAGTTAGGAACGGATACTTATGCAAAATCTCTCGGTCCGTCTCTCTAGATCATTAATTTGCTCTTTATTGCAATGCAGAAAAATGCTTCTTCACCGTAGAAAAGTCACGATAACCATGGAAATTACTACAGTACGTTGGAAAATCCGTTTATTGTCTCTCCTGAAAAGTTAGGATAACTGAGTTAGACCTTTTGAGATCTTGAGGGACGATTTGTTGATAGCAAAATGAATTTGACCGAGTTCAGGGTGTAAACATTCACAAGATAAAAATCCAGTAGGAGAGGGATACATCTTACTAACCTTCACTGAGATTATGCGGAAAACTATTTTTAAGGCACTCCAGAATGTGTTATACATAGGAAACCTCATGATGAGATGTTTGATGCGTTTGACCATTTGATTTTGGATAGGGTTTCCACGCAATAGACTCCAAAAGAAGGCAAACGATAAAACTGTAAGATGACCTTAAGGCGATGATGAATGATAAAATTCATCAGTCGTAAATTTGGTATCTGGGTTTGTGGAACTAGTTATAAACTTGGAGGAAGTTCCTGGTTTGTTCTCGGATCATCAACTCATAACTGTGGTACAAAATGTTCAGGGGATACAACGATGATAAATATTCTGCTACAAACAATGTTGAGAAATGATAATAAAAATATTTTCTGCAAGATCGCTTCGGCTTTGGAAACCTCTCCCGACTTGTTATCGGAATTTAGACTATGTGGTTAAACTGGATAAAATCTAATCCTCTTTATAAATCAAAATATACTGAATGTCTAGATGGTCCAAGTTCGAAAGCATTAGTATCCAAGAAAGGAGTTCCGCTGGGACTGATCCTGTCAGCGACGAGTTTTTCTGTTTTCATTAATTTACTCATACCGTCTCAGAGGTTACAAGACCGGAAATCAGTCGTATCATATCGATTTTTGATTGGTTCTTCATTGATACGACATCATTCATTCATGGTGCAGATATCGTATTAGTCACAGTCAACGAAACAGTCAACGAAATATTTGAAAATACGCCGTGGGATGTAGAAATAAACCATATTGAATTTGGGTGAGCCAGAGAATCTTCGTAGGTGAGGATCCTTTGAGAGAGAAATAAAAAAATGAAACTAATCAGGCTATCAATATGATGGTTATTCTGAACGGGTAAAAACTAAATGTGAATTATCAGTATAAGATCTAGGGGCAGAAGAGAATCTCACATTATAGAATTTATACTTTTATATCTAGAAGTACATTCTTCACCGTGACTCAGATATACCCGGCCGATAACAGGTATGGAAGTATCAAGGTCTCCCTTGTATTATATGCCTCAGCTTCGACCGTTTTCTACCATATTTATGTGCTCCATCAACTTCGAAACCCCTCCAACATCGGGACTGAACAAATCATAAAATTATGTGATAACATTTTTTGAGGAGATTCGTGTTTGATGCATATTTATGGTCATTCCGTCCACTTATCTCACCGGATCTCATGAGACTTTTACTGCTTCAGAAAACAAGGAGCAGGAGGAAGAGAGGAAAAAATTATAGAGAGCTCGAGTTGACTTACTAATTTTTTGTTTGTGGGGGAAGGCAACCTGTGTTGTCCGGGCGCTCGAGTTCGCTATGGTCTCAGTGGGTTCATTGTTGTGTCCTGTTCGAGTTTATCTTTCCGTTTCAATGCTTTCGGCTTCGATTTGTCCTGATTTCACGGTCTAAATAACTTTTCCAAAGCTCACTAACTACATTATCCTACTACTACTACTACTACTATCTACGAATGATTAGGTCGAATATTATGTCACTTTTTACTAGCTGGATACGAATTTTTCTAATTGATTTTATCATCACGATTGGTTCCTTGTCGTTTGACATCACAGGCTACATTCGGTCGAGGTGACAATCTTCAGTACCACACATTTTCCAAGCTTGGTACTTGATATGACCCACAGGAAGAACTATGACCATCGTAGTAGGTACCTACACTAATTTTATAATTATGTATTTTTTTATTATTCTTTCTTTTACAGGTAAGTACCATGTTCATGTGCAAAAGGGCTAAATGCGGACTTGGGCCCGAGTTGAAAAATTCACTTGATCGATTACTACCATCAATTTTAAAGTGATACCAACCAGGAATCACGTCAAATTCATTGTACCCGAAATAAGTGTTCGGTACTGCGGTGCAACTCAAATGATAGCCAATGGTGGTCTCAATTAATGGACCTATTTTAACATTCTAATGTCAACTCGTTGTAACTCGTCCTCAAACATTTAGAATGATATTCTGTCATCAGCCATTGACCGTTCGCGATCTATCCCATCCCCCGCATTTAACAATATCGAGTAGCAGATAAAGTGAAGAGACCGTATTGTAGCGTGGGTGAGTCACATGGTTTAAATTGGTTCCTATACTCGACTTGACTTGGCATCCGCCCAACCAAATGGCCAGTGAAGGTTTATCTAAATTGTCACACAAATTATATTTAGTAGGTATTTATTTTTAAAAATACTTTTCTCAGAGACATGGAAATGAGTGAGCTGAGCCAGGGGATTTTTATATATTTCTGATGATGCGTTCGCCGGTCAAACAAGTGGCTGGACGGGCTACTGTCAGACGTCAACAAATCACTGAAGCTTCAACTCTCCCGTCTCATTGTCCCTTGATAACTAATAGGAAACGTCCTCATTTTTTCTCCGTCCGCTTCAGATGTCGTATGTGTAGGAATCCTCTACGAATGCTATCACTAAACTTATTGTTTTCATTCTGGAGAACATAACATTTGACTGTTAGGCATGAGCCTTATGCATTGAGGAGGAAGATCTACAATGAAACAAAAGATAAGTTGATCAGCGATTTTTTTCAAGTAAACTTCCCAGTAGTGGGTTGGACGACCAATACCTAATATCACGTTGAAATGTGTGTTTAACAAAAGATACGGACCGAAAACTGCAGACTATTCCAAACACGTGGAAATCGTTGTCAAATCAGCTGACGTAGCGGACGACTTGAGGTCTTGATATACTGAAACTAATATTGTTGTCCTACCGAACCAAAACTTTTCAAAATACATATTTTCAAGACACGTGCATCACCTATGCAAACGTAAATAATTTGTTCGCTAGAATCATTTCTTCGAGGATTACCAAAAGCTCTTCGTTAGCTTCGAATTGATACTATTTGTGGTCTGAACTTACTTGTTTCTGCGTTCTCGATTCAAATATCCTTTCTACCCCCTCCGTTTATTTATTTCGTTTTATTATCATTGTTTATAAGGTTGAGAGATGTTGAGGGTCAAATCATTTGACCGACCCTCGACATCCCTCAACCTTATTCTTACTGACGGTCAACAAATCACACACACTTATTATTATTTATATATTTATTTTTCTCATTTATGGTCTCTCGTGCAGTTCAACTTTCGGGAAAACTGACTGTGAGGGAGAGGGGTTTACAGAATAAATAATAACACAAGCAGGTTCCAATCACGAAAACGGGGAACAGAAACCACTGGTATCTAACATCCATTGAGCCTATGCCACCAAAGTAATGATTGTCAAATGGGTTCGTTCCTTTCCGTGCTTAGAGCTTCTTAGAAGGAGATTGGTATTTGATTATAGGAGTTCACTGTTGATCGATAGGCCTTGGGAATTAACATGGATATCGGTACGATCTCGGAACCAATAATACCTCCACGCGACCGCCGCCCTCCCTTGATCGAGCACATCTCAAGAATTTCATTGACCTACATCGTGCCAACGGAGGGACAGCGGTTTCTTTATTTTTCGCAACCCGCTACGGGCTCATTTCCTTATTTTGCACGGCACTGATCGAGCTGAGTATTGAGGTCAACTTGGGAAAGCCATCGGTTGTATGTCGCACCAACCTCGAGGAGATTTTGTGCTAAGTAAGTTGATACGGGTATATCAGGGAATGATGAAAGGAAGTAAAATGGAGGGCCGGTTTACAATGCAAAAGCCACTCTATTGCCTTACAGTTCAGGATTCTGATGAAATTCCATTAAATCTAATGGAATGATTGTCGAGGTCATTGCCAACGCTCGCATCAGAATAAGAAAGAAACACCCCTTATCAATTCGTCCAGAAAGAGAATAGCTGGACACATGTGAGAACTAGGACACATAGTGTATATGTGGAAAGAATAAACTAAAATATATAGTACACACACCTCAGTTTGCTGTATTATGAAAAACTCTGCAAATTCTTGACACAACGGTTTATTATCTTCCTTGTGTCTATACCAGACTGTGTTGCAAATCGGCACCATACCATATCCTCACCATACTCATACCATACCATACGAATTTCTTTCCTGTCATACCATACTGTACATTACCAAATCATACATGCAATAACATACCATACTCATACCATGTCATACAAACCGAGTGAATATTGAAATGTCATCCAGTTCTGACCTATATTTAAAATATCAAGTGTCTAGCTCATTATCAAAATTTAATTTGTATTATTACAAAAGGTATTATTTAAACAATTTTACAGATGACAAACCGAGTGAATATTGCAATGTGGTCAATCCCCGACTCACGGTTAAAGTTTCCAGTCTGCAGTTTACCAGGAAGATGAAAAAAAGGTAGTTTTATGTTGGGCGGTAATTTTTTATTTCATTCAAAAGTCAACTAAAAATTACACCATTCACCTAAATTTTTCGAGACATGACATTGTCGAAATTTTAAATTTCGTTTTGAACCCATTGAGCTAGGATTATGAAAAGTTTCAAGGATCATTGTGGGGCTGGTCCGAACCCGGAAACCAAATTTCGCAATTTTAGCTCAACACTAACTGGGCCTAGCGCCGTTAGGTGTACGGCGTACGGCGGACGGACGGATTTTTTATTTTTATTCGATTTTCTGAATCTCCGTATCTTGAAACGTAAACCAACAAATTTTGAGGGTACGATAATGTGGCCCTTTATCTCCATCTGAACGTTTAGTTACCCTTGTCAATAATCTTCCTATGCAGAGCCGACATTATCCCGACAGTTATCGTGCAAATAGGTATATTACTAAGTTTGCAAGGTACTACTGAAGACCTTATAATCTGACCTTATAAAACATGAATTAAATTTTCCCTATGTGATACTTCATCAAAGACTCTTTGATGTCCATAGTTAATGCGTATTTAATTTCAATCGGGAATCTCTTCAAAGTGAGATATTCCGTACAAAAAATAGAATCTCACTTCTCCCTAATGTTTTATTTTTTCGGAATCCCGTTTCCTCAAAGATCTCCACTTTCGGTTAATGACAAAACTTTCCCGTGTCTTTTGTTTTGAGGGCGTCATTAGACATTTCCATGATCGTCTTTAGCATAGCGAGCGGCCGAAAAAACGGTTATTATCAAACCTACTAATAATAAGTATTGTTAAAAAGCGCTTCGCTCGTAGGAAATAGGGCGGAGGGTCACAACGGCAAACGCAGACCATCTTCCTTTTTTCAAAACTTTCCATCGTGTTCGTTCCTGGACCGTTTAGAAAACTTCGCTTAAAGTGAGTATGAGAACTGCTGTGAAAAATGCATTACTGGAATAGGTACTTAGATGTGTTCATTGTAGCAGTAACACGCATGCAGCTACGGGCTGTAGATGATTTGATCAATGTGAATGTTGATTACCGATGTAAGTAAAGACTGAAATTGATAACTATACAAATATTCGTTCATCGTAATATGTAGGAAATTAGCATAATTTGGTGTTATTCAACTAGGTATCATCCTCAGAGTATATCATCCTGGAAAGGTATCGGCTCCTGCGAAACTAAGCATAGGCATAGGTAGCTCGTATGTAATGTTCAAAGAGCCTATTTACAAAATTCATGAGTCCATGCTATTTCAAAGTTAGCAAGTGTCTATAATTGATAACTTTTGTATAGGTCCAGTGTGTTTTGACTGCATCCTTGGGTTCATATATCATAACTAAAAATCAAAACTCATATACTGCTCACCACAACTCGACTTGTGTAATTTTCTCCAGTAGCTGTTTATACTCGTACATTAGGTATTATTGATTGTTTGAATAACGCAGGTGTCTCATTGTAACAGAATATAATTGGTTGATATGAACAGTATAACCTATCTACCCAGATGTTACCTACCGACGAAATAAACGGGCAGTCCGTTGTGTAACACCTCAAGTGCGTAATTTATAACCTGTTTCCTCGTCCAACTAATGTTACAATATCACTCATATTATTTATAGGTACCTGTTATACGCATTCATGATTATTCGTTTTTACTAACCTTTCCCTAAGTATTTGTCGACCCTGTACAATTTTCACCAATTGAAACTTTTCTGTCAATTCTTCAGACCAAGAGTTTTTTCCTCTTTGAGTATGTGTGTGTGAGAGAGGAATGACGGGGGGAAAAGAGCGTTCTCTATATAATGACAAAATCTAGAGAGCACGCTAATGACATGGAGTACTTACTTCAAAATCACCATGAATCCTAATTAATCTAAAATACAAGGTGTAGTACGGAATTCTTCTTTCGACGTCATGAAAGAACGAGATAGAGGAATAAAAACGGGACGAGAGAGAAGTTAATATGATAAAAAGTATTTCAACACCAGCTATCCGGATTCAAACCATCAAACTAACTCATCTCAACACCATAACCATCAAAGGAATAATGAACGTTGAACAAGTAATATTTCTTAGATGTTGTTTACAGCGAACTAATAAGGAGGAAGGTTAACGAACTGTACTCTTTTCTTACTGCTCTCCTCCTCTCTATTCATTCCTCCATGTTTACCAAACAGTCCCACGTTGAGCTTGTGTATGATGCGATTCACAAATTAGTGACGGCGCTGGAAGAGGAGTCTTTTTTCCAAGGTAAAAAATGATCAATCGGTCCGGAGGATCAGGCATGAGTGCGAGATGTGCTCACAAGCTGTTTGAATGGAAGTCAAGAGTAATGACGCAATCATTAGGTAGGTACTGAATAAGCGCTGTTCACAGCATAGCAGTTGAAGCTCTACGCGGCAATTATCAATTCTGTATAACAAGCTAGGGTAAACAGAGAGCAGCTGATGTTGGTATTTCTTCCTTCAGCCATTCAGTGTCTTACTGTTACGCCAGTGGGAGTATGCTGCACTAACTGTAGGGATTTCGAATGTTTGATTGTTAACCATGAAAAGCCGACCAAACTATAAGTTTATATGTAGGATCTACTCCAAGCGTACAGTTGGGTTCTCTGAGGTATTGATAAGCTGTGGATAACCGCAGCTACCAAATGATTCCAATTGAAGAAGAAACGCGAAACAGTAAATGAAAATTCACCATTCAGATCGTAACCTGCTTGCTCAGACAGGAATCATCGTGGAACCATCCCGCAGCTGCCACCATATTTCAACAACTTTGAGGTTCCAGATGGATAAAACGGGAAATACAAGGTGCTTGGATGGTCTGGAAAAATGCCAAATTCATGAGACCCTGTCCTCTCCTATACGATTAAGCGTGAGAATAGTAGTGGGGCGATTTTCAGCGGGATATTCGGTAGAATGTAAAAATCACGCCACAAAGTGAAATAAAAGTTGGTGTATAATTTCAAGAATAAAACCAACATTAATTTGAAACGAGGAAAATTCAGTAAAATTGAACTTAATTGAATATCATTTGGTAGAAGTATCGCAGTATTGGTAGGTTTTTTTCATCTCGCATTGAGGATAAATTAGTTGAAGGAACATTAGTCATCTTATGAATAAAGTGGATGAGCCAATTTCTGAACGTGGGGTCTATTGGTTCAGACTGAGGAAGGTTATTCCGGACGGGAGTCTGCTCCCGATAAATCCGCGTGAACAAATCGGCTCTCATAAAGGTTCTCAGGAATAAATGAAATAACGCGAAATGGGTGGCCGAACTTCTATTTCCGAGCCTGACTGATTTGCCGTGATCCGAACGAACTTCTTTGGTGTCTCTGATACGCCTCAAGAAGATGACGGGTCGGGACAGGTGTTGCACTGTGTATAGGATCGCGGATTATAAATAATTGAAGAAAGATCTTTAATAAATAGGAGAGGGGATCAGTTTAAAATGGAGTGGGCGGACAGAATATGAAAGAAAAGTAGAAAGAGAGAAAAAGAGAAGCGAGTGATAGCCGAAGAAATCTCGAAAACGTATAAATACAACCAAAGTTGGAAATGTTCCACATCTTGATTCCTGTAACCAAAATGTAGAAAAGAAGCGGACTGTGTCTGGTCAAGTGATCAGAAGTCAAGCCGATTACGATGGTTGATCTCTTGCCACATTATTGTTTTTTCTCTATCATCCCTTATCCAAATTATAATTATTTCTAGAACAACTCGTTCTGTTCACAAGAAAACTTCCAAGTAGGAGATTTGATTGTTTGTGACGAAATGAAGGTGGTCTTACTGGGAATAGACATTGCGCAATAGAGATGTCACGGAAGTGGTATCAGATAGAAGATTCTTCTAGCTGGTGAATGACAACTCAGAAACTCAAGATCCTCGTACAAGAGGAGTATATATATATATATATATATATGTGATATATATATCACATCAATAAAGGCGTAATTTCATTGCATTGAATAAAATAATTTTAAGTAATAATTAGTAGTAATAATTTTAAGTAATTATTACTTCTTCTCTTTTTGGTTTTGGTTTTATGGTACTTGTAGATTACTGGTGTATTTTGGTGTATTATCTCTAATAATGAAGCATTGGAATCGACCAAATATCAAATTTAACCCCCCCCCCCCCCTCAACACCTCCTGAAAATATGAGGGCTTACTTGATGAAGGGTGTTCTGTACAAAGAAGATAATAAACCGTTGTGTCAAGAATTTGCAGAGTTTCGTAGTTATAGAACGCACAAGGATATTGAGCACTGAAGACAATGGACCGTTCTGGAAAAATATGCAACGTTTTTTCATGTTCTCTCTGAGTCACTATGTTTGTCACATCACCACTGCTAAAGGGCTCAATGAAATTTGATATACCTAACTCGGAATATACGTCCTAAATAGTAATTGCAAGTTAAGACATTTCAAAGTTCTCTTCAAGAAGGTGAATAGCAAGGTATTTCTGAATCGGACTGATGGTCACTGATGATCACGTTATCCTTTTCACAAATAATGTCTGAGGTATCATCGTTGGAAGTGTCGTCCTCTCGATGAGCTCTTGTAGAACCTACTGGTACTCGGAAGACGGGACATGGTGGCCAGATTGGCGTATGAATTACGGCAGGTCGCGTTTTTAGGACTTTACGGGCTACCTGTAAATATTAACTGATCGGCGGGCGTTGAACTTGACATGATCTTTTGAGTGTTAGTTTGGTAGAAGGTTAGATGGGTGGGGAGGGTACTCAGCGGTGCGGCTCCAGGATCAACCGAAATTTCGCTGCGCTTGACGTAGTCTATTCGCCAGATATGGCCGTAGAGGGTTAAGCACAGCCACATACCTATTGGATGCGAGTCCTGCGGTGGAGTGTTTCTGCAAGAGTAACGATCGAGATTCACCTAGGTATAATCATTTCTACAGACTATTGGGGATGCATCCGTGAATGCTGTTGGGCTGTGAGGTCAATGTAGACGAGTTTGAAGAGAAAGCAGGAATGCATTTCACAAGCAACCGCGTCGTTTTCCAGAGACAATGAAAATCTATGTATATAATAAAATCGTGTCTGTCTGTTTGTCTCATCATCAATTGAGAACGGCTGAACGTAGAAAGTTGCGGCTGGTACCATTTGACGCAGAATTTATCTGGGAAGGTTTATGAAAAATCTGCGTTTAAATCTGTCCATCCGTTGAATGAAATACTGCTAAAAAACGTGTTATAATCACTTCTATGAGGACGTTTATGCTTATAACTTTTGAACGGTTGAACGTAAATCCGATTGTAAGTAGTCTCTGGATTCAGCTCGACGAGTACTTTCAAGTGGTACTTCAATCCGGATGTTAGTGGGAGGGGTCGGGGTGCAGGTTGTGAGAGGGAGGGGGGGGCTACAGGCATTCAAAACTACTTAACCGATCTGAATGAAACTTCGGGAAAATGTTGATAACCAATTATTACTCAAACCAATTGTTACTCACTTGGGACGCACCCTTGAACCGTTGCTTACGGTAGCAAACAACCACTCTTTGTCATCGCTGAGGTAGTATCTGTTATGAGTGGGGCCTGTCCTAAAGGGGGTGTCTGTTCTACCGTTGCGAAGCGCGGGTACACAGCTAGTATCAATATAAATTACTGACCCTCAACAACCATAACCAGCAATTTTGGTTTATTTATTTT
The DNA here is from genome assembly GCA_963920205.1 of Stenodema calcarata. Taxonomy (NCBI): domain Eukaryota; kingdom Metazoa; phylum Arthropoda; class Insecta; order Hemiptera; family Miridae; genus Stenodema; species Stenodema calcarata. Next base: position 13,014,319 of record OY986048.1, on the reverse strand, counting down.
TCAGAAACATAACTGTAGTGAATGAGCTCGAAGGTTCAATTTCGTGATTCAAAAACGATCCTAAGACCAAGTTCGACCCGTTTGTTTTGTTTTTTGTTTTTTTTTTTCCTTCCTCGCTCCAAATCGCATTAATGTCTCCTTGATCGTGCCTCACCAAATGAAAGGAAGTATTATCCCTTTGAGACGTTCATAAAGAGTCTATACAAACCCTCAGGCTCCCGCTTCCTCCGATCCGTTTGAACTCCAAAGGTTTGAATCGGCGTGGAAGTGAATCATCGAACGGCTATTTGATAAGGAAGATTTGTGAGAGGCAGAAACGGCGGGGGTGCCGAAGGGTTGGTTGGGGGTCCAGGACGTGCAGAGAAGACGCTCCTGTGGATTATGGGACAAGCGCCTTCAAGAGACATCTGGCTCTCTTAATAGACAGCGGATTAGCCTTCTTTCTTCCTCCGTCCTTTTCTCTCCTTTTATGAAAACTCCATTACTATATATATATATCAATTTCGCTTTCTCCTTACTAAGTCCTTCGTCTGAGTGGAGGAGGACGTTTTCGAATTTGATTGCTTGCGACGCCTTCAAGGATCCTCATTGACTTCAGTGCTTCCACAACATTGGCCATCTTTCAAGAAATCTAGCTGGGCATCGAGGTGACAAAGAAACGGGAGGTTAACAGACACACTCCACTTATTTCTGACGCCTTACCGTCAGCACAATAAACAGGGTCTCTCCTCCCACTCTGCCAGCCAGATAATAGAGAGTTCCTAAGAGATAAATCCATTCAGATGTGGACATATCTAGTGGACACATCTAAGGCGAGCAACTTCTGGATGCTAACCATAATGGCGGAACTGATCACATGTACACGTAACGTCGAGTCACCTTAGCACAACGCGAAATCCATCCCCTTACTTACTGTCGACAAGTAAGTATGTATACTTACGATAAGTAGGTCTTGTAGAATGTAGACAATCGAATTTAGATGAGTACCACCATCCACTTGCTGGTGATCGCAACTACAAGCGATGGCGACTACGAAAGGCGGCAAACGGCGCTCCACTGTTAACCCGGAGTAAGGTTACATTTTATTCGTTAAGGATGTGTCCGGAGAGAGGAATAGACACATGTATGTGTCTGGTTGTGGTCGACTTGAGCGATGTGTCCGGACACATCCGACGCGCATGCGCAGTTGAGATAAGTTCGAACTTGTGTCCATAGGAATGTCCCCTTAGGAACTCTCTATTAACTTGCTCGTACTCTTAGCATTGCGGCAACTATTTTGGGTCATTATTTTCAACTGTAAGTCATTGCAATGATGGCTGGATGGTAGAGTTTTAGCGAATTTTTAATGAAAAAGAAGCTATTGTTCTCGGTCTAAAATTTCTAAAACTCGAATTTCCGATAATGTTTTACACCAAATTCCGTTTCAGACCATCCCAAATCCACTGCTAAAAGGGGAGCCTTAAGATTCCGCCCCGTGTTGTCATTAGCTCGACGGATTTGAGCACCTCACTAATCCCATCGGCTTGGAGTGACCTTAAGACTCCGCCCGGTCTATCAGTGGCCAGGTGAACCCGAACCTTATGATTCCGCACCTCCGTGTTTGCTGCATCCCTCATCGACGGGGTTGCGGAATAAAAACATCCCCTAATCAACTGATTAGTACCATATAGATTAGTTGGACATATAGATCACGTGGACGGAATTAATGTTTGAACCCGTAACCTTTGTTGACAAATTTCGTTAATAAATTGCTAAATATCATTTCCATATCGACGTTCGAGAAACAATACCGCCTATCTACTGAAGTGAGAATTTTGCAGGAAGAAGGAAAAACTGAATCAAAATATAGTATCAAGGAATCGTTTCGCTAAAACTATCAGTTCTTTGGAAATAACTGCTGTATCTATTGATTTTCCCGTAAACTAGAAGAATGAGACGATCCATGAGAGGGAGCACATTGATACCAAAATCTCATTTTCCAAAAAAAAAAAAAAGGGAGATAGGCGGTATTGTTTTTCGAACGTCGATATTTTACTAACTGCGTTTTCCGTGCACAGCGGAGATGTTCTCGGGGAGGGGTGGAATCTTAAGGTTTCTAGAGATAAGCTCGGGGCGGAATCCTAAGGATACTCCGAACTGCCCGCAGGTAATCGGGGCGGAATCTTAAGGTTCCATTAAGTTGCTGTGACCCTTTAATTACCCCACTGGGCGGAATCTTAAGCCTCCCGCCAAAAGACGATATCTTGAAAGAATTGAGATGAAAAGTTAAAATTTTCACAAAAATCTGTCTCGCTGTCACGGCAATCAAAAGATGGACAGAATCGGGCCACTCTTAGGTGGAGGGGGGTTGGGGAGTATTGAGGGGCACATGTAACCTACAAGTTCCAAAAATGAGACAGTCTGACGAGTGACACCTCATTTCAAAGGTTTTTTTTTACGCTGAACATGATGGTGAAATCAGAATTGCGATGAAAAGCCATCAATTTCCTTCGACAACATCTTTTAATAAGCTCGACCAACTCCCTATTTCAATCCGCATGTTGCTCCAAAATGTCCGAAATTGTCTCGATTATGTTTGGAAGGGCACAAACCTTGGTTGACGTTATAATGAAATACATTGTTCCCTGTGAAAGGTATATTTTTAACCTGAGGCATACCGTCAATGCGGGTAACTTTGGTTTGTTATGTGACTTTGGTACAATCACGTTTTTTGTCCTACATTGGCTCCTACAGCGAGCTCTATAGTGTATTTTGGGCTGGTCGATGGCAGAATCTTCAGTGAAAATGTTTTATAGTTGGCTACATTGTCGATCCGATTTTTCCCACCTATAACCTTCCTGCTATCGGGTGATTATAGTGTTTTTTCAAATGTCAGATATTGTGTCTGGACCACCGTTATGCGGCACGATTTCGGGAAAACCGTGAGTTTCAGTTGGTTCCAAATATATTCAACTATGTAACCTGCTATTTTCGCTCCATGGCGATTTGAATGAAAAACAAACGGCTGTGCGGGTTAATTGGGTTTAGTCGGTTTTGTTGTTTTCGGGTGAAGGTGACTTTGGTACACCATAAAAAGTGAGTTTTATGTTAGTTTTTATTGTTCTTTATTTGCAGAATGAGATAGTTCCAGCGCAAGAAGTACCTGTTCTAAATGTTACAACTATCACCAGGGAGTATTCTCATGTTAACGTTAACCCAAATAGATGGGGACCCCTCGGTACGCCAATTTTGAGTGACAATATCCTGAACGTTTCCTGTCGATTTGCTTTGACCGATGTTTAACAGGCTGTGCCTCACATATCTGGGAGACTGGTCTAATCAGTACAGGATGAATAATGAGGACATGACCGATAATAACTTCCATATTGACTTCCTTCACGAACAACGAATAAGGGGTATCGCGAGAGCGATGTTAACGTCAGAAACTAATGGAATAGCTTTGTTGACTGGAACGAATTAATAAGTATCCTTTATGACGGCGTCCCTAGGATCGGAAACAGTAATGTAAAACCGAGAACGGTTGGTATTTTACTTTCGCAATGAGGGTTGAAGAGCGGAAATAACGAATCCAGGTTAATTGTCCAGGTAGGTGAAGCTCGTTGAGACGTTTTGCCTACAACAAGACAACGTTTCTTCGGAAGAACCTCTTCCATAATGATAAGGGCAGTTACCTTTCTACAATCAACACGACTTCACTCTTAGCGAACTTTCGTCAGAACGGGAACAATTTTTCTTTCAAGAACCGGGTACAAGGAACTGAGGATGTCTCAACCGCTATCCCCTTGTTCACACAACATTCCGTTCTACTTCCCTTATGCGGATGCAATAAGTGTACCGACACGTCACTCATTTTCACACTGTTATCAAGTAGTTCAGTAAAGAGACTGTCTGCACCCCATCATACGCGTACACATGACTTGATCGAACTGAAAATTTCATCTGAGTCACTTGAATGCACCCTGAATTATTTTCTGAAAACGATGACTGTGATGAGAGTAATTCTAGATTTGGGAAAAATCCTTCAACATCCATGAATTTTAATTATCTGTAAACCACCTGCATGTATTCTCTTAGTAATGAGGCTATTAATAACATTGCAGTACCTCAGGTTTCAGTATTGGGGCATATTTTGTTTCTGCTATACGTAAATGATTTGTTACAACTGAACATAGATGGAAACATTTATGGCTTCGCCGATGACACAGCTATAGTATTCTGGGGTGATAACTACTGTTCCCTGATTGACTCCGTAAATAAAAGTCTCGTTGCGGTTAAGAGCTGGTTTGATTTGAATGGGATGGCTTTGAATATAGAAAAAACGTCTGTGCTTCGTTTTAGAGCAGGTAATAAGTCTTTCCCTCAGTATAGTAAAATCAAGTTTACCCTTTGCAGGAGATTGTTCTACCCATGATGGTGAATGTGACTGTCCCCAAATTCCTTTTGCGGATAATTGTAAATATTTAGGCATAATAATCGATCATAATTTAAATTTCAAGTCCCATATTGATTATTATATCTTATCGTGCGTTTGAGAAAATTGTTTCTCGTTTCCAAGGAAGCAAGAAATTTTCTTTTTAAAAATCAATTGCGTTTAATTTATTTTGGCTTGGCACAATCAATATTCAAGTATGGGATCATTTTGTGGGGGGGGGGGGGGGGGGAGTAGCTAAATCTTATGTAAGGAAAGTTCAGATTATGCAAAATCAGATGATTAGAATTATCCTTAATAAAAACCCAAGATACCCATTGGCTAATTTTTTAAGCATTTTAATGTAAAAACTTTTCAGCAATTATTCTTGTTTCACTGTTGTGTTCATTTATTTAATAAGGGCATTTGTGAGAAACATTTAGCTCCTTTGGATAAAACCAGAAATTATGCTAAATCTGGTATTGTTTTTCCGAAAACTAATACAGAATTTTATAAGAGTTTAATAATATGTTATAACATAACATATTATGTTTAGGCTTTGACATTTTTCTATGTTAGAAACATAAATTTGTCTACCTTTACCAATGTTTTAAGATTTAAGAAGATGCTGAATGGATGTTTTCTTTCTTGATTTCTATTCCCCTTAATATAATCTAAAAAAAATGAGAAGTACGAGTATAACATACAAATAATTAAATAAATGTATTCAAATAATAATAATAATAATTTAATTAATAAATAAAAAAATAAAAATACGCTTTCACGACTGCTGCCATAGCTTCTCCACCAGATAGCACAAGTTCTTAGGAATTTATTTTTTGGCGGGCGTCAGTTTCTTGTTATGTTCTCTTTTTTCTTAGCATTTGAGTAACTCATACGAACTGTTCGTTTAATTTTGTTTTGGTTTATCAGAAGTGTAATTTTTGTGTTTTTCAATTTTTCTTGTACCTTTTGTATTTTGGGATGCCAATGAATAAATTAAAAAAAAGGAAAATGTAGGCATATCAACAACGTCGAGAGATTAGAACGTGTTGCACCATACCTGTGAACAGCAACGTTTCTATTTATTTTGAATAGTGAATCCACCAAATTTGAGAGAGGGGGGGGGGGGGGGTAAACTATTGGAGGCTTTCTACAAACGTTATCTGTATCGTCGAAAAGTTATTTTCCCTTCATTAATTTGGAATTGTGTCCACTGAAATACGAGTGGTTATTAATTTAGCGTATTTGATGCTTATGAAGTGACGTTCTTATGAGTCTAAATGAAAGCATACCCTGTAAATAATGGGGAGTGCCTCCGAAGGGATATTATTTCATGTGTTGGCCGTCATTTAAAGTGGCCGGATGATCTACCGAGACATGACAATGGCGTACATAAACATCTCTCTATATGTGGCTGCAATCAACAGGCAACACAATAAGTCCCACGCGGTTTCCAATCTTTTCGTCCTATTGTAAGGGACGGTTCATAATTTCGCCTACAATTAATGCGGTATAAATAAGCGTACCATAGAGTGTTGAAAACTCGCCTCTCGGGTTGACATTTGGACGCCTGGCTGCTTCGGCGTGCCACTCTAAATCTATCACACCATTTTCTTTCCAATCAACTCACTCAAACTCTCCCAGATCACTCATACAAATGAAATAATTGTGGAATTCATAGAGGATCGCATCTTTTCTATCCAAGTCCAAGCGGACGATGTAAATACATCTATCTATTATTCGTGTTGGATTGTTAATATTGGGTACGTACTCAGCTTACAGGAAACTAGAAATTGAAACTCTGCTACTGGATGATCTCCGTCTTTTCAAATGCACCAGGGACTCAAAATGCATCAGGGACTCAAAATGCAAATGCATCAGGGACTATGACGCTCTGATATCCATCAAGTGCATGAGATTACTTGCGATCACTCTGTTGAAGTTTATTTATTGTTTCATTAACCTCGATGCTGGTCAACGGCCTACAAGCACATATTTAATTCTCTGGTGGAGCGATAAATATTGCGTGAAAATGACTTTGCACCCGTTAGGCAAAAATTCATGATTCTTGCTTGGGCCAACTCATAGTTACTCAGGTGACAATACCAATTTTATTGAAACTAAGTATCAGGTTTATAATGAGGCTGCGGTGAGATGTTGAACGGGTGTCACGAGAATCGGAATATCTTCCGTCTACCGAGCCCAGACCAAGTACTGGAGCTCTGTCCACGTTCTTTTGATGATCATGCCGTTCGGCAAGATGCTGTTTCCCAGCTGTGCCCCACGTATCATTGTAATCTAGTGGCTTCGTGTCATTGAAGACGCCGAGCCTGCCATCATCTTTGATTTTGAAGCTGTCGATGGCAGCTTGGACAAGGAATAGAACTGGTTGGCGATTCTCACGAAAATGGACAATCCAGCTCCTGGAGATGCCAGAAATCCTTGGGTATTCAAGTTCGGACTATATCTATACTTTCCTGAATGATATGTCGAAAGATACTTTGAGAAGTTTCATCAAACAATATGGCAAGTTTTCCACATCTTGGATGGTCACTAATGGCGAGAAAATGAACCCTGAATGGTTATACAAATTTCTTCCCATTCCCAAAATTCTTGGGCGGTGTAAGTATCATAATAAAAATCATGCAAACGTTCATCATTAATTGTTGTTGAGTGAACTTTGAATGTAAAGGGAATACAATAATGTAGATTTTTTCAATGTCCCTCCATTATTTTTACTCACAAACCAACGTTCTAGTTATTAACATCTCCCTTAGTCATATGCATTCTAAGTGATTTAGATCGTTGTGTGACGGTCATGAAATTTCTGTGACGTTCATGGAATTTCTTCGTATTTGAATGAATTAGCTTGTTAACGTTGAAAACATCGTAATCAGTTACTCTCCTGAAGTGATAAACGTACGTTAACCTGGGAATAATGGCTCATATTAGGAACAGCATATTAGGAACAGCATTAGGAACAGCATTGTCTTTATCAAGCTGTTAAAAATTAACCAGCCTAGAATGAAGGGATAATTCTGAATCCAGTGCAAAAAGAATGGTGAAAACATCTTCATTTTACAGCTCTACAGAGGCAAGTACCTACGTCAGATTGTCCACTTTCGCGAGAATCGCCCTGATGTGCTACCTAACACAAATAAGAATGTTTTTGCGAACTTTCTTCTGCGAACTGAATTTCACTCGGCACTGACGAGTTGTCAATTTCATTCCAATGCCAATTTGTAGGTTCAAAATTTCTAATTCGATTATCCAATTCCACGTATCTTGGAAGAATAACCCACAAATGAGTGAAAGGAGGAGAAGGAATCTTGTTTTGTCCAGGCCAATTCCAATGGTTCATCATTGAAAATAATAAAATTAAAAAAAAAATACAGTTTATAACATTTTCTTGCGTTTAGCGGAAGAAAATATTTGTTGGTGAGCCACATTCCGCAAAACACGACCTACTGATCTGTTGGCCCATTGATAGTTCACAACTAACACATCGTTCGTGTCAATCGAATACCCTCATTTCCAGCTGGGATTTGGGGTAGGTTTCTTATATGTGAGTAGGTGTCCGAAAATACCGCCTAACTGAAAATGTGGCAGACTTTCGGCAGTTTTGTCCTCCAACCTCATGATGAGTAATTTAACTTTCTACATATGCCGAAGTTCTACTGGCAAAAACTGTTTGGGAGGGCCCGGCATGATTGCTGTTAAATTAACTGAGCGGAATTAGTGTTCCCAGATTGGAGAGATGAAGTGAAGAAACCTGGATTGAGTTATAATTGCAGATAAAGTTGCTTCAACACTCGTTCCAACTTGAGTTATCCGAATTTTCCTCTCGGAAGGGTCTCCCCTTCCTCTCGAGGAATATTGATAATTATTCGCTGATAAGGCATTCGAATTATGGGATGTTCGAGACGAGGGTCATGGAAATAAGACAGCATTAGGAGGGATCGAAGGCGGGAATATTATAGGGGCGGCTGAGGCACGTTTCGCCGGCGGGGGCGCGGAAAGAGCCATTTAAAAAGTTTTACAAGCCTTCCCCGTTATCTTTCGATTGGATTCTGTCATGTGTCAAGACCAAGAATCAAACATTTGCAATGCCTCCAAAAACTTTCGAAGCTCTTCCTTTCCTTTCTAACCCCATTACGTAAACTCGCGGAAGAAAAGAAAATTTTCGAGACGACAAAAGTCGAAGCTCCCCCAACCCCTCCACCTACTAACTCAATCATACCACAATCGGCTCTTCACAACCCGCAACCAGGAAATATAAATTATAACTTGGTTCCAACTTTGGAAAAGAGCCCCCGCACCGCCTCTTCTCGCCTTTTTATCGCTCTTGGAATTGTTTACATTTTGTTTAACGTCGATTCACGCCGAAGGTTTCTTCTTCGGGTTAAAAACAAAGTTCTGTTGTACTACAGAAGGCGTAGTGCGAACTACGTTTACTGCTGAAGTACATGCACATCTTTCCACTCCACATTACACTTCAATGCGTAACTTCCACGATGTTCCACAACTTCGCAGTTCATCAGTGGAATAATTGAGGAATGAAATGAAGGCCGAGAAATTTTGAATTCGGCCAGCAGGCCTCAAATTACCTTCTCAAAACCTAGGTCACTAGGGAAGGGTGCAACGCGGGTCTTTAAATTTGTAAAACCTAAAACTTGGAAAATCTTGGATTGTACTGTGGTAAACCCATGGATAGTTAAAGTTGTTTGTGGTTAGTTTGTTGGTGAGCCACAGTTACCTGTTCCGGACGGGCAGAACTCGGGATGGATCCTTCTGCCACTTTTACCTGTCGCTTTACGGATTATACCTCTTACATGTCCCTTTACAAACCCTTATAATCTTAAATACCAAAAATAATGTTCATCTGTCTCACGGGAAGGAAAAATTTAAGATTTTTATATTTCGGCTTCCCTATAAACCACCAACCCTATGCATCGGATCCGGGAGTGAACCCCCCTATGTCCTTCCCCGACAACGGAAACATTTAAATACGAGAGAAGGGTCCGATTCATTGAGCCGTTTGTGCGTGACCAAACAGACAAACAGACAGACGCCAAATTCGAAATCGGCATGGTTCGACTCAATTTCACGCGAAACGAATAACTGTTGTGAGATTTTTGGAAAATACCCAAGGAACACGAAAATCGTCTCTAAATTTAGTTATATAGATGAATCCACAATCTCAATGTTAATTAAGGATCTACAATCATATGAAAAAATATCACGAAAATCCCACTTCTATCTTCGCGATCCTGGCCTGTTCGTATACCCGGGAATTCTCGATCACTAACTAAACTGTAGGATCATTCAAATCTTGAAGGAAGATTTAATCTAATTTGAAGCTGGGTCTGAGAAAAGTAGATGGATCGATGGACGAGGAGAAAACCGGAAACTAGAGAGCGCTGTAATATGGATTCATATGTTGCACACCGCATTATTTGGCAAATCGTTCCAGGACCCATTGAGTACACTCTACAGTGCTCCACCACGAGTACCGCTCAATGGTATGATTCGCGAAAACATTCAGTATACCTACTATTGAAACTGCTTGTTCACTTCTTCATATTACAGCTCCAATAAATCACTTCATTATCCCGATTTGACTGATGCTACAGTTATCGATTGATTGCAACCGTTCAAATGCTCAAGTTGGGGTTACATCTCAATTTTCCCCAGCTGGTGAAGGTTACAGAATTGAAGGAATTCTACATGTGTTATTACTAACCTGTATTGATAGATGGAGTTCCAGATAGGTTTGTCGAAGCGTCTTGATGAAGGTCAGAAGTTCAGTAAAACCGTTGCAACTTCTTAAGATACCAACTAGGTATACGATGATAGTGCGTGTAAGTGTATGATTTGCAATACAAATCTGAATGATTCTGTTCCAATAGTTCCTGAAAGCTTTACCTTGTAAAAGAAATGATGCTGTCGAGACTTGTCATAATTAGAGCGTGAGTATTCAACTATCTCCGGTAAATCAGTGTTGTATTGAATAGCATTGTCTACGTATCAATGCCTACAGGGCAGATGCATTCTCACACACCGTGGGACTTGCTCCTAGTATAAGTGATGTGTGAATATTTAATTAATATTCTACCTGCTTCTCCCTAATTACACATGCAATTATGTAAATAGAGTGGCAGAAGGGGTTTCAGAAAGAAAAGCCTATAGGTTTGGGCAAACAAACGGTCTACTACTACGCATCTCGATTTGCATTAGGGCCGGTCCTTCCCTCCTCACGTATCAATATTCAGGTAGGTAATGCCTCAAAAATTCATTTCGGCTTCCCTAATGTCATTATGAAAGCCACCTAACCGAAAAACCGTCGACCAAACAAGGGTTGATGGAATAGGATTGTTGATCTCCAACATAACGTTCTGAAACTTGTTTCTGTTGAACGAAGCAACTCATGGCTGAACGCAGTTTTAGAGCAAAGCACCCGTCAGTTACAAAGGTGATCGTCTGCAGGTGATCGCAGGATATTTCATGTCTCGTAACTGTTTGCCGTTATTATAATCGATGTACTTATTTGTTATTTCTGATTTGAAAATAAGAGTCCTATACGATTGTACTTATTTTATTTATAAGACCATAATTAGTACGCATACACAAGTAAGAAAGGTGCATTTTAGGTGTGGAACAAGTACAGTTATTAATGAAATAGAATGAAATTTAAAATTTAAACATTAATAAACATTTAAACACTATCAAACATTAACATTTAAACATAATTGAACATTTAATGTTCATTGGTATTCCGTAGAAAGTGGTATCAACAACCCTATCGGTGCGCACTTGGTTCCAGGTTCGTATCAATTTTTCTTTAAATCTTACAGTTCAACCGTTTTCGTAAATCCATTGTACCTACTCACATTTGCAAAGTTCGTGCTGTAATTCTGTCAATTAGTTGGTCACTAGACCGCCTACTGCACTACTGGTTCAACCCATACTTATAAATGGGCGTTGATTTCATGGTGGTGTTGATTTTCGTCATCCTGATCTGCTTTTGAAAATATTCCCAAATATTCTTATTTTTCTGAACGCGACATTACTTGCGTGTCGGTTTGGTTAGCATTTCCCTAGATAAGTAGACGTCACGCCAGTGTTCAACTCTACGAATTGTAAACCAAACCAGATGCTCGGTAATTACGATATATAATGACACCAAGTGGCGTGGTCGTGTTGACGAAGTAAATAATAACTTAGAATAAAAATTATACTTGCAATGACCCCTCTCCCAATCTCAATTTCAGCCCCATTTGTGGAAGTTTGGTTTGGTAACAGTCTTGCCTATATTTCTTGGCAGGCCATGCAAATTATGTCAAGAATACATTTAATTGATGGAAGTAGGCAACAAAATCAGTAATGTGGACCACATTATAGTTGCTCACCGCGGAATAACGGTCCCGCAAACAAACTTCATTGCACTAGTCTATAGGCTGCGTTTGTTCAGTTGCCAGTGGAATGACAAATGTTCGACTGTTTGAGTTGGCATTTTTTCGTTCCTTTCAATTTTGACTCAAATATATCTTCGTGAGATCGCTCCGTAATTGCGTTGGAGCCAAATATTTGCTTCGAGTTGATACAAATGATTTTTTCGTAGTGTATTCAATTGACCGATGCTGAGCGATCGCGGTGTATTCTTATTGCAATCATTAATGAACCCAGACGTTGGCTGAGATCAACCATTTCTGAATGTGTCCACAATGAAATATCACCATGTTACCTGGCAACTCGTATTGTTTTCGAAAATTTTATATCTTTCAGAATATTAGTTTTCTTCAAGTGATGACGAGTTGGGTGTCGAGATATATTTTTAATACTCGTAAGTATAACTTATGTGTTCTCGGTACGCATCGCCGCGTAGTGAAGACTGCCTCATCCGTCCTTATTATCGGAAATTGTGCGTTGATTTAAAATCCATATAACATCCATACAACCTACATCCATATAATATTTTTAAACCATCAAAACCGTGAAAAATTGTCGAAAATACTGATCCCGATGGCTATTCGAGGCTTTTTTCAATTCGTAAATCAAACATAATTTGGGCCGGTTCCAATGATCATAAATCTACATGTTTGAGGGTTTTCCTTTGATTCCGGCGATTCTTTAGGTGAAGGAATCGATTTGTCTACCCACGCAGCTTTTTAATTAAACTTTCATAATTAAATGGTATTATAAAAGACCGAATAGACCATAGTAAGCCTGGGTTGTTATGACATTCGGTGATCAAAAATAAACAGTGAAGAATCCAATCATTGGCACCGTGGATTCATTATGTGACGGTAAAAGGCTACCAAGCCTTGGCATTCTCCGGGCCTTTCAAGACAAGGTTAATGAGGAGCGATTCCAAGAAAACACGAAACATCTTAACGATTAAGATTTTTCACTGGTAATACTCCCACTTTCAATTACTTGAATGAGAAGCAAAATAATTGGTCGGGGGATGGAGAAATATATATCCACCTATCCAACGTTTGTATACATCATCCAGAGCGTACGAATCACTGTTGATTCCTGCTCAGGATACATTAATTTTCTGAAACAAATCGCATCTCTTTACATCATTAATGGGCATCCTCTCGCATCAGTAGTGGTATCTATTTTGGGCTCTACAACAACCTATGAAGATGGTTTTATTGAAATAAATTTAGCTTCAATGACAGTATATAATAATATAATACCTACACTCATATGAGTGTAGGTACTATTATATACTGTCATTGAAGCTAAATTTATTTCAATAAAACCACTAGATAAACTTTGATGGAAAATATTGCATTTTCGTCCACAAGGTTTCGCAAGGTACAAGAGAAACTTGCAACGAGAAAAATCTTTTCATACAATTATACAGAATCCCTATCTATTTAAACACCACTCCCGATCCAGACGAAGATAATCCAACGAGGTCTCAAAAATAGAGAAACAAATGAAAAACTCTGCAAATTTTTGACACAATGGTTTATTATTTCTTTCGTGCAGATCACCCTTCTGTCTAGATCACTAAATGGTAGATTATGAATAATCATTATTTATCGATAATTATTATTTTTTAATTACTATTGGAATTTTTTAAGAACATCCGGAGCTTTGTGCGACCAGCCGTTCGTGTATTCAAATTACTCGGAAAATAATGACTTTCGACATTCTTGTAGTGTGGTGCACTTCGCAACCAAAGCAGAGTTGATCGAGAGACGAAAATAAAAGCAGCTCGATGGGACAAAACAACGTTTTTTTCAATCAACTGTTCCACAGAAAAACCCTTGACCCGACTTGCCACCGTTTGATACAAGCTCTTATTGAAGGCATTTCATCGGCTCAACCTTTGAGGCCTCATTGTAAAAAAACGGCTTGTCGTATAAAGCTACGGATGGTCTTAAACAACTTTCTGAATTAATCTGTTTTTAAATCTCTATACACACTGTTGCATTTAACTCCACCGTTGCATTTGACATTACACCGTTGCATTTAACATGACGTTTTCAAAGTTTCAAAATGTATTTTCTATAGAAGTACCTAGGGTGTTCTGATTAGGTACCTAACCACAGAATCCGAGTGAACGTAAAAAGAGAAAATGTAAATTACGAGAAAAGATTTTTTTTTTTAATAATAACACAAGACTACAAAACATTTGATCAACCTTATTTACCCACAGTCCATGGTCACACGATAATTAATGTAGAGTCTCAATACTCCCCCTCATTAATCATCCTCAGAAGATCCTTCAAGTTTCCTTAATCCCATGTCGTTGCATAGTACTACCGCCATGATGTAATCTTCAAATCTTGCAGGCAATCTCAAGGTCGTTCGATCTCTTAGAACTCTACTATCTTCTTCTTGATCACTTTCCATTTTGTTGTTTCTGGTTTCTTCTTGATCGCTTCTCTGTTGGTTTTCGTCTAGATTTTCCTCTTGTCTAGGTTCCAAAATAACCTGTCCACCTGTTGATTGGCAAGGCTTCTCTTCAAAAACCACATCACGTGACCGAATAATTTTAGGATATGGTTTCACCCAAACACGGTAACCGTCATATCCATCGTAGCCAACTAGTACGCCTTTCAGTGCCTTCTTGTAGAACTTTTTCCTACGTTGCTTGGGAATATGCGCATAGCAGGTGCTTCCAACAATCCTCAAATGCTTAATTATCGACTCTTTTCCTGTCCAAAGCTCAGCAGGTGTCTTGTTCTTCTCACCTGTATGACCTGACAAATTCAAAACGTAAGCAGCAGTGTTGATTAACTCTGCCCACAAACCTTGAGGAATGTCCTCTTTAGCATGCATCATAGTCCTTGCCGTTTCAACTAGGGTCCTGTTCTCTCGTTCGCTACAGCCATTTTGCTCTGGAGTGTATGGCATTGTCAGCCGTTGCTTCACCCCATACTTTTGCAAAATTTTCCTAACTGCTGCACTGTCGAATTCTCCACCATTGTCACTTAGAAGCTCTTTCACTTCGTGCCCAACGGATTTTGCTTCTCTCAGCATTTGCTCTAATTTGTTTGGTACCTCAGACTTCTCTTTCATGAAGTATACAAGACGGTATTTACTAAAATCATCTTTAAAAAGTACGTAGTACCTGTGCCCAGACAGTGATCTTTGAGAAGGTCCTCCAACATCAGAATGAATGAATTCACCCGGCTTAGACGCTCTTGGTCTACTTCCAAACTTCTGACGATGGGCTTTACCATAGACACACGCTTCACACAGCTCGCTGTCGAGATCGACTTTTATGCCCATCTTCGCCAGAATGAACTTCACATGCCTCTTATTCTGATGACCCAGTCTTTCATGATAAAGCTGGAGAAGATTATCATCATGCGTGACTTTGCTGATCTCAGTAATGCTTGATCGTTTGACGTCTCTCAACGAAAGTTTGTAAAGGCCTCCTCCACGTTTTCTTGTTCCAACAAGCCAACGCTCGCCTTTCCATTCTGAGGAGCACACTTCTGATGTCGACTTGAACACACTACCGTTCAACTTGTCTTGCGCAGAGAGTGGCAAAAACAAATTTTTCCTTATCCCTGGCACGCACCATACCTCAGAAAGTCTCAAAATTCTCCGCTTCCCGTTTACATTCGCTTCAAGCACAACCACACCCTTGCCAACTGCCCTCAATACTTGGCCGTTCGCTGTAGTCACGGTGCGCTGTTCTGTGAACGATTCAAATGATGTGAACAGTTCCCTTCTCGAAGTGATGTGATTGGTCGCTCCATTATCCACGTACCAACTCTGGGTGTCTTCCTCGACTGTTAGAATTTCACTGCTTTCTGCTGTGAGAGTGCACGAATCTGCCTCTTCACTCTTATTTTTCCTTGGTCTACCATCGGATATCCACTTCGGGAATTTGCGGATGAAGTGCCCTTTCTGGTCGCAGTAATGACATTTCAGATTTAGTACTTTTCTGCTCGTTTTCTTTTGTTCCTTTTTACCTTCTTTTGTTGTTATTAGTATCTCTTCTGACCCTTGTAGACCGCCATTCTTGTTCATCAAAGCTCTCTCGAAAGCGCACAACTGATTCGTAAGGTTCTCTATGTTCCTCTCAGCTTTAGCCACTAACATCCAGCTACTTTTGAACGAAAAATAGTCCTCTGGAAGAGTACCTAGGATTTTACAAATCAGGAACAACTCGGGAAGTTTGTAGTTTTTGCCGTTAGCATCTTTAGCTACTTCCAGCTTCAGATCATTCCATAGGTTTTTCAACTTACTCATGTGAGTCGCTATATCATCATTGACGTCTTTCTGATAGCTAAAAAAGTTCATGCAGAGATCATATGCCTTATCCTCTGATATGCCATCAAACAAACGATGCGGCTCGTCCCAAACATCCCGAGCGCAAGAGAAGCGCATCACTTTTTGCAGCGTCTCCTCGGTCATGTTGGTTGTGAGAGCTAACAAGGTATTGCAATCTGCCAACTCATATGTCTCCAAATCTTCTCTATACTTCTTCGCCGACTCATCATCAACAGTTCCAGGATCCTCAGGTCTCCTAAACCTACCATGCACCAAATCCAACGCATGGGGAATGCTTCTGAGCAAGATGGTCACCTTATATTTCCAAGTGGGCCAATTGGTCTTGCCTTCAAAAAGTCCAATCCTCACTGACTTTGAAATGTCCATCTTTTCCTCCTTGAACTACAGAAAACAAAGTCTCAATTCACCTATTCACCTCCACAGATTCAGCACTGCAGGCCCATAACCTATAGAAGTACCTAGGGTGTTCTGATTAGGTACCTAACCACAGAATCCGAGTGAACGTAAAAAGAGAAAATGTAAATTACGAGAAAAGATTTTTTTTTTAAATAATAACACAAGACTACAAAACATTTGATCAACCTTATTTACCCACAGTCCATGGTCACACGATAATTAATGTAGAGTCTCAATATTTTCAACCCATTCCCATTCACCTAGGGTTATGAAACGTTTCATGGAACATTGTGGGGCTGGTCCGAATTTTAAAATTGTAAAAATGGGGTAAAAAATGTTTTTCTTCGGTCGTTTGCTATGGTTTATTATGGAAGATAATAAACCAAAATCAGATAAGACTTTCGACGTTAGCATCGCAGTCAACTTCCATCACAAACAAAGATACTCAAGGTTATTAGATGGATTTGATGGGTTATTAGGTGGATTTGGTTATTAGATTGGTTTCACATGGATTCTTATACCATTATCTCTTCCGCAGGCTTTATGATAATGATTGGGGACTGATCAACACCTTACTGATAAGAATCATGTATGCGCATCCACGTTAGCATCATAGCAAATATTTCGTGTAACTAAATGGTGGTTTTTGAACACCGGAAAACACAATTTGAGACGTATTGTTAGCGGAGACTCTGAACTGTTCATTTATATAATATCAAGTGGGGTTCGTTTTGTATTTACACAGGTAACAAAAATTACTGTTAATTCCGTTGGAATTTAACAGCTGATGCGGGTAGGGGATAAGCTGTCAGATTATAATCATGATTACCTATTTGGTGAAAGGTATGAAATAGATGATTTGTGAAGTGCTATACCTATTGGATATCTGAATTAGTTTGCATACGCGATCATAAAACAACCATATGCTTCGTCTGCACATGTCTCACATTCATAATAAGAACGAAAGATACATAATATGAATGAATGATATTCATAATTTCGTTCCAAATTTCTAATTTCTTGAATCGTCATGAAATTCATACAAGTCGATAACTTTATTATAATACTCTCACGTCGAATAGGCTTTCGGTTAATGGTCTATAATACTCGTAAAAACTTGCGTATTTGTGAACGGCGAATGCGACGTCGGTAGAATCGAACAAGGTGGATGATCGGATAGGTTGAAATCAGCTGTGAGGGGAAGGACGAGAGTCGGTTTGGGTTAGGATTGATCAAATACGACTGTGTTTAACTAAGGATACCTACCATGAAACCACTTAGATGTGATTAGTTTCCCTGAGATCGATAGGAGATCGGCTCCTTAAGACGTCGAGTTATCAAAACCGCTTATGCACTACCACATCTTGCGTTTTATCAGGTCACTATACACTCCCTCCCCCAGCACACCCGGTGTCATCTAATTTTCATAGTTTTGGTATATATTTGAATATTTGTGTCTATGCTTCAGGATACCGTTTCCAAATCATGTTCGGACATTGAAGCTTGGTAAGCCAGTATAATTAGGATGGTCTTTTCGTTTTCACCGCCAACAGGTTACAAATTACAACTAAGGAGTAAATTCTACGGCTTACATTCCAAATGAAATATGAGTAATCATTACCATGCCCCGTAGTTGAGATTACCTAAGAAGCGCGTATTACGATATCTACTGGTGGACACTCCTTGCGCTGAGAAGGTGGTTTCTTTGATGCCTTTGGCTTCTCGAGCGCCGGCTTCTCTTTGATTTATCGCTTGTTGATCACATACTCCCAGAGCCAGGCGCTACACCGTTTCTCTTTCGTTTTGTTAGAAGACCACTGGGCACTTAACACGAAAGTTCTATTAGCGTTTTCGCAGAGGCTACACCCCGAGGTGGCGTTTGGGCCGTTCGAGAGTAAATCACTTTGAAAGCGCATCAACATTCGAGGTTCGCCGAGCGCCCGGCATCGTCAATGGAAGCTCATGAGAAGTTGAGTCAGTATTTACTTATTTTCTATGGTCACTGAGAACGCTAGTCATGGTAGTGACGAGAGGATGAGGTAAGTGCCTAATACTCGTAAGGTGTTGGTTTACAGGTGATCCGGAGTGTATGAGCCAATAATTCTGTGCAAGCATACGGGACTGCACCGCCGATCGCCCCATAAGAATGATGGGTCTCATGGACCACTCGTTTGAGAGTTGGATGAGTGGCAGGTCAGACGATGAAGGGAAACTCGGAACGACAATCTTTATGATTAGGTATTAAATACACCTCAGATACTTCTCTTTGTAGTGTTGCCATACGATTAGGGTATCTCATTATCGGGAGAATATTGGTTGAGCGGTGAAAAACTGAAATATGAAGTGTGCCTCCTTTCTGGACAGACAGCGTTGTGAAAGGTTTTGTTTCGAGGGACGGACACTATTTCCGGAACAACGGATCTCTACTATCTTAGACGGAAGAGCGGCCGAACTAATTCTTCGCTGTCTGCGTTTTTAAGGACCCCTTAATAGTTTTTCTCGAATAATTACTAGATTGAATCGTGAGCCTTTGAAACGTTAATTTAAAAAAGATGTATCATTCCGAAACCCTTGTCATTAATCGGAGGGGATAAAAATAAAGATTTCATTGTTACGTGGTTTGGATTGTGGCCAAAGGAGAGGTCAAGAACGCCGAGTAGAATAAACAAGGTAGGGAGAGAAAACGCTACAATCGGGATCCCCAACCTTCCCCCTACTGTTTATTTACCAGTCCTCGTCATTAGCCAAAAACAGCTTAACTTCTCCACCTACGTTCATTGAACATCACGAATATCGCGATTGCAGATTATGATGTACATACTTATCGGGAAAATATACCAATTATATATCTATTTATTAATATCAATTCAAATCAATAGCTTCATTGCAAAAAAAAAATAATAATAATAATAACATTGCAAGGAGGTGCGTACAGGGTAAATAATATTATGTAGTTTATAGTTTATGGGCCGATGAAAGAATGAAGTACCTACCAGAAAAATAATACAAACTTGGTGAATAGCGAATAATAATGGTGCAAAAAACAGAAAGCTGAAATTTCAATAAAAAAGACGAGGGAGAAATATATACAATAAGGTCACTTCACATTGGGAGCACTAGGATAGCAGTCAATCTGAATGAACAGCTTGGTAGTATGATGATGCGGCAGTGATCATCCATGTTCGTCCATGCATGCTATTCGTTCTTCGAAAAGGCCGTAAGGTTTAACGAACAAACTATGTACATAGCTGTAGATGGACCGGAACTGCTCCACAGAGGTCCGGTGAGCCTCGAGAACGGGCAGAGTTTCCGAGCGGGAGTAGTCCTGAATCCATGGTGCCAAATAAAAGTTCATATCATCATGAAGATCATATCGACAACAACCACGTTTATTCATCTTCAAAGTGCTCCAGTGAGAACGAGATGAGATATCGCAATTCTGATTTCACCATCGTGTTCAGCATAAACGAACCATTAAAATGAGGTGTCACTTGTCAGAATGTTTCATTCAGGGAATTTATGAGGAATTCCCTCCCCCCCCCCATAAAACTCCTCAAAACCCCCCCCTAGACCTATATATATAATTTTTTGTGTCTTTTGGCAGTGGATTCAGGATGGTCTGAAACGGATTTTGGTATAAAAGCTTTCAGTTTTCGAAAATTCGACTTTTAAAAATTTTGGTCCCCTAGAACAATAGCTACATTTTCTTCGAAAATTTTCTAAAAGAGGGTTCCCATTTTAAAAAACGAAGTTGGTGTGCATTGGGCCAATCCGGCCCAATCGGAAAAAAATTGAAAATAGCGGATACAAAAATAGGAAACACGGGTTTCACCGTTTTTTTCCAAAATCCCTCGCGATAAAGAATTATAATAATTTATGAATTCTTCATATCCACTAGTTAAGGATGGAATATGTATGGAATCCTGTATGATGGAATATCATGATGTCTATAGTAAATTTTGAAAGAATAGAGAAATTTTCATGTGGGCAGTGAGATCGGATATTTACGTACATGTCATAAGGTAGTCCATCCCTTAGTCGTTACTGTTTACAGGTAGTTGTGTATTTCTGCAATTGAAGTAATAACCACTTTGATCAGAGATATTGAGCAATTTTACTGAGTTCAAATAGAAATATATTGCTACCTGCAATTAAAACAGTATATAGTTTCTCGCCAGACGATATGGAGCTAAACAGATTTTCTCGAGTGAGGGCCTCCAAACGCCCTCAGGAATAGGCCTCGGTCCGATCTAAATACGATCATGTTTGAACATTTGAACACTCACCCTTTTGATGCTCAAATTTACTTTCGTGAAAAGTCCAGATAAATATGAAATCATTCTCCTCCTTCCGTTTGAGACTAAATAATTGATGTGCTTCCTCTTCCCAACAGTGAAAAACATACGTGAAACCTGCCCATCGTAAATCCAGTCAAATGGGGTAAGGTATGTGAGCTGCCCAGTCATTTTATTTATCATGAATCGACCCTAGAGACCATCACCAGGGACGGGAAGGGCAGTGAAAGGAACGAGAACAGTTGATGAAGCGACGACGCCGGGGTTCTCATGGAACATTTGCTTGAGATGAAGGTGGCACGACTAGAATCGGGTCATTACGATTGCATGCATGAGTTCGGCCAGGTAATATCGCTGTGAGAAAGATGGGACAGGAGGAAAACAACGAAAAAACAAGGCTACATCCAACTTGACGTGTTTCCAATACCTAGCGGGAGGAGGAGCTCCGATTGTTTTGAAACGGCGCAATTGAATCATGATATCGGATTAAGGTTAGAGTGCGCGATGCCGTGATCTTGTCTTGTCTCTGTTTCCAACATTTCACTTCCACCTGCTCCGTTTGTCTGCAAGTCTCAACGTTAAATTCACTTCTATCGCTCTGCGTTTATTCCGCACCAATCCCCCTGACTCCGTTCTCATTTTTCCCTGTCAATCTGTGGTTCGTCATTCATTCCACCCTCAGTTCGGTGACATCTCATCTGAGTTTTTCACTATAGGGCCTTAACTTGACGATGTAGTGGTGTTGGAACAATCCTTACATTTAATTGAAATGTGTAGTAATAAGGATTAGCAACCCGTAGTATTGTACAAATAAAAACTGTGATGTTTAAGGAAAAAACCACCATTGTTAGAATATTATCTTTTAATGGGGATGTCGTTACATTGATATGCTGAGGGGAATATGGATAAGGTTATAAGATAATAACGAATCGTTCCTCTATCTCCGCCTCGGCCCAGCGTCGTGAGCAGAACTGACTGGAGTGGACAAGTAGCCGTATCAGGTAACTCGTATCAATTCGGAAAGGAGAAGCAAACCTTCAAGAGCAGATCATCCCCAGAGAAGCGGCGGTTGACGTTTTGGAACCACTCTGATGATAGCATTGCGGTCATTCAATTAAAGTGTCTAATTAATTTTCTGATTATCACTCGATGGCGCGGGACGTGGCGGAATGGCAAGTTTATGGACGGATCTGGTGATTACATTTGCCGTTTGCTTCCCGTCACTTGCTCTCCTAGCTAACGCTCTCTCACGCTATCTCTCTCACTCTCATCCGGCCCGTGCATAATTCAGATGCGCTACCCACTTTTACTTTCAGGTACCAAACATTTTATTATCTGCAATAGAATAACGAGACTACACCATATTCATTTTGGACCAATATTTCTCATGCATGATACAGTCAATACGTACCTGCCTCATTTCTGCCATAAAAAGTAAGTACGCCTTATTTCGAAAATTTTCAAAAATCGTTTATTTCATACCCCCCTAATTTTCATGCGATCTTTCCAGTGGTGAAGTCAACATTTCAAAATTCATATTGGAAAATGGTGAAATTTTCAATCAGAAAAATAAAAAATTGTGGTGTTCCAAGGTAGAACGCCTCATCCCAAACAGATCAAAGGATAAACGCCTTATGTGCGGCTTCAAAAACGACTCATCTCATTTAATCATACTCTACATTCTGAGGATAAACATCTCAACTCTGTGAAAATTGAGATGAGGCGTAACGGTGCAAATCATTGAAGCGCTCTCCTGAAAAATTGTAATTTTGTGAGATAAGGCGTTCTTCCTTTTTACGGCAGATTTGATCAAGGTGAGTATACACAAATCAAACTATCTAAATCACCATTTTCAGAAATCATAATTGCTCCGAATATGGACATACGTAAACAACACACAATGAGAGCCATCTTAACCCTTTGCATGACACATAGGCTTTTTGGACCCATGAGAAATATTGAAGGGGTTGCATTTGCAACACTGTTTCATGATAAGGTAATTGATGGTCGGAATTGATGATCCAGATTTCGGCGAACGCATTCTGGCAACACTCTCTGAGTAACTATGTGATGAATGTCTTCTAATTTTCTAGTTTTACCTTTCTCATTCCGGAAGACTGAGTAGACCAAACTTTATTGTAAAACAGAACTACTACGTTCATTATGTCGTCATTTCAAGATGTATTTTGTTGAAATTTTTTGTAGATCTATTTTATAGATATCTGTCATTTTGTACACCCACTCAATGTAGAAATAAGATGTATCCTACAGTCAAAGAAATAAGGATGCATCTTTTTTATTCAAAGAAATAAACATTTTGTTTCATTTATTGAAGAAGACAATTTCCAAAAATTGTTTTCCAGTAATTATGCTGAAATTGGTTATTAAAAACATTGAAAGAAACACTGTTGAAATGTTTTCTACACCCTTACTTTCTACATTTACTGTAATAGGAACATTAAAAAAGTTACATTTTGGATATGCAGAACAGCATAATTTGCATCAATTAGGGTGGAAGGCCAAAAAAGCCCTCGTGTCAACAGACACTAGAAAATTTCACGTGTCATGCAAAGTCCAAACGGAATAGTTTTCCATTCAATTTCGTAAATAGATCTTGATTCAGAAAATAATTTATCGTTTATAAAATCTTTTCATTAACCAAATACTGAATTTGAACCCCCCTCCACCCATAAAATTTATTTTCCCTACGCCAGAAAGAGCAGAACTTAGTTTGAATGATTCTCAGCTGAAAAAAAAAAACTTTATTGGCTGCTATCACAGGAAATTCAATGCTGATTATGAATACACACCACTATGGTATATTGCTGGATAGATCACATCATCCAGGAACGTTACTAGAGCGGTTTTCGGCTGTTCAATAGATGTATTGTTTTGCGCTCCTGGAGATTTGGATGTTTCTCTATACTCAACGAAGTTAAACTACAACAGCACCATAAAATAGCAAGAATAAAATTTAAAATCCTTACTCGTGTTCGTACTCTATCGATTGGTGTAGCTATGAGATGTTTGACTTTGTTCTGTTGTCGATTCACACTTAGTGATTCTTAATACGGGAAATGAGGGAAAGTTATGTATGAATTTAGAGCGGTTTTCTGACGGTACATCGTATACTTTTTCAGATGTGAGGCAATTGATAAGATGGGACGAGTATCAAAAGGTGAGAAGATACAACGTATTTTCTCATGGGGCCCCTTCAACAACTCCTAAACTTCTAATGATCGAAAAAGAAAGGGTGCTCAGCCCCTGTATTCAGCAGAACCCCTTTGTTTTGCAAGTCCCCTCCTTCAGTCACACATGCTAATCCGGCATGCAAATGACCTTTTCCGAGGCCTTTATTTCAAAATCTACCCCCGTCTCAATAGCCAATTGATTTATATTCTTCGGCATAAAAGCTATGCAAATTCAACCCGGTGGGAAACCTTTCACAATCAATATTAACCATCACCCACAAATAGAATATTCAGAGATATAACTGTAATCCCTCCCT
Organism: Stenodema calcarata; assembly: GCA_963920205.1. Lineage (NCBI taxonomy): Eukaryota > Metazoa > Arthropoda > Insecta > Hemiptera > Miridae > Stenodema > Stenodema calcarata. The sequence continues at coordinate 12,989,940 of OY986048.1, read as the reverse complement.
TCGCCATCCGTTCGACCCTACAAGGCCGTCGCGCGCGCCTCCCTCCTGTTCCAACTATGTTTTCATCAATAGTTGATGGTATTACAACCTTGTTATTGCTCCTCTTGGCGAGAAAACAACGCCATCTAAAAGAAACTCCCCAGAGTAAAAAATAAATAGGATCCCGGTAATCGCTTGAACTTTGTTTTGCATCCCTTCCCATCATTTCTTCAGCTGTTCGGTTCTCTTTGAAACTAGCTCGATTTAAGTATATTCCTGTCATTTCGTTATAACATTCAATTAAAAATATCACTGACAAGATGGTATTCTATTAGCAACTACATAGGTAGAAGTCATCGAATTTGGAGGGTTGTTTCGTACTTTTGAATAGTTTTAACGGACGTTATCATGTTAATTGACATAAGACATTATTAATAAGACATGAGCGTTTGGATTAAAAGTTTTGTCAACCCCTGTATCTAAATCAATACCCTGTGTGCACGGTATTCGCGAATTTTTTAGCGAATTTTTGAAGAAAATGTAGCTATTGTTCTCGGTTCAAAAGGTTTAAAACTCGAATTTCCGATAAAGCTTTATACCAAAATCCGTTCCATTTTCAATCGATTGGTTTTAACTGCAGTTTCCAATGCAGGCGATATGTGTAGACACACGAATTATAAGCTATTGTGTAACAATATGCGGCGTTTTCGCATACGTTTTTGGAAGATCATTGACAATTTCAGTTTGATCAAACATCTGGTGTCGCGATAGAAAACAATCTGAAAACATCGTGAACATCAGTAAAAAGTAGAGTAAAAACATGTTTACTTAAAAACATATGTGAGGATTTTGATTTTATTGAGTAATTTGAACTTAATGGTAATAATTTGAGACTATTCAAAATTATGAACTACCTGTGCCTGCTAAGACTTCACAATTTGATTTCAAGAAGTCGAAGATAAGAGATTAATCTTAAGAGAAATAATCCAGGTCATTTTTCAAGAGAGATGATTATTTTTTGTACTTAGTCATTAACCTTTTTGTCAAGATTTGCACGAGAAGACTGAAATGTCATATTTACGACGTTATATACACTATTCTTTTCTTCTGTTACATTATTGGATATTAAAAAAACGTTTTAGTTAAACATTCTTCATTTAACGCCAATATACCAATACAATCATATTTCTAGAAATGTATGAACGTTTGATCACATCTCAAAATTAGTGTTACAGAGGGATTGGAATGAGGTTGAAAATGACGGTTATCAAGGTCATAGTGTGGTTATAACGCACTAACTAGTCATGGGGTTGGATAACGAGTCATGCATTTCAGTCAAGAATGTATGGATATCTCAGGAATAATTAAGCATCGAATGGATGCGAGTAGAAGATGGAGGCGTCCCCGAAAGAGATTTGGGGACAATTTTTTGGATGGTTCAATGAAAATCCATGCCAGGAACCCGAAAGAAATAACAAGAGATCGAGGTGCTCGGAGAAATGTTATCAGGGAGACGCGGGAGCGTCCCGCCCGCCAAGAAAACCGAAGCCCTGAAAACCGAAGCGACTGAGACACTGATTACGCGACGGAACAAGTTGAGGTTTTCACCATACCGTAGCTCGGTCCCCTGAGTGTCTCGAGAGTTGATTTTTTGTACAGCAACTCTCCAGGGGCACGTGAGGACGTAAACCGAATTTCAGCTCTTGGGAAAATCAGGTGTCGGGGGTATAACAGTTTTAAAACCACTATTTTTCACGTTTTTCGTGTTCTTCTTCTTCTTCTTCTTCTTGTTGTTCATTGACGGGGCTACAGCCCAGAAGACAAATCGGATCGAGCTGAAATTTTGCACACACGTTTGTTATGCTCCAAGGGAGTGCCTTTTGAACCTTTTTTCTCCCTCCCACCATTTCCCCCCCAATTAGGGGGGAAATAGTAATTTTTAGGAACTTTAAATGTTCATAACTCCTCCAAAATTGAAGCTTTTTCAGATTTTCTTTTTTAGTTGTATTTAGCTTTTAAAACTGTTCAATTTGAAATCAAAATGAGCTTCCTAAAGGGTAAAATAAAGGAGTTATGGTGATTTTTGTATTTTCAACAATAACTGCCGCCAAAATTGATGGAAATTGGTGCGGTTGGTCTTAAAATGTCCGCTAGGTTGTCTAGTATATGCTCAATAATTTTGAACTAAATCTCAATCGATTCGACTAATCTACAGCCAAAAATACGTGAATAAATTCCACATCTACTGATTTGGCTAATTTCCGAAATCATCAAAGTTGAACGGTGGTCAGAAAAATTGTCGTAGAGTGGCTGTTGAAGGATCGATAGGAAATTTTATGGGCTTTCGAATGAGGGTAGCGCACTTTCGCACTTTTCCCAACGGTTCTCGAGTTATTCGCGATTTTTGGTATAAAAACGTGCGTTTTACCAGTTGCAAACTTTCTCTTTCCTCTTTCTCTTCGACACCAATAATTACAATTATTGTAATGATTCTCAACAACAAAAATTTGCACAATCCCCAAGAAAAAATGCAACCAATTTTCAAAAAATTTCTAATTCAAATTTATTCAAATTTCTAATTCTTTCAATTTTTTAAATTTAATAATAAGAATAATTGTATTAAATTTTAATAATTGTTTTTAAATTGTTGATTGTTCTAATTAATCGAAAATTTTAAAACTAATATTTAACCAATTCGCAAAAATTTTAAAACTACTTATTTTTCAAACACATTTCAGATAACAAACAATAATTTCCAAAAAATAATTATTCTTGTCACAAAAAGAAGAAAAAAAAAAAGGAAAATTAGTAGGCGTACTAAGTTTTTACTAAATTTTGACTAGGATAAAACTTCATTTAGGAGAAAATTTACTAGATACCTCGTAGGTACTTTTGTTAAATTGAACCGTATTCTATAAGTACCACTCGAAAACTAGCCATGCAAAAAGATGTGATATCCCCCCAAAAACAACTCCGTTGTAAAAACTGGCCCGCCAAAAAACCTCAGCCGCAAAAAGGAATGATATCCATTTTGCCCGCCAGCCACGTATATAGGATGCTCGGTGCTTCGCACCTCGCTGTTGAGTGTGCATATAGAAACCTGATCCTCCTACCCCTAACCTCCACCGTCAATGTTTTCCTGTTCCCTGTCTCCTTCCCACAACCCCCTCTCACCCTTAGTCACCCTCGGTTTCACCTAATATGTTTCCTCTGTTACACCAGCAGGGAGCTTTACGCTTCTTTCAATGCTGTTGGCGGGAGCTTTTTGCCAGATGATATAGTTGTACCACCACTGATTACTCGTGACCACCAGTAATACTTTTAATATAGTAATGCTTCAATTCAGGCTTGTTCATCTGGCAAAAAGCTCCCGCCAACAGCATTGAAAGAAGCGTAAAGCTCCCTGCTGGTGTAACAGAGGAAACATATTAGGTGAAACCGAGGGTGACTAAGGGTGAGAGGGGGTTGTGGGAAGGAGACAGGGAACAGGAAAACATTGACGGTGGAGGTTAGGGGTAGGAGGATCAGGTTTCTATATGCACACTCAACAGCGAGGTGCGAAGCACCGAGCATCCTATATACGTGGCTGGCGGGCAAAATGGATATCATTCATTTTTGCGGCTGAGGTTTTTTGGCGGGCCAGTTTTTACAACGGAGTTGTTTTTGGGGGGATAGGATTTACCAACTTCAACCTGGACGGCATTGTGGTGATCAGATGATCAGATGTGTTTATCCCTAGTTTGTTTCGAGACCTCTTGTCGTCCCCAGGTCTTCATATTACTGATTACATATCCGCGATACGTCAATACTTAATAGATACTGGGAAACAAAATATTGATGTCGCAATTCCCACATCCTTCGATCAAGTAGGTTGTTTTGTTTTGATTCAGGACGATCTCGAAGGATGAAGGAACCATGGAAGGTTTGAGATGTCGCGTTGCGGAAAATAATGCCACGAGGCGATCATCTGATTAAGAACTACCTCGATAAACCATCCTGACATCGGCGGCGAGGCAGCGTGGGCCGCGGGTGCGTGTGCGGGGTTTGCAGATACAAATCGGTACACGGCCTTTCAGCGGGGGCCGTCTTAAATCCGAAGAGTTTGTGTGGGATAGGCAGTGACCACACGTGACACGTGCTATCGCGAATCGAAGTCTCGCACGGCGGACTTGACTCCGATGGATGGAACAGGTGCTTGGATTGTCCTAATGCCAATATCAGAGCACGCGTAAATCACTGAAAGAGGGGGGAAAAAATCTAATATTAGACTATTGGCAATACTAAACAGGCCACCTGCCTCGAGCATCGATCTTGTTTGGCTCAATTAAACGTCTAATAGTTGATAAAAAAAGTTTTATAAATATTGTGAAGGACGTAAGAGCAAGAAAAGTGGATCAACATGACGCGCCTATTCTTAGCTACGTTATTATGTCTCTGACAACAACTATGACGCATTCACCATATTCGAGAGACTAATATCTGGCATCGATCACTGTGATGCTAACTAAACCGGACGGCTAGAAGCCACTTTTCGACTTCTCGCTCTTCTACACCGGACTATTTTTTTCCAGTAATGAATAGGAGGAAATACCCTGCACTTTTATAAAACTATATAGACAAATATATCACAATAGAGTGAGCCAAAATCATTGTTGGTGGTTCCCGGGTATGTTAGTTGATGTTGATAATTAGTGTCAGTTTCTGTTCAGTAGCCCTGTAAGACGGACTAAAAAGATTCGCTCTACAATATGTCAAGCAAAGTAATGGGTGGTCGTCCCCAAAATTTTAATGTCTAACCTCATTTTTTTTCCAAGTCTGTTGTAATGTCACTAGGTTCCATTTTATGTTTCGATACTCTCATTCAAATACCACATATCAGAAAATATCCGACTTTTCAGGAGAGCAAAAAAAAAACGTTCAAGTTTAGGTTATTGTTTTCTTTCTGAATGTTTTAAAATCGTGCTGTGCCTCGTCAACCCTCTCTTATAATGGGCATAGAAAAAAAATCTCTCAAATATCTTTGTGAACACGGCAACCCTCATACGTGGTATTGGAAACCAAAACTAACTCTGACACATGGTATTGTCAGCACAAAAATGTTGCAATTAGTGGCTAATTTGAGATTATTGCAACGAAATTCAAATGAAAAAATGTTTCTTCTGCAATTAATTTATTACTGAAGTAATTAATTTATTAGGTACCTACCGAATCACCACCGTAAAATAATAGTGATGTACTTGAAATGTAAATAAAATGAAAAATTCCAATGAAACTGAAACTTGAGGACAGTGTGTTCTTGTGGTACACTTCATTCGTCATTATTCCCTCTCCTCTCTCTGATGTCCTGATACAAATTATACGTGTTATTCGAACGGAAGAGAGTATGCGGGGATAAAAACAATAAATGAAACTCCATTCTAGGAGAACTAGTTAAGAATAGAAGTTGAGTTGAGAAAACAGGTAGGCCAAAATAAATCCCCCTCAATGCTCATCAGGTCCACAACACCGAATGAAGAAGGTGGTTAAGAAGGTGGACTGAGCAAGAGAGAAGCTATCAGGAGCAGATCACAGGCAGCGAAGCTAGCGGAAGTAGAGAATGATACCTTAGACGTACCGGCTACACGGTCAACTTGGCGGAGAAAAGGCCGCACTGGTCGTCAGACCTTGACGTCATCCAATACATGGTCCTTCTCTTGTTTTCCTTTGAGGGTTCTGCAGCGTTTCATCTTTTGTTATAACATCCGGAGGTTCAGATGATCGGAATTCAGTTTCCAATCGGTTTGAGACCCGATCGGAGCTGGCGCGACGATGTTGTGACTCGCCGAGGAGTAACTGACACGGGGTGCAGCCGAGCGTAAATAGCATCCGTTGGAACGTAACAGAATATGAGGCAGTTGCACGCGCCACATGCATATTTATTACTCTTTTCGGCTAAACTCTGGAAGACACGCTTTTAATGGTCACTCATCGCAGTTCCTCAGTTCATAGGATACGACTCGCACCCGTGAAGAAGAAGGGAGTACTGAGAACAATATTGAGGAATTTAGATTTTGTACACCTTCAGATAGTTTAACCCATTTTTCCCAGTGTTCCCATTTTGGGAACAATGAATCTTGTCTTGGTATTTTGAACTTTTTGACAACAACCGTAAACTTCGAGCCAATATGGCTTGTGTACGTTCTAACCCAAGTCCAGGGCAGTCTCCTTGACGCTCAGTTGCGTTTAAGAAGCCGCTCTTTATGGCTCTATTAAGTATGTTTCAAATTTTTAGTACGGTTTTGAGATCAAGATGTCTAAGAAAGAGTGAGAATTATATATACAATATTTATTGTTCTTCCAACCCATCTTTGGTTTCTCTGAAGGTTAGATGTTAACTGATAATGCTGTAGAGGTATTTACTTAAAGTTTTCATCTCGCTCATAGATATGATCGTATTTTCTGTGATGTTCCCAAATGGGAACATTGGGCATGAACGGGTACTGAATGTTCACATCTCTTGTGTATCTCTTTGGTGGAAAAAGTCTTGAATTTTTCCTGATTCAAATCATTTATTCCACCCAATGCAGTACAAATTCGAACAAATTCATCAAAAAACATCAAAATTTTCAAAGAGTTTTTGCTATTTTCTAGCTATTTGCTAGAAATACACGCGAAAAAGTTGTGAAAAGTGCTAAATGAATTCATTCACACATACATTGTTTCAAAGAATTTCACATTTGAAGTTGAATCAACAGTTTATTTGGAAAATGTTTTATAAACGTTTTATTTAATAAAAAATACAGTTTGAATGAAATTGCAAGTCATTTATTATGCTGTCCAACATAGTTAAAACAAAAAGGTTGAGCGTTAAAAGGACGGGAGGGGGTATTTTTATGCACTAGGTGCTATAAATGTATTTCATCATAAGAGATAGATTTCAAATTTGAGGTAAATTTCATTCTATTTGAGAAAGATGAACTACAATCAGGTGGAACGTTGGGTACCCTTTCATGCCCAGTGTTCCCATATGGGAACGTAGGATTATGAAGGATCTGACCATGGGAATCTTGTTGGGATCATCTAACTAGTCATGCTTGAACATTGGAAACGATTTTTCTTAACGATTTTCTAATAATCCAGTAAGAACAAACTCGGGCAAAAATGGGTTAAACCGATTGGTTAGTTGAAAACTCTGGTGTCTCAAAAATCAAATGTGCAGAGGGGGTGATAGCTCGTGGATAGACATGAAAATAAGATTGTTATGAGAAAATACAAACATATGATATTTTAATTTGGGTTTTCATGTGGAAACAAGAAAGCACCCGTTTTAATGTCATCATACATGTGGAAACAAAGTACGTTGTTGGAATGTTGTGTCCAGAATAATTGAAATAATTTCACAAATATGTAACTGTTTCAATTGCAAGACAAAACGTAAGATACGCATCAGCATTCCTTGAAACGTCCGAGAGTATAACAAGTTATGGAACTCGCATTCATGTCAGGTTGATAAACTTCTTCAAGGTGTGATAAGTTTCCTATTTTCAATATTTACTCGATGTACGATGTCATTTTAGATCTATTGTTTGAAATTCAAACTGGATCCGAATGCATAGATGGACGAAAATTAGTTCTATCTCAAATATTATCTACGTCTTCCCATCAGTTTTCTTTGTCCAACAGTAAGTTTGAAGAGTAGTTACGCGTTGACTGGTCTTTATCCACGTAAATATCTACCAATTTAAATCGGTTCAGAGAACCTGATGATAAGAATAGCTATAAGTCACCTTAGTATCAAGGATAATTTTGTTATTCGATGTCACGAAGCATTTTACATAGCTTTAAATCACCATTGAAAAATTTCATCAGCGGTACAAATGGAACAATAAATTGAATCCGCCACAATGTTGGAGAGTGGCCAGTTTTAGGTACATGTAGGCGGTACCGACGGATGTTTCTCTGCTTATTAATGATAATAAAGGATTGTCCAAAGCTGCCAATTAGGAATATATGCTTATTAAGAGAAACGAACGATATATCACCATCCAAACGCAACGAGTGAAAATATGCTGCTATTGATGTACTCGAACAATTTATTTAGCATCAAGAAAATAAACTGTGAGGATAAAAGCGAGTTTAAAGGGGCAGTAAATGCCACTGGTCATAGAAATATTATGAACTTTTGCCCGGTATGTCATATTGTCTTTCAGTTTCATTTTTGTTCGTTGCATAGGAATGGTTTGCATGGGTGTAATGTGCAATACAATACAGCTGAATTTTCTCACTCAGTAGATGAGAAATTATTTTTGGAAGTTGACTCAGCCGATGTTCCTGGAGGACAACAAAAATATAATATGAGGAAAAGGCTGAGGTCAGTCAATTCATTAAGTGAACAGTCGGACTGTCGGTGGACAGTCGGATTTTTTAAATTAGTTATCCTGATTCTGCATATCATGAGACGTAAACCCACCGGTGTTGAAGGACGTTGACATTTGTTTCTTCGTCGATTCCAATGGTTCGCTAAAATAGTAAACCAATATTCCGTTCATCCACCGTAGTCTCTCGACCATTTGAAACTGACTTAAACGTCTGAAATGCGGAATAAGTACTAGCACCAGACCGAGGACGATTCTTAACAGCTTAATAACTCTAGTTAAGTAGGCAGGGGCAATAAAAGGTAGTATTTCGAGGGTGAAGTGAAATATTTCTACCTCGAATGGGGATGAACAACACTGCCTACCTGAGATAAGGCTAGTCAACTTGACCTACCTCAAATAGTAGAGAATAACATGGCCTAACTGACATCTATGGACATATTGTCTTTTTTTATTCAGCGGGATTCAACTCAAAATTAAGCAAAATTATTCATCATCCCATAGGTTGTCTGTATAGTATATTGGCAACCAGAAGTGTCTATAGTTGCAAACATTCACGTAAAAGTTCCAAAATTGTAGAAATAAACAGTTTTACGTCTCTCCTGTATTATTTGAGGTAGGCCCTCGATTTGTAAGTTCAGATGAAATGATATTTTTTTTTTACCAATTCAATATGATTTCTATCCAGATTATTATTTTTTCCTATTAAGTACACTTGTGCACAAGCTTTGTGGGTCCACCAGGTCATTCACAATGTCAAATCAAATTATTACGTTGGGACAACTAATGACATAAACAACTAAAATCGCGTCCACTAGGGACGAATGACTGCAATCCAACGTACAGCGCCATAAACGTACCTTATTGAAAACGTCCCCTTCCCCTCATCATCGCAGCATAACAGGGAGAATGAGAGCGTTTGTAGATGGTAGATCGAGTGGGAAAGGTAGCAGTGGGTTATGAGGGAGGCCTCGATGACTGGGTTGCCTTTCCTGCTACGTACGACTGCTAATTTGTTCGAAGAGAACCGTTCGGATTCGATGTTTTGATTGCAAGAGACTAATTAACCACGTGAAACAATATCGCTCGTAATTATTATTATTATTGGCTGCATCGGTTAGAGCCTCGTGTGGATATGATGTTTACGTTCCTCCGCGAATGACCCCGAATTTCCTTTCGAAATGATCGCATCGGAATCATGATTTTGAGACTGAGCTGTAAAACAACATCGGGAGGATCTCACATTAATTTAAAGCGAAATTTTCATTTGTGGGAACTTAACAGTTTTTCATTGCACAATAATTGAAATTATTTCAATTTACATCTGAGCTAAACATTCCATCCTGACTTAAGAAATAGATCGTATCAGGATTTCATTCGTTTCAGATGGAACCACACTAGACACAATTTGATTGCGGATAGATGGAGTAAAAATCCACAATCATGCAGCATGGCTACAAGAGCAAATTTTCGGAGAAATAACTGGTTTATGTACAAAAAAGTCTTCAGTTTACTGGTTTTATAACGAATTTGGCTTCCTTTTTTAACCGAGTAACACATCAGTTTACGGATTTTTCAACGCTGAACACGATGGTGAAGAAAGAATGGCAATATCGCATCCAGTTATCAGATTAGAGCAGATGAACCGTGAAGAACATTTCAAGTAACAACCACGTTTATTCATATTCAGAGTGCTCCAGTTTTAGAACGGACTGGGATATCGAAATTTCGACTTCACCATTGTGTTCAGCGTTAAAAACCGTTTAAATGAGGTGTCAGTTGTCAGACTGTCTCATTTTTGGAGTATAGGGTAATTTTTATCCCCATGAAATTCCCCTTACCACCATTAGAGTGGCCCAATTCTGCCCATCTACGAGCTTTGGCCTTTCAATACGTACGTACATTCATACATTTTCTTCAAAAATTTGCCAAAAGGTGTAATAATTCAAAACGATAAGCCAAAAATCGTAAATCAATTCATGAAGATAGAAATTTACTATGATATACTCGTATAACTGGTGCTTCATCAGACAGCTACGCTCTCCCCTCATGGGTTCTTCTGATGAGTAAGTCTCATTATTGGAAATGTCAAAAAGTTTGGTATGTTTATGGGAAGTTTGTTATTTTAATAATTGGGCCTCATTTCTCATCATTCCAATAGCTAGAAATCAAACAATGGTTCTTCAGCCTGAAATAAATACGGTAAAAAAAAAAAGTTTCCGAAAGTAGGAAGTCAAATTGGCCTCACAAAATTGACGAATGTTGACGATGCAATTAAACGCCTCATTCTTGCTTTCCGGTTTGAAATATTGGTTGAAGCTAAAAACAGGCGACATGGATAGACTGGAGACCCAATCACTTCGCTTCCCAAATGACTGAGAAAATCCAGAAGAGAAACTCAGCGTCTCAGGGAAAGGCAGAAGGAGAAAAATATGTTTCGTTCATGCTGAAGAAAAAGTCGAACAGATAGCACGCGAAGTTGACGTGACTGTTGGAGTCTAATTAAAGGCATGAACATCGTCGAAGTTGACTGAAACAGGGAGTGGGGCGGTAACTGTAATAACTTTGTGATCCGGTTTTCGAATAGCGATAACCTGCGTCGTTTAGATTAATCCATTAAAAATATTACCCCCCACCACCACCACCATGCATACACACACTTGACTAACCTCTGGCCTTTCATAACATTTCCTTACCGTTGCCAATAGGTTTGTTTATTATTTTACGTCGTACGGTACGGCTTGCTTTTGGAGGTTAGCTCGATTAAGTGTGACCTAAGCATCTCCTTAGTTGATTCCAAAGGTCTCTACTTTAAACTCCAATTTAACGTGTCATTATAGTGTAAGATGAACGAACATGCCGGACCAACATTGAAGGGGAATGTTGAATACACAGATCCGTGGGAATCCGTCAATGTACTTTTGGATTTTAACTACTCCAACTCTGCCTGCATCAGTTGACTGGAGCATCGCCTCCCAGCCGTTTATTAGAAGGCTCTATCAATCCCATTGTCCAAAAAAGACATGGGAAACTATCAACCCATTTCTCTACTGTCAATCATCGCGAAAATACTCGTTTTTATAAGAAAGGTTTTTTTAACGCGTTTTTTCACTTTGTTAAAAAGGTTTTTAAGACGGTTTATAAAACCTTTATTGACGCACAGAAGATGCAGTTAGAACATAGGAACCAATATACCACGAAGAATTGTCGTCCGGGGCTATATACAATACGAGGGCCGATAGGGTGGATATGGGATGTCCGAAAGGTTCTTAGGGTGGGTTATCGGTGAGTCATATTGGGCTGTCTTTACATAACTCCTCAATCCCAGAGAAATTGGCACGGCTCCTGACGTGCTGTCTTGGTGTTAGAAACTCGGAAGACCTGGGTGAAGTCCAATTGGAATGATTGGTCGTAGGTGGAAAGTGTCTATGGTCTTTGGCGGTTGTGAACACTTAGATTATACACAATAATAATATTATATTATGTTATGTTGCAAATATACATACAACTATTACCAACATCGTACGAGTAACAACGAGTCCTTACAAGTATGTAATATTGAAAACATCAAGTGCAGCAACAGGTTTTCCCCGAATCTATGGTTTGTTTAACCCATAGCGCGACATGTGATCTTTTACCCATTCTGGCTACACGTGAGTATGGGACACTCACACCGTCTATTTTCCAGATTCAACCATGTTATTGTTGGAAAATTCATATACCTTCATGACAACACTTCGAGGAAAAAGATATATGGGTATTTTAACTGTGAACCTTGTGGGTGGAGTCGGAAGGGGGTGCCTAAAAAACGGAGAAAATACAATTCTTGCTCACTGGGTAGGTATGTGGTTATAAAAAATCAGAGAAAAATAGATTTGTTGCACAAATGTATTCTAATAAGCTTTTATACACTTGAACAATCTTCAAATTTCCAGTTTTTGGTAAGTAGACAAATTTATATAATTTACTTCATTGACATAGGTACTGAAAGTAGGTATAATAATCACTTTGAAATTATAAGAAGTGGATATCATAACGGGAAAGTAATAGACTCATTTATTATCTAGTCAAACTTTCTCCCCTACGTAGTTACTTCTTCTAATATAATGTAAATTGAGGAGAACTGACTAGGAAAACATATAAGTAATCCAAATTCTACTAAACGAAACTAATTAGTAGGTTGGTAGTTCAAATAAAGGTACATATTATTTCAAAAAATGATTTCGTCAGTCTTCAAAATCTTGTTGATCCACATCTTTACATATGAGTTGATTTTTGGGTTGAGGAGCTCGCTACTGATTGGAACATCCAGGTTTTGGAGATTGGCCTTTTCCGCTATCACTTACAAGTATCTTCTCCTTCTTCTCCCTCCTCTAAGTCAAACTCTCTTTCGTCACTAGCATCATCGAGTAATCTTTGGATAATATCACCGAAATGGGGGTCGTCCGTGCGAAAAATCTTGTTCTTTTCATTCGTTGTGTTTGCCTGTAATAATAAAAGAAAAATTGTCTGTAATCTTTTGATAAGATCACTTTATACTGAATATTGAAAAGAAAAAAAATCACTACCTACCTACCGAAATCCATTATGACTGAAATATGAATTCACTAACTAGTAAACACTCATTAGGTATTTACTGTGCAAATATCGAAATAAGAGTTCGCTAAAGCTAAGGATGACACATGAGTATGCCAGACTCACAAGACCCCTGGGTGACACCAGGAGTGTGACATACGCACAAGGTTTTGAAAAATCATGACCTTGAGATGGCCTTGGCGATATGGGACCAACGGGACCATGTAGCAGACAAATTTGCCCCAATTTACCGGGCGCGCAGGGTGGCCAACCCAACAACTCGAAATTTCCATGTGAGTGTCCCACACTCATGTGTCGCGCTATGGAGGGTCAATATTTGACAAATGGTTCTGATTGTATCTTTCTTACAGCTGTCTAGTTCGAATTGATCAGTATCGGCTTGTAAGTCTTAACTATGAGCTTATACACACATTCTCCATTAGAACATAAATGTCCTAGTAACATGATACATTTATCGGAAGACCAATGGTATTTCCCACTGTGGATGAAGTCAATAGTCTGGGTCACAAAATGGACAATGGAAGTTTCAATAAAAATGGAAAATGGAAGTTTCAATAAAATAGTGGATCTTATCTTGGGGATTCAAACTTTTTGTAGGGACAGCAAAGATGTTTTGAATTTGCGAGTAATGAACTCGTGTTCCTTTCTAGATATAATAAGATTTGTCGTTATCTGTTTGATTCCATGTTGGATTATCATATGATTTAAGATCAGTTGGGAAAGATCCCGACAGAGCCCACTAACGAAAATTTTGTTTATTCTCACATCCGGTGAGGTGGAAGTATGCTTCGTCGAAGGTGAAAATAATCATTCCGGGATCATCATTCATCCTCTGCAACATGGTATCTTCGAAAGCCACTATTATTACAAAACTCCAGTAACTCGTGAACAATAGCAATTTTATAAGGATGAAAACACAAGTCTTCGTGAAGAATTCGGCGAATACTTCGGTCAGACATTCCAAAAGCCTGAGCGTGAAGAATCTAGAAAGCCTTGGGCTTAGTTCAAATGCTACTCGTACTGCCTCGATGTTTGCAGTAGTCTTTATTGCTCTCAGAGACACTAACCCTTCTTCTTGCTATTCCAAAAGCTATGTTTTGAGAAGTTCGAATCCATAAAAGAATCGTATTCACTGATGGAATACGCCCACGGGGAGGAACATTAAAATTCACACGAAAACTTCGCTGGGTTGGGATCACAGAGTCGTTATTTCTGGAAAACGCCTCTGCAGAAAAAGTACAGTGTTCCATTGTAACTAAACATCCACTTCAGGAGACAGGTACCAAGCCCTCTCTGACCATCCCTCAAACCCTCACCACCATTTAAAAGCCGCCAGGCAGCTCTGACGGGCTCTGTATAAGCTCTACATTCCTCCTCGATGGCAAATCCAACTCCAAAACACCCATAGCAGGTATTTGTTGATTTCACCATCCATATTCAATCTCCGTGATACATAATTTTTGCATAGCTCCATCTTATCTCATAGCAGAAGATCACAGAAGAGAAAGGGTCCCTATTGGCAAGTGGGTTCATTTGCTACGTTGAGCAGTCTGTTCAGCTTCTGCTCAGTCACTACTTTCAAAGGTTGATATCAGCAAGGTCAGCGTCATACAACTAGAAAGAGTCTACACAGTTTGTCAATTACATTGAATCTATAAGATTTGGACGTTGATAAACCTAATCACTTCATGGGCGCGCTCCGGGAGAATTTTTTATCAACATCATGTTAAGTATGTGTCATGGACACCATAAGAAGGGTGCCATGGGAGGGTGCCATGGGTGCCAGATTATTCATGTTCAAACGTCCACGAGGACTAGTTTTGACCCCCGTTTTCCCTCCACCCACCTCTCATCACTAGCGACTAAGAACTGCATGGAAATGGATGGTCTTCTTTTCTTCGGTAAGTAGCGATTGACCGTCTTAAGGTCTAAGCGTGCACGTCGTAAGAACGAATGCTCGAAATATTCGTGAAGTCGTGAAAATTCGCTCCAGAAGCCTGTAGGAATCATTTGAAAGTATAATACTCCAAAAAGAAGGGTGCGATGGTGGAAATGAAAAGAAGGGATATGTTTTTCTTTCTGAAACCACGTACCTAAAGTGGGAAGAGACAATGAAGTTAGGTGCTACTCATCACGAATCTGTACACTCGAGTATTGGTGCAAAAGAAGTACAGGGTAGGTGCACGTTACGAAGTGTACGAGCGTTAAGACAGAATGTTGTGGGACCTTGATTTGCCGGGTATGGACCAATACGAGCTTAGCAGCCGTGTATACATTGCCCCTTCAGTGACTCGTTTCGGTCTGATACAATGGGGGTTCTGAAAGAGAATAAGGAGTATTGTTTAATTTCGTTACTTGATACCTCACAATAGGGGACTGCCACCCACCCCTATCCGTGGCCTCTGTATCGCTTATCTAAGTTTTCAACGTATGACCGCTCAGGCCTTCGCTTTCTCTATCGCCTTCAGGATTCTCCCTCGGCTATTCATCAATTGAACGGCTCGTTTTTCAAATGGGAATGTTCTTTCACGCGATCGCACCAGCCTGTAACTCAACTCTTGTTTTATTTTCATCACAGCACCCCACTCCTCCGTCACCTTCAACGATATTTTCATGCCTTTCAACTCCTCGTTATGAAAAAAGTGAGGAATAAAAACAGGAAAATTAAAATGGTCATTAGTTCTCACTAAGTAACGAGTGCATGAGTCCTGTAGAACTAAAAATCATGGATGAACTTGGAACACCGTCCTAATTATTTCATATTCATAACCAGTTGGTTCCTCGATGGTCAATTTGAGTCCTATTTCCGTGATGTTCACTTCATTCAATCTTGGGAAATTCCCACTGGGAATTAAATTCATACAAGAACAGTAAATCCGCAAAAATCAAAATTTCCACCAAATTTCGAATGCATGTACCGCATGCAAAAACACGAATCGCTTCCAAAATCCAAAACTCGAAAAGTCGCCTTTAATGTGCCTGAAGGATCATTGGTTCATTACGATAGATTTATTATCTTTGACAATGAACCATTGGAATCGATCTAAGAAAAATATGTTTTAACCCCCCCCCCCCACTCAAAATTCGTTGTTTACGTTTCAAGATACGTAGATTCAGAAAATCGAATTAAAAAAAATCTGCAAATTCTTGACACAACGGTTCATTATCTTCTTTGTACAGATCATCCCTCTGTCTAGGTCACTGACTTACCTGGCGCGATGCTCCCCACTCCTTCGAAACTTTAGAGCTTATCCATGTGCCTGTACGGAAGGAGCGTGATCTTATGAACTAGGGATGCAACTATGAACAAGTGAAAGATGAAAATGTTGGACTTGAATGTCGGAACTCAAGTTGGACTTGAATTTTCCCCACGTGTGGTGCTCTGTTAGTTTTAATATTGATAGGGGAGGGGAGACATAAGTTAACATAGAAGATGTTATGAATTCGTTTCTGGTTATTTAATAAAAATACTAAGCAATTGGTAATAATTTTCTTTCCCAATTAGCAGGGGTTTTAACGAATTTGAAGAAACGGAAGCTATTTTTCTCGGTCCAAATTGTTTAAAACCCGAATTTCCGGATTCAGCTTTCCAAACTAATTGAAATCGCTTCATAACTTATGAGAACGAAAGAAAGAGCGACATTTTGCTGAAAACAACCGAGTAGTTTTAAGGGGGGGGGGGGGGGATTATTCATAAATTCCCAAAATGAAACAGTCTGACAATTGACACCTCAATATAAGGGGTTTTTTTTACGCTGAACACGATGGTGATATCAGAATTGCGATATCTTATTCCGTTCTCAAACTGAAGCACTTTGATTTTTTTAGTTCTAGTCGATACTGAATCCCTCTAGTGTGGATACCAAACGTGATTTGACGTAATCTAAAATGATTTAAAGCTGACAGTATTAAATTGAAATTGCAAGACACCGTGTAATGTGATTAATGTTTATACAAAGAATGAGACAATTGAATTCCCGAGAACCGTTAGTGACGAAGATTCCTGTTCTCATTTCCTAATTGTTAAGATTTATTAGTTTACAATAGCTCGTGTACATAATCCCCTTGAAACCATTATCTAAGGTGATTTACAACCTTTCAGTAAACAGTTATGTAAAATCCTGTTTATTTTGGAATCGGTTCAATCTTATTCGACGCAGAACGCCTTTAAGTGACTTCAGCATTTGATGTGCATGAAATCACCGTCCCAAACCATTTAGGAGAACGATACACCTGGAAACCGCTTGTCTATCTCTTACCAAAATATTACTTCCTTCTTCAAATTCCTTGAGGGGTGCTTGCGTTCGGGTGTGCTCATTCGCAGTAATGAAATTTATGTTCGATGCCCAAGCCTCCATTTTAATAGATTTGTACGGTCCTCCTCAAGGTCTAGTTGAGCAACAAACGACGCGACTATCAAGAGCTATAGCTATATACAAAAATATATACAAATAACTGGGTAATTCACATATTATTCGTTAGCCCCGAGTTACTGTTCACTGTTATTATCCATCACTCCGTGCAATGGCCGTGCTCTGTGTTACTCAACAATTTTCTTATTGCTATTCACAATGTAGTTATTATTGGTTGTTTTTTACTATTTTATATTGATGGGGCCAGTGTATCGATGTGAATCTTCGTGATCATCATTCACATGGGAGGATTCTTTCTATTTAAATTTTTCATATGCAATGAGAAGATGTTAATGCAATATTTTGCCCTAGAGCAACTCAGAATATTAATATCGAAATTCCTGAAATACTATATACAATATTCACTCTCTTCACTCGAAAGAAATCAACGATACGCAGCATAGCTGTAGGAGCAAGAAGTTCCGTTTTATGTAAATAGACTCCATTTCACTGCTAAAATCCCCACGTGACACGGAAAAACCAATCTTTTCGAATCTATGTATTTTTTTGTGAGGAATATCGTATCTTGGTGCACGTCCGCATGCGCAAAACATACGCCATTCAAATGGCGAACCCCCATTTTTTATTTCATGAATTTAATATTTAAATTTAAAATTTCATGAATGTTTGATGAAAGAATAAATGAAATTTGATTTATTTACTGCGCGCAACCCGCCTCCCTGGCCGCTCAAAGTTGCGCAAACCCACGATTGCGCCCAAAATCAGATTTTTTTGAAACCCTAAGTGTGGCTTATGTTTTTTCATTATTTTTTACGCTTAATCACGTGGTGGTATCCATATTTGAATGTGACTGGAATTTTTGAATTTGCGGCCGAAAACTCGGTTTTTTTTTTTTAGCAAAATGTCGCTCTTTCTTTCGTTCTCATAAGATTATGAAGCGATTTTAATTAATTTGGAAAGCTAAACCCAAAAATTCGGGTTTAAACAATTTGGACCGAGAAAAATAGCTTCCATTTCTTCAAAAATTCGTTAAATTCCTGCTAATTGGGAAAGAAAATTATTAACAATTGCTTAGTATTTTTCATAAATGACCAGAAACGAATTCATAACATCTTCTAAGTTAACTTATGTCTCCCCTCCCCCGTTATTATTAAAACTAACAGACACGTGGGGAAAATTCAAGTCCAACTTGAGTTCCGACATTTAAATCCAACATTTTCATCTTTGACTTGTTCATAGTTGCATCCCTAGTTCATAAGATCACGCTCCTTCCGTACAGGCACATGGATAAGCTCTAAAGTTTCGAAGGAGTGGGGAGCATCGCGGCAGGTAATCGATTGGCACGGCAAACGGAGATCAATGGGAATCGTCATCAATGCGACACGGTGACACGACGTTAGGTGCCGCGCTGACGGGTATTTGTTTGCCCAGACGCCTTTTCAGGCATCTTTTGTCATTTCTACGAGACATATCAACTCGTATGCGGACTGAATGCTCTGGCGGATGATCCCAGTCTTGCACCACCTACTTTAATTCAATCGGACGGAAAGTTGTCAGGCGGGCAACGTCAACGCACGGACTTCCTTGAACCTGCTGGACTTCTCAAGGTTCCGTCCGAGGAGGCGCCAGCTCGCACGCACCCGACCTTACGCTTCTTCATATTTTCCACCCTAATTTCACGATCTCTTGGATAGTTCACCTTGTGTTTCTATGACCATTCGATTTTTATTTTTTATTAAAAAAAAAAAGTACAAAGAGTGAAAAACATATTGTGGCGAATGTTTGAAAACAACGTTAAGGCAGTCTTATCGAAGAGGACTTATCTCCTTGGAACTCACTAATATTGAAAATTTAAAATTGTCACTTCAGATACATCGAGAGAAACGAAAGAAGTCGACATCATATCGAATCGAGGTGTTTGATTGAGATCGAATGAACCTTCAAGAAGAGCAATTGTAAACTTGAATTCATCGAAACAAACGAAATGAAATGGGAAGGGGAAAACACAAACGGTGGGTACAGCTTTCGTACAAGTACGCAACCACGAGGGACATTTTATGTCTTTGCGCCCCCTCCCATCAGAAACTTATATGAAGTGTTGGCAATATAAATTATTGAGAATGATCACCTGTGTGTAAACAATTATTTAAACAATCACGCTCATACCGCAGCTTGTCGGCCACGCACTCCGCAGTGGTTAACGTAATATGGTTAGGTAAATCGAGAGCTATCCAACGAGTGGTGAGCGATTTTTGTACGATGATAACTGGCGAAGATAAAGTTCCGTAGCAACGAATCGGTTGTAAGCGAAAATTATCAGAAACTCCGTTACATGTCTCGCGTTACATTCCCGCGTTTCATTTTCGAGTTTATGTAGCAAAGTAAAGACATAAAATGTCAAAAACTGTAGATGGGAACATTAGTTTTAACAAGTAATTTTCAGCTAAATGATTAACCTCGATATATAGGTCATTCTAAATAGAAATGTACATTTCGCGTCCTCACTCTTCTACAATCTCAGGTTCAGGTTGATTTTTTTCGTAACTACCAATCCTATGTGACACAAAACACATCAAATATACGTCTACTGTGGGTTTTATCCCGATTAGAATGAACAACAACCTGGTTAAACCTAAAGTGTGTTACCGTCAACAGCGGGAAGTTGCCAGCAAGTTCGTTCGAGAAATGTGAGCATACATTTTTTGGAAGGTGTCTGAAGCCTACAAAGTGTGAAATTTGAAAAAAAGGATGCCACCGAACTACCGGAATTATGTGTGTCCATCACTCTTCAAGTTTTGGCGACCTCATGAAATTTATTTATTGTTACCGCTGCCAGTTTGTAGCATTGCGGTTTTTTCTGTTACCATCTCAAATAGGTTTTTTGTTATCACTGTTTGCCTCGTTCTTCGCTGGTACGCAACGTGGGCCGCGCCGGGACGCGCCGTCAGGCGATCAAACACTTCAAAACGTAGTACGTATTTTTACTATTCCTCATGTGTGTTACCATAGTTATAAGGTGAACAGGTGATATACAATTTTTCAGGCGATTTTCCCTCAATAAGCCTTGGAAACCCTCTTCTTTTCTGTGTGTTCCACCGTCCTCGCTTGGTTAGTTTAACTACAATCCCCATTTGAAGCTTGTCTCTCATGTGCGTTACCGCTCATGTACTCGTATATTACTTGCTGAAGAGCAACACACATGCGCTACTGGAAGATTTCCAGTTTCAAATTGAAGGCTCACCTTTTTGGCACCAAAATTTTCTCCGCCAACGAAAGTGTACCTTAAGTTTTTTGGGTGGCTGAATCCAAATGTTGGGTCGGTTGACCTTTATCAGCTCACGTTCGAAGTCATCTCAGGCAGTTAGGCGAAAAGTAGGGAATTTGACCTTGGTATGAACTTGAACGTGACCTCATGAAGGTCAACCGACCCCAGATTTGGATTCAGCGACCCAAAAGTCTAAGGTTTAGTAGGTTTCGTTGGTGAAAAAATAATTTTTTTTGTGTGGCTATGCAGTTGCATTTTGGTTTTACTGACTAATGAATGATGCAAATGACTCGTTTTTATATTGATATATTCTTGTTTGAGTGTTCATAGACGCACTCTTCAAGAAAAATTCGATTAATAATACAGCATGGGAGGTTAAGAGAGAGTTTTCAATAACGGTAACACACACGAGGTTAATGTCACATAATCCTGGAATTCAAATAATTTACTTCCTAAAAAGAAAAGGACGAACTCACGAAATTCCATTAGGATAGAGTTCTGTGGAGCTGGATGGAATCAACAATGATTGGTATAAGCATAAACGTGAGATTCAAAAGTTGTTATGTATTGAAGAGACTCAAATGTACAGTTCAGATGGGATCGACCCACATAACAAGTACAGTGGACTTCCCGCTACTCAAAATGGTGACAGTCTCAACTCGTTTGAGTTTTAGTGGAATCATTACATTTTTGAGTCCTAGTGAGGCGTCGAGTCATAAGGATTTTTCAGATTTGTAATGTCATGCCAGGATTTTAAATAAAGTAAAAGTTTCCTAATGTTGAAATTGTGTACATGTTGAAAACCATCGTGGTTACACACCACCGAAAAAACCCGGTTGGAAACGACAAACAGCTTCTTTTTATTTTGGATTGCCCGTGTTCCCCCAGCCCAATAACAACCTACAGTCACCAACGGGAGGGGAAAGTGATTCATCGATATATGAACAGAATGCCGAATATTTCATGAGGGCTGAAGAACCCAATCACCTAAAAATAAGCTTCAGTGCAGGGGAAGCTCACTTTAAATAGAATCGGATAGGTTCATAAAGATTGTCAACCGTTCTCCAAACACAAGTCTCTCGCACAACTCAATACTAGGCACTAAATATAAACACTTCGAAATATCGGATAGTCCTTGTCACCGCTGAAGCGCCTTCGGTTTTAGGATACGCTTATGTGAAAGGCTAATTCGAGATTCTGAATTTGTGCGGTAGACAATCACAGGTATTCCGAGCTTATCCAGTAATTGAACATTTTCTGATAATACGAATTTCAGGTAAGTGACTGTGTTTCGATAATACAGCTATCAACATGTTACCATAAAAGGTTAAATATACTCGTTCAAAGAAAATAATGTTGCCACGTATGGTCTTAGTACGCATAACACGAGAGAAGCAGATTTTCAACCAATAGTCAACATATTACTAACTACCCGGCAATTAGGCTCATTCGACTACGTAATTTATGTGTGAAAAATTCTTGGAGCGGACTCACACTCCCGGATCTAAGGAGGAATTAACTGCTTGATAAGGCTCAATAGTTTGGCATTGTAGGATTAAGCGTTACATTACCGGATGGATATCATAAAGTCAGATGTTTACGCCTCGATAGAATTTAGGTATTTCAGAAATATGTTACGAACCGTCGCAAATATTTTCACAACGGCTCATTCCCTTCTGTATACAATATCTTTGTGCGTCCTACAACAGTTGTAGGAAATACTTTACATGTAGGAAAAAATTTAAGTAATGAGCTGATATTTTTGTGTTCATTCCAGTAGGTTACTAGAAGGTCTTCTTCGTGTGCAGGGGGAGGGAACAGGTGATGAGCTCAGTAAGGTCTCTTCAGTTTTGAATATGAATAAAAAAAAAATAATTGTAATCTCTTCATAATTTATTTGTCTTTACTTCACTCGCCTCCGTCGGCATTAATTAATAAAATTAAGAACCTATCAACAAATATCCGAAATTACTTTCTTTATTTTTTAATTTTTAATTTTTAATTTTTAATTTTTTATTTATTTTCAAAAAGATAACTTTATTGCGTAAAGATAAGCATTACAGTTGGAAAAGAACAGTATAAATAACAACATGAAACATGTTCAGGAGTATAAGCCCAATGGCTTTCTCCTCTAGTTGGAAAACATTAATTTAGTATGAAGTATAGTAGATATGATGGTTTTCTTGGGTGGAGGGGTGGCATTGTAGGTTTTGGTTGGTGGTGAGGAGATCCATGTGCCTTTTTCTCTTTAATCTTCGATACAGTCTGTCAGGAGGGACTGATTCCAGTATGCCTGCTGCTAGTGGGTTCGGGTGATTATACAGCCTCAGATGGAATCGATTGTAGGCGGTTTGTAAAACGTCCTGCATGGTGGGAATGTCGAAGTCGTTGTGGAAGGTTGGCTTTTCTGACATACCAGGGTGCCGCAGTTATAACCCTCAGAACGCGGTTTTGGAACGTCTGCAGTCGCTTTAGTTGGGAGTCAGTCACGTCCCCAGACTTGACTTCCATACTCCCAGATGGGTTTGATCAGCATCAAGTAGGCCAAACGTTTAGTTCCGAGAGTCAAAGGAGAAGTACGGCCCAGCAGCGGCATGAGCTGACGCAAACGATGGCGGCATCTGGTTAGCACCGAGCTGATGTGGTTTTCGAACGTCAGACGTTTGTTTAGTAATGACTCCGACGTAGCGTACATTTGACTCTAACGGGACCGCAGCGTTACCAATGCCCAACTCTGGTTCTTCATATATTCGGAGGTAGGTGAAAATCACTCAGCAGGACTTCTGAGGGTTAAGTTTGATCTTCCATCGAATGGCCCATTCATATAAATCGAAAGTCAGTTCCTCTAGCTCCTCCTTTGCTCTTTCTCCTCTGGGCGACCTACATAAGAAGGCTGTGTCGTCGGCATACTGAGCAGAGGTCACTGTGGGAGTAGTTGGAATGTGACCAGCGTAAACCAAGTACAGCAGTGGGCCCAGCACGCTGCCTTGCGGAACTTCTGCTCGAATGCTTCGTGTGCGTGACATCGCTTCTCTGTATCGCACAGTGAAGGTGCGGTCAGTTACATATGATAACAGGATGCGATAGTATGTGTCAGGAAGGGAGGATTTGAGCTTGATCAACAGCCCGGAGTGCCAGACCCAATCAAAAGCTTTTTCAGTGTCAGCAAGCAGCCCTATACACACTCCTTTCTTCTCGAAGGTATCGAGGATTCTGTCAACCAGACGATGCAGCTGATGTATACAGGAATGGGCGTCTTGAAAACCGATCTGTGTTGCGGATATGAGGGGTTCAAGATGCTGGAGCAGCTTAGGTAAAGCAGTTTTTCGAAGATTTTAGATAGGAGAGGGAGAAGGATTATCGGACGGTACCTGTGGGGGTTGTTGGACGGTTTATGTGGCTTGTGGATGCGGATTACAATGGGGACTTTCTTTATGTAAATACGATACGTTTTCGGAACAAAGAACTCGGTACCACAAAATCATGAATTGTTTGAATCGGATGCTCCTCAGTAGGTATAAAACCTGGCCTGTTGTTTGAGTGTTGTTCTCATTTTGAACGAACGGCTGATCGCACAACACTCCGGGTTGCTCTTAATAGTGCTCTTAATCAGATTCTATCATATTTTAACAAAAAACCGCCCCATTTGGGATACCCGAGATATCATATTTTGCAAATTTCAAACCCTGTTTCTATCAACAAGAATCGTCTTCGGGCGTCGTAAATAGTTTTCTTTCTTCTTTTTCTTTTACAATTTATTTTCTTGGTTCAGTATTGGAAATAATAGACCGAAACGATAAGTTGATGTTGAAAATTTGAGTAAATTGCTGTGACAATGAGTGTTTGAAAGCATTCAGCCAACTGTAAGTGTTTACTAACGTGATCCCGACCGTGTACATATATCCAGAATGAGGGGAGTGGAGTTGAGGGCTCTTTGGCGCTTCCGTATCAAGCAAGGTGTTAGTTAGAAGGCAGGGGTGGAGGATAAAAAACCTATAGGCACTTGTTGATATACAACAGAAGCTATCGGCAGAATCTGAGGGGTCAGAATGGGAACGACCCATGAAGAGGGTGTTGGTGGGGGGAGAAGAGGGGTGTTGTAGTAACAATATGAATCGGGTGCAAGTCAATACAGTAAAAAACGACAAAAAAGGCACCCTCTCTCGCCAATGGTATCCACTAACGCTTGCCTCCCTTCCTGCTGCACCTCACCACGTGGGAACACACGTGGGATCATCCGCATCATCGAGCACCGGAGATCCTTTGCCGTCTTAACACTCAATAGAACGCCCTACGGAGCGAATGAAATGGGATAGCACGATCGGGTCCCCAAACCTCTTTCAGCCTTAGAGCACACACAAAAAATAACTAACTGTCAAACCCCTCCCAGAAGGAAACGTACTTGCTCAACGTTGACAGTATATGGATTAAGGGGCCTCAGGTAGCTGATGTAGCTTAATACCCCTTAGAGATCTTGTATTGACTACTTTCAATGATGCTTAAGAGCTGGAAATGCAAGAATGACGACAGGTGACTGAGTTGAAGCGTAGTTTCTCCTTAGAACTAATAAAAATACGTACAAAGCAAGGTGTCCTTTTTATGGATAGATCATCCATATACACTGCCGAGACTATTGCCATTTTGAAAGCTCTTTTATGGATTCGCGACGGAATACCCCCAAGTTCCACACCTAGTCATCCTTACGGACTGCCAAAGCTCTGTATCGAAGCTCCAAAATATTTGTCTGGGCTCTCGGCTGACCTCCATCGAAGCCGCTATTTTACAAACCTATACCACACTATTAGATCGGGGAACTCGAGTAATCGGGGAACTCAGTCGGCAGATTATCACCAGGAGTATTACTAACAGGAAGGAGGGAGTAGGAGTGGGTGTAGAAATAATAAAAACTTACTGAATAAGCAAAAGATGCAACAATCATTGAGAGTAACCATCCTTAAGTGTATAATAGTGTAAATAATTGTTTAAGAGTAACGAACATTAAAATAATAACCATTTATTTTCATCAACACAAAATCATAATTTATTTCACTATCTCAAAATCTAAGTGCTGATGTAAAAGATATATTCACTTTTATTTTTATAAAATTATTTCGATGTAAACTGAAATTGTAACGGCTGTATGTCGGTGCAAAGCCAAAAAAATTAATTTAAAAAAAATATATATATATAAAAAATACGTACAAAGGAAACGAGTAGTTCTACCGCCGTCATATCATACGACACATTTGGTTCAGTGTGTTCTACCAATTACGCGGCTCGGTCCAGAATTAATTTGAACAACTTATGAGCACACCTCCCAGTACCCAACAATAATGTGGAGTTGAGAGCAGAGAATTTCAATTGTTTCGTGGAAATCAGGAAAATAAACATGAGACTTCTGAGAATGAACTCACCCTTTCAGAGTTTGGTTCTTAGCACAAACACATCTCGACTCGTAGCAAAAAACAAATTCTCATATGAGCGGACATATTTTTATTAAGGTTTTGATAAGTTTAATATTGTAATTGGGCCATTAGAGGATCAACCCGGACTTGATCTCCTTCCTTTCGTTTAGTAACTCCAATTATTGGAGTTACGATACACTCAAATATGTACTTAACTACAGAGTTGATATAGTACGAGGTACCCACACAGAGAAACTTCCACATAGCTCGTCCCTAGTTTCACGAAATTAAAGAACATAATCAAGAACGTTTTGAATGAACAATGAACAGGAGAGATATGGTCTATACTAAAGAAATATGTGTCCACCTTTCCACACTATCATAGAATGTATTTTTAATTTCAACAAACATAACCCTAGATGTGAAAGAGATATAACAATTGAGGAGTGCAAAACTCTTCTTTTATTCCTCTTTTCTTCTTCCAGTTCGAAATAGGGGAGAAAAACTCTCGGAAAGAATACTAGATGTGGAATATGGAGTGGGTGAGACTGTTTTTTTCTTTTCCAGTTGTTAAGATTGGTCGCTATATTGAAAGAGCGACGCGTCGAATGATAGGAGCTGACTCAAGATTAAATGTGATGCCTCTGATCTCATGTTGGAGAGATGGTTTTAATCCGCTTTGACCTGTCATCAATCTCTGTACTACTATGTTTCATTGTAATGAGAGATACAGAGTCACAAAATGCTGCTGGTGTTTACCTAACAAGTGTTGGGAGCCACTGAGAATACGACTGTTAGTTTCATCAATCGGTGATAAACCATTGGAATCGACCAAGGAAGGAAAACATTTAACCTCAAAATACTCAGAAGCAGATAATTGTATTCACTGGACCGCTCTTTGCGGCCCTTATGAAATTCTGGATGCATGCTTGGACTAGCCAGATAATGAATCTTGGAACTTTCCATAAACTTAGGTCAATGGTTAGTAGTGCAAAATAAAGTTTGAAATGTTAGAAATCTTAGAAATGGAACGATTATCATAATATGTATACCATTATGTAATATGTGACCAAAATATATTATATTTTTGGTCACATTCAACTAGATCATGACTCAGACATTTTTTGGAGACCACCCGGAGTGAGGGCTCAAAGGTTTGTTGTCTTGAAATACTTCTATGTGTATGTATTGTGAAATGCCCTTATGATTCATTGTGGTACCGTCTAATGAATAATAGATAAATTCCGTAGGATAGTCATGGGTTGGTCTGCAGACTTTCCAATTCCCATCCGGTCAATGCATACATTTTTATAGTGAATACCTACGTAATGAGAGTCAGTACAATCACACCATAATCAAGATGAGGCACTTTCCAAGGGGAAACTCCATTGGGGAAACTGAACTAAACTTATCTCAGTGCACCTACACTCATCTGCTGAGTATTGAAGGGGACTTGTCCTGGATAGTTGTCCACTAGTGATATTCAGAGAAACGGCTGATCAAAACGATCAAAACGACTCAAAAGGCTAAGAAATGAGGCGGGTCAATGGACAAAGCGTGTCCTTCATAGTTGTGTTGTATCGAGCTGTGGATGGTACTGTCTGCTTAATTACAGCATCTCATACACATACACACATGTGTACATTTCCTGAATACATGAATGAAATAAACAATTCATATGTCACAGGATGACTGGGTGGATCATTGCTACACGTGTCGCTCAAAGGACTGAAGAGTGCAGTAGCTGTAAACTGGCTGTTGCACAAAATATTCTCTATTCTGTAACTCCAAAATGAAAGCCAAGCGGGTAGTCTCGCAAGGAACATACACTTGACTTTATGTATTCATCACTAAACGATAGCCACATTTTCTATTCATCCTCTCTACTGGCATTTTTTTCGTGTTGTGCGCTATATTCATCCTCTGCGCATGAGAAAGGGAAGGGAGCCACAAAATGCAAGTAAAAAGTGAGGGAAAAAATGCGACCTGTAATTCGGGGGAGGGTCTAAAGCTCCTAGTTAGCATTTTTGAAGGAGCATATTGCAGGAAGGGGAGCATAATTTATCAATAAGTTTTTATCACAGAGCATCCTAGCCTCGACACCCGATAGGAGAGATGCATATATTCATGGCAGTTCCCACAGTCGGCATAAAATATTAACACAGCCTCTGGTAAGGCCGCCTTTATTGCTGACTTACAATTGCATATTAAACTACCACCTTCACCTACCTAACCCTCATCCCCTCATCCATTTCCTGCTGTGAGCTCGCTTCCGACTGGCGCACCCGATATCGCGTTCAACCAGTCATCGCAACCATTCATGTTTCATTCACCTCTGCCTTCAAAACGAAAAACAACCGAATTCCGGATCCTATAGTGTATCATCGTTACCTACCTGTTTTGTCTTGACTTCGCTGTTCGTAAACATCTCTTAAATAAATGCGTATACTGCATAAGACGCTTTTCTGAAAACCTCCGAATGAAATCCTGCCCAACCGCGATGATATGTTGACAGTTCCGAATTTCGTCAAAATATTCGTTATTATAACTAGCGAAAAGGATAAGATTAAGAACGTTTTGTTTTGGAGAATAATAGATGGTCAAAGTTGAGGTTTTGTGTTTCAAAATTCGGCGAGTCCACAGAAAACGCTGTTGTGCCATGGAGCGGCGACATGTCACCAGTGATGGTGCTGCGGAATGGTAACCTTCGTTTGCTGGCGCTAGCGGCAGATTGCCGCATATTTTAAAAGTAGAGGTCAAATTATCTCCTGAGCTCAATGATCTGCTCAAAATGGGCATATATTCCTAGTTGGGGTTTGTTCCGCAAGATGACAGTGTTAGGTATCACGTCGCTCACACTTGGGGTCCGCAATAGCCCTCCAAACATCAACAAATCAAAAACTGCGGCAAATCGCCGCACGCGAGCAGGAGTGTTATTATTTTTCAGACTTTTTGTCAGCTTAATGTACCCAAGTAAATTTTCACTATCTCCCGCATGCGTATCGAGGTATTCAGTAGATATTAGTATTTGATAACTACCAATAAGTTTTATTATGTTTGTAGGGGCTGTTTCTGTAGTTTACCGTCTTATAACAAATGCTTTTATCTTGGAAGATATTACCTGTCGCAGAACTAACCAAGACTTGCGTTTTGTTTTGATTAAGGATCTATATCATAATCCAGAGGATATTCAAATCCTTGGAGGAGTGGTGAAGGAAAAACTCTGCAAGTTCTTGACACGACGGTTTATTATCTTCTTTATGCAGATCACCCTTCTGCCTAGATCACCGATTGATATTAATTATTATTACGAATCATCATTAATTAATAATAATAATTAGAAGTAGTGTAAATTATTAATATTTATTGTTGGTTATTAATAATTTTTATGCTTCATTATTAATCATTATTATAATAATCGTGTGAGTAGGTTGAAAAAGGACTTCAGTTCCATAATCTTTTGCAACTTAACGTAGAATGTCATGTTCCAATAGTTTAAGCAATAAAAAGGTCCTCTCACAGTGTTTCGTCTCTCCTGTAAAATTTGGAAAATTGCGCTTACAATATTTCGCCTTTCATTGGGACAATGTAAAATTATTGACTTGAGGAATGGACCATGAAAGGAAATTTACTATATAATTCAAGTGCAATAACTCCTATAGCACCTACACATGTAGATATCTAGTAGCACTCAACTCTACCAGAACACCATTTAGGGTAACTAATCATGCACATAATATGCTGTACTGACTTGCTGTACTGACTTGCCAACGTTTCCAGCATTTTAGAACCTACCTATGTATGCGCTTTTTATTTATTTTATTTTTTTTATTTTTTAGGTTGAATCCTGTGGGAAATAATAGGTACAATCTGTGAGAGGCACCCAAATTTTAAACAGAAGAGTGAACTGTTGATATGTCTGGCTAGTGGGAAGCTGATGAGGATAATGAAGTCACAGTAATGGCAAAAGACTCTTATGAAAATCTACAGGAACTTTTTTTTTTCAAGAGAAATATATTTTTTAGAACATCATTACACTTTTTGTGGTAAAGAGATCAATGCCAGCCGATTTTCGGAGAAGTTTGATGGATTAGGGTAATTTTCGAGAAAAGTACGCAATCGCCCTCAGTATTTTGTCTTTCAGCGTTTCCGTCTTGAAATTGACCGATCGGTCCTTCCGTTCTGTCCTGTTCATTCCCACGAATCTATCGTTTCATCTCGTTTCCCATTTGTTGGATTCGGAAACGTTGGAAAGAAGGATGAGTAGGAGCCACTCTACCTCGGCGGCACTTTTGAGGCGGCTATCAGGTGGTCTGGTCTGGCAAGATTGAAAGAGCGAGCGAATGCGTCTCTTCACCCCCTCGCCATCAGGTCACTTGCTATAACCGTCCCTCTACCGACCCATCCACAACCTATAATGGGCGATAATGTGTTAGGCCAGGCGAGGGACCATTTGTCATAGCGCGGGGGCCTTCAGGATCTTGAAATGGGCGGGGGAGGGGGGGGGTCTGTTATTAGGTGACTCGCGACCGGTCACGACTTTTCTGTCAATCTCAATTTTATACTCATCACTTCCTCCCTCCTTCCAATCCCTTTCTCTCCTTTACATGGTGGTCCTACTTCTCTATATTTCGATCAGTACGCATATATCAGAAAATTCTGGCTCAATAACTAGTGAAAATTGTTTGGTAACAAATATTCCGTTCGTCGATCAAAACCCAGTAGGAGGTTTAGGGCCGGTTCTTCAATGCCCGACTAACGCCCGGTTAAGTCAAATCGGCCGACTAAAGTCAAATCGGCTGACTAGCGCGTTCGTGAATTCAGTTTGACTGCTCAGTTATCCCTAATCACTGACTATCTTTAGCCGAGCTTTCGGGGCTCGGTTAGCGTTTGACTCCTCAGTTATATTGTCATCCATCTTGAAGTTGTGATTGTGCAGTGGTCTCGCGTCCAAGTTGATATTTCTATTTTGATATTTCTATATAAGTTCTATTTTCCAAGTTGATATTTTCGTAAAAAGAAATGGATTGGGACTTTGAACTAGAAGATTCCGACTTTTCAGACGGGGAATTCATGGAGGATGTGGGATACATACCTTATGAGAACCCAAGTGACGCTCTTATGAATACTGTTGTTGTTGGCGACACCCATGATTACAACACCAATGCGAGAGATACTCTAATAACCGAGTATTTCGCCAATCTATAGGACTTTCAATACGACTTCTAAGTCAAAAAATGTTTTTGTAATTATTCCTAATAGCTCATTACTTATTTGCTGTACCTACGTAGTAACCTAAGAAAAATTTACAAAATGAAATAAATACAAAAATAATGAAATAAAAACACATGCTGTAGTAGACAAGTTTTCTTTCGGCAGAATTTTCCTCATGTATTGGGTACATACCCTTTGGTCGTGAGGAAGCAATATTAATGAGAAATTTTCAATTTGTTGGCTGCAGTAGTCTATGAGGGCGCCATTAGAGCAAGTTGAAAATGCATGATGATCTTCATGAGTGAAACATCGAACATGAAACGAACCTTGATTGAGTGAAAACATTGCTCTGAAGGTAAGTACTTGAAATGGTAGGTACTTAACTACAACCATAGGATAGAAAAAAATTGTACATTCATAACATATCAGCATTTTTATTAAATAAAGAAAAAGAAAAGATTAGTTCAAGGTATTATTTCGAGTGGGAATTACGGCATGTTTGCTTAAGTACGCTCGGCTATTTTTAGTTCAATTTCCGCTTTACGGATTTGCAAGTCGAGAAGCCTCTCCTTCTTCTGTACAAGCATCAGCTTCTTTTCTTGAGAATTCATTACAACACAAGTACCCGAACAAAATGAAGAAAACACCCGATTACCTAGTTGACAGTAAAACAGTTTTTGATATTGATGGCTTCCGAGCCAAGCGAGGTTTGATAGTTGCCGTGGCAACGACGACTCTCCCGACTTCTTTTCATGGTAATTTTTTGTTGTTCTATTGGTAGCACTGTTTTCCCCGTGTTAGCCTCCGACTAGCTAGTCAGCAGTTATCCAGAGATTGATAAACGGTATCTGCATTTTAACCACTGACTAACTTTAGTCACTGGTTAGTTAGTCAGAGATTTGACTGAGCATTGAAGAACCGGCCCTTAAAAGGTTTTGGTCGAAGAACGGAATATCTGTTACCAAAAAATTCGTACTACTTATCGATAAACCAACTTAAATTAAACTTCGACTTAAGCTTGAATTAAACCAACTTAAATTTCAACTTTGACAAAGCTGGTTAGTATCGGGATTATCCAAACACTGCAGGTTGTTGGTTTATCTTTGATAATGAACCATTGGAATCGCCGAAGAAAAAAATACCCTTCCTCAAAATTTCCTGAGATACGTAGATCCTGAGATAAATAGAAAAAAAAAAAAATCTGCGTTGCGCTTTAATGACGAAATTTGGTTTACGGGTTCGGACCAGCCCCACAATAATCCTTAAAAATTTTCATAACCCTAGGTCAATGGGAAGGGGTTCAAATAGACTTTTGAAATTTCGAAAAATTCAAAGGGAACGATATAGTTTTTAGTTCACACTAGCTGTCGGTCCCGTCGCTGACGGGCAGAACTCGTGATGGATCCATCTGCCACTCTTACCTGTCGCTTTACGTATTATCCCCTTTACAAACCCTTATAATCTCAAATACCAAAAATAATATTCATCTGTCTCGAGGTGAGGAAGAATTCAAGATTTTCATGTTTCAGCTTCCCTATAAACCCTCACCGCTATGCTCGGATACGGAAATGAAACCCTATGTCCTTCCCCGGTCACGGAAACATTTAAATGGGTACGGGAGATAAGTTCGATCCATTGAACCGTTTTTGAGAATTTAGGATTTTTATATTTCGGCTTCCCCATAAACTCCCACCCTTATGCATCGGATCCGGAAGTGGACCCCCCTATGTCCTTCCCCGATCACGGAAACATTTAAATACGGGAGAAGGGTTCGATCCATCGAGCTGTTTTTGCGTGATTGAAGGACAGACAAACAGAAAGACAAACACACAAACAGACAAACAGACAGACACCAAATTCAAAATCGGCTTGATTCGACTCCATTTCACGCGAAACGAATAACTGTAGTGAAATTTTTCGGAAATACCCAAGGAACACAAAAATCGTCTCTAGTTGAGTTATAAAGATTTAAATAAAGTTTAATTTTTAGAATTTTTTAAGGCCATCCGGATCTTTCTACGACAAGTCGTTCGTTTACTCTTGAGCCATTAGAGTTTCAGCCAATGAAATCCTGTCATAAGGCGGCGCGCCGGGGCAACGTTCTTCCTGTTGATCTATGGGACAAATGAAAGTTTTTGACAAAGGGATTTGGAAAATGAATGTCTTTGAACCCAGGAGTACTTTTCGACCTATTCTCTTACCTACCTAATATACATACAGAATTTGCGTAATTTACATAATAATAATTAATCTGTCATTTACTGATCTAGACAGAAGAGTGATCTGCAGAAAGAAGATAATAAACCGTTGTATCAAGAATTTTCAGAGTTTTTTTTTTTTTTTGCGTAACAGCTTGTCGATTTCTAGTGATTACTCATTGCCGAAGATGGTGACATTTGATATTTATGTTAGAAGTCGGCAAAATATGTTCTTACGTTTAGTATTTCATGGCTTTCTGAACCATTTTGTTTATATATCTATAAGTCATCAGTATGTTCATTGAACTCGAATTGTGCGCTCAAATGATCACAGTATTTGGGGAATGGTCAACCGATGGCCTCCTAGAAAAATATATACACTGTCATTATGTTCATTGATCACATTTTGTCCACGGAGGTGGGTGAAATTCCGAATAATTTGAAATAAATAATTTCATGCCTATTATGGTGTATGATGTTTTTAATGTCTGGAATGCACAAGATTTGCGAATTTTGGAAACAGAAAAAATTTAACAGGTTATTCTCGTGTATAGTTGTGGCCACAACTTCTCAGATCGTACAGATGTCGCAGTGTGTACCGATGTGGTCCCGTCCTCTTCTTATACGTGCACCATCTTAAAGATGCGGCACGGCCTCTGTTGGCGAAGCATTGCGTAATTTACGAGCAGGTCATTCGCAACGGCTTTAGGGTTAAGCCCTCGCCGATGCCGGGTGATCAAACTTTGGCTCCGCCGCGGTATTACCTGAGTGAGAGACGTATATTTATTATCCTTCCTGACCACCCGAGTCCTAATTAAATTTCCCGATTCGTCTCCTAGGGGAAGAGACAAGGTTCGCCAGAAAGGCCTGTTATGTCACAGTAATGGAAGCAGTCTCGGCTCACTGAATCAACCAGAAAGGAACTATATATAGGCGTTGTATCTGTAACTAACCCTTCGCGCCATACATCGGGGCAAAACTCATTCCATAGCCTGTGATTTGGAGAAGTGTTGATCGGCGGGGAAGGACAGCGATTTCGATCTGTAGGCACATCCAAAACGCCCGCTGGAGGGGATGTGTTCGCTCATCGAAAACTCCTTGGCAGATACAAAAAACAAAATACTCTGCAAATTCTTGACACAACGGTTTATTATCTTCTTCGAGCAGATCACCCTAATCCTATTAACGAAATGATAGATGAAACTTTGGCTCAACATCCAAATTTAATTCGTTTATACCAATAGGTATTGTTTAAAAAAAATTTACAGTCAGGAAACCGAGTGAATATTGCATTGTTATCTATCTGCGACCCGTGATTAAAATTTCACGTCACTAGCTCAACCTCCGAATTTCATTTGTTTAAACAAATAGGTACCTATTGTTAGTTATTACTAATGTTTATGAATTATTTTTGATAATTATTAATAATTATTATTATAAAATCGATAATGAACTATTGGAATCGACTAGCCTAAAGATGATCCTTGAAACTTATCATAACCCTAGGTCATAAAGAAGGGGTTCAAAATGAATTTTGACACTTTGAAAACGTCATATCACGAAAATGTCGAATAGAACGATATAGTTAAATATAAGTAGGTAACTAAATTCAATGAATAGAATTTAATTCAGAAAATGTTGTATGACTATCCAGGGGTTTTTACGACCCACCGTTCGTTCATAGTGAAGGCTCAAAGGTTGAGCCAATGAAATAGCATCAACAAGAGCGTGTATCAAACGGTGGCTAGTCAGGTCAAGGGCCTTTCTGGGGAACAGATGATTCAAACAACATTGTTATGTCACATCGATTTCCTCGTTCTGAGATACCTACTTTTCGTTTCTACGACAAGAATGATATTTTGACAACTTGTTGGAAGGTACTTCTTGTTATTATAAATAATTACAGGAAGTACCTTCCACCAAGTTGTTATAAATTTATAGCCGACGTCGGTAGGTACAAGTTAAAATCCTAGTAGGTATTCAATCAAAATTAACTGATTAGTTCTAAATAATGTTTCAATTACTGTTTAATAATTAATGTTTACTGAACTGAAAAAAGTGTAGAATTTTTACATCTGTGAATTCGTGTTCGATATTGATAAGTGCTTTTCGGTGCTGTCTAGAGCTGGTAGGGCCCGCACGAATAGGAAGAGAGCAGCACATTCCGAGGTCCGGGTGGTTCCTGGACTCACAGCGCGATCTAATGAATTACCAGTGAACCAGGGGAGCCCACCATCCGCCTCGCTTCCTTCCATTCTCGTTGTGGGATCAGACGTATCCCGAGTTCGCTGACACTTACCAAGAAGAAACGGATCGCGATGATAGTGCGCATCATCTTCACTTTTTGCGAGTCACCACATGTGTAGTTGGATTATTTCTACCTATTTTCTCATTCTGTTGTGACACATTATGTTTCAAAATTGCATGTTCGCGGTACGTATTTTCGAGTACGTAAATCTCGAAAAATCACTGCAGGATCCGCCAAAACCCAAAAATGAAAAATTGAAGATAGCGCCTTTCTACTGGAAACCGACGTTATAATATCTGGTTAGGTGGTCTATGATTGGGGGAGGTCTTTGGTATCAACTTATGATATAAATTGATATAGAAGACCTCCCCCAATATATTATATCCTTGCTGTAATACAATTTCATCTGGAAATCACATATTATAATTTATTATCCCAGACAAGGTGTACCATAGGAATCGAACACGAACAAAAAATCGAATTTGAAGAAATCCGTCCGTCCACCGTCCGTGCCTTTTGGCCCAGTTAGAATTGCCCTAAAATTATTAAGTTCGGATCACGGGCTTGAACCAGCCAGAGGATGAACCATGAAAGTTGTCATAACCCTAGTTCGCAGGCGTAGCCAGAAATTTCATTTGGATGGGGGGAGTGTACCAGATAGAGGGTTTTAAATTGATTTTAAAACTTCTCATGATCGAAACGTTCCGGCCGTTAGTTTAAAATGGGAGCTCAAAAGTAGAGCTGAGAAAACATGAGTGTGAATCAAACAGCGGCAAGTCAAGCCTGCGAGATTCTGGGGAACAGCTGATTCATACACCACATGACTGATACGAACTAAATCACTCGCGACGAAATCCTGGAAACCCATGTTAAGAAAAACAAGAGTATTTGAAAAAATCTTCCATTTCCGCTGAAATATGAGTACACTGTTAGACCGGTTTCGGCGATTAAACCATCGACAGTAACAAAACAATGCTGAAGGTACATTACAGAGAGGTGAACTTATATAGGGACCCCAATTTGTTCACGATCTGTAATTATGTTGCATTTATCATTTATACAAATAAATTGTAGGCCATCACTAAGCTAATCGCCGTCTACAAATGAACCTCTACATTCCCCAAATTTCCAGGCGTCAGGATCATCCTTCGTCCTAGAGATAGGAGTGTTTGGACTGGATACCCGTAAAATGCATATTTTAGGTTTTGGACATACGACATATGTCAATAGGACATTCAACTTTCTAAACGAATAGCAACGTGGGGTTTTTATCGCTGTATTCGAGTTCGAGTGGTCAAAGGTGTGTGAACGGTTAGTTCATGAGTCGAAAGTGTGGCATTTGTCCAAAATGTACCAAACCGTAAATATACCATGTTACAAGTTCTGATCTACGAGTATTTGTTCCGGTGGATTAAACGAAAGTTTACCGGTGCTCTCATGATTCACCAGGTTCACATACGTGTGGGTAATTGCTGGGTAATCAACGTTAATAATAAGAGGTATGAATATAGATGGAAATGCACATAAATATTTTAATTGTGTGATGGATCATCTTAATGCAATAATTATGCTACTCAAGACATGAACTGGAAACAAAGTCGGGAATGCAGATGCAGTTTTCAGAAACATTAAACCCACAACTCTCACATCCGCTGATCATAATTACTTGCACTTCCCATTTACAATGAAAAGATAAGATGTGGACTCAAATTTCAATGAAGGGTGACTGATTTAGCGACCAACTGAACGGGAAAAAGCAACCACGTGCGAAAGTTCTTTGAATATACATAGTAGGTTTCCAGCAATAGGATATCTAAATTTTAAAAATAGTGTTGGAACCGTCTCGAATCGGTTCAATGACCACATAAGGTACAAGTGAGGTGACATGTGACGGCGAAATACATCAAACAAACTAATAATACCGCGCCAATAATACCGATGCTGGAGTTGCAGCACGAACCATTTTGGATATTTATGAGGTCTGCAACTTGTGTACCCAAAGGTGGGCAATGGGTTGTGTTGGCGGTAGGGGGGGGGGGGGGGGGGGGCTCGTTTAACAGATGTCTCTTGCGAGTTTGTGGAGGTATGATACATTAAATCGCGAGGGTTCAGTTTGTCAATCCCATTAGTCTGGGAGCTATAACCGAGCAATATCGCAGAGAGATCCCATTGCAGATGAAATGCCCTCTCTCATTCCGGCAGGTTGAAACGGAAACTTCAAATGATGAAGAGAAGGACACGGGCAGCAAAGTGTTGGTTTATAGTTGATCGCTAAACTTGAGATCCGGCCTCCTAATCAGTATTCCCCGAGAACAAAAACAACAATCCGTGGCAACTTCTTCAAGGCGTTACAGGTGGGCTCAGAGACCATAGTACTCGTACCCATTCCCATCAAAACGTATGCTGCACATGTATAAAAATACGGATTTTATTCGTTTTATCAACTCAGTACCATCACTCGTTCTCATCAAGCGTTCGGATATGAGAATATTTGGCTCATCATCCAGAAATACCTGTGAAATTCTCAATCGGCTTTTTTTAAATCTATTTTTATTGGCTCAAGGTACACGTTTACGCCATATTGGGTAATACATTTCCATTAATACATATTTTCAGTTAACTGATAGATAATACTAAATACTTTTGTAGATCACAGTTGATTGTACTAAGGTATCTGTAAAGTTCCTTGTAGACTATGTGCTGTGCTGACGTCAGAATAAAATCTAGGTTGAATGGAGCTGGGATTTTATCGTTTAGATTGTCCATAAGTAGTTGTCGCTCTCGGGAAAATATGAGGCACTCTAATATTTTGTGTTGCGCAGTGTCTTTCTCTTCACAGTGATCGCAGCCGCTGGTTACATTTCCAATCCCAAATCGTTGAAAATACGGATAAGGATGTGTCCACTTCGTTATCTGGAAATGGTTTTGGTTTATTATCTTCGATAATGAACCATTGGAATCGCCCAAAGAAAAAAAAATTTTAACCCCCCCTCAAAATTTGTTGATTTACGTTTCAAGATAGGTACGTAGATTCAGAAAATCGAATAAAAAAAAATCCGTCCGTCCGCCGTACGCCGTCCGCCGTCCGCCGTACGCGCCACTTTGCCCAGTTAGCGTTGAGTTAAAATTACGAAATTTTTTTTATGGGTTTCGACCAACCCCACAATGGTCCTCGAAACTTTTCATAACCCTAGGTCAAGGGGAAGGGGTTCAAAACGAATTTTGAAATTTTGAAAATTTCATATCTTGAAAAATTCATATAGAACGGTATGTTTTTTATTTCATATTTAGATAGAGTTTGTTCCGTAGAATTTTTTAAGACCATCCGCAGCTTCGTACGACCAGCCGTTCGTTCACAATGAGGGCTCAAAGATTGTGCCTCACAACACGATTGTGTATCAAACTGTTGAAATACAGGTCCATTTTCATACTAACAAGCTCTTTGGAACATCATATGGCTTAAGTGATGTCGAGTTTGTTGTTCTGAGGTGCGTTTCGTGCTACGGAAATGAAGGTAATTTCGAATGTTTGTTGGTAGGTACTTCTTTTATAGAAAAATTATTACCGACGAATTATATCGAATTAATTAATCATAATTAATAATTATTATTATTATTAATAAATACGAATTATTAATACCTAACAATAAATTATAATAATTTTCAGTAGGTACTTGATAAAATTGTTAATAATTAGTGATAATTGATAATAATAATTAATCTAACATTTAGGATGTAGACATTTAGACCTAGTGATCTAGACAGAAGGGTGATCTGTACAAAGAAGATAATGAACCGTTGTGTCAAGAATTTGCAGAGTTTTTATGAAGTGTCATAATCGTGTTTTGGTGAAATCGTTCTCATTCCGAGTCCATAATACGTTATTTTCAACCATAATATTTTCATGAAAAATGGAAAATATTATGGTTGAATCAATTGACAGTATGGACAGATATCCACACATTAGGAAGGTACCCCCTGTAGTGCATGAAATACTCGATAGTATACTTTGCAGCTTGAGACTAAGTTTTTCCAAGTTTTTGGAACGCTAACTATTGGATTTTTATCTGTAAAGTTTTATTCAGTTTTAGATCATATGTTTTCTTTGAAGGCGATGATATTATCAGAGCGGAGATTATCCGTTAACTGTCTCAATTGCCGAAGATTTTTTTTTCTGTTTGTTTTTTGTTGCCAAAAAACATATTTCCGGTCTATTCCCACAATCCCACATCATTATCGGTGATTTTGGTTTATTATCTTCGATAATGAACCATTGGAATCGCCCAAAGAAAAAATTTTTTTAACCCCCCCTCAAAATTTGTTGGTTTACGTTTCAAGATACGTAGATTCAGAAAATCGAATAAAAAAAAATCCGTCCGTCCGCCGTACGCCGTACGCCGTACACCGTACGCCGTACGCCGTCCGTGGCACTTTGCCCAGTTAGCGTTGAGCTAAAATTACGAAATTTGGTTTCTGGGTTTGGACCAGCCCCACAATGGTCCTCGAAACTTTTCATAACCCTAGGTCAAGGGGAAGGGGTTTAAAACGAACTTTGAAATTTCGACAATGTCATATCTCTAAAAATTCTCATGAAACGGTGTACTTTTTAGTTAACTGTTGAATGACCTGAAAAATTACGAATCTTTTAAGACCAATTGGATTTTTGTGCGACCAGCTGTTCGTTCACAGTGAGCGCGCAAAGGTTTAGGAAAAACACTAAACTTTCGCGTCGAAAACGGCCGTTATGTGACCCAACCCCCAGGCGCCCAGAATAAAACTACCTTTTTTCATCTTCCCGGTAAACTACAGTCTAGAAATTTTAACCGTGAGTCGGGGATAGACCACATTGCAATATTTACTCGGTTTCTCATCTGTAAAATTGTTTAAATAATACCTTTTTGTAATAATACAAATTAAATTTTGATGATGAGCTATTGACTTGAAATTTTAAAAATAGGTCAGAACTGGACCACAATGCAATATTCACTCGGTTTCTTGTATGTAAAATTGTTTAAATAATACCTATTTGTTTAAACAAATTAAATGTTGATGATGAGCTCGATACTTGAAATTTTAAATATAGGTCTGAAATAGATGACATTTCATTATTCACTCGGTTTGTATGACATGGTATGAGTATGGTATGGTAGGTATATTATTGTATGTATGATTTGGTATAATACAGTATGGTATGATAGGAAAGAAATTCGTATGGTATGGTATGAGTACGGTGAGAATATGGTATGGTGCCGATTTGCAATACAGTCTGGTATAGACAGAAGGGATCTGCACAAGGAAGATAATAAACCGTTGTGTCAAGAATTTGCAGATTTTTTGGTCTTCAAAACGCTATGGACGTACCTACTGCGCATTGCAAAACCGTCAGATTGTTGTACTCGCTATTCATGAATTCGCTAGAAAATACCAATGTTGTAAAACATTCTACATTCGAGCTTGGCATCGTATATTTGATGTTGCTTACTATGTCATTCCTGGTAATAGGTTATCGAGTAACAGTGACCGTCTGGTAATAGGTTGTGGTATTAGGTTATTTTGGCAATAGGTTACCGGCGATTCCAGAACCTTTACAGCGCCCAACGCGAACTGGGTTTCCCGTCTATGTTACTCGAAACTAACTCAAATAACTTGCTGACAGTTATGATCGCACACCTTTCACGCATTCGCTTTCCGTAACCTATAAACTGGCATTACCTGGAATAGTCCCAGCCAATCTATTATCACGGAATCCCGAATGGCCGGAGACGAAAAGGCCCTCAATGGCCTTTCCCCCATGTTCTCAAAACGGTTATTCCATTAATAGGGTTTTTCTGGTAATAGATTATCTGGTATTAGGTTACTGGACAGTATCAGGTAATTTAAAGCGGTTACTTTAAGTATTCCCCACCCCTAATTGGTTGTGGTATATGTCTGCCGAACACATTAAACACATCGAATAGTAAAAGGACTGGTGGAGTAGGAGGAACTCGTATTGAGGATCTATCTAGTTATGGGTGCCGCCTTCCAGTCCTATTATTAGTGCAACGGGGCCATATTTCTTGATAACTGCCCCAGTTCACTCCTTTAACTTATTAGATCCTAAATATAATGTTATTCACCAGTGTTTATTGACAATACGCCAAGGTTTTGGGTCCGCTTCTAGACTCAATTAAATATCGCCTTTAAATCCCTGAAAAATATAGCCAAAGTTGAAC
Source organism: Stenodema calcarata (assembly GCA_963920205.1). Classification (NCBI taxonomy): domain Eukaryota; kingdom Metazoa; phylum Arthropoda; class Insecta; order Hemiptera; family Miridae; genus Stenodema; species Stenodema calcarata. The sequence continues at coordinate 12,948,097 of OY986048.1, read as the reverse complement.
GAGCCCTCAGCGATATTTCTTCGTTTCCAACTCAGCTTGCCCTCCTACAAATTTCTTTTAGCGTCACGTAAAACAAATTACGTTTGTATTCATCTCTTTAGTAGTTGGAGGAACAATGACAAATGGCTTTTGGTTATTTGCGCAGAATTATCTCGGGGTCGCTTCCTAGCCGAGTCGACTTCTACTAATTGACTTATCTTATGTCGATGCTCGCCCGCAGTGTTTTAGTTTATATAACCTTGTTCCCCCCTCTCGATTCGTTAAACCCGCACTCTTCGAGAAATTTTAGAATGCAGATGGACTGGAATATCCAATCCCACTCAGACAACCATTGATTGTTTCCAACTTGCCAAGTGACACATCAATTAAGTCGTGTCCCAAACATTTCACGAGACGCTCTTTAGAAAATCAGTGGATTGCAACCGATACTCGGTATCCAATTCTAAATTCATTTGATTTCGTCCATGAAAACTGATCCACGAGTCTACCCTCGCCAGAGACCATTTACGTTAGAAATGCCCACAAGAGAGAAATCCTGGGTCCTCACTGCAAACTCCTCGTAAATGCAAGAAAATAACATTTTTCATTTTGTCAAAACATCACTAATTCTAAGGAAAACGTACTCTAATTCGTTAATTCTCTGTTTACCGACGAGACTGATTTGCAAGGCATACCTACATTCTGGAGACTCCAATGTCATAAAAGGTTCCAACCGAATATTATTTCATGAAAAAGTGTTGTATGTATTGAAAATACAACTTGGTTGGGCGAACCATGGAAAGTCCATGGAATTGATCAGGTGATGTTCCTAAAGAGAGATTCAAGAACCAACACCGTTCCACATCATTTCTGTAGTTGCCCTCACGGGTAGAAAGAAGTTGAACATCTTGGTTGCGTCACGCATTATTATAAAGTTTCCAATGGTCGAAAGCATTATTTAATGGGCTAAATTGGGAGTACGAGAGATGTTTGTGGAGAGAGCTCCTGGGTATCAGTAAATATCCTCTGAGAAGTGATCAATTAACCACTGGATGATGGGAAAAAAATTATGCTTTCGTCCGAGATAAGGCCAAGACTGAAGCGCTGATGAAGGAAGAACGAGGCTATTCGCGTCGATAAGTTTCAGATTGACACTATGGTTTCTACTACGCAAACCGAAAGTCTGGGATATGCTCCAGGTGAGACTTGTGGGTTCGCTTTAATTTTCCGCGCATCCCGTGACGCGAAACTGTTTCACGGCGAACTGCTAAAGTCACAGGATCTCGGTAGAAAAGCCAACCTCCAAAGCCAAGAAGATATGTGCCCATACTATTGATACATTTGAGAGCTCCTTGCCGTCAGGAGAATGGGCGCGATGTCCGTGTTGTACTTTTCGGTGATTTTCCAACTCCCATTTTCCATGTGCAGTATCGTATAATGTTCTTTCCGATCAATATTAGTATTGATATTTTTTTAAACGTTCGTTCCCTTGTATTAGAATGCTCGCACGACTTGTTTTCAGGTGAGCTATAAGCAACGCCTCGATGAAGAGCTAATTGATCAACGTGTTGATAAGCCGCTTGTCGTTCATGGCCACCTCGTAAGCGGCTTCTGCCCTTTTGTGAAAAAAGACGTGAAAAAATATTTCCAAGACGGTGGGGCAAGACGTGGAGATGGAAAAGGAGCGGCGAATTGACGGCACCTGATTGTGATTCTGGGTACTTAGAAAACACTAACCCCCGGTGGGTCTCAGGAAATTAAAAGAGATTAATTAGAAAAACATGCTTAGGTGGTGTTAGTCATACAAATCACGGTTTCCATGGCGGGGCGGACTACTACCCTGCCGAGGGGGAGTCGGCTCCATTTCGCTCTAATACCCCTCCGTGATAGAATTTAATACCATTCCACGACCGTGTTTTTCCGCGCAGATGGATCAGATGTAATAGTTGTTCCAAAGGACTCCTTGCATTCCCTGCCCTCTTCAGCAACGAGGCAAAAACCCTCCTAACTCGAGGCCACAAGGATGCCGCTATCCCAATTAATAGATTCCAATAGTGAGACAATTCGCATCGATGTGTAGTCCCAGTCCCTTCTTCCTCCTCGTCGGTCCTCCTCAACTCCGGTCGAGACGAACATCTGCGGGATTTATGTGACGTCGGTCGGTATTAACCTTCGTTGTTCGCAACGTTTCCCACCCTCAGCCTTCCGTTTTTATAGGTGTTTGATGAAAAATATCATCTTCCACTATATCACACTTGATTCTTCCCGTTAATGGGTAACCGGAGAGTAGGTCTGTGCTTGAACACAGATTTTGCACGCTTACCGATCTGTTTTCACTGTTTAACCGATTAATACTGTTCCTTGTTATACTTAGAAATTAGGCATGATGAGAATGTGGGTTTCCAATTTTTTGAACGGAGTAGGCTAACGCTATGACCTAGTTAAAATCATGACTCTATACATTGCTCTGGTGGTTTCTTTAGCTGGAAGAAGATGTCTTGGTTCTTAATGGACTATGTTCTGCGACGGTTCATTTGTATAATGTTCACTCAACGTCCTCCTGGCAATTATAAGAATTCAGTAAATACAAATTGATAAAATAAGAGATATCGGTTATGGACGATTACCTCCAGGGGGTTATCTAGCCTGTCGGCCGATGAAAACGTCCTAGTACATCATTATCGGTAATTCAACGTATTAAGCACATATAATTACGTTTTAACGTAATTAACGTAAGTTATTCGTTCGAATTCACATAAGTTCAGAAATTGAATGAGAAATTGAGCCATGATTTTTTTTCAAATTTCCTTGACCTCATACATTACAGAACTGAATAGAATCAATAGCATTATAATATTGATCAATTAACTCTTGAATTGGTCAATTAAGTTTCGAACCTCTTCCTATCGACCTAGGGTTATGAAAAGTTCCAAGAATCGTCAGTTCAAGAGACAATTCCGAGTGGACCAAGTGACGGAAATGGCGAACGGAAGGACTGTTTTCCGATTTTACGTATCTTGAAACATAAACCCACCAATTTTGAGAAGGGGGTGGGGGTTATTTATTTTTATTGTTTTTTCGTCAATTATAATGGATCATTGGATCCATTATAATTGACGAAAATGGAAAAAAAAGTTCAAAACTGACAAGGACCAGATTGCCATCTTATTAGCTTTCGGGCAGATGACCAGAAATCCAATTCACCGTCTGTAATTCATTCTCTGTGTTGATTATATACAGGAATCCACACTCCATAGTTCTTAAAGTGCTCTGAAATTATAAGGATAAACCACGAATACGGAGTTCCTATTATGAAGTGTTCCCCCAATAGTTCTTGCATACATCTTGTGTACCATATATCTTCTTGTGTATATACATCTATGATGTCGATATTATTATGAGCTTCCAATCATAATAATATCGACATCATAATATCTCGTCAGGGTACCATGAATCCGTCATCTGCCACCGCCTTCACAGTACATCCGCCATATATTATTTTTGATGTCCGAGATATAATTGTGCGATGGACTCACGTAGGATAGAAATCGTCAATCGAAACGGAGGATTATGAAAGAAACACTGAGCGGGATATAAGTGAGAATTTTTGTACAGGTTGAAGGAAGGCTCCGCAGGAAGATTGAGTGACAAAACCACAGCTCTAGGTCATTAGCACGTGAAGCACTCTGTTCCTCGAGATGAAAACTAGGGAATGTAAGTGAATAAATAATTCATCATCTCGGGTTTTACAACACATATTCTTTTGGGAGGGAGATAGGGAGGGAAAATGGTAGTTGCGGAGTATTTGGAAACAGGAAGAATTGAAACCGATGAAAATTATGACTGAGATAAGACGTAGAAATGGCATTACAACAAGGCCGACAGCTACGTGGGGTGGTTTGGAAAACGGGCAGGGTAGAGTGATGGAGGGATATGGATTGAGCCGCACTTTTGAAAACACCGTGAAAACCGTTATGCTAATTTCCATCTGGGGGTTTCTTATTCTTCCTCATCTTCTTATGTCGAAACGATAAGTCGGCGGAAACAGCGCCTGAGGGCGCCCGGAGCCGCGCCTATTCACTGTAGTGTCAACAACTTCAGAAATCTCTATTCCGGTAGATTATAGGGCATAGGAGGTGAAGGGAAGGTGTTTGCACAGTTTTAAAGAAGGCTGTTGAAACTAGGGTTATAAACCATTCTTATCAGGGAAACCTTTTTTTGAGGCAATAAGAAGATGTTGGTGGGGGCAGACAGGGGGGGGGGGGAGAGAGAAAAGAGGCGTTCGTCGGATTGGGATTGTTAGGCCGTGGAAACAAGTTGTACTTCGGTGATAAGCGAAGAGCGATAACGGGCTATGGGTGGGTACTGATTTCACAGGTGGATAAATAAGACTAAACATAAAACAAGCATGAGGAGAAAAGATAATTTCACAGAGCGCCTTTTGTAGATTCATGCTAGGGCGGAGGCTATTGTAGGGGATGAGGTTGATTAAAACAATCTATGGAGTCATCATAGAAGACTTGATTGGAAAGTCTGTAATATTGGAGCTGGACGGATATGGAAATACATACAGCTAAGATCACGAATAAGAGTAAATACAGTAACAAATTTTGCAGATATTATTTGATATTCCACTCCGATCTCATCACTAATGATTGACTGATTCACGTGTGCATCTTAACATCGCTGTTCTCATTCAAGAAGTATTTTCCAACAGAATTCAGAAATAACTTAATTCCTTTCCGTGGAGAACAGAATATGTCCCACTCTTTTTCTTGAGATGACCTGCGGCTTATTAGCATATTAACGATATATAAATAACTTGTAAAGTAACTTCAAAAGTTATTTATATATCGGTAACTGTTGTATGTTGTATATCAAACTTTATTCCGGATATATCTTTCCAATTATGTACTCTAGATTCATAAAACAGTTCATAATTTACTTTGTGGATCTTCATTCTGTCTGATCAGTATTCGAAATAGTTGAAGTAATGAGGATGAATAGTGAGTTCTTTTGAAAAGGTTATCAGATGGTCCTTTCTGTTGGGGGCATTTTCACATTCAGAAAAAAAAAATAATAAAAATAAATAGTTGAATTTAAAACATTAAAGAGATAGGGTGGTATGAGGCATTATTGGTTTTTATTATTTTATTAGTATTATTATTATTTATTTATTAAAACACAAATGGTTGATTTGACGCCACTACCAGTTGAAATCTGCAACCATCATTGGAGTATACTATATTACACGCGTAGGTATTGAATGTAACTCGCTACTTGAGGTCAACATTATTTGTTATTTAGAGATGCCTTCTCTGGCACCCAGATATCGAGCCCTGAATTTTTACAGCACTGGCATGGGTATTTTTTTCTGTGACTGTCCAGTGCTGTAAAAATTCAGGGCTCGATTTCTGGGTGCTAGGGAACTGAGCATAGAAGATGTAGAGGCATCTCTAAATAACAAATAATTTTGACCTCAAGTAGCGAGTTACATTCAATACGCGTGTAAGTATACTCCAATGATGGTGGCAGATTTCAACTGGTAGTGGCGTCAAATCAACCATGAGTGTTTTAATTATGTACTTTAATTTAATTATATTTACTTTAATTTTTAATTATATTATGTACTTCTTCCTCAGGCTATCAGAGCGATACACACCGTCGTTAAACTCCAGGAGTTCACTCCTAATTCTAAGTACCCAACGCGAACCCCGGCAACCGCGAACCCTAAGTTGTGAACTCACAGCTGATCGTACTAAACTCCGGGTTGTTTCGAAAAATCTCTACATTTCCAGTAAAGGAAGGTAAACCATTATGTTTGAAATGTCTGCGCTATGGTGAATTTCGAGCCTTATTTTGCACCCTTTCATATTGACCTAGGGGTCTGAAAAGATTCAAGGAAACCCCTTGCCAAATTTCAAATGTATCGGTAAAGTTTGAAAGGGCAAAGGGGCTCGTACGGATTTTTCCAAATCGATTTTTGGATACTAGGTACGTATTTTGGAGGCGGATTGAAAATGTTCTCTCTCGGTCGATTCTGGAAATATGAATGACATCCCTTCTATACACTTTCTGGGACGTCAGATTTCATGAGCTATGCAGGCCTAGTAACAGATGAGTGGATGGAAGGGTTCTCTCACGGATACTCCAAGTCGCGGATAAACGTCACTAGCAAGTGGGAAGAATTGAACAACTGGGTTTATTTGACTATAGTTGCTCCGGCTGGTGACTGAAATTTGTGGTGCATTATTTATGTAGAGGACCCTCGTTGGATGTCCTGCAACGCAACGATTTGCAGCTACTCCGAGTCCTACCGAGGTGGGTAAAGGTTCTGGCGAACAAAGCAAGCTTGAAGACCCCTAGAGGTTCCCCTATATATTTAGTTGTGTTGACACTCCTTGAATCCTCATAGTAGTGCTACTAGGCTAAACATAGAGCCTCAGTATGTAAACCTTGCCGGACAAGATATGATTGACTAAGGGAGCTTGAGCGAGGGTACTGAGCGTCCTGGATGGAAGGGGGTCGGGCAATGGAAATGCCGTGGGTACCCGCCAACTGTAGAGAAGGCCTGGGGACGTACAGTCTTCGCATAACAGGCAACGTCAGATGTGCTCTGCCTTCAGGCTACACGATGGAACGTAAACATTCAATTCATCCTACAGCCTTCACTCCCGAACCCTCCACCTTGTATGCAAATAACCACACCAGAAGTTGGTGCATCATGTATAAAACCTCACGGTTTCGCCTTCATAAGTTTCGAGTTTGGTTGTGCAACTCAAACCCTTGTCTAAAAATTCAGTAGTGGCATCTTACTGCCATACTAAACTGATTACTTACTACTACCGGTGATCGGCCTGTTGAAAGCTGAATTCTTGTAGGCAATATTTCGACTATAACTATAGTTAAAAATTTACGATTTATAACCAATAGATGAAAAAACAATCAGGAGGATGATAAGTCCAAGAGGCGAGATCGAGCTCATCCTACGGATGTTTCCCAGTCGTTACCCGTACCAAAGAGTGTTGTAAATTTTTCTTCCAATTAACGAAATTCAAGGTAACTTTCGAAATTTCATACAAGTTCTGCAGGTATCTCCAAAGATGATGACTTCGGGTTATATCGGAATCACATTGGTAACTTTTTATTCGTGTGTAAAAACGTGAAATCCTAGTTACGACTCTGGGTTGTTATTTCATTCACAAGAATCAAAGACAGAAACGATTCGAACGAGAAAGACCCTTAAGCTGTACAATTCAACGTACAATTCAATGTACAATTCAGACTTTCTCAAAAAATTCAAATTCTCTGGTTATTATTCTGGAATTATTCTGGAACAAACACATTGGCACAATCTTTTTCTGCTTGTTAGTAAGTCTTTGATAACATCATCACGATTAAAGGGCTGGACCAAACTGGTTGAAACTTGTAGTACATGGTAAGGATGATCCTACTTCGCAACTGAGTTCATCGGTGTTCTAGATTTAGCGCCACTAGGGTGAGTAATTCGCGAACGGGCGACTTGGACTATGTGTTGTTTGGTTTGTATGGGCGAAGAACAAGTGGGATAGAAGGCGGGAGGATAAGTTTGGTGGCGACTAGTCGTGACTGCTGTATTCTTCACCTTCCCGCCTCCATATCGAAGGTCAATTTTCGCCACCGCACCATTTCAAGTTTCCACCCTGTATACAAATGTATTTTTTTTTTTTTTTTTTTTCAAAATAACCTTCTTCCTAACTGTAATACGAGTATATTCCTCCATGTCTGAATATTCACAGTTATAGGTAAATTAACCGCACACGCTGACGTGAGTAATTAATCTACACTGTTCAACCACGTTTCACTTCAACACTACGTTTTTACTCCTTACATGCTGTAATAACTCAAGTGCGTATTAGTTCATTTCCTTTAGTATATCCTCCTAAGACACATCACTAGCTTTTGGTCAGAATCCCATGGAACATGAAGCAGTTAATTTCGAAAACAACTATGAAAATGCGGCAAATTTTTCTACAACGGTTTATTTGTTTCTGTACAGATCTCTCTTCTGTGTTGAACAATATCCTTGTGAGTCTCATAACTATACGAAATAATTGGATTATGAGGATGGGCCCGAAGTTTCATATCAAAATTTATAGAGATTAGTACAAAACCCATTTATAACAAGTTGACATTAAGAGATACGGGGGATTATTCTGGAACAGGGGGTTATGCTAAGAATGTGGTTTTTACCTTCTTATGTAAGCCAATGACTGCAATTTTCTATTGTAAATCAATGTATCCTCAAATTTAATTAAAAAGATCAGTGACATCATGAATATTAAGATTCATTCGGAGAAATGACGTTTCACGGGAACCGGACAAGAATGTAGTTCTATTCCTTCAAGCCTGGTATTTTGAACAAATCTTTCTATCACACAGCTTTAGTGAGAACGACAGCTACTTTGACATGGATGACTCTGCTGGCACTGTTTCTCATCTTCAGTTAGAAGAGTTGGATAAGTAAACAGGCGGACCGATTCGAAAAACGCCTCTTTTCCTTCCACCTTCTCAGAGAACTATCGTTTGGATTTATTTTCATATTTATCCTAATAATAGTTAGAGAAGTGGTCGGGGTAACGATGCCAATTGCCCTTCTTCTGCTCTTCAGGCACAAATATCTGGCCCTTCACATCACCTGACATCAAAGACGGATTCAAATGGGTCGTGAAATCCTATTAAATTAATTGACTTATCGCATGTGATCTCTACTGTTGATCCTTCCAACACTTCACGCCCCAAGTCGCTGTCGAAGCAATCTGTTCGAAAATATTCCGTCTCAAAATAGGCTCTTTGAACTGGTTGATATGGGACACTTTCAAACATTGATTTTTGAATTTGTACGGTTGAAGCATGAAAAGATTTGGCGAATAAAACTGGGTCGCGTAACAGAGATCGAGGAAAATACTAGGAATATCACAGTTATATAAACTAGAAACGTTCTGGTCACGCTTTATCACAATTGTAGTCTTACAATCGAGGTGAAAACGACATTTTCGGATTATTAACATGATTATCACATAATGACCACATGTTATCTGTTGCCATTTCATCAGCTGTTACGCGCAAGTTCCAGACAACGTATCACAATTTTACTATGTAACAATTCGAGCTTTCGAAACATTCATTAAGCTTCGCCATGTTCGACAATGAGTAAGTATGTATACTTATATACAAACTGTATACAGCGTTCGTGATTCCATATATTTAACCTTGTTATAAAGTCACAAACTGAGAATGGATTGTGAGAATTTAAATAATGAAAAATATCGAACTCACCATACAGTGAACCAGAAAGATCTTCAACCGATGGAACATATCGTTTCCCCGAGGCAACTTGATTCTCTCTGTTCAAATTTTCCACCATTTTCACTTTCATGCCTTCATCCACATGTACGCCGTGGAGGACATTATAATGTCCTTAGATGACATTATAAGGTCATAAATGACAGTGGAACCACAATTATTAGTTTAATCAAATTAACGTATTAATTCGTTTCAATTGTTGATGGAATAACAACAATGTTATAATTACTCCGCGGACAACTGGATATATTAGCAATCATTATAATTATTGATTCGGCTAAGCCAAGCAAATTAGTTGAGAAGAACGATCGGTACCAAGTGTATGTTTACCGGACGTCACGAAAAGCGTTTTTCAGGTATCCATATCTCGGCACCTATTCGACCGATCAGCTTGAAGTTTGGTGTGGATCTTCTTGGTGAGGATATTATGAAGCCCTGAAAGTTTCAAGCCGCTAGGGCCAAATGGGCCGAGTTATATAACTTCAAAATTCCGGGTTTTTGTCCTTACCTTGTTGTTCTTCTGCTCATTCTCCTGCCTCTCCACCTTCACCGATTGACTTGAAATCTTGCACAGAGCTTCTTTATAACATGACTCAGTGTTATTCGAAAGATTTTACCCGTTATATCAACACAAGAAAGTTTTAGGAACGAAAAATTGAAAATTAGGCTAATTTAGTCGCCTGTCGATCAACTTGAAATTTGGTGTGAATCTTCTTGTTGTGGATAATAGAAAAAAGCCTTGAATAAGAAGAAGAAAAAACGAGAAAAATAGCTACATTTTCTTCGAAAATTCGCTAAAATGTATCACGTGTGGGTAACCAAAATTATCAACTCAGCTTCAATGATCGTTCAATATTCGTTCGAATCCAAGTTGTTCATGTCGAAAAGTCTAGAAAACGATTGAGAATCAACCAACAATATTATGCCACGCTCATCAGCTTGGTTTGTAACATAAGTGAGCAAATCGTGAAGTTCTGCTGAACTGTTGACGGGAGTCCTAATTAAGGAACGCGTCGTTTCTTCAAAAACGGGATGCCGAAGCTTTAGTTACACAAAGCGACCTCAGGAAGATTAATAAGATGATTTAATTGCGTCGATGCCAACGGGAGGGATGTCACTATTAAGATATTCGTTAGCCGTGAAAGGCACGAAGGAGCATGGCTGGGCGTGGGAAACTGCGAAAAAGACGGGACCCGAGCATGAATGTATATGGGATCGGATAAGTGCCCCTTGTAAAATATCCCGTAAGTGGTGAGAATTGCCCGGTATGGTTCCTGTAATCAAGAGAACCATAGCCGTGCCAATAGAACCGCCCTGTTCCTTAAACACCGTCATATTTTGCCTCCCTTGTTTCAGAGCGAATGCTCAGGACTCTAACGGATGCTCCCGGGAATCGGTGGCGGCGGTTTGCAAGACGTCTAAGGACATATTATCGACCTCAGTTGATTCTGCTCAGGCCGCCAAGTTTTGCTGAATCACCAACATCGGTTGAATAACTGGCTTCATGAAGTGCGAACCAGTAAAATAACAGAAATCGGGCATGAAATCCTTGTTGGTGGCGATACACCAATTCCCCATTAAATTTTGCGTTTCAGAAATGAAGGAACAGTACGGTTCACTTTAATTTCATCTGTATTTCTGTCAGGTTGTAAAGAAGAACAATCCAAACAAGCTAAAATATGGAGGGAGAAATATGTGGACTTGTCCAAAAAATAAGATTAGATCTAGATAATATCTAGATCTAATCTTATTTTTTGGACAAGTCCAAATGATGATATTATCATCAAAATCCGAGTATCGGGAATTAACGGACTGATTCTCGAAAAAGCTCAAGGATGATGCAAGTGGATACTCTGATCACCTCTTATGAACTTAATTGCGATCGGAATAGTACAAGCGTCTGCATCTGCGCAAACGATGACATCTCAATGCTAGGGATATAACCGGTCCTATTCGATAAATATTCATGAAATTGTAAGGGACAGATTTTGATGAAATAGCCAGAGAGCATGTATAACATTCCTTGCTAAATGTAACCGTGACTCGTAAACGCGTCTGCGTATTAAATACAAAAGCCCTTTCCAATTTCACTCAAGTTTGTCAGGTTCCTGGCGAGTGGTTAATTTATGTAATTGATGTGCCAACTAAAGTAGGTACATAATAAAAACATCAATAAACCAGTTATGAAAACCCATCTAACGAAAGGGGCAAGCTTCAATACGGATTTCTTTGACAGACGTTTGTCTGAATACACAGGCAAACTCAACTCATCGAAACACTTATTGCCATGTAGAAACGTGTGATATAACACGCTCGTTCATACGACCACGATGACGAAAAAAAATCAGCCAAAATTGTCGATGTTATTAAAAGCAACGTATTTGTTACGAATGATGTTAAGCCGGAAGAGGTTCCATGAGCTCTACCCTGTCAGTAACTAAAAGTCAATGATATGTTTTAGACGCTCGTTTTCAAGAGTCCTGCTTCTTAACACATTGATTCTTGAACCCCTAAACTCATCTTAATTACAAATTTATTAAAGTGGTTATATAGTTACAAACAATAGGGTGAATAGATTTTAGTAAATTGTACATATCATGTACAATGGTACATATTATGTACCTATTGTTTCAAAGAATGGGGTGAATATTTTTATGTATCAAAATTTTCTTTGGCCCAAAACGCCTCTTCCCTTGAGAAAATTCACCTCCATATGTTTCTCCTTGGAACTCTATTTAATTCGTATTTTTCATGTAACACTTATCCCAATATTTCTATAACACCTAATCTATTGACATTTCTACTGATTTTCAAGAGGTACAGTTTCTTACGGACCCATTCTTGTCATTAGGGACATAAGGTTTGTTGTTTCGCTTCCCTTAGTTTTGTCGAGAAGGACACCGAAGACAAATTACAGCTAACTATTTTTACCACTGTTTTTCTCTTTCATTGGGAAAAATTAACATGTATAAAGTCTTCTTTGTAGAACTATAGACTGATAAATCACCAAGTCTATATTCTCAAATTCGGAATAAATATTTATGTACAAGTATCAGCTCTAAGATCCATGGGTCACAGCGACCTAAGGCGTCCCTTAACTTTATTAATTGTTACGGGTTGTTTCAAACTTCCATTGATACGTGAGCCCTTAGATATCTCTTAAATAATGAACTATGAAATCACGGAACCCCTCATCTCCGTCCGCTCCACATTCAATCATCTCCATCCTTTTGAAGTCCTAGATTTGGCGTATGAGAAAGAGGAGGGGCGAGGAGCCTTGTAGCGCATATCATTTTAAAACTTTTCTGCTCGTATATATAATTTTTTTTCCATCGAGCACCTGCTCCCATCCACGTTGAAAAGGCGGCCACGGTCTGTGGGGCCGACCGTGGAAAATATAGAAGCGCTCCTCCCTTATGCCAGAAACCATCTTCGTTATCAATAACATTCTCCGAGCTCGACTGAACCAGGGGGCTTGATATTGTTAAATTTAGTCCGTTCTCTATAACTCCTATGTATCCTTCCACCCAATTATTTTCTCTCTCTGGATTCCAATTTACCAACTCGTTTTTCCAAGGAGTTCGTGAGATCTATACTCCCCTCTCAACCATCGCATCCCATAAGCACCGATTCGTTCAACGTTTCAATCGCGAAAATTCTTCATGAGAAGTACCAGTATGTTGTCCGTGTAAAAATCAACCCGCCTCGCAAATATCATTCTACAGCAGCCGGAAAATGTTACGAGTATGATATACACTTTTCCTGCCCGCCCTTTTCGTCCCAACTAAAGAGATGGCCTAACTACTTCACAAGCACCGTACCTGTTTCGAAATCTCCCCATGGCGCCATGGTAAGACGTTTTTACCACTACACATCTAATACATAGATGATGTAGTAATAAAAATATGTATTAGATGTGTAGTAATTGAAAAACTCTGCAAATTCTTGACACAACGGTTTATTATCTTCCTTGTGCAGATCACCCTTCTGTCTATACCAGACTGTATTGCAGATCGGCACCATACCATATTCTCACCGTACTCATACCAAACCATACGAATTTCTTTCCTATCATACCATACTGTATTATACCAAATCATACATACAATAATATACCATACCATACTCATACCATGTCATACAAACCGAGTGAATATTGAAATGTCATCCATTTCTGACCTATATTTAAAATTTCAAGTATCTAGCTCATCATCAAAATTTAATTTGTTTAAACAAATAGGTATTATTTGAACAATTTTACAGACAAGAAACCGAGTGAATCCAGTTCTGTGGTCCAGTTCTGACCTATTTTTAAAATTTCAAGTCAATAGCTCATCATCAAAATTTAATTTGTATTATTACAAAAAGGTATTATTTAAACAATTTTACAGATGAGAAACCGAGTAAATATTGCAATGTGGTCTATTCTCGACTCACGGTTAAAATTTCTAGACTGAAGTTTACCGGGAAGATGACAAAAGGTAGTTTTATTCTGGGCGTCTGAGGGTTGGGTCACATAACGGCCGTTTTCGACGCGAAAGTTTAGTGTTTTTCCTAAACCATTGCGCGCTCACTGTGAACGAACAGCTGGTCGCACAAAAATCCAATTGGTCTTGAAAGATTCGTAATTGTTTAGGTCATTCAAACGTGAACTGAAAATTACACGTTTCAGTTAAATATTTTGAGATATGACATTGTCGAAATTTTAAATTTTGTTTTGAACCCCTTCCCCTTGACCTAGGGTTATGAAAAGTTTCGAGGACCATTGTGGGGCTGGTCCAAACCCAACAAAACCAACAAATTTTGAGGGGGGGTTAAAATTTTTTTTTCTTTTGGCGATTCCAATGGTTCATTATCGAAGATAATAAACCAAAATCTTACCATGGCGCCAAGGGGAGATTTAGAAACGGGTACGGTGCTTGTGAAGTGGTTAGGACATCTCTTTAGTTGGAACGAGAAGGGTTAAAGTTGAAAAGACCTGTAGAGGCAATATGCAAGAATAAATTAAGCAAAATAATGAAATTATAAATTAATTGTTCAATCAAATAATTAGTAACTAATTCCTAATTACCAATTAACTAATAGAATTATAAATTATTTATTAATTCATAACATTTTAAATTATTTACTTATTTATTTATAAATTATAAATTAATAAAATAAATAAATCAGGCAAGAATAAAGGAGAGGTTGTAGCCTTGACGAACTGAATAAGAAGAAAAATATGGTAAAGAGTTTTGCAGTTATATAGCCCCCTATAGACCTACTCTTTCAGGGCTTTTTTCTACTTTCCACACCAAGATGATCCACCAAATTTAATGTTGATCGGCAGTGGTTCCGTCAAAATGGCCAAAATTAGCTTAAATTAGCCTAAATTTCATTTTTTTTTTCCTCAATGTTTTTAAGTTGAGATAATGGGTTAAATCCTTTAGATGCCACTGAGTATTGTCATGCAGAAGGTCTGTAAAAAAGTCGATTGGTCCAGTTGCCCGGGCCGTATACTCGTCATAGTGGACTATAGTAGCCGGAAATGTATATTTTTTGTTTCTGATATTTCTTTCGGTTGAGATAATGGGTGAAATGTTTTAAAAGGCTCTGTATCAAGCTGAAACGAAGCGCTGTGCAAATGTTCAAGTAAATCAGTGAAGGTGGAGAGGCTGTGGAGAGGTCTGAACAAGAACAAGAAGGAGAAGGAGGAGAAGTGTTTGAAGTGCAAAAACCGGGTGTTTGAAGTAATATTTATATTTATAACTCGGCTCTCTTGAGACGTAGCAACTTGAAATTTTAAGGGCTTTCTATTATCCACACCAAGAAGACCGACACCAAATTTCAAGTTGCATATTTGCAACTGCATGGGAATAAGGGTTAATCGGTCAAATAAAAGTTAAGATATGGAAACCTGGAAAACGCGTTTTTTAACGTCCCGTAAACACTCTAACTTATAAATATAAACATACACCCGTGTATTTACATTCTCTCTCAACGGATGTCCTCAAATTGAATGGGCTCGCCTCTAGTACTCGTGTTGCAGGTGACGACGAATTCTTCCAGAATGTATATTAATTAAAAACTGTGAAATAGGGCCTGGTGATATTCCAAGAGCCGTCGATGAAGTGAAATCGATGAAGCTTATCGTGAAAGCCAGTTTCAGTAATGCAATCAGTCAGTTTTCATAGGTTTGTAAAAGATCGCCTTGGAGAAAGTACATTATCACATTTGATGAAATGGATCATCAAATTTTGGAAACATTACTCAACAGGAGTAATAAGCCAGATGGGGTCTGGTTGAGGCTCACTTTCGCGACTAACCACGGTCACCGTCATTATTTTATCCCACACTTACCTCAATAGAGTGTGACAAGTCGAAAAATTCGATATTCGAGGTATACCCATATTCATACAGATCTTGACGCGCTCTACAAGAATATAATATATTCACCATCGTGTTCAGCATTAAAAAAAAAACATTTAAAACGAGAGGTCGCTTGTCAGAATGTTTCATTTTGGGAATTTATGGGTAATTTTGCCCCTAAAACTCCCCCCCCCCCGTAGAGTGGCCCGATTCTGCCCATCCACTAAATTAGCCTTTTGATTGCCAACACGGATTTTTTATGCAAATTTGAACTTTTTATTCCAATTCATTCGAGAGTGATACTGTCCGGAGTGATACATACATAAATATATACATTTTTTGTTGGACTAATGTTTTTAAGGAAATTTTCAGCAATATTTGGGACCCAAAACTTCAAATGCGTTTTCCCAACATTTAGGATTTTTGACTTGTCACTCTCCTATTCTTGAGGTGTGATATAAGGAGGTTTTTTTACAAACATTAATAAATCAAGTTTCCTAAATTTTCGGGGGCTGAGCTGCTGCTGCGTTGTACTTGTTTCCAAATGTTGAAAAAATCAATCTACCCGTATTCAGGTGTGCTTTCAAGAATTAATTCCATTCTTGAGAAATGCTTTATTATTTTCCTGATAATACAGAAAATTAAGAAAAATCTTTTTTCACGAAAAATTCACAAAATCTTTGAAACAAAAAACTTGATGGTTACCAGAAAAAATCTCATACAAACTTTTGAACGTGCAGATATTATTCCCTTAGGTGGCAGAGAGAAGTGGTGGGAAGACCCAAAAACAAAGTAGAAATCGATCACTGGAGGATTGCCAAATCGTGGGTGACAACAACCGTCTGCCTGCTTAAGGTTACAAATGAATTATAATTTACGAATAATCAATTGCTTCAATAAGTATTGAAGCAATTGATTATTCTCAATGCCTCATGTAGAATCTCAAAAATCAGGAAGATATCTATTCCCTTACCGTGATTGGTTCTTCGAATCCATATTTCACGAAAAGAGGTCGTTTGTTGGGCGGGATATTGCCGTAGCCATCTAAATATATTCCAATCAGAAACGGCATACTTGGGCCGGCAGATTAATTGAGAAGGGGCGGTCGGAGATGGTTCGGATGTAATCTACCGTGAGACACGGAGATATGTTTGTATTGGAGATCTGCCACAAATGCGAGCCCCTGGCCCAGGTGTGCGGGGCCGAACGATCGAGAAATATCACAAGTTGAAGATATCGATATCGTCAACCAGAGAACTCGGATGAATAAGTCGATTTAAAAGTGATCCAATGCAAAAAACGCATTGGTGATTCGTTGAAATTATTGGTATGAAACATTAGAACAACCAATTGCAGTAGCCCATTCATCATAAACTAGATTGTTCAAAATAGCGCTTCGGATCCTCAACATCGCTAGTAGACTAACTATAGAACTACTTTAAAATTGAAAATCCAAAGTCATGCAGCATGACTATAAGAGCAAATTTCCGAAGGAATAACTGGTTTCATGTCAAATTTTGCCATTTTATTGGTTTTCGAGAAAAAACATTTTGTGTCCTTTATTTCACCGAATAACACTTAAGTTCATAGAACTTTCAACGCCGAAAACTATGGAGAAGTCATAATTGCGATATCTTATTCCGTTATCAGATTAGAGCAGATTAACCATGAAGAATATCTCAACTACCAAATACGTTTCTTCATCTTCGAAGTGCTCCAGTTTGAGAACGGAATAAGATATCGCAATTCTAATTTCACCATCGAGCATAACCTTTTAAAATTTAATGAGGTGTGACTTGTCAGACTGTTTCATTGTGGGAACTTTTGGGGAATTTCCCCACCCTAGAACTCCCTGACCCCCCCCCCCCCCTCGTTCCCTTACAGTGGCCCCATTCTGCCCATCTAGGAACTTAGCGTTTCGATTGCCATGACTGATTTTTTGTGCGAATTTGAACTTTTTATCTCAATTCTATCGAATGTTATCGTCCGGAATGACCGTAAGCAAAATCAATCTGATGATGTTCACCACGCTCAGCTCTCAAAAAGTATCATATTTATCAATATAATGAGCTCAAACTCCAAGCTGGAGAATATTCATTCATTATGATATTCATCCCACACCTGCGCGTCAAATGTCGGAAATTTGTACAGTTTTTCATGTAGTTATCGCTGTTTCAAGGAGATTCCTATAGGCACACACATCCAAACTGGAATTCCTCTGTAGAGAGTAATCATGGTTGAAGAATATGAAGTTTGTCAGCAAGCTACCAAATTGAAAGAAGCCCTCGCCTGTTATTTTTAAAACCGAACTGAGAATAATATCAATGAGCTGAAATTTGGAAGATGTTCCGGGTCGGGCCATGAATTCAACGAAACCTCAAACCTACGAAAGTACGAGTTTTTAGAGGTATCCAGTACGGTGATGACAGCTAACTGGAAAGTGGGAGGTGTGGCGTATAGGTATAAAATAGTGGGTAGTGGGGAAGAGGTTCATGGAAACGTCATACGACGCTAGTCCGAGTTGAACATTAAATCCAACGTTTGATGTCTAAAGAGTTGTGAGTTCAGCCCTCAATTAGCTAACAGGACTACTTAGAGAAAGTATTTGACGATAATTGATGTAGCATGTGAGGTTGAGAATGCGTGAAGACGACATAGTAAATGGGGTTCGCTGAACTGTGTTGGAGGGGATTTTGATACGTAGTACTGTTAGGCCAGTTTTAATTAAATATAACAAGATGAGAGGTTCCATGGAAAAGAAGGGGGCTGTTTTTCTAATATTATATCCACCCTCCCTGCAAATACGTTAATATTACTTATCGAACATGACAGTCTGACAAGACTGATGGATTTGAAAACAACAGAGTTAACATTAGTACGAGTATGAACCGAATATTCGTGTTACACATCACGTGTGAGTTTATACAAAATGCCAGTAAATTAACGTATAGAGTTTCTGTTTCCTGATGGTGTATGTGCATAAACGATAGTTCACGTACAGTTCTTCAACGAAGGGTTCCATTCAATAGGAGGTGCTACATATTTGACTTTTCAATTAGTTAAGTTATTTAGTACGGGTTAATGTGTGCGCTTGTTCTTCCACACGGGTATAATCCCACGGGTATAATCCCACTGTGCACATTTTGAGGATGTCTGGTTTACATAAGTGAGACTTCTTTGGATTGTGACACAGTCTCTCTTGCAGAGCTTTAGTGCTGGTGAAAAACACTGTAACCAATGGTGGTTTAAACCGCGAGATCCACCATGAGAGGAGCATGAGTAAGACTTTTGTTTTGGTATCACAAACTACAGTCATAAAATATGAAAAATATGAAGTTTTGTCTCTTGTCTGGATTCTACGTCTTCGGCTCAGTCCTTGAAGATCATTGACTACATTTTCGAATTCTTCTCTTGAAGTATTAATGATTTTCCGTGAAGACGGGGGATTAAGATTAAAATAGCAGGCTATAGGCGTAACTGTCGATGGAGGGATGAGGGTTGGGACGGAGGAATGTTATTATCATCTCACATTTCAGGAAGGGATATCTCGAGAACGGCAGAAGAGGAGCATTAGAATCTAAGTATAAGCGTCTAATTAGGGACCCCGAGAGACTCACAAGCGCCTCCTCGATCGGGAGTGTTACGCCACCAGGGTGAAGATCGGTAGTGGGGGTTATTGGTGACGGAAGTAAGTGCAGGCGAGGCGAAGGGGACTTCTCTAACAAAGGAAACTCCTTCAGATTCCCCTTCAGAACGGAGGATGTCGAAATATTTTTTGCTCAAGTTGGTTCTCTCGGTCTTATCTGGTTTCCGAAAGGGGAAGGGGAAACCTCTTGGGTGAAAGGGAGATCTTAGGATTACTGATCAGTGTGTTATTGTATAAATACAAGAGGGCGCGCAAGTGTGGGGGATCTTCAAGTGTCGTTGATCGGTATGAAGGGATATTGGTAGGTCTCCATTCCTACTGGAATTAGCTGGGGAGGGCTCACAAGGGATATCTAACGATAACAAGTTGATTTCACCTATCATTTCAATAACGGCAACGAGATTTGCGAAACCACGTGATCGTTGGGGTGGATTCCTTTCAGAATGTTTCTTCCACACATACCTACCCGACGATTGTAAAGCACATGCCTCATTGTCTCATCGTAATTTCCATGGAATCCATTTATTAGTTTGAGAAGATAATCGAGGTACGTGGCAACGGGTTTATCGTGCTTATCGTACGATTCCATCATAGAATGCATCACGAGAAAGGAACGAGAAACCCGTTGCCACGTACATCAACACAATACGTCAAATCTGCAGAATGCATATTATTATTAATGTGGTTATGGATTCACAAAAACTCTGTCAGCGGTTACTGCCGAGTGGAGGACTCAATCATGAGCTGTTAGAGTTTTTAGTATTTTGAAGAACGATGATGCGGACAGTCAACCACTGCTTCGATCGGATTGGAAATGACATGGCATCTCAACTAGTCTGTTACTTCAATAGCCCATTGGAAATTCAACGTAGAAGCAGTTGAATTTAGGTTGGAGGTCCATGAGTTATATTTCTACGTACATTTTAGGTCAACTCTTAACAGGACCAAGTGGCGCGGACGGAGTACGACGGACGGACCGATTAGTCGATATTGACGGTAATAAACCAAAATTGTCAGGGTAAAACACGAAGAACAATAATTCTAATTGCGGGATATAAAAGCAAGAGTACCTCAGAGTAGCGTCTTTGGGCCAGTACTATACCCAAAGGGATCTGCTAAAACCATAGAAGCTGTGACAGCGACGTTCGCAGATGACACAGCAATCGTGTCAGTTGGTCCCACAGTTGAGGAAGCCTCGAGAAAACTACAGGAATCTGTAAACAGTATCCATGAATGGACCAAAAAATGGAGAATAACAACGAAGCAAAGTGAACCCACATTAACCCTAGATTACTAACCATACGTCGTTCCGACGTATAGGCATTTTAAGTTTCTGTGCTTCAGAAGAGCTTCAGGCCATCATTTGTGAGAGGGTTGCCGACTGAGACGATTGCTTGTCATCCCTGTGCAGGTAAGGGCAATTTTTTTTTTGGCATCGAAACGACGTATGGTTAGTAACAACGGATCAGTTGCTCTACGTCAAAAAGACGTATCGTTGGTTACAAGGGAGGGGGTGTCTGTACGTTGTTTCGACGCACATTAGTAATAAGCATAGTATCATTCTACGTTATTCTGACACATAGTTAGTAACAAGCACTTCATAAATCATGGTTGTTTCTTGATATAACCGCTAATTTTGGTGTGATGCTTTTTGTAGTTTTCCTACTTTATAAAATTGTGTATAAGTTTGAGTTTAAAATTAGAATTTTCTATATGGAACTGTATGAAAAATCCTCTTTGGTTTTTAGCAGAGTAGAACATAATAATATATCAAAAAGTAAATATAAAAATTATTCCTTTTACTCTTATTTTGTTCTTTTAATTCATATTCGATAATTTATATGGATCGTGTTCTGTCTTTTGAGAACTAACAGGTAATTCTTTAACTGTAATTCTTTTAATCAAAAGAATTACAAACTTCACATCCTTCGAAAAACTATTATAAGGTAGCACCAAGGACCAACCAATACCTAGAAAAATACCTCAACCCTCTTTTCATATTTTATGCTTCATCGTTTTTGTTCATTTGATTAAATTTTGTTCAAGTGTTTCTCAGTTGTTATAAGTAGAAATGGATCTTAATGTCGGATGAACAAATTCAGCAACTTTTTCACGACACACCCTCCTCTGAAGTCGAGGCTGATGAAGAAATTGAGGTTGTTGAAGATCTACCACCTTCATCATCACAAGCACAACCATGCGGTTCGAAAACCTTGAACTACGAACTTTTTTTTATAAGAAAAGTGATATATTGTACACCCCCTTTTGTAATTATATCTAATGAGATATCTATGAAACAAAAGATATTATATCTATGAATTATGATATTAATATTATGAATATGATATTATATCTACTTATCTAAGATATTACGAGTATATCTATGAAACAAAAGATTTTATTTGGTAATAAATATTGTTTTTAAAACTCTTGAGAAAACTCATTTCCTTAATAGGTGCCATACAATTATTATAAAACCCAAGTTTAGTCATGTGCACGTCGAATCTACATATGCTTACGTAGGGGGTATTACGGAGGGTTAGTAATCTAGGGTTAACTGTACATACAGGAAAGTGAGCCCAACCCAAGAAGAAGGATGAATTCAACCTGAAATTTAAGAAGATGTACTGAAAATCCCAACTGCCTGTACATAACAAAATGCTACTGTACGCTTAAGTGACCCAACCAATTTGGGCGTACGGCTGCCCGTTATAGGGCTGCACTAAGAGGAACAACCTGAAAATAATCCAAACAACGCAAAACAAAATTCTCAGGAGCATAGTTAATGCCCCCTGGTATGGTCGAACGAATGATCTCCATCGCAACCTACCTGAAAGTCAAGATGGTGAACGAAGTTGTAAAAAGTCGAGCAACGAAGCACAGGAATGTTATGTGCTGAACCTCCTGGACAACAGTGGCGATGTACGAAGGCTGAAAAGGACCAAACCCCTGGACCTAGTTACATCTTACTAATGTGATGCGATGAGTCGTAGTAGGTCTATGAACCACAATACGTTAAAATTAACTAACAGAGTGAAGTTCCTAGATGTATATACAGTTGTAACAAGTTCCTAGATGTACATATATACAGTTGTAATAAGTTCCTAGATGTATATACAGTCTACATTGTTGCCACAGTTCTTGTTCTGTCAATCACACATCAGTATCATTTCTGATTAGATCCTACAATGCTTCAACAAGACTTTTTACTCAATCACATTAAAACATATTTTCTCTGCACGGACAGGACAAAACCCACGATCGCATCTCACATTATTACCCAAAACGTTTCAACGAACAGCTAACAGCTCATCTGGAGAAAGTATGCGTGTTCAACGTGATAACTGATTAAATGCAAGGCGAGAAGATAGACCTGCCTTGTAGATACTCTTTTCAGCCATCATCCACATTGCTCTGACACCCCCTCTCCTGCGCCTTTATTGTCGGTGTGTAGTATTCTTAATGAGGTCTCAGACGACAAATTTTTAATTAAAGGGGAAAAAACCCTTTGGTCTTTTACAAAGACAAGAGAGGTATAATGCTGCTTTATATGCGAGAGAATTCATCCTCACTTTTTGTCCATACATATATTTCTTTATACGTGGACGAGTAGCAGATAAAGGCTGTAAAATAGGAAAAAAAATCTTCTCAAGAAGACATGCGGACGGTGCCCTGAACAAAGATGAGATGCGGTGAACCGTGTTCCAATCTTTTGAAATAACATTCGAAAGATACTTTTCATATTATTTTTCAATTCGTGGAGTTAATTCAGAAAACATTATTTGCTGAGTTTAACGACACTGTTGAACTTCACCGATGAGAAATTGATGGAGTGAGGGAGTTAGCAAAACTGGTCATGAAATCGTGATTTTGATTATTCCACACACAACCGGTGCAAATGTATACATCAAAACGGCGTGTTGTCACTTGTATACATCAATATTCCGTAGTGATCAATCTCAACTGACTCTTACCTTGATATGTAATCTCGAAAAATGTTCTTGTTCGATTTCAATAGCTCATTGTCGATGATCTCAAATGAAATTCGGGGGAATGAGGATTGATTGATTGATTGAATATTTTTCTATTGATTCGCCATCATTAGGCCTACTGCCCCAGTCTTCCTGTTGGACAGAAGTGAAATAATACAGAGCATAATAATAAACCTCAGAGAGACCGAAGCATAGCACACCTGTTAGGGAGCCTTCTAGCGCGCCTGTCAGGATGCATTTACCTAACGATTGGCTCTACATAGCGGATTACCGTCTGATGCGCGTCGTAACTGATGCCTTAAAGAACCAACGAAATCTAATCCAGTACGAGGTCACTTAAAGGGACTATTCCAGAACTCGGTAGCGAGTACAACAAATAAAACTAAAAGAAAACATAGGAGTGAAAAAAAAAGAAAAAAAAAAAAAACAGGGAAAAGGGTATTCCACGTTTTAGCGAATTTTCAAAGAAAAGTAAGATTATTGTTCTCGGCCCAAAATTTTTAAAACTCGAATTTCCTAACAAATTTCATGCCAAACTCCGTTCCAGACCATCTTGAATTCACTGCCAAAATACACCAAAAATCATATGTATATTTAGCTGTATATTTACTTTCCAAAATGAATTAAACATTTTCAATATGCTTTAAACAATATCTTAAACGAGTTGAACAATAATTGTTCAACTCAATTATTGGGTAGAATAGGGGAAAGAAGACCTCTTTCAAGGGCTTGCAGGACCTAGGTTGAAGGGTTTCTCAGGCTGTGATTGACTTGGACTTTTGAAATCAATGTCTACATTCACTATATTAATAATAAAAAGCCGATTTTTGAAACTCATACAATTTTTATTTTTAATTGTGGCTAAATTTTTTTATTAAAAAAACGAGACTAGGGGCATTTTTGGAAGGCTAATGGACCGCAAAACGCAAACATGGGAAATACGCGAGCAGGATCTCACATAAATTTCGATGTTTCAATAAATTTCTCGTAACCTTCTTCTTATTGGGTGTCTTGGCGCTTCTATAGGTGCTACTGTATCTAACTACCTATAGGATTTAATTAAACAGTTTTCAAAATGAAATAAACACTTTCTAACTTCAAATGAACACTATCCAAAATGAATTAAACACTATTCCGAATGAAATAAACAATTTTCGAATATAAATATATACGGGTCATTCCACAAAGATGCACCCTTTCTGGTCACTAGCATTTTTTGGGTGTTTAAGATAAAATTTCAAAAAGGATGCATCTCATATTCTCTAGGAAAAAATACATTATCTCATACCTATGTTGTTGTTCTGAAACTGTATGAAAACTTCAATCATTGTTTCAAGGTTGAAGTCCCCATTTCTCATTCTTCTGGCATGTGACAATGCCAAGAATGAAACTTTGATTAAACAAAAAGTAATATATACAAGAAAAATAAAAATTCAGAAAAATCCAGCAACCTCTATATAGTAGATAATTACATCTTCAACAGCAAATATAGCTAATTCCACTCCAGACCGATATAGGGTAGGTTTTATCCCTGTCATCGGGTTTTGTCTCATTATCCTGTAAATTTGGTTTGAATATCCCGCCGCCTACGAAGTGGACGAGGGATTATTTTCGTTGTTTTATGTTGTCAGTCATGAAGCACCTTATCAACAAGTGGCGTTTTTTTTTTTTTTTTTTTTTTTTTTTTTTTTTTTTTTTTTTTTTTTTTTTTTTTTTTTTTTTTTTTTTTTTTTTTTTAACCAGTAATGCAATAGAAGTGAAGAAGTGGGGCATTTCCTTCACAGTAAGGTGAGTATTTCTATTGTCACTAATTCTTCTGGCTTCTGGAAATATACTTACGACACAGTATTCATCAATTTTATTGACCAAAAATCAAATAGCTAACTATCTGAACTAAGGTTTTTCCTGCTAAGAAAAGGTTTTTCTATATGGATCCATACATCTGAAAACCTCATTATTCTGGTTCTCATTCTCCTGCCACTTTTTAAATTTTATTGATTTTTTCTCATTGTTTTTTACTGTCTACTTTTTTATCAAGTACACTGTGAGTTCATTAACATAATATAATGGATTTCATATCATTATTTTCTTAACATTTTACCAAGCAGTATAATTATATTATAATAAACTAATTAAGTTTGATATTGATTATTTATGAATAAAAAACCTGATCAAGTGAGTGAGTGCATGTTTGTGTGTATCTGTAATGGAGTAGTTTGCTTTGCTCTCATTCTCCTGTATGATTACTCATGCTCCTGGCAATTCATAATCATCAAAGTCCTACAGAGCAGCTGCAATTGCATTTCCTGCACTGCTGAGTATAGTGTGCATTAGTAGAATCATGAGAAATAAGAAATAAATAGGGAAACGATAAGAGGGAAAATTAAAATATAGAGGAAAAAATTCAGAAAAAAATTGCATCTTTTTGGAATGACCTAATACGTACATTTATATGTATATTTATGTAGGATGACACCATCCCTATGTGTCATTCCAGATTATTACACTCGATAGAATTAAGATAAAAAGATTAAATTACCACAAAAAATCTGTATTGACAATTAAAAAGCTAGGTTCGTAGATGGGCAGACTCGGGCCACTCGAATGAGCGTTTTGGGGAGTTTAAGGGGGGGGGGGGGGGAATTACCAATAAATTCCCAAAATTGAATGCCTCAAAATTTTTTACGCTGAACACGATAATGAAATCAGAATCACGATATCATATTCCGTTCTCGAACATGTGACAACGGAATGAGATATCGCAAATTTGACTTCACAATCGTGTTCAGCGTTGAAATATCTCTAAACAGAGGTGTTACTCGGCAAAAAATGGTGACATAACTTTTTATAAAACCAGTGAAATGGAGACTTTTCACATAAAACCAGTTATTTCTTTGGAAATTTGCTCTTATAGCCATGTTGCATGACTGCATTTTTTTCTACAACGTTTAGCCGTTTGGCTCTAGAGGGGGAATAAATGGGGGGTGGGGGGGGGGGTTTGGGGATATCTCCCCCCCCCTCCCCTGAGGCGTGAAGAGCCGAGTTCTATTAAATTTCTGTATCTACGTATCTTAAAACGTAAACAAACAAATGTTGAGTGGTGTTACATATTGTTCGTCATCTAAGATAATAAACCAATGAAGTCATCACGTGTTTGAGGGCCACGTTCCGTTTCGTTCCAATACGTTAGTTTCCTTCAGTGAAGATCGTTGGATGAGGCGAGATTGAAAATACTCGTACTTTGGTTAATTATAGAAGGAGAGAGGGAGGATTTGATGAAAAAGAGGGAGAGGAGCTTGATGAGAGGAGGAGGAGAAGGAGGAGAAGAAGGAACAGGGATGATGCGAGTGATTGTGGAGGGGGGGGGGTGATTGGTGAAGCGATGATGGGGCGGCGGGTAGTGGGGGGGGGGGGAGATAATGTTTGCGCTTCTGAGTTATCGATCTGAAAGTTGTGGGGAAAAGGAGGAGCGGCTATGCAAATTGATTTCTTCTTATCTCCATTGGGGGATTAATAATGGAACGCGGAACGAGAAAGAGAAAAGAGGCAGTGGCTGCGTTACGGGACGGGAGATGGTTGAGGGGCGTTATGGGGGGTAGCGCGGGGGTGGCGAGGGGGGGAGCGGTAAGAAGAGATCCCTTCAAAATGTTTCCATACTAATGCCGGGTATTGTTAGCCCATGCCTGGAGGCCACCTACCCGCTTTTCGCTCCTCTGCCTCATCCGCCGTATCGCATCCACAACCCTTTCCTTTCCTTAACGCATCGCACTCATCCCCCTCCTTCCCACTACATCCCGCCACCGCTACCGTCTCTCACCTATCGTCTGCCGCTTCTCTTTCACCATTATCTTCTAATGCCAATACCCCCCTGAACACCCCTCGCCGCTCACCCATCACTACTACACTACCGACCCACCACCTTTTCATCTCATTCTCACCCCCCTCCCTCACTGCCTTCGTTCGCCAATTTCCCTGCGCCAACAGTTCGCAACATCTTTTCCGCCCTTCGCCGTCTCCGTAAAACTCCTGTTTTCTTTACGATATTTCAATACCACCAACTACTATAATAGTTTATTTTCCCACCAAAAAACCGTAAAATTCATCAATATAAATGTGAGGGCGATCCAAAATTGTTCTTAAACCCCCGTGGGTAACGGTTTGTACCGGACACAATGTCCGGAACAATAATAAAATGGGGCTTACCTCGAATTTCGGCGCGATCTCGAATTCGCAGGTGGCTGCAGAGTACTGTGGGAAGAAAGAGGGCGGGCTTTGAGGCAGTGAAGGATGTTAAGCATGAGAAAGCCCTCCCTATCTACAAATACGCGCGAATAATAATTAATTTGTCCAAGGTCAGAAGGCAAGGAACTGACTTCCGATCTTGAGCCACTCTCTAGCTCAATAATCTGATAAGCCCTTTCTGTCAATAATCAAGGTGGAGGCCATCTAGTAGCATTTCCCTAAGTTACACCGCAGTTAGCGAGTGTTGGCCGTAATAAGTGGTCTGATATTTAGGTATCAACAAATACTGACGTTGACCACGCGTTCTTGTTATGCCCACGGGCCAACCCTAAAGTAACAGGGTGGAGTATGATTTCATGAGACAGGTTTCACAGGTCATATATATTTACATAATATGGCCTGGAATGACACTTACATATTATGTATGTGTCATTCCAGACTCTCGATAGAATTGAAATAAAAAGTTCAAAATCGCACAAAAAATCGGCTTTGGCAATCGAAAGGCTAACTTCGTAGATGGACAGAATCGGGCCACTCTAAGGAGGGGGGGGGGGAGTTTTAAGGGAAGAAAAATTGCCCATAAATTCCAAATATGGAACATCAGACCAATGACACCCCATTCTAAAGCTGTTTTTACGGTGAACACGTGGTGAAATCAGAATTGTGATATCCTATTCCGTTCTCAAACTGGACACGAGACAACATTTATTATAAAACAAGTAAAATGGAAACATTTTACATGAAACCAGTTGTTGCTTCGAAAATTCGCTCGTATAGCCATGTGGCATAACCAACGACAAGATAACGTGATGTAAAATAGGAATAAAGATAAATAACACAAACACAGATTTCCTTCTTTATTAGCGGTAACCAGTGATTGTGGCTTAGTAAGATCTTCCTAACTAAAGTGGTCACAAGCATATGATGAGCTATGACACAGACACATAGATAGGTTCAACAGGTATTTGTATTTAACATAATGACCTAAGCTAAACATGTACTTAGTGTCCAGCAACGAAGGTTGGTTATGCCCACACCAATGAGCAGAGTTAGATACTGAAAATGGTTGGTAGGAAGAAGAAGCCCGGAAATGAACAGTTATTCGAAAATAAGTGAATCTCATCCAAACCCCCTGGTCCTGTACTCGAGATCTTGGCATGCAGATGTACACTCAGCTGCAGCCCCAGGCAGACAGAGTGGCCGGAAGATGGATATCACCGTAGAAAGCTTTTCTAGGTAGTTTCACAGTTGAGGTTTACAGTAGTATGACGGATCAAATTGTTGTACTAGAAGGGTAACTTATTTGGTCAGGCTAGAACAATGTGGTGCTCAATATGGCTGCTTGATATTTTTCACGCGGACACGTACCAATTAATCATCCAATTTGCTGAAATTATTTTTCTTCCACTTAGCACGAATAGTACTAACTAGGTAAAAGTACCTGCATACTGCATCCTTGATGGCGAACCCCAATAGTCCTGGAGCCGAGGCCGAAAATGGGTGTTCATTTTAGGAGAAGGTTTGATATAAAATTATGAAAATCTAGTCAATTCTGAGTAAGAAAATCCAAGTCTGCCATTTCAAAGCGGTTGCTTTCAAAAATGGCAGCCATTTAAAAAGTGACGAAAACGCACAAACATGACCTGTCTTTAGGATGGATGGAACTTTTATAGATGATAGATTATGTCCAAACATAGATGTTTTCACCAGTCTGCCACTTTCAACCGGTTGAAAATGCGTGGCAGACTCAATTTCAAAAATTGCATTTTTCGGGTGTAAAATTTACAGTATTTGGGACGCCTCAAATTTTCACACATGATTATATATGCCCAAATAAGGAGTTTGAGACTTGTCTGCCAATCTAAAGCAGTTGAAAAGTAATGGCAGACTTGAATTGAAATATTGCCAAATTTGGTGATAAATTTCATCAGTTTTAGGAAGATTCAAATTTCAATACGTTAAAGTACCTGTGGTATGAGAGCAATAGACCATGGTCTGCCTTGCCTAGCCAGTTGCTTTCTACCGACAGACTGAAATGCAAAAATTGCCAAATTACTGATCAAAATTTTGTGATTTTAGGATGCTTCAAATTTCGGCTCAACATTGTTCTCCTGCAATAAGACTGAAAAAGAGTAGTCTGCCTTCAGTAACCCGTTGTTTAAGTTAGGCAGACTGAAATTGAAAAATTGCAATTTTCAAGGTCAAAATGAATGTATTTTGGGAAAGTTGTAATTTTGGCATGTGATACTAGCATGTTAGTGTAAACTTTTTGACGCAGTCTGCCATCAATATTCCGCTGCCTTCTGGCGGCAGACTGAACTCAAACGTGGGAAAACAGAAATAATTTCAATTATTGACCATTTTTATGGTAAAAATGCATCTTCTTTAGGACGATTCAAATTTTGGCACATGATACTACATTGTAAGAAGAAACTTTGTGACATGGTCTGCCATCAATATCCAACTGATTTTTTCGGCAGACCAACAATATTAGGTATCTTACTTACATAATATGTTACAATTTGCCATCCCTCAACACCTTTATTAGCTGCAAGTAATTTTTTCTACATCCATTTTCCTTCATGTCCGACTGTAGAAAATATCTTTAATTTATAAATGAAACAAGGGAGAAGCAGAAAACAGAATGGGAAAACACTAAACTTCGCGTCGAAAACGGCCGTTAGGTGGGTCCCGGGTAGCCGCCCAGAATAAAACTGCCTTTTTTTCATCTTCCAGGTAAACTACAGTCTAGAAATTTTAACCGTCAGTCGGGGATAGACCACATTGCAATATTCACTCGGTTTCTCATCTGTAAAATTGTTTAAATAATACCTTTTTGTAATAATACAAATTAAATTTTGATGCTGAGCTATTGACTTGAAATTTTAAAAATAGGTCAGAACTGGATCACAATGCAATATTCACTCGGTTTTTTGTCTGTAAAATTGTTTAAATAATACCTATTTGTTTAAACAAATGAAATTTTGATGATGAGCTACATACTTGAAATTTTAAATATAGGTCAGAAATTGATGACATTTCAATATTCACTCGGTTTGTATGACATGGTATGAGTATGGTATGGTATATTATTGTATGTATGATTTGGTATAGTACAGTATGGTATGATAGGAAAGAAATTCGTATGGTATGGTATGAGTACGGTGAGAATATGGTATGGTGCCGATTTGCAACACAGTCTGGTATAGACAGAAGGGAGTTTATTTTTCTATGGCCATAGATTTAGGCAAGTTTAGTTATTTTCCATTGTACATTGGTAACATCAACCGAATCCAGAAATAACATTATTTTGTTTACTTTTCCAACAATTTTGATTATTTATTTATCGCCACATTGCATCCGACATTTGGACATTTCACCGCTGAACACGACGGCAAAGTCAGAATTGCAATCTCGCATTACGTCCTAAAATGGACGAAGCGATTAGGAAGAAGTTGAACGAAACGAAACCTATCCATATAAACTTCACGAATCTGAAGACATACGTAATCCCATTAAAATTTAATAAGTTAATATTAACTCACAAACAGTACCTTAAGCGGACGAGGCGAAATACATTGGCATGACTCTCGACTGCAAGCTGAGGTGGAAAGCCCATGTAAAGAAAAAGAAATAAAAAACATACCGTTCTATATGAATTTTTCGAGATATGAGATTTTCAAATTTTCAAAATTCGTTTTGAACCCCTTCCCCTTGACCTAGGGTTATGAAAAGTTTCGAGGACCATTGTGGGGTTGGTCGAAACCCATAAAAAAAATTTCGTAATTTTAACTCAACGCTAACTGGGCAAAGTGCCGCGGACGGCGTACGGCGGACGGACGGATTTTTTTTTATTCGATCTTGAAACGTAAACCAACAAATTTTGAGGGGGGGTTAAAATTTTTTTTTCTTTGGGCGATTCCAATGGTTCATTATCGAAGATAATAAACCAAAATGAAGTACGAGGTACGCGGTGTGGGTGTGACAGGGGGCGCAGAGACATAAAAGGTCTCGTCGTATGACGCACTAGTTGACTCCTGCCAGCCGTATTACGTCAAACGCTCGTGCGTCATAGGCTCTGACGTACTTGTTGGCCTCCTGCTAGCCATCTTACGTCATACGCTCGTGCGTCATAGGCTATGACGCACTTGTTGGTCTCCTGCCAGCCGTCTTACGTCATACGCTCGTGCGTCATAGGCTCTGACGTGCTTGTTGGCCACCTGCCACCCGTCTTACGTCATACGCTTGTGAGTCATTGGCTCTGACGCACTAGTTATCCTGCCAGCCGTCTTACGTCATACGCTCGTGCGTCATAGGCTCTGACGTACTTGTTGGCCTCCTGCTAGCCGTCTTACGTCATACGCTCGTGCGTCATAGGCTATGACGCACTTATTGGTCTCCTGCCAGCCGTCTTACGTCATACGCTCGTGCGTCATAGGCTCTGACGTACTAGTTGGCCTCCTGCCAGCCGTCTTACGTCATACGCTCGTGCGTCATAGGATCTGACGTAATTTCCCGCCGGTCGCTTGTGTTCTGACGTGATCTGAGGGAAAGGGTGAATCAAGGGAACAAATTTTTCCCGTTTCAGTTTATGTGCCAAAGCAAAGACATGAAAATGTCAAAAAAATGTGTAAATAGGTACCTAAGCCCAACTGTAATGTCAATTTTCTGACAATGAGTTTTCGACTATAGTTTTCATACCTTTTTACTTAAGTACTTATTGAAATTTGAGACTGATAATGAGCTGTTTGCAAATAAAAAGTCTGATAACTTCATTAGGTACATCTTATTAATCTATTTTCAAGTTCCGATTCACAGTTGAATGTGTTTTATTTAGATGTCGTAAAATTCGAAAACGATGGAATGACGAAACCTGTCGACTACTGACTCAAATGATACTGTCGACTTCTAACACATGTAGGTCGACTACTAGTGCAAAACCATGTCGACTACTGAAGAAAATGTTGGTCACTGGTATCGACTACTACC